>CM053589.1:75926717-75974749 GCA_028646515.1 Pseudochirops corinnae
AGAGAATAGACTGGGGGAGGGGGGACACACTGGGATGGCTGTTTTGGGGCTGTGGGTGGGGGAAAGAGGGGGAGAAAATATGTAACTCAAAATCTTGTGGAAATGAATGATGCAAACTATAATAAAATTTAAAAAATATATAAAATAAAAAAATAAAAAAATCAGATTGAACAGAGCAAAATTAGTGCTTTAATGTCTCTCCCTACAATGTCTTCTATGCATACAGTATTTATACAAGATTACTTGGTAAGTAATCTGATCAACAAAAGAAAGAGCTTTGTTTGATGAGGCTTAGGCTATTAATATCAAGCAAGGCATAACAGACAATTGCATATATGTCACATGTGCTTGCCACTATCATAAGAACGATCTAGCAGAATCCAAATGGCACAGCAATGCCTTGTTTATGGCAATAAGGTTCTGAAAAAGGTCCCCTTAGTGGATTGCATTGTGTTGCCTTTATTAAGCCATGAATCACTACAGGGCTTACTAAATGAGATCCAAAATCTCTCAGAGGAGTTTGGCATAATGATCTACAGTGGAGAATACAAGAGGGAAAAGACTGCCCACTGTACAAACCACAATATGCTGAAGGGCAGACAGTCTGTTAAGCAGAAGCATCAGTACACATATCTTGGATGGATGAGGAAAATAGGAAATGAACTGGGCTCTCAACTGAGTGTGGAAAAAAATGGCATAGATCACGTTTAGGAAAAAAATAATACAACACTTAAAATGACCTCATGCTTCCCCTGAAAAGGAAATTCTGTATTACTCCAGTAACGACATTTGGGTGGTGAACAGTCTCTAAGAAAGCAAAATTACAGGTCAACTAAAGCACCATGGAAAGATACATGGCAGGTGTAGATAGCCTGCAACATAGCAGGAATGATGAACAGCATGGACAAAGCAGTATAAAATATATCAGCCAGATGTATTAGCAGAAAAAAGGTGCTAATTATGTATTAAAAGAAAGAGATAAAAACAGAGGACACGTGCGCTGGCCTAGGATCAACATAAGGGCAAGTGATCAAGAGGAAGTGGAAGTCTACAAGCAAGGTGGGTGGCCCTGATTTTAAGGAAGAGATGAAAACATATGGATGTGTGGTAATGACCACCTTTGGAGGCAGTACCCATATCTGATATGATTAGAGATCAGATGAAATAATGAAGTAACATTTAGCCATGTTATCCCTGATTGCTATCACCCATAACAAACTGGTTGGCTTTATCCTGGGCTGTCAACAACGTTCCCCATAGCTGAAGAAATTCTATTAATTTTGCAGCACTGGGAGGTGGCTAGGTGGTGCAGTGAATAGAGCACTGGTGCTGGAGTCAGGAGGACCTGAGCTCAAATCTGACCTCAGACACTTAACAAAAAAACTAGTCATGTGACCTTGGGCAAGTCATTTAACCCCAACTGCCCTACCTTTTCCCCCTCCAAAAAGCAAAAAAAAAAAAAAAAATTTGTGGCACAGGGGACTTAATATTCTTGTTAGGAATTCACATAGAGTAAAAGGGGAAGAAAATTAATAACTGTGCATCTATGATTCAATCAATCAATCAATAAGCATTTATTAAGCACCTACTAATATAAGATAATTTTGTTCAAAGTAACTTTCAGTGTTGTCTGTAACAAAACATTTTGGTTCAAAATAACTCTCTAAGTTCTAACAGGCATCAAATTGCCTTGCAACAGCAAGGATTCTCATAAAATAAGTATCCCTAGTAGAAGGAGGATATCCCATACCATGCTATCTGATGTTTTCCTTACTCTGTAACATAACTGAGACACAAGGTAGGGCTTTGTTTCTGCTTTTGCTACCACATGAGCCAAAAATTCAAAAACACTGGATCCTAGACTTAGAACTGGAAGGGGCCTGAGAGATCATCTACTTTCACTTTACAGATGAGGTTGACAAAACAGCTTGAGAGAGGTTTACTTATCTGGCCAAAGACACATAGTACCAAGTCAAGGAGAGGATTCTGGGAAGATGGTCGAGAGGAAGGGTGAAAAAAGAACAAAGTAAAAAAGTACACAGTAGAGAACAAAAGACAACTTATAAGGAAGCAAAGAAAAGATGGACAGCTCTGAACACAATGCATAGTTTTCAGTACATAGGGTAGAACTGAAGATACAGAAATCTGGATGTCCTCTAATTCCAAACTTGATTCTCACCAGCTGAGGATTAAGACTGGGCCTAATTTCAAAGTCTTTGTATTTTACTTCAAGTTCTAGTCAGCTTCTTTCTAGGCCTGTCTTGATATGTGGACAGTTGATAGAATTCTTAGCAATTGGCCCAGCAGCACCCAAACCCAATTGTTTCTTTTCTGGCTTCATATATTATATATGTTACAGTTTCCACTGAATTCAAGCTTTTAGCTCACCTAAGTTCCATATTTACTGGATGTCCCTAGAGTACTTTACGTTCAATTAATACCATTCCTTGAGGCTCAGAATAACAACTCTGTTTACTTTATTATATTCACTAGTCTCTTCCATCTTTCCCAGAAGGAATGACATACCTTAAATATATTAATAATAACAAATTATTTCTACTAATATTAAAGGAATATCATCTTCCAGAATTTCACTTACCCCTTGCTCATCTAGTTTCATGAGTTGCTCTGTGACCTTGGGGGTGTTAAAGGCCAACCTCAGACACTGAACATTGAGCTCAGGAATCACATGCTCAAGCACTTCCTTCAAGGGTAGTCCTCGAGCTGTACAATGCTTTGCAGTTGAAGGGATGGCATCTTCTAGCACAGCACCTCTTAATGTCAGGAGCTGGAAGAAAGAAATATATTTTGGTAAGGCCTATCCCACATACTGTCATACCTCAAAGGATTCTCCCATATATACTTTGGTGATCTTAATCAAGCCACACAGTTGCATGTTTAGGCAGAGATAGATAATTTTTGACAGGTTAGATAAAGAAGGGGAGAAGAATTAAAGAGATGGAATAAGAGAAAAGGGTATGTTAATATTTATGAATGAAAAAATAGAGCAAATATTTTAATAACAGTCAAAACAATACAAAATTGGGTATCTAGAAGAGTATATGGTGAGAATCAAATATAATTTAGTATTTTACTAAATTAAAAAAAATTAATGGCTGACTATAAGTTTCAAAACTCTGTGGCATTTATAGCATGCCACAATCATGTAGCATTCTACATTTTCAAACTTATGTTACCTGTTCCCCCACAACAAATATTGTACTCCAGCCAAAGTAGACTACTTCCAGCTCCCTAGAAACACAAAGCCTGAGCTTTTATGCCCCTTTATCTTTGCTCACACAATTCATTATATCTGGAACACTCTACACTTACTTGCAGAATAAAAATTCTATTTAAAGTCACCTGGATGCATCCCCAAAGGAAATCTCACCTTCTTCATTAACCTCTGCTTAATCTTTCCCCTTTCTCCCTTTCTTCTTAGTTTCCACCCACTGATAACAAACCTATCTATCAAATTCACAAAGCATTTTCTTTCATAACTCAAATGAACTAATGATAAAATACTGTGCAATGCAATAATGTTTTTTTTTTAATCTGTAAACTATGACATCTAAGAGGGCAAGCATTGAAGCTTAACTAAACTTTGTATTTTCCCCAAGCCCTCAGTTTTGCACACAGTCGGCACTTAATAAGTTTTCACTGAATTGCAATCAATCAAAAAGTAAAACATAAAGCCATGTTAGCTTTATTCAAAGCTGGCTCACTAAGAGGATATTAATTTTAATCTAATTAGGACAGGTTAGTAGCACAACCCTCAAATATAAACCTCTTCTGTCCTTCCCCCTTTTTCTTAAAAGGACCTTCTTTTTCTTCAGATGGAATGTGCATTTAAGTTAATAAAAGAGTCAAAGGGAAATTCCTATGTATTAAAGACAAGCTCAGGAAGAGCTAATGCCCCTCAGGCATAAACCCTAATGGAGTCTTAATTCCCAGGAAATGTCATGTACCACTAGTTGTTAATCTAAGTTAAATATTGCCTATGGAGGAGATAAAAAGACTGTGGAAAAGATAAAATCAATATGCTGGCTTATATTAATCTTCATACATGAGGAAGAGACTTGTGCTATTTGCAGTGAGCACATCTGATTAGCATATTTCCACTTCATTTGCATATAATTTTTAACACAGTGCTGATGATGTGAAAAACTTTGTTCTTACTATTTAATATCTGTGACAAAAATAGATCCTTTCTTTTTCATACAGGAATAGCAGAGTAACTCAGTTATCATAGTGTTTCCTCTTTTTACTCTGTAGACCATGGGAACTGAGGCCACAAATATTCTCTATTTAGAAACTAACCTAGTATTTCATTAGGTGCATCATGAGCAACAGGAAGACAAACAGTTAATTTCACAAAAGATGAAGTCTATGGGAAAAGACTGACCCTCCTTTTACATAATTACTTTTGCTCTTAGTAATTTCCAAGTCATTAGTGTTATTAATGACTAGGCCCATGCCCTTCGGAGAACAAAGTCAGTCAAAAAATTCTCTGTGTTCCACTGTAAAAATGGCTTTCATGAAACTGAAATCAGGTGACCGGAGTTCAAATCAAGCCTAAGACACCCACCAACTGTGGGACCTTGGACATGTCACTTAACCTCTGATTACCTCAGATTCCTCATCTATAAAAATTTGTTTCTAAAAATCTGTTGTGACTCCCTGATAATATATGGGAGATGGCTTAGCAGAAAGACCACTAGCTGAGAATTAAGAAGCTCTGCCATTTACTCATGTTTTGACTAAGACTATTAACGTCATTGATATTCTACTATAGACCCTCATCTATAAAAGCAGGAAAATAATCTCCCTACTGACTACTTCATAAGATTGTTCATAAAGCAAATAATATTATGTATGGAGAAATTATTTGAAAATAAATATAGTGATATAACAAAAGTAAGGTGTATTATTTATTTCCTCTGATACAGGTATATGTGGACTCACTCTTCCTCTTCATTAAATGGCCTACAAATATACAGTTATGATAGTAATCCGACTCCTTTTACAATCTTACTAGTTTTTATTCTAAGAGAATTTCATACAAATAAAAAGGTAGATTAAATAGTTATTAACTCTATGCAGATTATTTCCAAATCTATTTATCCAATTCTAGTCTCTCTGTTGCGTCCCAGCCCCTCACACAACCAAATGCCTCAGGACGCCACAAATGGGATGCCCTGTAAACATCTCAAATTTAACATGTTCAACCAAAAAGAGAGTTCATCTTTCCCCCCAAATATTCCCCTCTTCTGAACTTCCCCATTACAATCAAGGGGACAACCATCTTTCCAGTCCCTGAGTTTTACAACCTCACTCCTCTCTCTCTCATATACCCTTACACATCACCTCATCAGCTGCCATGTCTTATATATTATTTCTCCACAATATCTCTCATATATCTCTCTTTCTCTGTCCACCATCATTTGTCTAAACTACTACAATAGATCATTTGTCTAAACTACTACAATAGATTCCATATCTATCATTCTCCCTCAAGTCTTCACCCACTCCAACAGATCCTCCACTCTAAACTGCCAAGTCTGACCACACCACTCATCAGCTCAATAAACTCCATGACTCTCTATTATTTCTAGGATTAAGACTCAACTCAAGCACTTCTTCCAGATATCTTCCAGAATGTCTTAAAGGCTAATGCTATATATTATTTTTTTTTAGTGCTCTCTTCTTTAGGATTTGTGTTCTTGGTGGCACAGTATGTGCTGAAGTCAGGGGGACCCAGGCTCAAATCTAGTCGCAGACATGTATTAGCTGTGTGACCTTGGGAAAGTCACTTACCCTCTGTCTGCTTGGTTTCCTCATCTGTAAATTGAAGTTAATAATGGTACCTACCTCCAAGGGTTGCTGTGAGGACCAAATGGAGTGATAATTCTAAAATGCTGAGCACAGGGCCTGGCACACAGTGAGCAGCACTATATAAATACTAGTCATTGCTGTTGTAGCTATCGGTAGTAGTAGTGACAAACGTTAGATGAATCAATAGTGAATAAATTGACTCCTCTGAGAATCTTGTATTTGAAGCACTGTTACATTGTTCGTCTTTGTCACAATAACAAAACAACTTTTCAACAACATCATTATTATAACAGATTTATATGGTAAAGACCGATCTTGAACATCCTGCCTAATTCTTTCCCAATCTGTTGAAGACTGTAGTAATGCAATATCACCATTTGGAATTTTTCAACCATTGCTAATCCTTGGGAAACCAAAAATTACACTTCAAAGTTTCTTTGAGTGGCTGTTCTACATTTGATCTGCTCTCCCAACAAGCTGAATTTGAAGTATTTCATTATAAAAATAGAGCTCCAACAAAAAACAATTATGTTCAATGAACTTCATTTGAACTGTTAATTCTAATATCAAAGACTAAGGAAAGTGGCTCTAAAAATAATCTCCAGGAATTTGATGGAAGCAGAGAACCACCCAATGGAGCTTCAGTAAGAGTTAAAAGGGTAGTGGGAGATCAAGGGCCAACATATTCACAAAGGCATTCCAAACAAATTATGAGTGGAGAAGGAGAGGGAATAGCAGGAATTACAGAAAAGAAATAAGAGCCTCAAAAATAAACAGAGACAAGAAAAGACTGTCCATTTGTGGGGTGGGGGAAGGAAGTACAATCTAATCAAATCAACAGGCATTTGTTCAATGCCTACCATAAAGAATACCAAAGGAGAATATGTAACTCATTGTGAATAGCTTTATTTTGTCAGTGTGTTATGAGGAGACATCCTGAGTTTAGAGGAAGGAGAAGGTAGAGGAGAAAAAAAGAGATCTGGATTAGCCATTGTAGGGAATATAGCAGAGAGTAAATCAGACCTGATTTAGAAACCTGACTCTGACACTTAGCTTACTGAGTCTCTGAGCCTCAGTTTCCTCATCTGTAAAATGGGGTAATGATACCAGGAGTAACTTCTCAGGGCTGTCAAGAGGTTTAAATCTATGTAAAACATTTTGTAAAGCCTTAAAGCACTGTGTCAAGCTAGTAATAATGACAATAATAGTAAATATGTATACAGTGCTTAGAGACATTGTGCTAAGCACTTTACAATTATTATCTCATTTGATCTTCGTAACAACTTGAGGAGGTAGGTACTATTCTTATTCCCATTTTACAAAAGAAGAAACTGAGAAGTGACTTTTACAGCTAAGTAAAATGTCCAAGGCTGGATTTGAACTAAGGTCTTCCTGACACCAGTACCACCCCAAAATATAAAGCCAAAATCAATAACTTTTCTTTTTCTTCCTTTCTTTCATTCTTTCTTTGTTCCTTCTTTCATTATTCATTAATTGGGTGCCTATATGTTCAATATATACTGGGTACCTACATATTTGTTTTTTGTTGTTTTTTTTTAATGATAGCTATCTGGTCTTACAGGTAAAAAAAGATATTCTAAAACTCCATGCTAGAAATTTCTGGCAATGATAAAACAAAGAAAAGTGAGAGAGACTGTGTAAACAGAATGTTATACAATAAATGCCATACAAGTGATATGAATTTTGTGCCATCCGAATTCAGAGGAAGTCAATTGTTTAGCTGGGGTGATTAGGGAAAGCATCATGCAGAGGGTACAAACTGATAGTAACAGAGGACTCTTTGTCTTGGAACCAGAAAAATCGTAGTCTAGTCTTGTCTTTGACATTCTCTCCGAGCTTTAGCTCCATCAACTATATGGAAATACTCTTCTTGTTCTAACCATCTGCTAGGGCTGTAAAGAAGAAAATGGACTATATAGCTATCTCACAAGTGCTACAAAAATGATAACTTGTTGTTGTTTGGCCAGGGTCTTTGACGATGAACAGGTTCTCATTCTGTCATCTAACATCTTAGGTATGTACACGACTAGAGGGAAGAGATGGTGAAGAGGGAAGGAGTGGAGCAACAGTTGCTATTTCTATGTATCACTGATTATTAAGTCCGGTGGATGTATTACATACTATCTGTATGGCAAAAGAAGGATGTTAACATGTTTGGACACAAATATTCAGAAATAGCTAATGGATTATCACATATAAGTATCTATGAAAAGTTATATAAAACTTCAATTGCAATGCAACAACACTTCTAATTAGCATTAGCTCCTTTTAAGCCTCAAGCCTACCTCACTAGTTCTGAATATAATTCGATAGTTGTAGGGTGGTCCATTTTCTTTCAATTCTTCTGGTTTTTCTCTTCTGATGCTCACAGCCACTGGGCCCAGGTTCTCATCTGCTCCAAAATAGTTCCAGTGTTCTAAGGCAAAATAAAAGAATCATTTTAACACCATGTTGTAGAAATAGTATGCTTCACTCAGAGATCAACACTGAAAAAAATTCTATACCAAAAGGCTATACACATATTGAACAAAATGTAAAAATATCTAATGTAATTCCAAGAACATAAAGGTTTATTCAGTTACTGTGGCCCAACTGAATTAAAGAAACCTCTATTAAGTACAGGGTACTGTGCTAGATAACTGGAAATACAAAACTGGAAAAAGAAACAGTTATGATCCTCCAGGAGTTTATAATCTAACAGGGAGGATGACAATCAGATAAATAAATACAGGATGGAATGTGAGTGAAGTGAAGGAGAGATCAAGATAAAGAGTTAGAATAAAAAAAGAGAAGTCATTATCAATTGGGAGTTAGAGGTGGGATTAGGGAAGAATTCATTAAGGAGGTGACACCTGATCTGGGCCTTTAAGAAAGAAAAGGATGACAGGAGGTAGAAATAGGTAAAGGATTCTGTACAGACAAAATGAATACACCTAGGATAAAAAGCAAAGTGGTCAAATGGGAAAAAAAATCTTTATATAAAATTTCTCTGATCAAAATTTGGCATTTAATACATAAACAATATGTGTGTATGTATGTATATATGTATATACATATGACTAATAGCCATGCCCCAATAATAAAGTAGTCAAAGGACATGAACAAACATTTCTCAAAAGAAGAAATGTAAAGTATTCACAACCACATTAAAGAATGTACCAAATTACTAATAAGAAGAGAAATGAGAATGAAAATAACTGTGAGGTTCCATCTCATATCCTAAAAACCGGCAATACTCAATGTTGGAGGGATTGTAGAATGACAGGTACATTAATACATTACTAGTGAAGCTATAAAATGGCATAACCATTTTGGAAAGCAATCTGGAATTATATAGATAATCTCTGACATTTGTCCATAAAACATCCACACGAGAATGTCGCTTTGAAGCAGAGACTACATAGCTGTGCTTTTTTTTTTAAATAACAAAGAATTAGAAACAAAGGAGATACCCATCAATTGGGGAATGGTTAAACAAACTGTGGTATACAAATGTAATAGAATATTACTATGCTGTAAGAAATGATTGATGTGAAAACAGAGAAGCATGGAAAGATCTATATGAAATAACAAAGTCAAGTAAACAGAGGTAAGAAAACAATATACATAGTAACTAAAACAACTCAAATAATGCCATGAGAAGACACCTCCAACATACTCCTTCGTGAAGGTGGGAGGTTCACCGGTTATACTGTAGTCTGTGAACAACATACATGTTTTTAGACTTTTCTATGTACTGATCAGTTGTGCTGATTTCCTCCCCCCTATAAAAAATGCCATGTGTTATATAGGATGGCTCTTCGGCAGGGGCAAGGGGAGGGATACGAGATAATTACGATGAAAGAAACAAAAGGTAGTAATAAAATCTTATATAAAAAAGAAATAAGAAGAGGATGAATTTCTAGCACAGAGAATCTGAGGGAAAGCAAAGAGGCAGGAAAGTGTAGGACTAGATTACAGACAGCTATAGAGTTCACAACTAGTAAGACACACAGGAACAGAATTAAATAAAGCTGAAATGACAGTATGAAACTAAAGTTTAGAAGAATTTAAATACCCCGAATGTGACAAACGGAGAAATCTGCATTCCATCCTATACATAGCAGAGAGCCAACTAAAGATATCTGTCCAGTTAGATGACAGTCAGATCTGTCTGTGCTTTAGGATAACTGCTGTGGAAGGTATAAGAAAGATGGATTAGAGAAAGGTGAGAAGAGAGGCAAGGAGAACAGTTAGGTACTTTAATGACCCATGAGAGGTGAGTGATGAGAGTCTGAACTAGGTCAATAGTAAGGTATGAGAGACAAAAACAGAGAACAGGTGTGAGTGCCAAACAATTAGGCTAGGCTAAGTGATCAGATGAATGGAATCAAGAACCCTGTGCACCTTCACTGTGATCTCTAATCCCTTCACCCCTTAATTCTTTCCAGGGCCATTCTCCCTGTAGTGGCTATTTGTGATATGGGATGTAACTCTGCACCTATCTCCATTTTGATCCCTCACCAGTCAACCTGACCTTTTGTCTTGCCACTGGACTCCTTATGACCCTGGAGGAGAGTGTGAGGCTAATGACTTTATGCAGCTCTGCTTCACTCAAATTTAATTCACATTCAAGTCATCATTCTTAGGATGTCATTGGTCCTCTTTGAGAACAAAGAACCAATAACAACATGAAGGCACTAGAATACTAAATATCTCCTCTCTAAGCATTTCAGTGGTATACCCAACAATTAAAAATATATTATCTCCAGCATTGACCCCTTGAGTCCAGTTTTACAATATCAACTACTCATTGGACATTACTACTTGAATATGTCAGAGTAGTACCTCACAATCAAGAAAGCCAAGATGATACTCATCATTTATCTTCCTCAAAAACCATTTCTTTCTCTTGACTTTCCTTTTTCTATTAGTGGATATAGTTCTAGTGATCAAGGATTAAAAATTTTAAATTATTTTTGACTCCTTTCCTGTGTTACACCTTACATTTAAATTTTGTCAAATCCTATACAGTATCCACCTCAAATGCTTCTTATATACAATTTTCCTGATTTCTAATACCATTTGTTTCTTTTTGGACTACTGCCCTGAATTCACCTTCTCAATACCCTTTCAAGTCTTGCTGAATGGAGTTGGATGAATTCACACAACTATGCTGACTGAACATGAATTTAAAATATATTCATCCTCAAATGAGTCCTAGCTACAGCAAGGCAATCATTTTTCACTAATTGATTACTTATTAACAAACATTTCATTCAATAAACGTTTATTAAGTACCTACTATGTGCCAGGCATTGTGCTAAGTGTTGGGGATACAAAAAAGAGGCAAAAGACAGTTCCTGATTGCCCAACATCACCAAACTTTCTCTTTTCTCTTCAAACCTCCCACACCACCACCTTCCCCCTCTCAGCTGAGGACTAAGCCTCTTGTTTTACTGTGGGGAAAAAAAAAAAAGATATTCATTGTAAGCTCCCTCTTCTACCCTTAATTTCAAAACCCCTTGATATCATCTTCCATTTTCTCCTTTTCCACAGCTGCATAATGAGGTGATCCCTCTCCTTGCCAAGGCCAATCTCTCTATATATTGCACCCTCAATTATCCCTTGTCTCTTTAATGTTCAACCTCTCAACTCTACCGGTTACTCCCTTACTGACTTAGTTCCTGCGCTACACTGTGCACACAGGTGCCCCTTCTTCCCACAATTAAAGCAAGCCAGGTTGAGACGCTTGTTAAAAAGGAAGGCTTGAATGTCTCACCCAAAAGGACATATAAATTTGTTAAAAACATCTTACAGATCTGTCCATGGCTGTATGACACCAGCTTGGACAGGGAAAAATGGGGAATAGTGGGGGAGCAAATGACTAGTTATGACAGGGATTCTCCAGGTTTATTGTCTGAAAAAGATTTCATCTTGTGTAGTGTTTTGAAATTCACCTTCCATGGTCCTGACAAACCTGTAAGAAAATCTGAGGAAGATACGGACTCTGACTCTGAGGAAGAGGGGCATAATCAGGCTCAGGGAGTGAGCAGGGAAAGTGAAACCAAAAGCAGAATGGCCGAGGAAACTTTAAGTAACCCAGAACTGGCCAAGAAAGGGGAAAAAAGGAAGATAGCTGATGATCCAACTGACCCTACGTGGATTAGGCATGCTTGTACTGCTCTCTTATGGAAATGGGTAAAAGAGTTAAAAGACGCTTCTGTTACGGACCCAATGCCCCTTATACAATGAGTTGTTTAGACAACATAGCTGACTCCAACATCATGTGCCCCTGTGACTGGTATGCTCTTGCCCAAGCACGTTTGCCCCTGGGCAAAGTGTGGTCTGGAATTCTGCCTATGTGGAGGAGTGTAAGAAGGTGGCTCAGAGGCTTCCTAGGCCCCTACAAAAGTTAAACAGATGTGGGGGGTGGGTGGGTTCACAGGTGTATCAGACTGAGTTGCTTTCTGCCCCTTTGCATAAAGGCCTGCGGGTGTTTGAGGATCAGGCTTGCTTTAATTCTGGGAAGAAGGGGCACTTGTGTGCACAGTGTAGAGCAGGAACTAAAAGGAAGGGTGGAACTCAAGGGGTAGGTGAGTGCTTCTATTGTGGCAAGCCAGGTTACTCTGCTTCACAATGCAGAAAAGCTAAAAAAGAAAAACAAGAATGCAGGCTCAGGAAACCCCTGGGGGTGCCCCTTAAGGGTCCCACAATAGATTATGCAAGTAGCTACAGGCTGAGGTACCAAGCATCAATGAGAAGATGCGGCATCCTGAATGAGAGTCTCTGCCAACTGAGACCCAGGTGGCCGGGGGGGTGGGGGGGGGTGGGGGTCACCTCGGCATGTATTTTGGAATTTCAGTTAAAGTGGGAGAAGGAGGGACTCCAGCATTTCCCAATTTCTGCTGTTTTTCTGTGGAATACATTTATGATATGTTTAGCATCAGAACAGAGAATGCCAGAGGTGGCCTGAACTTTGGTGTGATACAGCTGTTTTCAATAGTATCAAGTAAGTTCCACCTGGCTTCCATTACCATCTGGAGAGCTAGCAATTTTAAAATTTTTTCAGGAGCTCTCCTATAAATTCTATGTGAAGCTTTTGGATCCATTCTGTGGTTTGAGTCTGCCTGTTTTGTCTTTATGTCTTTATGTAAGTGAGTGTGTGAGAGTCATTTGTCATTCTGTCAGAAAAGTATGAACAGAAGTTCTGAAATTTTCAAAGGTTTAAAAATCTCCTTCCCTTCATTCCACTCTGGCCAAGTGGAGTGAGGAAAAGGTGATGAGAAATAATATGGGAATTTTTCCCTTAGATTGAAAAGGTAAACAAATAAGCAATTCACCATTTTCTGCCTCACCTATTAGAGAAAAAATCTTGTGTATCAATTTGAACTTATTCTGGTCATTTTAAGGGAAATGTGAAAAAGTGAATTAATACCATTCATAACCTAGTGCTAAGATAAGTCAGAATTTATTATACTAATTGGCATTTAGGCAAATTGGAATTTTGCTAAGATCTGATAAAGAAACATTTGAAAGGTGAGAGCTTCAAGTTCCCCAGTTTTGGGGAAGTGGAATTTGGTGCACCTCTGAGAATTTTTTCAGAAGTTTCACTCCCTTTAAGTGGGGGGTTGAGAGCATTTCACTCTCTAAGAAAAATGGGAAAAAACATAGCACTGAAGTACAACATAAAATTAGCAGATTAAGAGAGAGTGCTACAGAAACAATAGGGAATCTAAGTTCATGGTAGATCTAGCAAGGAGCCCACTAGCAAAAGCCCTGAGGCACCCTGAAGCCCACACCTTGTTGGGATAAGCAAATGAACCTCTAAATACACAATAAGACTCTACAGCTGTGAGGAGAGAAAAGCCTAATTTTTTGTTAGTAGCTTTTGCAACTGATGATTTGGAAATGAAATTGGTGTCCTTGTGGTTTTTCTTAACTATAGTAAACTTCAACTGTAGTGAAGATTGAGAAATCATTGTAAGCCAGAAGTGGTGTTAAATCAGCAAAATTTTGGGTTGAATTTTGTTGGAATCAAAAGATGTAGAATTTGTTTAAAAACAATTAACTTGCGTTTTGTAATGTGTGTATGTGCCCTGTGGAAAGGCAGGTATTTACACCTTTACTTATAGTTAAAAGGAGGTTATATCTAAAACCATTTGGCTATCACTTATGGAAATTATTATCAAAGTTACTTTACTGTTTCCATGATAAAACCTAAAGTTGTTAGTTGATTGCTGTATGTAGAAAGGAGGAGATTAAGGGAAAACTTTATTTGGATTAATTCTGTCCATTCAGACCATTCCTCCTCCATGTATGTGATTTTGACAAAGCAGGGGCATCACCACCAGCTCCTCCTTAAAGTCCTTTTCAGTTATTCTTATGTTGTAACACTGCCAAAAGCCCATGGAAACTATTTCTAGAGGCAAGGTCATTCAGTGTGAGAGGGGAACTTGTTTGTTTTAAAACTCGCTCAGGAGTTTCAGTATTTTTGTCAGGAATGGGACATATCCCATGTCACAGGCCTCCCCTATAATCCTACAGGCCAAGCTATGGTGAATGTGCTAATAGCACACTGAAGGCGATTCTTGCTAAACAAAAAAGGGGCAGGGGCCCCATCAGACAGAAACCTATAAATCTGGCACTATACACATTCAATTACCTAACTTTCACAAAAAATTCAGAAATGACACCGGCCATGAAACATCTTTTGTGCCAGAGAGGACAGCTACGTGTCCCGCCCCCAGTTAAGGCTGGTGCAGGGGAACAAGCTATGGTCCAGGAAGAAGTGTGGATGGGCCCTTATGAAATAACCATAAGAGGGGAAGGGTATGTTTATGTCTCCACAGAACAGGGGCTGTGCTGGTATCCTGTCCAAAGGGTCCGGGTTATCCCACAGCAGCAACAAAAGGAAGCAGAGGAAGAGAAGGAGACCCAAGAGACGACCAAGGCAGAGGAGAAGCCAAGCTAAGACCATGCAACGGCTGTGTTTCGCGCTAACCACGCTGTCTCTTCTGCCACCTTCATATGGAAAGGGGAACAAGTGGTGGGTGTATATGACGAATGGCTCGTCCTGTCCTCCACGGGAAATGACTCACCTTGTCCGTGGTGCGGAGGAGTCTCCGCCATTTGCCAACCATGAGGACTTGTCCCCACAAGATATTGTGGCTGATTTGATAAACAGATTGAAGAATATGTCATGGTGGGCCTGGGGTTGGAAACTGATTACTGATCTAGGAATGCTTGCCTTTTGCTTTCTTGTTTTGCTGTTCTGTATTCCCATGGGTATTAGATGTACTGTTAGTGTGTTACAAAACTTCTTGAGCCTACTCAAAGCCCAGATCACACTCTAGTGTGAGCGCGATGTGCAAAACAAAAAAGGGGCTGTGTGAGGGTTAGGAAATATGTGCAGGCTGCAGGCGGTCATGTTGAGGCACAGGGAAGTGTCAAGGCCCTGGAACAAGCTGGGTCAGGTGGAGTTCAGAGCATTGCTCAACATTCTCATGCGTGTGGTTACCAGGCATTCCAGATTAGCGTCTCCACACCCTGGGGCCTTCATGCCCTTGTGACTGCACCTCCCCTCTCACAATTTTGTTCAGCTGGGCTCTGTCATGTGTGGTATGTGGATCTGGGATATATATAAGGCTTAAACCTTGGGGGTAGTCTGAAGTCTGCCTTAAGATCTCGCTGTAAGGCTTCCCCATGGAGAAGACTCAATAAATTTTCTTTGCTTGCACCTCCAAGCCATGACTCTTCTGTTCTTGAAAATGCACTAGTGCCTACTTGAGTGAGGTAAGTAACCGGCTACCCCTGTAGGCAAGTTAGGGTAGTCTGACAGAGAACCCTGACACAATTTCTTACTGGATATTTCAAGAGATGTCTCACAGACAGTGGATCCAAAACACAATTTATTCTCTTTCCCCACAAAACCACTGTTGTTCTAAATGTCCATCTAAATGTCCATAGCTGCCAAAGCTACCACCATTCTTTCCATCTCTTGGGTTCCTCACTGATATCATACTTGATTTCTCACTCTCTTTCATTTCACATATCAAATCAGCTGCCAAATCTCATCATTCCTGCCCACATGGATTTAATATCTGACCTTCTCTCTACTCACACAGTCACCACTGCTCAGAGGCCATCACCTCTCACTTAGGATTATTCCAACAGTTTCCTAATTAGTTCCCTTGCCTAGTCTCTCTCAATTGTAGTCCATTCTATACATGGCCGTGAAAGTCTCTGTCATTCCCCTATTCAACAAACTCCAGTGCTTCCCTATTGCTTCTTGGCAAAAACACAAATTCTTCTGTTTATCTTTTAAAGCCCAATCTATGGTCCCAACCTATCATTCTAGCCTCACTGAACATTATTCCCTCCCCTCCACTCTGTGATCCAGTCAAACTGGCCTTCTTTCTGTTCCTAAAATACCACACTCTATCGTTCAATCTCTGTCTCTTCAATGACTATCTCTCATGTTTGTTTGGAACACACTGTCCTCACATCTGCCTCTCACAAAATTCCACTTTTCAGCCCTTCCCCAATAGATGGGCATCCCCACAATTTCCAGTTCTTTCTACACGTACCTCCTTCCACATGAACCCCTTACTGAATTTTTATTGACTGTCTAAAAATGTCCACAGTTATCTTTACCTTTCTACTGCCTCCTTCAATCCATCCTTTATACTGCAACTGAATACTTTTACTAAAGCAATTATTATTCCTCCACTCAAAAACCTTTACTGATTTTAACCAAAAAATGTCCAAACTGGCATTCAGGGATCTCTTAAATATGGCATCATCTTATCTTTACCAACTGATCTTCTACTACTCCCCTAACATTTATGCCCCAGTCAAAATGTACTGCTCACTGTTCTTCAAACATTCTCTAGGCCTTCTAAATTCCCTATCTCTTCTAATGCTGCATCCATTATATAGAATATACTTTCCCTGCCAAAATCTTATACTTCAAGATTCAATTTAAGTGTTACCTCCTCAATTAAGTTTTTCTGGATCACCCCAACCAAATATAATCTCTTCCTCTTCTCAACTCCTACAGAATTTTGTCCTTATGAAAGGAATTTTACCAACTCATCTGTGTCTTTATCTCAGCTACTCCTGGTTGGTGTTTTCAAAGGTGCCAGGGATCCACTTATACTAGAAAGGAACACACATCAAGTTCTCTTTATCTCTCCTTGATATAAAACAGTACTAATTGCCCCAGACCACTGAGAGAGACGAGTTCTAGATCTAAAATGTTGTGCAGCTTCATTTCCCAAGTATACAAAATAATGAGACCAGGCTGATAGTGAAATATGTTATGATAAAACAGATACTATATATCACTTATGAGCAACAGTGCTATGTACCTGCGGGAAAGGTAGACAGACAATAGTGCTAAAAATTAACAAACCCAAAAATTTGATCAACTGATTATAGAGACTATTCCTCTATTCTTTGAAATCTTGGACTGGTCAGAGTACTGAATATTTTAAAATAGAATTTCAATAAGATATTGAGGCATCATGGTGCCATGGAAAGAAGGCTGGATTTGGAGTCAGTGGGAGCTGAGTGTTAAGTCATTTAATCATCCTGGGTCTTAGTTCATTCATCTGTAAAATGAAATGTTTGGATTAGACAGACTTTTAAGGTTCCTTCTGGTTCTAAATTTATGATCTTTTGATTTTAATACTTCAAAGATGTTTGATTTAATCAGTGTGTGGACTTTTGGATCAATATTATTACCACTCTACACCTGAGTAGCCTTTCATTATGACTTGACAAAAATTCACCCTAGTCAGTCCTTTAATAACAAACATAGGTTGATTCTTGAAAAGTTTACCACCATTAGTTTGTCTTAAAAGTCTCTCTATCTTGGTAGGATTCTCCAAAGCTTCCACTCGACCTATATGGCCTCCAAGAACCCAGGAATGCAAGGAATTAAGAATTTAATTGAAATTCCATATTAAATTTTCTGTGATTTCATATCAAATATGAAAATGTTGAGGCTTCAACTTTACTGAGGTGTAAGACAATTTTAAAAATCTAAATCTTTTATTTTACCTAGAAGCTAAGTCATATGACACTTAGAGATATGCTATTAAGACACTGTTAATGTTTTGGAAAATATTTTTGGACGATATTTGGTACTCAAAGGTCAGAGCATGACACCATAAAAACTTTATTTCTATTATACTTTAAAATCACTTGACTATTAAAACTTTTTTCCCCTAGAAAAAGAAAATTAGGCAAATACTATTTGTATTTTTAACTTTTTTCCTACACATTACCTGAATTGAGGCACCCAAATCACTAACTCCATTAGTTGCTTTGGCAGCAATATCCTATAAGAACTACAATACAGATGAATTACACTTACATAAAATTGCTTCTGTATATTTCAATTAGTACCAAACAGTGTAACTGTTTCTTATAATCTGCTTCGCTTTTCCTAGAATTCACTAAGCCAATGACAATCTATAACACTAATAAGGAAAGCTTGGAATTAGTAGAAATATTCTGGCCCACATTTTGTTAAACGCAGCTTATATCCTATATTGCTGTGGTGGAAAGAGCAAGAGGCAGTAGACTGAGGTTCAAATCTCACTTCTGACAATTACTGCCTATGACCTTGGGCCAAGTAATTTAATATCTATGGGCCTTCATTTCATCTATAAAGTTAGGAAAACAGAAAATGATTTCTGAGGCATCTTTTGGCTCTATATCTATGATCTTATGTTCTTTTGTTCTATGAAGTCAAATGATTGAATAATGGATTTTATTTTTACTCTTGTAATGACTTTTTACCCTAGAGAACCTATCCCAGTTACCACAGTAGAAGTTCCTTCAAAGAAAAATACCCAAAGATACTAAAAGCCAATCAAATGTTGGTCAGGAAAATGGTTTGAAAATATTTGTGTAGAGTTGGCCTTGTACCACAGGCTTTTCCTAAGGTGGTAATTATTGTTGCACACGATAATAGGCCAAGATATTCACAAAGTACACACTAACAATATGGTTGTATTATTTCATTCAACAGGTAATCTTTAAACGGTAAAGCAAATGCCATGATAAAAACAACTGGGAGGAGCTATTTTAGTTTTTAGGCTAATCACAGCAGCTATATTCACAATCTTTTGATTAAAGTCAGCATATTTACAGAGCTCATATGATAATTTTCATACCAATATAACTAAAGCTAGAGTTAAAAGAGATTCATTCAATATCCCAACATTCCTAAAGCAATCTCTATAATGGCAACATTCTTTACCTGTATCTTAATCCATAAAATAAGAATAATGCCTTTTCTGGCAAGAGATACTGTGATAAGACCTATAGTACTTTGTGAAACTTGGAGATGAACACTACACAAACAATAGAGAAACCTTTCTGATGTATACCAGTGGACACTATAGAAACAACAAGAAAAACCTTTCTGATATACACCAGTAGAAAATTAAAAGATGACCTCACAAATGAAGGTAGGAGGCATTCGGCTCTGACCCTGAATCAATATTGAGTTAATGGGAGATGATTTGGCTTCCTTTTGTTTCTGTGTTCTTCTTTTGCTCACTATTGTCACATGTCAGGTAAGGGAGCAAAAAAACGCATAGAAGAGAAATGAGGGATAAGTGGATCTGGATCCTTAGGTTTTCAGACATCAAGAATAGGGGCAAGAACGAGAAGCAGGTGTTTTGAGATGGCCAGCAGATGCCCAGGATGAAAAACAGGAAAACAAACATAAACACTAGATAGTTTGGATTTCTGGCATAGTTACTTAAATGACACTACTCTATAATGAGACCTACTAGTTAAGTAGATATTCTTGGATATGGCGCTTGATGTAGCTCCCTTATGTTGACTTTTACATCAATGTTAGAGCAAAATGTATTAGGTAATTAATTACATGCAGAAAGCTGCAACTCATTGAACTTGAAAGTTAGGACAAGGAAAGTACAGTATAAAATAATCAAAATATAAAATAGAATAGAAAGGGAGTACTTCCTAAATGAATTCCTGGAAATTACTTCTGCTGCCTGAAATATAAAGTGTGTTTGAGGTAGATGAAGAGAAGACTGAGAGCTTTGGTAGAAGATGTTCTTTTTTAAAGAAATTGTTATTTTGAACTTGACAAACATCAATAAATATGAACATTTTCATATAACAGAAAAAGAGAGCTCATGTGAAACTAAGAGCACTATATCCAGCTTATTTCCTTTAAAAAGAAATAAAATAAATTGAACAAGTTAGTTTCAAAGCTGTCCTGCTTATCTGACTCTCCCTCCTGCCTCTCCTCTGCTGTGCATTCTTTTAAATACTTCATTGATGCCCTTTTCCTTTTTTGGGGTGGCCATCACTCCATTGTCTACCCCACCAAAATTGTAACAAATAAGCACAGTCAAGCAAAGCAATATACTGGCCATACCTGGAAATTACTCATTCTGTACCTTTGGTCCATCATTTCTCTGTCAGAAGATGGGTCCTCTAGAGTCATGGTTGGCCATTACACTGATCAAAGTGCTTAAGTCTTCAAAGTTACCTTTCATTTTAGTGTTAAAGTCACTGAATACACTGTTCTCCTGGTTCTGCTCACTTTAGCACACTTCACTTTATCAGTTCACATAAATCTTCCCAAGTTTCTCTGAATCCATTCCCTTCATAATTTCTTTTGGCACTAGAATGTTTTATTATGCTCATATATTATAATGTGTTCAGTCATTCTCTAACCAATGGAGTTAGTATTTAGTTCCTTCCTACACTCAAAAATTATTGCTAATTTTTATATTTATGGGTACTTTATTCCCTTTTTGATCACTCAGGAGAATAAACCTACTGGTATCATCACTGGGTCAATGGGTTTACTGCCCTTCTGAGAATAATTCCAAACTACATTCCAGTATGGAGCACTACACAGCTCTACCAACAGTGTGTTAGTATGCCTGTTCATACAAAGCCCCTCCAATGATAGTCACTTTCTTTCTTTGTCAATATAATGGGTGTAAGTTGGAGTTTCTGAGTTCTATTATTTTTAAGTTGTGACTCTGTTTTTCATCTTTTTAATCCTTACTATTTGGGCACACTTTTACTCATCAGTCTTCACCCTAGTACAGTTCTATTCCAATGCTTCATTTCAGAAAAAAGATAACCCTAGATTTTTGAAGACTAACACTCAAACACAATGTCAGAAGCTCATACCAGGTCAGAAAGATTTCAGTATGGCTCAGGGACAGAATGCCTCCTTGCTAAAAAAAACCTTACAATTAGGTTCAAAGATGCTCATTACAGAAGGTTGGCCATCATAAGATTTAATTACTTAAAAACAAGAACTCATCTCAAGTGCTGAAGGGTTATGATTGGCACCAGAATAGAGAATATCCACTGCTGACAAATAATGGACCTTCTGTAGTACTAAAGTTGAAAATATTTGTTCTAGTCTTATGTTTGAGCCTGTGAACAAAACTGTAAAGGAAGACCACTTTGTTATGGATTTGGTTAGGAAAAATGTTAACTGTACCAGAAATATGGGATTATAGTACCCACATACATACAAGAACATAAATGAACAAAGATTAAATATTTTAAAAAATCATAACAGGAAAAAAAGAGCAACAGGGGAGGTGACCAATGCATGCAAATTACATTTATGATCCATATTTGCAAGGCAATAGCATAGAGATAAGCTAATTGTAAAAAAAAAAAAAAAAGAAATTTTAGGAAATGAGCTGCAAAAAGATACTTCTAAGACAACTTTCATGTTTAAATGCCAGTCAAGGAAATATGAAGTTAAAAATATTCAAATAAGGGGGCGGCTAGGTGGCACAGTAAACAGAGCACCAGCCCTGGAGTCAGGAGGACCTGAGTTCAAATCCGACCTCAGACACTTAACACAAAAAACTAGTTGTGTGACCTTGGGCAAGTCACTTAACCCCAATTGCCCTACCTTCCCCCCTCCAAAAAAAAAAAAAGGGAAAAAAATATTCAAATAAGATCATATCTGAATTAGATTCTTGTTCCAAAAATAGCTTACCTAGAAAAACAACAAGTTGTTTAAACAGGTATGAATATCATGGACACTGCAAATAATAACTGTAGCTAGTCAAAGGACAATGTTTATATGACTGCAGTAAAAAGGTGTGTATATACACAAGCAAAAGTACAAACCACCCTCCTACAATTTCTCAATACTGATAGGATTAAACTTTTTTATTACTTAATTCTAATCAAAATGATTATTACAGAGAATTTACAATTCATTTGGCTTTTTAGTAAAGTAAGGAAAAGAAATGTTTTTCTTTAACAAAAAAATATCTAGACAAGGCTGCATGAATGTGAGACTATGCCTTCTAGCAATTATAGATACCTTTAAAAGAGACCTACTTTGTACTTTAAGTTCATCAATGTCATTTAATTTCACTTAGCATAGAGAGTGAGAGGATAATGGGCCTAAAACCCTGATATAATTAATTAAAAAGTTCATTTGAGAACAAGCAAATCAAATATAATCTCACCAACCTTCAGACTACCTTTGTTCAATGGGGAACTTGATCTTCTTCCTTAGCCATCAAAAGCCAAGAAAGTTAAAGTGGGTGTTTCAAATGTTTTCAATAACTTTATAATGCTTGGAAACAACCACACACATCTTTAAGAGTGGCATGGCAGCATTTTCCTATTCAACAGATGCTTGAGAGAGAAGACTTCCATTCATTTAGTTGCCATTTGGAGAATTTTCATTAAAAAAAATCAATCTGTGGATTTTTCCACGTGAAAAGCAAAAAGCATTAAATGTATTTTTAAAAATACTATGAAAGAATAAAATATATTCCCTCATCTGCTTTTATAGGAAATGATTGCTGAGCAATTTTGCTACTGAGAAGAATAAAAAATTCATCAGTTCTATCATTATGTAGTGCCCAAAGCTCTCCTGTAATATAAATGATTTAATATTGTGAATAAGTATAGCAAAATAAATTAATTTAAAACACCACTTACCCTTCTGATAAAAAAATTTCCTATAATAGTATGCGCCGAGATCCACATGTTCCACAATATATCTCTTTACTCTATCTAAATGCAAAACCAAATTTTCCTTGGGCACTTCAAGAACAGCCACTCCTGCATTTGTGCAATGAGAGCTAAGAGTAGATTCAAATGAGGCACTTTCATTACTGAAGGAACCAGAATTTGATTTGGATAAACTGATCTTCCTTTCTCCTTCTCCACCAATCTCATTTCGAAAGTATGGACAGCTCATTACAAGGTCATTACTCTTATCATCTCCCTGGTCCATGCTGAGGCTTCCTTTAGAATTCAAGTCCTCAGTACTGCCCATAGGGGAACTGAAACTTGCAGAGTGAGATAAAGGTCCAGAAACTAAAGAAGCAACAGCAGCTGCAGATGCTCCTGTGGTCGTATTTCTCCGTTTTATAACGTTGTGCCTATTTATAATTGCCTCATTCAAGTCAAATAATATGCTCTGGACATCATAGTGACCAAAACACTTTGGACAAGCCCAAGGCCTGACGGAGTCCTCTGATCGGTTGTCTTCGAGGTCTGATGATTTTCCAAGTTCCCCTTCACATTTGGCATTACGCAACTTACGAAAAATGGATGAGTCCCCTGTTTCTGACTTAGAACGTCTCTTGAGTGGTTTCTCCCTTTCTTTAAATAGTCTAAGGTTCTCTCTCTGCGTGATAGGTCCATCTATCACATCCAGAGAAAAGCCAGAACCCTTGCTTCCGCTGGCTATCAAAAATTCACTTAGTTTTGTTGGAGTTGGGCCTCTCTGATCAGATTTGTCATCTTTGTAGCCTTTCAACAAATCAAAAAAACTTTCTCCTGAAGTACCCTGCTTATCTATTGATGATGTGCTACCATATTCCCTGTGCAGTGATGGACCAGTTTTGTATGTGGGTGAAATACATTCATCAAAGCTATCCACATCAAGTTCACTTATAGTAATATCACTGTTACTACGCTGTCTTATTCTGCGAAGGGCTTTCCTAGGGGAACTAGGATAAGCTTCAGGCATGAGAAATCTGGAATCCATATTGTCTGATTGTCTTGTTTTGCTTTTAAGAGTGTTCTGTATGCTTTTCAACATGGCAGAGTCACTGGAGTTGAGGTTAACTGAACTACCTTGACTTCCTGGACTGCCTTTGGAGGACATGCTGTCAAGGCAACTTGATGTCTCCATTTCTTGACTTGATCGGCTAGATTCTTTAACATTGTCCTTCCTTGGTGGCCAATCTGCAATCCTTGCCCTAACCCCCATCTTTGGGACTCCAGGAGTGGAGGTAATATGGTGGGAACCTTCACTTCGAGGGGGGCCCACTGGAGCCATGACAGAAGACCCCAAACTACCATTCTGCGACCTGAAGCGCCGCATGTAGAAGTCATCGGTGTGAACTTTGGAAATCCCATCTGTTCCAACCATTGATGCTCTTTCAGTGGCAACCGGTCTTTCAGTCTGGGACCGCTTTAAGCTGGTCATGATTTAAAAGAGGTTAGTCTTAAATGACTACAGGAAGCATGACCATCTCTTCTATTTACACGTATACTTCCCTTCTGAAGAACAGTTTCCAGAAAAAATGATGGTTGCATGAGACGTTGATCATTTTCTTTGAAGAGGTTTAAATTATGCCTTGCTACCAGCAAACTAAAGATTCAGGTTTCAAATATTTTAAAATCCATACAAGTTACTGTAGTAAATTTTAACAGGTGGCTTTTCTCCAGAAAACCTGAATGGAGTTTACATCAGGGGATTCAGCAACTTCTACAATCCAATCCCTTTTCCCTAGAAGAAAAGGGCAACATGAATTAGTAATTTCATTTAGCTGTTTTAAAAAATCAATACCTAATTTCCCAAACTAGATAAATTAAAATAAAGACAGAATAAATGCTATATTAAGTTCTACATTTCTCTTCAGGGCATGGTAAAGGAAAGAGGTATATATGCATGATTTTATAAAAATCTAGTATTTAAAATTAATAAAGGATCTTGCTTATGTGGATATTAATTACACTACCGTGATGGTGTAGGCTTCCAGTGACTATGATATTGTAAGACAACAAAACTCAGTTAGGCTATGTAAAAATAAAGCAAAATCAATATAATTCAAATGATTAGATCAACTGATTGCACAATCTGTAGTTTGAATAAACTAAAAACATTTATGCAACTGAATATAATAATCAACATTAATATAATAATCAACATTTATAACCACGTAATAGGCACCACCTCCTTGGAGTGAGGAAGACCTGATTCAGGTCCTTCCTAGCTCTGGAACTATGAATATGAGCAAATTACTTAACATTTCTGCACCACAGGAAAATCTATCTGATTTTAAATTACAGAGTGCAGTTGAGCACATTGATGGAGGAAGTTTCTACACTTAGACTGCCCTATGCCAATGAAAGCAGAACTCTGCCTCAAAAAATAATCAGCTTTAATATGGCAGTTTTTTTCTACAATTCAAATTTATAAATTTTTGTTTCTTTTACAGATTTCTATTTTGCTGTTTACACAGAAAAAGAATACTTTAAAAAAAAATCTTCAGCAATCATCTTCTTAAGCCCACTTCAGCACACTGAATGCCAGAAATATTTCACTCATTAACAAAGTACTTTGCTCATTAACAAAATAAACGCATTTCCTTTCAATAACCACTCCCTTCATTCCCATCAGCTCAAAATATTAAAACCAAAAATGCTCTCTACGCATATCCTTATATATTAAAATTAAATGATTATAAAATATTATAAAAGAGTGCAGGTAAAGAGTAGTCAAAGGGGGAAAGGAACTGAATTTCCTTATAAGCAATGTAGTCAGGTTCTAAGAGCACAATCTGTATAAAATTCTGTACAGCTGTGTACACCCTAAAACCAAAGCAGATTGCTTTCCAAGACTGCACAAATTACACAAGATGTGGCCTTTATATTCTTGCCAAATCCACATTTGGAAAGATAACTGCTGAACCAGCATTTCTTTGACAATGAAATATTATCTGCAAATCTCAGCTTCTGAAACCTTAGGTTAAAAAACAGCACTGAGCCCTCTTCCACAGTAACAGGTACTCCACTTCAACAGTAATTAAGCATCCAGCTACTCAGCCTTTTGCTTTGAAAATGCAGCACCATTTAATTTCACTTGCAGTACACAGTGAGGGTTTAAACAACCAGCTGCTATTTATAAGCAGGAACATTTAGGGGGTGTTTAAAAAATGCAAGCAGACTGCAGCGTGCAAGGCAAGAGAGTGTAGAACACAAGGCTTGTGGCAACACTGGGTCTGCTCAGTCATTCAGATAAATGCCAACTGTTTTCACCTAACCTCCCTGTTGCCATTCTCTGTCAGAAAGATAATACTTTTGCATAGCTATGTAATTAAATCTAACTCAATGCTTTCCGGTTATTTCTTTTGCTAAATGAGTATTATTTCCCTTATATTTTATACTGCCAACTTCCATTTCAAATTTTAAGCTTCCAAAGAGAACAGGAAACTCGTAGTATAGCAGAGGAACCTAACCTAGTCAGCATGCATTAATACCACTTCATAGCTGAGGTTCCAAGAAACCATATAAAATGAACTGGAGGCCAGCAAAGTAGACATGGAATATACAAACTGATTGTGGGACCATCTCAAAATAAAATATCTTTCAACCATTTTCTTCAGAATGTGTTTCTGGAACCTGTATCACTATTACATTAGTGATAATAATAAAAAATAATAAAAAAGATTAGTAAAATGGAAACATCCACTGGCCTTAAGAGCAGCTCTGGATTTGAGTCTTAGCTCTGCTACTTTCTAGCTATATGTCACTGGGCAAAGTGATCTGACCTGTGTGCTTCAATTTCCTCATCCTAAGAAGGGGATAATAATATTTGTACTATGTACATACTCCTCAGGATTATCATGATAAAAGAGATAACATGTAAAATACTTCGTAGTGTTAGCATTTTACCATTACTATGGTTTACAGACATTTATGTATTTATATATTTACATCTATACTGTAGACGTTTATGGCCAAGCGTGAGAATCTATCCATTTCTAAGATTGTTCCTGAGGAGCAATACAAATTACAAACAAATGATTTTAAAATTAACATTTAGAATATAGCCCATTCATAACGGATTATGTCTTATATGTCTATTTTTAAATGCCAAATTCTATTTAAATGTGGTATAAAATTGTTTTATTTTGAAAGAGATATTAAGAATCTTTTCTGGTATATGTTGCTATACAAGCTGTGACTTTGCAACTCAGATTTTCAGAAGTGAAAGGAATCTTGAAAATCATTTGGAACAAACAATCTGTTCATTTTAGAAATTGAAGAACCTAAGGTCCAAAATCACAGAATCTCTGGGATGGGAAGAACAACAAAGACCATCTAGTCCAACCCACCACCCCCCCCCCAAAAGGAATATATTCCACAAGTGGCTATCTAGCCTACACTCAAGGACACTCCTCCCCAATCCACTAAAAGGAAATATACCATCACCAGAGGCAACTCATTCCACTTTCAGAAAGACCTAATTTTTATAAAGTTTTCCCTAGCATCAAGCCTAAATTTGGCTTTTTTGCAACTTCTACCCATTACTCCTGTCCTTGGAACCAGGCAGAACAAGTCTGTTCCCTCTACTCCATTACAGTCCTTCAAATAATTGAAAAAAGCCAGAATTGTCCCATGTTCCTCCCCAATCCACAACCAATCCTTTTCCAAGATAAACAGCCCCAGTTCAGCTGATCAGTTCCCACGCTGTATAAATTCTAGACCTTTTACCATGCTGGCTTTCTCCAGGTTGCCAATTTCTTCCTAAAATATAGTGTCCGGGACTAAACACAGATTATTAAATATGTGGTCTGAACTCAGTGTTAACATCATCAATTATTATATTAATATAATTAATGAAATATTTAAAATAATAACAATAAACAGCAGCCAACATTTAAAGTGTCTAAATGATGACTATCACATCTTTAAACTTTTTTGTTTGCCATGCCACAATATTAACACATACTGAACTGTTAGTTCACTAAAAGACCCTCATAATCCTGATGCTGATTGTTTTTAATAGCATTACAGCATTCTATTGCACTGGATAAAGCACAGTTTTCCCTCATTTGTGGAGATACATACACACATATACACATATATACATACACATGCTATACACACATACACATATATTCCACAATTTCCCCTTATTTATAGACACATGGAGGAGCACTTAATGTGCTAAAATGAATCTAATTTTCTTCTGTTAAAAATAATGCTGACTATATCTTGAAAAAATATGACAGCATTTTTAAGAGAGACAGTAACAGAAATGAGTAAAATTCAATAGTTAAAGTAAATTGTTCTTAAAAAGAAAATTTGCTGCTGTCTCTTATTCCTAATTGTAATAGTGAGTGAGATTTATAAAGCAGCATAAATACATAGTCAATTTTGAATCTAAATTGGGAAGAAATCTTTGAGACATTCAAATTCACATGCTGTAAAAAAAAAAAAAAAGAATTTTTTTAAAATTTCAGTTTAAACAAATCAGGAAGTTATAAAAACATGGAAGTTGATCTAACATCATCACTTGTTATCTTCCTTTTTCTCTGACTCCCCTCCTCCCCCAGCTAATCTTCAAGAAAGTTATCTATATTCAATACTTTCAATTTTCTCACTGGCTTCTAATGTCTCTTCAATCTGGCTTCTAGCCTCATCACTACACTTAAACTGCTCTCTCCAAATTTATTGTTTTGATTAATAGCTTAATTGTCAAATTTAATAGTCTTTTCTCAATATTAGTCTTCTTGCCTTTTTTTCTTGGTTGTTGTCCTTCATTCTCAAAGAGACATCACTCTGCTAGAGTGAAGTTTCAATGTGTACAAATTGATCTACAAATTTTGCGTACACATCTCTGTTCTGCTCCTGGCATTTCTCCTGAAGTTGTTGGGCAGCAAACACCATATGGACTATTCCTTGGCCCTTTTTGAAGCCACATTGGCTCCCAGTAGTTGACCATCTTTCAGGTGAAAGATCAGCCTATTAAGGACCTGGACTCTGGCAAGAACCTTGCCAGTGATGACTAAAAGAGAGAGACCCTCCTGTGATCGTCACAGGACAATCTATTTCCTTTACCTTTATAGACATGGATTCCCCTGGTGGAAAGGGCAGATGAGAACAATTTGTTCCAACAGCCACAAAGGCAGCTGTCTTCTTTCTAGAATTCAACAAAGGCCATCTCTGGGATACCCTCTCCATTAGTTTTTTTTAATGACTGCTCTCTTTCTGATCTCCTAGATCATTCTTGCCTAGTGTGCTAGGTTGAATGTTAGTCCATATCACACACACTTAACTTGGGAATGCTCCAAGGCTCTCTGTCTTTGGTACTTTTCTTACTCAGTGATCTCATTAGCTCCCATTAGAAACCAAGAGGATCCCAGATCTGCACATTCAGCCATACTGCCTTTTGCACCTCTCAAAATTTTCAGAAAAATCTCAAACTCATCATGTCTGGAAGTGAACTCATCTTTTAACACAAATCCTCTCTTTTTCATAAGGTCTTAGTTATTTCACACTAGGTTTCAAAAGTTCTTTCCAAAAGCTAATACCTAATCACACTATTTCCCCTTCAACATTTTCCACCTACAGTTAATAAATTCCAATGGCTCCCTATCATCACCAGCATCAAAATAAAGTGTTATTTTTGGTTCTTAAAACTTTTCACAACTTCCTTATTTTCTAGTCTTCATATATTTTATACCTCTTGATGTAATCTACAACCCAGCAATACCAACCAACTTGTTGTTCGCTTCTTGCACATGAAACTTTAGCTCCCATCTCTATACCTTTGTATTATCTTTCCCTTTATGTCTGGAATATTTTCCATCCTCCCCTCTGACTTAGTTTCCTGGCTTCCTTCAAGATGCAACTGAAATTCCATGTCATAAAGGAAGGCTATTCCCAATTTCACTAAATATTAGTGCCTTTTCCTTTGGGATGAACTACTATGTATATCTGGTATGTATTTAGTTATTTTCATGTGGTCTCTATCATTAGAATGGGAGCTACCTGAGGGTATGAATGACTGATCCCTTTGCTTCCTGAAATGCAAATTTATTCATATCCCTAGTTCCTGGCACACAAAATGTTTGACTAATTTCCATATATGACTTCTAATTATGAAGTTCTACAGAGTATTACCAAGCATTAAAAATACAAAACAAGCTAAAATATGCCTTTTGGTCTTTCCAGTGACATTTTCTTGCACCGAATTTTCTAATTAAAACAAGGTCAGAAAGGGGCACAATACATACATAAACAAAGGGAATAAACATTCCCAGTAACTTTTGTAGTTATTATGCAAAATGAATTCTTATGCTTATTTTAACAGGTGTGTTCTCCCTTTGTTACACATCTCATTTTAACATTAAGAAGACATAGATTAATGTTCCATTTTTATGCCCATTTTAGAAAAATGAGTGTGACATGTTCAAAAGAGCTGAACTTAAAGTCATGATCTCAGTTCTGTCACTAACTGCATTGTATTTAGGCAAGGGATTTTATCTCCGAGCCCCAGGTTTTTCAGCTGTAGGCTTGGATTAAACTGATTAATTTGCTCTCTTGGGCTCTTTCCAACTCTTTTTATCATCCAACGACCAGTAAAATCCAGAAGCCACACAAAAAGATATACCTTAAAATTATCTTCATCACTAAATATGCCCCCACCTCACTTCCCTACTCCTTTGTACTTTACAATTCACCTTCCCTTACAAATTCAGGACTGATTTGGGGATCAGGTTTCAGGTCTTAATTTAACCAATAAACTCTGATCAACAACCTAGGAAGCATTATCTAAACTACAACCTACAGTTCTTATGAAATACTGAAGGAACTGGTAATATTTAACATCATCTGTGAAAGCTTGGGAATATCCTAAGTTTCCCAATATTTAAAATGATAATATAAAGATGTTTCACTGTCTCCACTGAGGACAAAACAACAGAAAATCAAGTAAAGGAGATATTGACTGCATAAGCCATATATACAGTACCATTTATTCCACATGTGATTCCAGTTCATGCTCTTTCTTTCATCTTATCCACAGCTGACTGTAGGTACTAATTAGTAATGAAACTTCCAAAGGAATGGTTCTAAGTAATCAAAGAATGCTTTACTGTTGAATAATCACAAGCTAACTGTATTTAAAACTCCTTCATGATTTATTCATTGGGTTTCTGTTCATTTCCTTGTTTGGAGGGAGTCAGGGTATAGAAAATACTACCACCAGATTTTCTAATATAAGCTATAAGACACAGAAGCAGGAGACCTGGATTCCAGTCACAGCTCTGCTATTGACTTCTTGAACAACTTAGTTCCATTTAAAGTTTCTTTATAGTTGTAAAATGCTGGGGCTAGAATGGATGATCTCTGAGAAGCCCCTTTCAATTCTGAAATCACCTGATTCCTACGCAGATAGGAAGAATTATGTTTTGGAGTCTAAAACTTCATAGGCAAGTTATTAAGCAAACAAAAAATATTCATTATGCAATCACTGTATGAACAAGGGATGCAGAAGAAGTGGAAGATCTTGTCCCTGAACTCCAGGAGCTGTCAAACTATTTTAAGAAACCAGGTTAAGAGCAAACAATAAAATGGTTTTAGGATTAAACTATGAAATAAAGTCTATTTTACTGAGCTTATTTATGGCGAGGAGACCAAAGAAGATGGTTACCACTAAGGGCTGGAAGAATCAAGAAGGATTCATTCATAAGAGTTAAAGAGAAAGATAAAAAGGTAAATATGGATGAATAATTATGAGACCAATCTGTTAATATTCAAACAGGGGTGGTAATGCACATGTCCCTTCTGAATCCTACCATCACCAGGGGTCACAGAGGGAGTCTAATAAACAAGCCCTGGGAGTGGAACTGTTCCATCTTGATGACCTTAAGTAGAAGAATGAAAAAAGAGGTAAAGAAGAATATGTGGGGAAAAGTGGGTGCAGATAGGAAAGTTAGGGAAAATTAACTCACATAATTAGGGTGTTTGTATAGACATCTATATAAGTGGAGGAGGCGGGAAGGGGAGACACGGAAAATAGCTGACATTTGGCCCTCACCTTCATCTGAACTGGTCAAAGGGAAGAAATAGGAAAAGAATGCACACACATACACATGCACATGTGCACACACACTGACACACGTGTGCGTACACACACAGAGTAAAAAAATATATTTCAATTAACAGGGAATCAAGAATGAAAGGGGAGAAAAGGGAAATAGAGGAAGGATGGGCTAAGAGATAAATCAGTCCCAAGCAAAACAAATTCTTGCAAAGGATGTGCGAAAATATTTATAGTTCTTTTTGAGGTGGTAAAGAATGATAAGTTGAGGAGATGCCCATCAATTGGAGAAAGAATGAATGAATAAGGAACAATATATAAATGGGACAGAAGAAGGGGAATGGTTTCAGAGAAACCTGAGAAGATTTATATGAACTAATGTAGAGTGAAGTGAATAGAGGCAGGAGAACAATTTATGCAGTGACAACAGTATGTTTTTTTCTTTTTTTTTTTTTTTGGTTTGTTCGTCTGTTTTTGCTTTTTGGAGGGGGGAACTCAAGGCAACTGGAGCCAAGCAACTTGCTCAAGGTCACAGGGCTAGTGTTAAGTGAGTGAGGTCATATTTGAACTCAGGTCCTCCTGATTGCAGGGCTGGTACACTATTCACTGCGCCAACTAGTCACCCCACAGTGACAATAATATGATAAGACAAACACCTTTCAAAAAATTAGGAGCTCTGATTAACATAAAACCCAGAGTACTAATGATAAAACATGCCACTCAGCTCCTGATAGAGAAGTGAAGAACTTCTGTATGTAGAAGAAGACATATATATTTTTGGACATGGCCAATGCAGAAATTTGTTTTACTTGATCATACATCTTTGTAAAAGGAATTTTAGCTGTTTTGCTGTTGCTGGGGGAAAAAAGAGGCAGGTTTTTGATGACTGGGGGGAAAAACAAGATAGTTTTAAAAATACAATAAAGAAAAGAAACAGGAACACCTTTTTCCATTATCCATTATGACAAGTTTCTTGTCAGTCTGTACCAACCTAAGATAACTTATTATAGTGTCACATAGTCAGTGTATGATCAGTAAACAGAAATTAGTTATTAGTCTTCCTTAAATACAGACTTTATTATGGCATTGCTTAAAACTCTGCTTTAAAAAAAATCTTTAGAAAGTTCCAGTGCAACATAAGATGAATTCCAAAATTGTTAGTCTAGTATTCAAGGTAGTATTCAACATCACCCAAGCTGTCCAGTCTTATTTCCCACTAATCTACCACATAAATACTTTAACCAAACTGTTTTATTCATAGCAGTTTAGAAAGTCAAAAGACCTCTGTAGACTTTAAAACACAGTTGTAAAAAAAATTATGCAAATAACAACTTTATCACACTAATAAAAACGGATACTGTTGAATAGTTAGATGACTACAAAACCGGAGAAAGTTTATTCCTTTCCTTCCCCATCAGTCAATACAAAGTCCTTTCTAATTTTAATCTATGTGCATTTATGTAAATACACCTAAAGGTATACAGATACATATCATATACATGGGTATACATTATATACGTATGTGCGTATGTATATACTTGTGTATGTATATATACATAATTGCATATATCTACATATTAGGAGAACTGAAGGGTCTAAACCTCTGATTTCATTGGTGAAGGGAGCTCCCACTACCACCATAGTTGTGCAACTCTTAGATCAGTCAAATAAATTATAATCTTAGAATTGCCTAGGGAAATAAAAGGTTAAGTAATTTGCTCAGGAATGCATAGCCAGAAGATTTAAATCCAAGTTATTCTGATTGAGTCTTGGTCTCTATTTCTCTGCCCCACAGCCTGATATTTGTAGGTTTTCATGACATTACTCTCTCCTGGTTCAATTCCTACCAGTGTGACTGTTCTTTCACAGAGGGCATTCCCCAAAGTTGGGTCCTGGTCCCTCTTGTCTTCTCTCTATATTCTCTCAGTAACCTCATCTGCTTCCACGAGTTTAAACTATTATTTGTATGCAGATGATACCCAGATGTATTATTCACAGTCTCTTCACTGAATTTCAGTCCTATTTCACTGTCTATTGGATATTTTAAACAATTTCCCAGGGACTTCTTAAACTAGTCTTGAACTCATTATGTTTCCCCCACACACCCTCCCCTCTTCCAAACTTCCTTATTTGTATTTAAGGCACCACCATCCTTCAAATATCCCAGAGTCTGAAGATCGGTTTCATTCTCAATTTCTCAGTCTCCCTCAGCCCAGGTGCCAACTATTTCTATTTCTACCTTTACAACATCTGTCACATGCAACACTTTATTTCATCTCACACAGCTATGACCTTACTTCAAGCACTTATTAATACTCAGCTAGATTATTGCAATAGCCACCTAATTAATCTCCCTGTCTCACCACTCTAGTCCATTCTACACAGTGCTGACAAAGTAATTTTCTTTAATCCAGATATTACTCTCCTACTCAAACAACTCAAATACCTTCATACTGCCTCTTGGATGAAATATAAACTCCTCTATTAAGCTTCTAAAGTCTTACATAACCTTGTCCCCACAGATTTTTCCATCATCACTGGATGCTCTATGAGCCAGCCAAATGGGTCTTTTCTCTATTCTTCCCACGACACTCCAACTCCCATCTGCACAGGTCTTTGCCCCGGTCACCCCCCAGGAAGGGAATGTACTTCCTCTTTACCTCCACTTCATTCAGTCCCTCTCTTCCATTACGGCAAATCACAGATAACCATACTTCTACATGAAGCCTGTCCTGGTCTCCTAAACTGCCTTATATTTCAATACTTAGCACATATTTCTATTTATTACTTTATGATGCATATACACACACTAATATCCCCAGTTAGAATGTTAATTTATTGTAACTAGAGATTGTTTTATTCTTTGTACTTATCTCTCCAGGGCTTAGCACAGTACCTAGCATAGAACAGAAACTTATATACAAATGGATGAAGGTTACTTCCTACTGAAGTAACCATTCTCTCTCTCTCTCTCTCTCTCTCTCTCTCTCTCTCTCTCTCTCTCTCTCTCACACTCTCTCTCTCTTTCTCTCACACTCTCTCTCTCTTTCTCTCACACTCTCTCTCTCTCTCTCTCTCTCACACACACACACACACACACACACACACACACACACACACACATATACCACACACACCCATACTTCCTAGCTTTTTCAGCACTCACTGGCACGAGTTCCAGGGAATATATTCCAATATTTTACTATCCTCTAAAAAAATTTGTTTTAAGTTCGGATGAGCAAGGGACTATAAATTCAGAAGATGTAGGACACCTGTTTAGTAAAGAAGGTATAAGCTAATTGAAAAACAGTACAGCTTGACAAACTTGACGTTTTGCTGCCAGCACAGGAAACACATAAAGAATGATTCTGGCAATGTGACAGTAGATAACAAGGTAAACGTGAGGATATGTCCCTCATGCATTATGTAAGCCGCGTGCCTTGAAGGGTTTTATTTAATCCATTTGTTAAATTACACGTACCCTACAATTTAAGTGACAAATTGTCCTATCACTACACATGCCTTCCCAGACCTCAATCCTAGATCACACTCACTTTTCCATTCCTACTTCTGTGAATCTGAACCCTACGAGAGGAAGTCACTCAAACATGAAGACTGGCTCCACTGTCTGTCACAACTGGGTCCTCCCTATTATGTGTCAATCTTTTTCATCTTTCCTGAAGGGGTCTACTGCACAATGGATGGTCCAAACTTTCTATTCTAGTAATCTCCAATACCATCTTCCTCCCTTAGTCTCAGGAAAGAATCCCACATTTCACTAAAAAAAATTAAGTTTCTTCAACATCACACAAAGCATTTCTTTTTAAAAATTTTTTTAAATTTATTTACTATTACTTTACAACATTCAGTTCCACAAGTTTTTGAGTTCTAAATTTTTTCCCTCAACTTTCTCCTCCCCCCATGGTGGCATGTAATCCAATATAGGTCCTACATATACCTTCATATTAAACATTAATTAAATTGTAAGGAAGGATTATAACTTGGGACAGCTAGGTGATACAGTGAATAGAACACTAGCCCTGGAGTCAGGAGGACCTGAGTTCAAATTCGAGCTCAGACACTTGACACAAAACTAGTCATGTGACCTTGGGCAAGTCACTTAACCCCAACTGCCCTAACTTCCCCCCTCCAAAAAGAGAAAAGAAAAGAAAGGATTATAACCAATAGAATGAACAACAAGGAAGAAGAAACAAAATAAAATGAAAAATAGAGAGAGCAAGTAGTTTGCTTCAATCTGCATTCAGACTCCATAATTCTTTCTCTGGATATGGATAGCCTTTTCTATCACAAGTCCTTTGGAGTTGTCTTATAGACTTGCATTGCTGAGAAAAGCCCAGTCTATCAAAGTCAGTCATCACCGATACGACTGTCTGTAACTGTGTACAATGTTCTCCTGGTTTTACTCCCCCCACTCAGCATCAGTTTATATAAGTCTCTCCAGATTATTATGAAGTCTGTCTGCTCCTCATTTCTTACAGCATAATAGTACTCCATTACATTCATGTACCACAACTTGTTCACTCATTACCCAACTAACGGGCATCCCCTTGATTTCCAATTCTTTGCCACCACAAAAAGAGTTGTTATAAATATTTTTGTACATGCTGGTCCTCCTCCCACTTGTATGATCGATCTCTTTGGGATATAGCTCTACAAGGGTCAAAGGGTATGCACATTTTTATAGCCCTTTGGGCATGGTTCCAAATTGCTCTCCAGAATGGTCTGATCAGTTCACAACTCCATCAACAATGCATTAGAGCTCCAATTTTCCCCACATCTTCTCCAGCATTTATCATTTTCCTATTTTGTCATGTTAGCTGGTGAGATGTAGTACCTAAGAGTTGTTTTGATTTGCATTTTTCTAATAAATATCTTAAATTTCTTCCTCTGAAAACTGCCTGTTCATATCCTTTGACCATTTATCAACTGAGGAATGACTTGTATTCTTATAAATTTGACTCAGTTCTCTCTCTCTATATATATACACAGTATTTCTTAATTGAATTGGTAGTTTTCTTGTTTAACAATTCTGCCCCTTTTCATGCTCTTGAGTATGGTGAGTTAGGTCATAGTCCTACCCCACAACGCAATACAGTCTGAATGCTACTGATAAAACTTCATAATTCTGGCTGGGACTGCTCTACCATATTCTGCAAAATAGGCGTGGAATAGGAAACTGGGTATGGAGCTGGAACACTCTTGCCTCAATCACTGGCTTCTGCCTCCATCTCCAGGTAGTCCAATGTCAGCCTTGGCTTCTGCCCATCTCCTTTTCCTTATACAAACACCCATCAGGTGTTGGCTTTCTCTCCTTGCTGCAGCCCTGAGAGTCTCCAAATTGATATCAAAGTGTACTGTCTTTGGTACCTCCTGGGCCCCCCAAAGATATCAGAGCACATTCTATTTTCAGGTTTCCAACAGGGCTTCAAGATATGTATCAACTGCCCATGTGATTCTAACTTATCTGGCTTCCTTACACCATTACCTAACCAAGGTCTGATTTTGCCCCCTACTGTGAATCCAACATGCCAGTGCCCAAATGCCACTAGTTTCAGGATTCATTTACAAGAGATTTATCTAGAACTCACTGGCTTCAAGCACTCCCCCCACACCCAAACTCCCTACCTCCACCACTGGAGCATCCAGGCTGCTGTCCATCTGTCATTGTTTAATCTGATACCCTTTTTTCCCCCTCCTGGCTGAGGAGTTGTTTTGGGGAGTTGTACTACAATCCTTCCTGGAAGTTTTCCTGCACCTTAATCATTCACCTTGATCTCCCAGGACATTCTTCTGATTTATCAATTAGTCATGTCCCCTAATGCCTTGGTGTCTGTCCATAATAATGCTCTTACTTCCTTCTTCTCTAACAAAATCTTACCAGTTCCAACTAAAATCATATCCAAATTCTGCATGTTTTTTTTTCTATTCAGCATTCATTCATAAAGTATTTATTATGTGCCAGCTACATGCTAGGAATACAAAGATAAGAAAATGAAACAGTCCCAGCCCTTAAGGGTATTACATTTTATTTGGGGAAAACATTAAGTAAGCAAACAATATAAAATATATACAAAGTAAATACATAAAAATTTCAGAGGGCACCATCAACAAGCCTTTACACATGCTAGGTACTGAGCATGCAAAGACAAAAATGGGTGATATATGTATACATAAAAAAATAAAAGCAGGAGGTGTGACTTTCTACACTATCTCACATTTTTTTCAGGATAGGTCACACCCTCCATGAGCTGAGACTAACAGATTTTGGAACATCCCAAGCTGCCCTCAGGTTCTGGGGTGATGATCTGTCCCAGACCCATACTTGGACTAGACCTTCTCCTGTGTAAAAAAAATAAAAATAAAAATAAAAGCAAAGGAAATATAAGAATGCAAGGTAATTTCAGGGGCAGAGAGGAGTTGAGGGGTGTGACAGGCCAGAAGCTTGGGGGAAGGAGGGCGATTTAAGACTTCACATGGGAGCTGGTGGTAGTGCTGAGTCTTTACAGAGACCAGGCTTTACAAGAGGCTGAAGCAAGCAAAGAAGGAAGGAGTGCATTTCAGGAATAAGGGTGAGCCAGCACAAAGGCAAAGAGATGAGAAATAGAGTCTCATGGTACAAGGGACTGCAAGAAAAACAATTTAATTGGATTACTTGATATATAAAAGAGAAATTATGTAGAATAAGGTTAGAAAAGTATGCTGGAGCTAGGTTTTAAAGGGCTTTAAATGCCAAACAGAAGTGCTTGCCTACATACAAGGAACTATGACAGTGATACTAAAAATGAAAATTAATTATTTCAACTGTCTGAAAATAAATTGTCTCAACTCTTAAGGAGATTGCTTTTTATTTTAAATATAAATAAAAATAAAATATAAAAAACCCACTTTGGCGGTTATATGGAAGATGATTGGAAAAGAGAGGGAAGACCAATTAGGAAGCTACTGCAATGGTCTGGGCAAGAGAAAATTCATCACCTTGAACAAGGGTAATGGTCCTCTGAGTGGAGAAAAAAGGACAGATGCAAGAAACTGAATGAAGGTTGAAACCACAGGACTCAGTAAATAGTTTGATATGTGGCTAAGGGAGAGTGAAGCGACTGCCACTGAAAACCTGAGTAGCTAGAAGAACAGTAGTTCCGTCTATAAAAATAAGGCAGTTCAGAAGAATGGTTCTTTTTTGGACATGTTGAATTTGAGATACCTAAACTCCCACAAGCATCTTTTTTTTTTTTCCAAATGCCAATATTTATTTTAAAAAGCAAATAAACAAAGGGGCGGCTACGTGGTGCGGTGAATAGAGCACTGGACCTGGAGTCGGGAGCACCTGAGTTCAAATCCAGCCTTATAGATATAAGAAACTTATGACAAAAACTAGCCCTGTGACCTTGGGCAAGTCACTTAACCCCAACTGTCCTCCAAAAAACAAAACAAAGACAAAAGAAGCAAAAAAAAAAAACAAAAAACAAAAAACAAAAAACAAAACCAAATAAACAGGTAATGAGGCTATCTGGTATTCAAACATTATGATGAATTAATTCAATCAAATTGCTTTTCCAGGAAAATAGCTCTTGGTTTTTCTGTACCCTCAGAGCCTAGAACGATCGTTGACAACCTAGTAGATGCATTTAATACATGCTCGTTGAGTGAAACTATTACTGTGGATGAGCTATGGGTTTAAAATGCCTGAGGTATTTAAAGAGATGACAGAAGAATGAGATTCTAAGATGAGAAAGATGACGCTAGTTAGCCCAAATGTGAGCCCAAACCTCAGGAAGCTAAAAAAAGAAAAGGAAAGAAATGAAAAGACTGAGGTGATTTTTCACCTATTTAAAAATATTGCCTATGACTATTCCTGTAGCTAAGAAAGGGTGAAAAAATGAACTTCCTTCCTCTACTATATGGTCTCTTGGCTCCCAGGACTCAGAATTTGGGTTTAGTATTTAGTGCTACTATATTTGGCTACAACATGAATTCCATAGGAACTAATGAGTTAAACTGATCATTTCACCCACCATGTAGAGCACTGTTTCTAGAAGGAAAAAAAAAGAGTTCCCAGTTCCAAACAACTGACTTATGCACTTGTAAATAATAATCTGTTTGGGAGATAAGAATTGCCTACGTTAATATTGTACTGAAGAAAAATGACAGAATTACATATAAGCTTTCTACTTTGATAAAATCGAAGAGTTTTGAGGATGAATACATTCTGACTTATATTCATACAAGCATAACCATAAGCATATGTTAGAATTTTTCCTATTTTAAGGAATCAATATCAAAATGTTAATGTTGATACCATAAGCAGATGATGAAAAATACAGAAATAATCACTGGAAAGGAAAAAAATCTAAAAAGCAGTATTACAATGAATGCATTTCATTGAAGTGGGTTCTTCATCCAACAATACAGAGCACAATTCATTCAATTCTTGACCACCTTATGCAACTCTCATACATAAACCCGCATATATCTACCAGAGGAGGTCTAATCAAAATGCTGGATATCCTTTCACATTGACAGGATAGCAATGAATCACGCAGGCTGTCCATTAATTGTCCCTCAAGGTAATACTACTGTAAATTCAATTTTTTCTACAGTAGTAGTCCTATAAGCCTATTGTTTTACTCTTTGCTTATGTTAATTTGTTCCTTTGACATGAAGATGGCCTTTAATTTTCAAAGGATATTCCACCAGAGTTCAAGTTCTAGCAGGTTCTACCACATATGAAGTTTTCAGTACTGTCCTGGCAGTAGACTGTATCTATTTTTTCAAAGGACTAACTAGCTTATTACAGGCCTCTTCATTACCAGCAGAAAGAGTACACCAATAGTTCTCTTGGCAAATGATTAAACACAGGAAAAAAAAAAAATCCTACAAAAAATTTGGGAGTATTTTGCAAAGCAAATTATTATATCATATATAGTATTGAATCTGGAAGATGAAAAAATAAAACACATGAAAACATCTCTAAAATATTGAGAAAACAAAAAACAAAAACCCAATCCCAATATATTTCTTTCAGGCTACGTACAGCAAATGTTACATTTTATAATATACGTTATACATTTATAATATATATTATACGATTTACAATCTACATTGACAGAAAAGGAAAATGACAAATGCTGAGGGGGATTTGGAAAAAATTCACTGCAGGTAGAGCTGTGAACTGGTCCAACCATCCTGGAGAACAATCAGGAAAAATGCCCAAAGGGCAACAAAACTATGTATAACTTTTGACCTAGCAATACTACCAACTAGGTCTATACCTGAAAAAGATGAAAGGAAAAGAACTCTTTGTGGTGGCAAAGAATTGGAAACTGATATGAAGCCCATCAACTGGGGAAGGGCTAAACAAGCTGTGGAATACGACTGTAATGGAATACTACTGTGCCGAAAGGAATATAAAAAGGGGACAGCTTCAGAAAAACCTGGAAAGACTCCTATGAGCTGATGCAAGGTGAACTGTACAGAACTAGGAGAATATTGTACAAAGTAACAGTAATATTGTAACAATAATCAACCATGAATGACTCAGCTCTTTTCAGTAATAGAATGATCCATAACAATCCAAAGGACTCATGATGGAAAAAGCTTTCTGCCTCCAGAGAAAGAACTGATGAACTCTGAGAGCAGACTATAGTATATTTCTTTCTTCTTTCTGGCTACATGGCTAATGTGAAAATGTGTTTTTGTAACTTCATATACATAATGGGTATCATATCTCTTGGGTAGGAGATAGAGAGTGGGGGTAGGGTGGGGAGGGGGAGAATTTTATAAAGAAAAAATTGAATGAGTCAAAAAATTCATAATAACCAAAAGCAACAAAGATAAAAAATTTGTCCCATTTAATCCTCATCATTAGGAATAAAATGTTTTAAAGCATATTTTTTTCTGGAACTAGACTCCCTTTAAACATCTAAACTGTCATCAGTCAGCATCACCATAAAGACCATATTTTATACTTTACAACAATAGTACCACAAGGACAACTGAGGTAGTACTGTTTGCCCCTACATTAAATCACCCAAAAGGTGGTTCACTTTTCATTTTGTTTTCAGTTGTTTGGAAGTGTTCCTGCATCCTCTGACATTGATTTCTTAATTACCATCAGTGATTAGTAGCCCCAAATCCTTTTCACCTTCCCTGGACTGAAAAAATTAAATAATCAAGCTTATTAAAATTATGTGTAAATAGGCTCTACTAAAGAGTTTAGAGGCCTTCTCCTATGAGTAAGGGTGCATAACCATTAGTGTATGCATTTTGTTATATTTATTTTGACAGTTCAGTGTCTTTTTTTGCTTCTTTCCTGCTTCTTGGCAGCTGAAATCACTAAATAAGTGACTTTCTAATTAAGTAATTAATAAGCAATGCTTATTAAGCACCTACTATGTGCCAGGCAAAACCGGCCCCTGCTCTCAAAGGGACCGTATTCCTGGCGCCCCAGTACCCTGCACAAACAAAAGATGTTGACTTCATTTCTTGCTTGACTAAAAATGCTCATGTTCTATCAGTAAGCAGGAATTATGGGTTCAGTTGAAATTTTATTATCATAAATATAAATTCATGGAGTACCATTAACCTTTCAGGGTATGGACATTTCTGTAATATTAGTATCTGAGAGCTGACCTGTCTTGAGATGTTTCAATTCATAACTTTAGAGAAAATCTCAGAATCCCTAAAAAAGTATACTGCCCTTTTTCATAATATGCTGTATTAAAATCATTTCCACAAATATTTATTACAAGTAAAAGAAAATAAAATTACTCAATGGTCATACAATCTTTACAAAACTGCCAAAAAGAACTTCAAATAAAATACAAATTATTATCCTTCAAGGAAAATGCAATTTCCTCAGCCTTCCAATCTTATTGTCAAAGTAGTGAAGAAAAGCCCAACATATTAAAATATATGTTCTCATAATATCTAAAACTTGTCATCAAAAAAGGAACAATAAGTTATTGTGACCATGAATGATCTGAGACAGAACTTTCAAACAATTCTCTACTAATTGGCTCAGAGGAGGGAATCACAGAAGAATATGGTTGGAAGGGGCCTTGAAATGTCCTACAGTGACTCCAAAGAGTAGTAGTAGATTGCATTTTACATGATTTGTAATATAAGTATTTATATTTAATTTTATTAAATGTAACATTAAGATAAAATTTGTAAACAAAAATATTCTTTCCACTTAAATCAGATACTTTTAAACTATGTGTTTTCAAAACTATGTAGAGGCCTTGCAAGCAAATTTCCAATTTTATTTTTCACTACAGAGTACTATAATGAAGAGTTAAACCTTGTTTTCAAACAATTTTTAAAACTGCACTGAGTACTGTTCAACCCTTGTCCTCGTTTGTAGCCTTACAGAGAAAATTCAGATTGTTAAATCACACAAAGTGGGAATCCTCAAAACCTAAATTAATGATTACCCACAAAACAGTTGTGAATTTCACAATCAATGAAATGCATCGACTGAAAGAGTGGTTTGTTTCTCATCAAATGCTCTTGAGATTTACAAAAAATAAAATTTCAAGTTTTTTTTAATTATACAGAAGTGTTCGCCTTCCTCTGAAAACCCAGCAGTTTGATTCTAAAACTATTACACTTATTCAGTTTATGAGTGAGATAAATCTAATTCATCAATGTCTAAATGCCCAAGGAATGCTTTAATAATTAATATTTCTTCTGTGAATGAGAATTAATGTCTATTACAAGTAGTCAGGTACAAATCAGATTTGACAGGCATTATTTTTTGCATGTGCATCTTTCAGAAAGTTTTCACATATTTTTCTAAAGTTTTTGTCTAGTTTAAAACTGTACCTCAACATTTTAAACTAACTTAAACTTTCAACTTTTTAAAAACTGCACCTCAACATTTTTAACATTTTACAATGTGATTACCTACAGCACAACATGTAAACAACACAAAACACTATTTTAAAAAGACAAAATGGAGCAGCTAGGTGGCCCAGTGAATATAGCACTGGCCCTGGAGTCAGGAGGACCAGAGTTCAAATTTGACTGCAGACACTTAACACTAGCTGTGTGACCTTGGGCAAGTCACTTAACCCCAATTGCCCTGCCTAACTCCCTCCCACCCCCCACCCCCAAAAAAAGACAAAGAACTTTTCTCTTATTCTAGTTCTCTCCATGATCAGTAAAGAAAAATACCTACATCTGCAGTGGGCTTGCATGCAAAATGTTTAAAAAAATATAAAACAGATTATTTAGATTCCTAAACTTCATAATCAAATTACCTACATATGTGGGTATATTCTAATTTCGCTGTATCAACAGCTTTAATGAGCCTTCCACAACATTTTTGATTACTGATTCATTACATAAAAATAATGCTGGCAGCAACAGTTCAGCAAGAATCTGGATTAACCCTTCTTTAAAACAAAGAAGTGTACTGGAATTCAGGGGTTGAGAAAATGTAAAAAAAAAAAAAAAAAAGAACTACAGGATATAACAACCACTTATATTTACATATTCTTTTGAAAATATTACACATTCTTTCATAAATAGCATCTCATTTTTTCCTCACAATAACTCTGGAGGGTATATGCTACTAATATCCTCATCTTACAATATGTAGAAAATGAGGCAGGCAGAGCTTAAATGATTTGGCCAAGGTCAAACAGCCAAGAAGTGTCTAAGGCTGAATCTGAATTCTGACTTTAAGTTTGGCACTCAATCCAACTGTGCCACATGGCAGCTTCCTTCGATAAGGAAGAATGAGGCCCTCGGGACAGCTGGAGAAGAGATAGTAAAGTAAAGGAATGATGGCTGGAGTCATTCCAAAATTAGGGATCCAGGGAAAGCAATGACTAATCCAGTACCTACTCTGAGACAAACAGAACTTACATTCTATCTGGGGAGGCAATTCTGTATATACAGAATAGATACCTGTACATACTATTTTATATGTACAAATATATACAGAATAAATGCAAGGTAGTTAAATAAAAGCCTATCACATGCTGTGGGGCCCTCTCAATTCTCATTTGCACTGGCAGTTTGGTTCCTCACAAAGGAGTTACTTCTCCCCTCATGACTCTAGGGGGATCCTGAGGGGTTGGGGTGAACGTTATTATTAGCTCATGAGCCCCAACTGGTATACTTCCCCTAATGACTAGCTGAAATTAATTAGCATTAAATGGGTATTACTAAAGTGATATGGTATGAATAAGAAAGGAGCAGCTAGATGGCACAATGGATAGAGTACCAAGCCTGGAGTGAGGAAGACTCATCTTCTTGAGTTGTGACCCTGGGTAAGTTGCTTAACGCTGTTTGCCTCAGTTTCCTCATCTGTACGTTGGGCTGGAGAGGGAAATAGCAAACCCCTCCAGTTACTGATCTTTGCAAAGAAAACTCCAAAAGGGAGTCACGAAGAGTTGGATATGGCTGAAACGACTGAACAAGAAATGAATAATCATAGTTGGTAGAAAACATACCTTTTCCTCAAAATCTAGTACACATTCTAGAGACTCCAGGAGAAGGCAGGCTCAGCACAGAAGCCCATGAGGCAGAAGTAATGCACAGCTCCTGCTTAGATGGAAGCTTTTTTTTTTTCCTATAGAGAACTTAAGGTGTTCCCTTAGGCTTTCTCCTGGGCTTACTGAAGAGTCAGAATGTGGCTTTCCTAACTGTCTCTAGCTTATCCTTGGCTCCTTAAAACAGACACTGATGAAAGCTGTTCTGGAGATACTGCTGGGACCACCCATGGAAGATCAAAATATTCTGATCTTCTGAAGTTCACAAGAACATTCTCTTGTGTTTGAAAAGAGGTTTCTCTTCCCCTTGCCCTCAAGATATAGTTTCTCAGGAGTTTGGCTGGACCTACTTCCACCACTAAATGGGCTAGACACCGAAATATTGGGTTCTAAATTTGCTTCTTCTTGGATCTAAACCTGGCAGGGAGTTATTGAGTCTCCTCAACCTATCCTAAATCTTCCTATAGAGCATCATTTCATTCCACCCTCTAATCCTTCCCCATTTGATTAATTAGATTGTTCACATTTAGATTGAAGCCTTTGAATGATTCACTAAGAGGAATCCCTACCTGATAAAAAAGGTAACAGGGTGTGATGAAGTAATTGACCGACAGAATCAATCACCATCATGCAAGGGAGCAGGGCACCAGCGATGACAAGAGCAAGGCTTCATGGAAAAGGAAGTATTTGAGACAGAAGTAAGGAATAGTACTAATATAGCTCTTAGGTTACAAAGCATTTTAAATGTCATCTCAGTTGATCCTAAGAATGACCCTGTGAGATAGGTGCTATTGTTATTATTCTCATTTACCAGATGAGAAAATTGCGGTAGAGAGAGGTTAAATGTGCTGTCCAGGGTTACAAAGTCAGAAAATGTCTGCGGCAGCAGCACCCATCTGACATGAGGTACTTGTGAGAAAGGAGCACAATCCAAACTCAGGGGATGTCAGAGGATGTACAGAGTGCCAATGGGGGCAGAAGGTGTGGTTGTATAGTGTAGGAAAATTATCAGATTGGAAAATCTGATTATGGTACCCTGGGAAATTTTCCCTTGGCTCTAAAAGCCAAAGAGAAAGAAAAGTTATTTCATTTTAGCGTGACAAAATATGATCCACCCTTAAGAAAAATGGCTTTGGTAGAGATGTGGAAGATAGAGAGAGACTTCAGCAAAAAGATCAAAAGGGACACTGTTTTAATTGTCTAATAGGTTAGAGGCATTTAAGACCTGAACTAAAAACAATGATGTCAGAGAGAGATGGTTTTAAATATAGGGAAATATTTCTTTTATCCCAAGTCAATTACATTTTCGATTTATATTTCTAGTGCTTCTCAATAAGACAGGCTATTTTTCTTCCCCCAAACAAAAAAAGGATGGAAGATTTTTTTTTTTTTTGCTTAGAAAAGTATGAAAAAGGACTGTCAAATACTAATTCATCTTTTAATCAATATAAATTGTGTAATATAGTGATAAACAAATTTCCATTTCTTGAATTTCCTACAACACAGAAGTATTTTAGCTTCTACAGATTTAACTTCTCCAATTCAACTTGGACAAGTCAGAAAATTAGCATTTATCTCCAAAACTACTTAAGGTAAAGATAACATTTAAATGTCTCGTTCTCATCAGCTACAGACCCCACATTACAATCAGCAAAATTATCACCAATGAAAAACTAGATAGACTGATTGTGCTTTGAAGAGCAATGAAGACAATAAAATCAGTCAAACTAGACCTTCCATTTCTGAGGCCTCTAAACAAACTGTAAATTCCAGGGTAGAAACCAGTTCATGGTCTCAATTTAGTTGCACTTTACCTCATTCAGTTTTCCCCTTTTAGTTTAATGAGTTTTTTGTAGACTTAGCAACACCTTGATTATATAGCATATATAAGTTTGACACACTTGTGTATCTAAACCTACAGGAAACCCAGAAATGAGCTCCCATTTATTTGAGTGACTGAAAACGCAATTTCGTGTCTAGGTAACATACTCCTTCTAAAGTTGCTGTTAAGTCTTTTTCTTTTTCCAGTCACGTCTGACTCTTCATAACTCTACTTCAGAGTTTTATTGGCAAAGATACTGCAGTGGTTTGCCATTTCCTTCTCCAGCTCATTTTACAGATGAGGAAACTGAGGCCAACAGGGTTAAGTGACTTGCCCAGGGTCACACAGCTAGTGTCTGAGGTCAGACTTAAACTCAGGAAGGTGTGTGAGTCTTCCTGTGTCCTGAGGTCCAGCACTCTATCCACTGTGCCACCTAGCTGCTCCTAGCTCAACAAAAAGCTGTATTCCTCCACTGTTTTAATAACACAGTACTTGATGTTCCTATGCAGGAAAAAGTAATTAAACTTCTGGGAACAAGAGTTGTTTTGTTGTTTTCTGTGTATCCTCCATGCCTAGCTCAGTGCCTGGCTGTAATAGTAATCAGTTTAGCAGGATACTTAGTACTACTAAGTGCTAAGTGTGGAAGATGCAAACTGTCCCACTGTTGAGAAGGGGATTGGCTGAGCCCCTGTTGATGTGGAAGAAGGGGATTGGCTGAGGTGTGTACATAAGC
>CM053589.1:75975249-75991316 GCA_028646515.1 Pseudochirops corinnae
AATATGGGGGTAGGGGATAAGAGGGGGGAGGATAGAAGGGGGGAGGATATAAGGGAGGGGGCAGTTAGAAGGAAATGTTTTTGAAAAGGGATAAGGTCAAAGGAGAAAACAGATTAAGTGGGGGGCAGGACAGAATGGAAGGAAATATAGTTAGTCTCTCACAATATAACTACTATGAAAATAACGTGGGTAAGTACACATGTACAATCTATATTGAATTGCTTATCTTCCCAGTGGAGGTGGGTGAGGAGAGAAGAAGGGGAAAAAAATCTGAAACTCAAAAGTTTTAAAAACAAATGTTTAAAAATTTGTTGTTGTTTTTTTTACATGCAACTGAGAAATAAGATATACAGGTATTAAGGTATTGAAACCCATCTTGCCCTACTAGAACATTAGGGGGCTGAAGGGGGAGGATATAAGAGAGAATAGATTGGGAGAAGGGGCATTCAGTAGGCTTGCTATTTTGGGGTGGGGGGTAGGGGATAGGCAGGGAGAGAAAAAATTGTAATTCAAAATCTTGTGGAAATGAATGTTGCAAACTAAAAATAAATAATTTTTTTTAACAAGAAGAAATTACAGCTAGGTTCCAATTAGTTCTTCTGAAGTGACCACATGCATTCAAATTCACACAATTCTAAGTTATAGTTACATAAAATGTGGTTATCGATTGGAGATCAATGGAAATATGCAATGGTATTCAAATAATGAATCATATCAGGAATTCATTTTTATACTAATTGGGATCTAACTGCATTATAATGTGTTGATATACATCCCTCCATCCATTTCCCATTTTTAGACATCAATAATTTAAACAGATCAGATTGCAATCACTGTTATAACAAGTTCTATTCTTTTTTTATGTTTATTTTTCTTCCAGCTTTGCCTTAATTTTTGTCTTGATTGTAACAAGCTCGTGACTGACTATTCAAAGACAGTTTATTCAAAGTCTGTTTAAATACGATCAATCTCCTTTTTCAAACGTTATTTGATGTTCATTATGATATCTGACCCTTAACTTTTAGGGATCTACATTCAATCTTTACTGTTGAACCCTATCTTTCAACATCTTGTTTTGCCTTTCTACCTTATGCTGACCTTTGCACTGAAGTTACAGAATATAAACGTATATATTGATTTAACTTGGATGGTTTTCCCAAATTCTTTATCAAATTCCTGTAGGTCATCATCTTCTACAATTTATGTTGGCACAAAGCAGTAATCATTTCCATGGTGGTAATATTAAAAAATACTTATTATGAATACTGAAATACGAAAGGACAAAACATGTCATGAAACTGCTTCCTGTTGTCTTTGGAAGTATAATAAAGCCTGTTTGACTTTTATTTGTTTGGGAGAGGAGAAGGCTTATCCAAGAATAACTTGTGAGCTGTCCTGTTTTAGCTGAAACTTCCTTTTGTCTGCTGGATTCATTTATATTAAGTATGTCAAGATTAAAATGATTCAATTCCTCCCTTACTATGTCTATTTGTTGGTCAATGGACAAAGATCTCACATTTAAAGTAAAATAGCTAAATTTATATTCATAAATTATCTAAAATCTGTGTGATACTTTCCACACCTTTGTCCTTATCACTGTGGAAAGTGGGCTACACAGAATGAGGGTCACTTTGGTTTTTTATTTGTTTCAAAGCTTGCTCGTCCTTAGAAAGTATATTATAGTCTCTTGACAGGGCTATTCCTGAAGTCTTTTTAGCATGATAGTACTTGCCAGAGCTTCCTCTCCTTTTACAGCTTTCAAGAATTAAAAAAATCAGGGTTATTGGACCTTATGGCTCCATTACTCCATGCTCAACCCAACAGAAAAATTCCCTCTAATTGGATGTTGGAATTTACATTCTTAAAAGGATTTAAGTTCTAGTTCTGATTCTTTGTGACACAGGCACGCCTCTACATATACAACTATTTGGGATACTGAACTAGAGGAGTATAAGAAAGCAGAAAAGGTTAGTAGGGAATATTCCTCCCTCTTTGGGAAGTAACAGACCAGTGAGGTTTGTTTAATGATAAACTTCCCAAATTCTTTCCTTCTAAGTTTCAGAATGACTTACTTGCTTTGATCTGAGTTCTCCTTGCAAAATGATCAAAGGAAAGAAACATCAACAATCAAATTCCTACTCATCCACACTCCCCTTTGGAAGGGCTTATACCAGAGACTCCACTGTCTCCTTTTGAACAGACCCAGTATAGCAGCTCATCTTCTTACCACAATTCCCTAGAAAGGGGCCAACAAGTCTCCACAAATACGGGATTTTTTTTATTTGTGTTTTTGAAATACGGCTGATTTATTAAGTTATGTCTCTTTAAATGGCAAAGTAAACGAGAGCTCCTTCAAAGTATTCTAGAACTGGGGGGAGGAGGGGCAGCAGGAAGTACTCAAGGAGGGGGTGCCTATGTTTTTCGTAACACAATGGAAAAACCAAGTAGAATATTAAGATATATTCAAAAGGCATCTCATCTCAATTTTTACTCAAACATTCCAAAAGTTTCTATTATACTTTTGACCATTAATAAAAGGTTCCAGCTTAATTCTGTTGCACACCAACTTTCGAATCAAAACAAAAAATTTTATATACAAAGTTTAAGTCAGCATAACATATCCAAGAACATAACTGTTGTTTGTCTCAATGGATGCCCACACTATACAAAAGGCACTGGATTCTCCTGCCAAGTTGCTTTAAAGTCAAAGTAATTCACTTTGTTCTGCCAAGTAAAACAAATTTAATGAATACACCAAGAGCTGATCAGTATTTTTTTTTAATACGATACCAACTAATGTTTAATATCATTAGGAAAACAAGACCAGACTGAAATCCAAAACTCCCTAAATGCTTTATAAAAACCATTACTTTGTGATTAAATACTACCAATGGATTGGTTTAAATAAGCTCAAATGGAAGTTGGAAAGAGTATTTAAGTCACTCTTCAAATGACAAATTTCTATTAGAACTCAACCAGGAGAGTTTTCCTTGGAACCAGTGTTCATTAAAAAATCCATAACAGAAGTACTTAAGGACAAATATTCAAGAAAAGAACAGAAGTGGAGGGGAGGGGAGAGGAGAGGACACAGGAGGAATGGGAAGGTGATGATGAGGAAAGAGAGAGAAGAGATGGAGACAGGATGAGATGAGGAAAGAGATGAAAATAGAAAGGGAAAAGGGAAATGGGAAGAGGAGGAGAGGGAGAAGGGAAAGAAGAAAAGGGAAAAGGGGGAAAGGGAAAGAAAGAAAGAAAAGAAAGAAAGAAAGAAAGAGAAAGAAAGAGGGAAGGAAGGAAGGAAGGAAGAAAGAAAGAAAGAAAGAAAGAAAGAAAGAAAGAAAGAAAGAAAGAAGAAAAGAAGGAAAGAGATAAGGAAAAGAAAGCTGAAAAATGATCCCACTGATACTTTCCCACATCATTAGTAGAAGAGATTGCTATTATCACCACTACTGATAGAAACATAGAAAATTAAAAGGAAAAATGGAAACAGTACAACCCAGATCTCTCCTCCAGCAAATATAGAAGAAGAGCACCAGACCAAATGGTGATGAAGAAATACAAGTAGAAACCATGATGGGTCATTTTTCCAGCCCAGGTGAGCACAGGAAGAGAAGCAGGTATTCAGGCAGGCACTGGGGAGGAGATCATAGAAGACCTATGCAGAGATCTCCAGCAGGAAACTAAGCTATAAACTACCACTATAAAGGGCCAAGGAACAGGAAAAAAAGTGAGCCTATAGCTGTAATACTTGGGCCTTAAAGCATGGCCACAGATCCAGCAAGGGCTAAGTGAGTAAACAAAACTTCAGACTAAAGATAAACCTATAGCTCTCTCACTCTGAACCTGTAGACCCTCCTAGCTAACTGAGAGGGACTTGGACTAGCAACTGTCCACTGGTGGTCCAAGTAGGAGCTCACCTAGATCCAAATCTAGAGGGAGGAAGAATAGACAACATCAAAGAAAACATGAGCTATTACAAAGTCAGGAATACCCAAAGACACAAGCCCAAAAGAAAACTCCACATCTACAAACCCTCAGAAAAAAAAACAAAGCCTGTCCAAAGGTTCAACTACAGTTCCTAAAAGAAATGAAACAGAAATTTTTAAATATTAAAAATCAGAACTTTTGAGAAAGTATTATAAAAGAAACAAGAGATCTGGAGGAAAGACTTGGAAGACTTAAGATGCACTACAGTACAATTAATACAGTGGTAGACCTAGAGTCAGGAAGATCTAAATTCAAATTGGGCCTCAGATATTGACTAGCATTATGACCTGAACAAGTTACTTTACCCTATCTGCCTCAGCCTCCTCATTTAGAAAATGAGGATAATAGCATCTATATCTCAGGACAGAATGATATTTGTAAAATACTTGGGGGGGGGCAGAGCCAAGATGGTGATGTAGAAATAGGAAAACTCCATGGGCTCCCGCCATAACCACCTCAAATACCTATAAAATATGACTCTAAACAAATTTTAAGGCTCCAGAACTCACAAAAATACAGAGAAACAAAGCTCCCACTGAAGGCAGCCTGGCAGGCGAGACAGGAAAGGCTCATCAAAGAGTGCTGGGAGCTGAAACCAGCCCAGCCTGAAACCACGGCTTGGTCCTGGGGTGGCTGGAGCTTTCAGGAGAGTAGATCACGGGCAGCTGTAGCGATTTCCAGAATTATCAATTATCAAAATAACAAGAACAACAAGAAACAAGGACTAAGTGAAAGGTCAGTGGAACTCGGCTAAATCTGGGGGAGAAAAGCAGGTCCAGCTGTCCGCCTCCAGGGCAAGAAAGCAGCAGAAGTGGTGGCCCTGAAGCCACCTCCATGTGGCTGCTTCAGAGCTCTCAGCCTGCAGACTGCAGGGGGGGCCAAGGGATCATTCAGAGGCTAAGTGCTCTTGCCTTAACCTGCCTGGATCGGGATCATGGTCTTGGGCGGTGGTCCTGGGGTGCGTGACCAGTGAGCCAAAGTTGGAAGAGGCTGCAGAGATGGTGGCCTCCTAATAGCCCTGGTAGCTGCAAAAATCCCAGCAATTTGGGACAAAGCTCTCCCCCCTAGAAGCAGAGATCTACAGTGGCTCAAAAATCAAATTAATTGACTGGCAACATGAGCAGGCAAAGGAAGCAAACCAAGCTCAGCAATCCAACTTTAGATTCCTTTTCTGGGGACAAAAAGGATCAAAGCATGGAACAGGAGGAAGACAACACAGTCAAAACTCCTGCACCAAAAGCTTCCTAGAAAAATGTAAGCTGGTTACAGGCCATAAAGGAGCGTAAGAAGGATTTTGAAAACCAAATCAGAGAAGTGGAGGAAAAACTGGGAAGAGAAATGAGAATGATGCAAGGAAATCATGAAAAGAGAGTCAACAACCTGACAGAAGAAAATAACACCTTAAAAAATAGATTAACTCAAATGGCAAAAGAGGCCCAAAAAGCCAATGAGGAGAAGAATGCCTTAAAAAGCCAAATTTGCCAGATGGAAAAAGAATCTCAAAACACTTTGCAAAACTTAACATGCTATATAAATGTTACCTCTTACTAGCTAGCACTATTAAGAGAAATGATAGCTCAGTAAAAGGGATATAATAGATTTCCCAAATATCAGACTTCCCTGAAAAAAAGAATGGATGAAATAGAAGTTAATGACTCTATGAGACAAGAATTTTTAATTTAAAGTCAAGAGACTTTAAAAATACAAGAAAATATAAGACATCACCTATAAAAAAATATATACCAAAAAAAACAAGTCAAGGAGAAAAACATCTACAAATCACTGAAGGACCTAAAAAAAACCACGATCAAAACAAGAGCATGATTATTATTTCTCAAAAAATCACAAACAAAAACTGCCCAAACCTATGAGAAACAGAAAGCAAAGTGAAAACAAAAAATCCACTGGTCATATGCTAAAAGAAATGCCCAAATGAAGACTCCAAGGAATATCACAGCAAGGATCTAGGGTTTCCAGATCAAAGAAAAAATATAGCAGGCAGTTAAAGGTAGCATCTGAAAAGCTTTGGCAGTTACCACTACATAAGAGCAGAAAAGCCTGGAACATAATATTCCAAAAGGTGTAAAAAAAAAAAAAAAAATAGGTTTACAACCAAGAATAACTCACCCAGAAAAACTGATCATAATCCTAAAGAGAGAATATGGACCTTTAACAAAATGGAGGGCTTTCAAGCATTCATGATAAAAAACCAGAGAGAGAAGAAACTCTGAAAATGAAAAGCAGGACAACAGAAACATAAAAGGGTAAACATATATAAAAAGTCAGAAGGGAACTCTATAAAGATGAAGAGTTTACATTTGAATACAGTATACATTCATAACCTGAAGTCTGTGAACTTTAAATATGTGTGTATATAGGTATGTGTATATATGTTTCAATAACTGTATTTCAGTATAATTGGTTTCCTTTGCAATTTATATGTAAGTTATTTTATTCATTTTAAGATATTATTCTGAGAAGCGGTCCATAGGTTTTATCTGACTATTGAAAACATCCAAAATACAAAAAAGCTTAAGAACTGTTATAAAGAAGGTAAAACAAGTATTCCCTCTGGACTTTAATGTTATCAGGGATCATAGAAAGGGCTGAAGAAGATAGAGGGCCTTAGAGTGGTCTTATTATGCCTTGTTGATCTTAAAAGAAGAAAAGGAAAAGAAAATGGAATACACTAAGGAAAAAAGATGAAGGAAAGGTAGGGAAATGTACTATCTCAGATAATTGGGGAATACAAGTAAAAGATTAAACAAAGAAGAAAGGGATAAAAGAATGGGGTCATTTCAAGCTAACTTTCACCTAAATCATTCACTGGAGGGTAGAAAACACTCACATACACAGGGGTATGCAGCTACACATTCTGGTTTAGAAGGGTATTCAGCTCCACAAGAAAACTGGAAGGAATGAGAAAAGGGAAGAAAAAAAAGGGACATAGAAAAGGAAGAGTCATGGATGATTAGTTTGTAAGCTCCTACCTTTGAAGGTGTCCTGTGATGATGATTTAAAAGAAACAAAAGTAAGGGAAGAAATCTGTGATGGGACTCTGGAAAAGGAGCAGAATAAACAGCAGGGAAGCAAAAGCAAACTACATCAAGCAGTGCCTATCTCAGTCTCTGAAAAAGAGAGGGGAAAAAAAGAAAAAAGTTGAAGATACCAGGATAGAGGAAAACAGACGATAAATGATCATAACTGGAAATGTAAATGGGATGATCTTGCCCATAAAACAAGAGAGCAGAATGAAACGAGAAAGTAGTATGTTTACAAGAAATATCTGAAACAAAGATTCACATGAGTTAATATAAGTGAGAGGAGCAAAAACTATTTGCGCTTCAGTTGAAAAGCAAAAAGTGGAGATAAAGATCTAAGATAATGCAAAAGCAAGAATAGATCCCAATAAAATAAATACACAGGAAAGCTACATTATACTGAAAGATATCATAGTTAATGAATTGTCATCAATACTCAAAATATATTCACCTAATGGCATAGCAATGAGTTGTAGACTTTGACAAATTTAAACCAAAAAAAAGTAATAGACTTAAATGTAATTTTAGAGAAGTTAGATATGGTAGACTGCTGAAGGTTACCAAATGGAACTAGAAAAGAATAAAAATTCTCAGTAGTGCATGCTGCCCTTACAAATAATGACCAAAAGGAAACAAAAAGACACAAATACAGAAAAATAGAAATATTAAAAACCTTTCACTGACCATAACACAATGAATATCATATTCAATAAGAGATTGAAGAATTAAAAATTAAATGAAAACTACATAATTTAATCCTAAAGAATTGGTGGGTCAAAAAACAAATCAGAGAAACAGTAGAGAAAACGGCAATGAGATGACAAAATTTTTAGGTTTCAGTCAAAGTAGTCCTAAGAGATAACATAACCCTAAATACTTTCATCAACAAAAGAACAGAACAAAAAATTAGATATAGACCTTAAAAAGAAAAACAAATAAAACCTAAACCAATAAATTTTAACACTCTAATTAAATACCAAAATAGAAATTCTAAAAGTCAAAAACAAGATTAACAAAACTGAAAGAACTGTACTTTGCCCTAAGCTCTAACCAAATAGGAATGTCTTTATTCTCTCTTCAACAAGGCAACAATTTTCCTCAAGAAGCATAGCACTGTGATCCTAACAAGCTCAGAAATACCCTTGAATCTGACTAAAAGACAGTTTAGAAAAAACATGGTTTAATTACTAGAATTACCAAAAAGACCACATCATAACAGTCATCCCTTTTCATAATCAAACAATAAGCATAGTGTGCCATTACATTCTCTAGATCTTCCAGTTAATTGCAAAATGATAAAGATCTAGTCTATTCTTGAGAATTATAAAAATCATACTGATTCCCTAGGAATACCAAAAGGATGTTCTCAATTCATGTACATAAGATTCACCAAAAAAAAAAAAAAAAGTACAGCCAGAAGTCAAGTGTGCCAATAGGTTGTAGTTGTATGGATTGCTCAGCCGGCTTTTTGTCTATTTTCCTCTCCTGTGGATACCCTGCACATCAGCCTTCTCACCGGTTGTTTTCTTTAATGCCATCTCTACCACCACTATAAGCAAATCTAAAACTGTCCAAACTTAGACATTACAGTCCAAGTACAGTGGCTCCAGTGTCTTTTATGGTGAAAGTAGCTTATTACAGTAAGAGTTACAGAACTTTTCAACATGTTTTTTTATTAGTGGTCCTCCCTCCCCTTTCATTAAATTCCCTTGGAATGAGCGTACTCACACAGAACTCTTGCCAAGTTTCTTTGAACTACTCCACTGCTTCTCTTTATACTGGGAAATGATACTGCTCATAATCACTCCTTCTTTTTGACATTTTATGAAGCAGTTTATAGTATAAGTCAGAGTTTCTCTGGCCTCTCATTTCCCTCCAGTTTGCAAGTAACTCAGATATTTGCTGACTAAGGTCATTCCTAAGTTCTTTTTGTCTTCTTGTTCTAGATATCAATTTAAGATAACTAAATTTCTATATAATTAAATAGCTATAATTTTTGTTAATGTCATTTCTAATGTTAACTTCCCATTTTTCATTACTGTTTATTTGTTTCAATGGTTCAGAATGTCATTGTTTCAACTATGCATATTTTTCTTACTACTACTACTGCTTTTTACTAACTCTGATCTTTTCTCTGCCAAGCTGATGGTCTAAATGCACACATAAAGTCAATTCAGGGACATCAGTATACAGTATTTCCCTGTATTTCAGGATACAGCTTATTTAATTTTTTCAATAATATTTGTTGACTGCAAATTCCTTCTTCCTTTAACTTTTTGTTTACAGCAAAAATATCAAGATTGATATTTAGTTTTCCCAACAATATGTCTACTCATTGGTCACTGAACAAGTGTATCACATTTAGAAAACCAACAAATTTATAACAGTCTAAAAACTCTGATTCTTAGCACTTTTTATCACCTTTCACACCACTCTGTCACATTTTAGAAGTTAAACAGAGTATGGGTTAGCTTTGGAACTAAATTTAACTATAAAATATTCAAAAACTCTCCAAACTCTTTCACTTGGTAAGTCCATGACCTCTCATAGATTAAATTATCATCTCTACACATATGACTCCATGATCTATATATACAACCCTAGTTTCTATCCTGAGCTCCAGTCATACTTTGCCTCTTGGGCATTTAAACTGGATGTTCCATAAGCATCTCAAATTTAACACATTCAAAACTCATCAACTTTTCTGGAAAACCCACCTCTTCTTGTGAATGTCCTTATTAGTACTGAAGTAATAACCATCCTTCCAATTACTCAGGTTCAAAATTTCAGTGTCATCCTCAACTCCTTCATTCTCATCCAACATATCCAATCAGTTGTCAAATCTTACCAAATGGAACTAGAAAGGAATAAACATTCTCAGTAGTGCATGCTGCACTACCTCCATAGCATACCTCCATAACAGACATCTCTTGGTTAAGTTTCCTCTCTAATCACATGGCCAATAGGCCAGCCTAATCAGCTTTCACCTAGACTATTAGAATAATCTCTTTTGTTCTCTCCTAGTCTCCAGTCTTCTCACTCTAATTCATCCTCCACACAGCTGCTAGTGTCACCTCCCCTTACTCAATCAACTCCAGTGATTGATTCAATGTTACCTCTAAGATCAAATATAAACTCCTCTCTCTAGTTTTAAAAGCTCTTCACAGCCTGGGCTCCTTCCTAATTTTCCAGTGTTCTTATATATTACTCTCTTCCACACAACTCTATGGCCCAATCTTCTGGAACATACTGCTCCTCACTCCATTTCCCATTTCTATGCCTCACAAACAGTAGCCTCTAGTATTCTTTACATCAAAGTTTCCCAATTCATCATTTAGACTTTTTCCTCAGGCAAATCCAATCTGCCAGTCAAACTTAAAAGCATATAATTTATTTACAACCTCAAAATTAATATAAATTGGACAATACTGTTGGGGAGGTGTCTTTTGAGGGGGAGGAAATATGGTGGTAGGAGGAGGCATGTTTTTATTTTTAATAAGACAAACGTTATTCCTAGCCCAAATGCAAAACTCAACTATGAAATTCAGTAGGCAGAATCAGATATTACCAAGGTAAGTAAGCACTCTACTTATCCAGCTATACTATGAGTTTAAAGCAAATATTATGGTTTGAATAAACCAAGTTAAAATTAACAAGTAATTTTAACATAACATGAAGACTAACTCCCACATCAAAATGCTATGGTCTTGATGTAGCATTTCAGTGATTATTGTCTTTATGGCTATGGAATTGAAGGATATGAATCACAAGAAACTATCTATCCTGGGTCCTCAAATGACCAAGTTAATAGTTCAAAAGCAGTTGTTTAAAGCCACTATCTATTTTTAAACTAAAGTCAGGCTCTAAATTTGACTACATTAAAATTTTTATCAGTGAAGAATGTCCAGCTGGGATCTTTAAACAGTTCGGAGAGACCCGAACAAAGATAATTTTGTCCTATACAAAGGCTATTCTATAACCAAGTTCACATAGGAAAGAAGGAACAGCTAGGCACAGAACCATGAGATACAGCTGAGTTTCTAGAGGATTTACAAAATCAAGGGTTTAACAAAACTAATTTTGAATCAAAGAATTCAGCTTATCATTCCAAAGTTAGTATTATAATGAAACTATCTCAAGGTAAATTGTACACATAATTCACATATAAGCCTGCTTTATAAGCAGTCAATTTGCAATCTGCCCTGCCACACCTAAACGAGCATAGTGAACACCAGACTTCCAGAATTCATATTATATAACCCTAGTTCAGGTCCATTACCTCTTCCCCAGAATACTGAAATTATCTTCTAATTGGTGTCACTGTCCCAAATCTCTCTCCTATTTCAATATATCTTCCACTCAACTGCCAGGAAAATTATCTAAAACTTAAGTCTGACCATGTCACACCATACTATTCAATGAATTCCAGTGACTCCTGATTAATTACAGGATCAAATACCAAATCCTTCTGTTTGGCATTTAAAGCTCTTTATAACCAGGACACTTCTTACCTTCCTTCCCCATCCCTTCATGCACTATGTGGTCCATAATGGCCCAGGCTGCTGCTCTTTACATGGGACATTGCATCTACCATCTCCCATGCCTTTGCACCAACTGTTACTTCAGTAACTGCCTTTGAGTTTGCCTGTTTCCTTCAAGACTCAGCTCAAAATCCCAATTCTGCAGACAGCCTTTCCCTGTCTCCCCTCTCACCCCTGCCCTAGCTGCTACTCTACTGCCTTCCCCTCTCTAGATAGATCTTGCATATACCTAGAAATTTACATAATGTCACCCCTACTAAATGGAGGGAAAGAAGGGGGGTGAGGGGGAGGTGCGGCAGTTTTTACCTTCCTTTGTATCCCTAGTGCTCAGTACAATACCTGGTACCCAATAAAGGCTTGATAAATGTCTTATGACTACCTAACTGATCAATTTACTCAGCTTTTCAACTCCTGCCCTGGGGTTGAGTTCTCCTAAGAAAGTGGAAACTGAAACTACTAAGGGACATTATATCCAGCTGGCAAGAAAGCACACTATATGTGCTTCACATTCCACCTTGCCTCCACAGGTTACCACCCCTCTTTGTACTGCAAAAATCTCTTGCTCAGAGCACAGCATTAAAATAAAAAACACCATCAATATTGAAAAGGATGTGCCCTACTGAAGAAATGCAAATTAAAGCAATTCTGTGGTACCACCTCACACATATCAGAATGGCTAATATATGACAGAAAAGAAAAATGATAAATATTGAAGAAGATGTGGAAAAATTGGGACACTGATACACTGTTGATGAAGATGTGAACTGATCCAACCATTCTGGAGAACAATTTGGAACTATGCTCAAAGGGTTATCAAACTGTGCATAGCCTATGACCCAGCAATACTGCTAGTAGGTCTATATCTCAAAGAGATTTAAAATTAAAAGAGGGAAAAGCATCTATACGTACAAAAATATTTATAGCAGCTCTTTTTTGTGGTAGCAAAGAAACGGAAATTGAGGGGATACACATCAATTGGGAATGGCTGAACAAGTAGTATATGACTATGAGGTAATACTATTGTGCTGTAAGAAATGATGAACAGGATGCTCTCAGAAAAACTTGGGAAGACTTAGATGATCCGATGCAAAGTGTAGTGAGCAGGACCAGAAGAACATTGTACATGGTAACAGTAATATTGTACAATGATCAACTGCAAATGACTTGGCTATTCTCAGCAACATAATAATCCAAGACAATTTTGAAGGACTTGTGAACAAAAATGCTATCCACCTCCAGAGAAAGAAATGATGGAAGTCTGAATGCAAATGGAAGCACGCTTTTTAAAAACTTTATTTTTCTTGCTTTTTTGTGGGAGGAGGTGTTTTCTTTAGTAACATGACTAATATAGGAAAGATGTTTTGCATGACTGCACATGTACAAGCTATATAAAACTGCTTGCCCTCTCAATGACAGAAGAGGGGAAGAAGGGAAAGAATTTGGAGCTCAAAATTATGCTAAAAGTTGTTTTTTGCATATAATTGGAAAAAAATAAGATATATTAAAAAAAAAAAAAAAGAATGTTGATCAATTGTGACACTTTCCCAAGCCATAATTTCCTTTCTCTGGCTACCACTTGGTGATATGTTTCACCTCTTCCATTATAATGTGAGCTTCTTGACAGCAGGAGCTAACTCAATGTCCGTCTTTATATCCCTAGCACTTAATACAGTCATGGTACACAGAACTTGAAAAAATGCACTTTCATTCTCTCATTCAAAGAAAAAAGAAAAAATCTTTTACAGCCAACCCATCTAGATAGCACAGGACATTCTCCCCCATCCTCAATTGCCAGAGCACTTCAATCCTCTAGGGGGAAAGAAAAAAAAAAACAATTAGCAGAATGAGCATCTGGAAAGCATATAGTTCCATAGATAAGCAATGGATGAGGCTGAAATGAATGTGCTATAGAGACCTCTTGGTAAAGTATACCATGTGGACCTCAGTTTTCTCATCTGTTAAATCACCAATTATTATGTGTTGTGCTTGAAGGAGTATGAATTTAACAAATTCCTCTATAAATACAAAATTATTTTACTTTATAACAGTACAATAGACATGTACAAGAACAATGTATTCATAAAGTACTTTGCTACATCAGAGATTTGGTAACATTTTCACATGAAAAAACCTAAAATATGAGGATACTAGTTTTCCAATGGAGTCCTACATTAGTGTTATAAGTACTGAAGGAAAAATTATTTTCTTTTGAGATTAGATTGAGATTAGTGTCTCTTTTCATTCAATAAGCATTAGAACCTCAATTTAGTAAAATAGATGCAAAATAAAAAACTAAAATGGAAATCAACTTGACAAAACAGTCATGATTAGTTAAACGAACTTAAAAATATCTTTATTGTTCTTCTCTAGGACTTTATGTAAGCAAGTAAATGTTGAAAGCAAACCAACCTCACAGAAGAAAATATGACATTCACTTCAAGTGCTTCTGCAACATGCTCATTTCTAACAACTGTATAAACACTTCAAAAATTATATAAGTAACATGATTTTTAAAACTATGAGGGGGATGCCTCATCTGTAGATTCTTAAGGACAACAGAAAAATACAGCTCTAAATGCTGTTTCAGTACTATTATATCAACAGCCAGTTAACCTTAACAACATAATTTGCTTCTTCCGGGGAGCCAAGATATTCCTACATGTACATAAATACAATGTTTCATTATCCATGATGTAGAGAACACATATGTGTGTGTTTATAAATGTGTGGGCATGCATGGGGGGGGAAGGGAGAGGGAGAGGGAGAGAGAGAGAGAGACAGAGGCAGAGACAGAGACAGAGAATGAAAATCCATCTCTTAGTATGTATTTACCACTGATACATTTTTGAACCAACCAGTAATTTCACTGGTACAAAGAATTTTCAAGGAGGAAACTCTCTCTCCTCTGTGGAACAGAGTATATGAGTGCCTGCCCATGTGTTATCCAACAGATACGTGATAAAGGTGGTCTGTCTGGTCAACCCAGGTCTTCCTGACTCAAAAGTCAGTTCTCCATTTTCTATGCCAAAATGTCTTGCAAAGTGCTTTGTAAACCTTAAAGTGGTACATAAATACTAGCTCTTATTACAAATGAGTCTTCATAAAGAATATTCTCATAATTTAACCTGAGTGAGGTATGATGAATGCACTCTGCAGCAGAAAAGCTCAAATCAACACCAAAAAGGACTCCACCCTGAAGTCCTGGCAACTAGGTATGATACTCCAAAGAATATTCTGGTAGTAGTAAATAATTGCTTATATTTTGGTAGTACTTTAACATTTACTAAGTACTTACTGTACTGCAATATTATGTGATAAACATCACAAGTCCAATAACACTCACATTTTTTACAGATAAGAAAAGAGGCACAAGGAAGTGACTTGATTTTTCAAGGGCTACACAGCTAGCAAGTTTCTGAGATGGGATTCAAATCCAAGTCTACAAATTCAGCATTATATCCATTATTCCACACTGAAATGTTTTCCTTTTTTTGTCCAAAGAGAAGTACAAGGATGGGAAAGTAGGTGAGGTTAGAGGCAGGGAAGCATTGATAAGGGGTTAAGTATATAAAACAAAGAAGAAGCAAAATCAACAGTGATGACTTCTTTTGGTGGGGGTTAAAGGATTGTGACTTCTTGGAGGAAATGCTTCTTATAAAAGAAAAACGACTTGCTGTACACACTATTCTCATTAATTTCCTAACCAACTCTGGCCTCATCAACTGTGCTGAAAAATAAAATGATCAGGAAGCAGGTCAAAAGTCAAAATATTTTATTTTTACAAAAAGTTTTTCAGATATCTAGGGGAATAAATATCTGAAATTTAAAAGTATGATAATGATACAGGACTCAAATAAAAATGTAGTATTTGTACTTGGGACACTTGCTGAAATTTCTCTTTAAAAATACATATCAATAAAAATAAGCTTAGAAGCTCTTCCAGAGATCAGTGCTTAAATAGCACTTTTGCCTTCATGAGGACTTAAAGGAAAAAATTTATGAACGCAAATGAAAAGAACTATTCAGAGGCTAATATCTCCCAATAGGCCAAGCTATTTTATGACACTTGAACAACAACTCATTCAGCAAGGCACAATTAAGAGGATAATCTGTTGCTGTGCTCAAGTTGCCTCATCCTTCTTTCTCCCTCTGGACAGTCAAAATCCAGGTAAAGTCAGAGGCTTGGAGGCATCCCCTTCCCTCCAAGAGCTCTGGATCTTAATCAGTCTTCAAGAGGACAGTCTTCTACAGCTCTGACTACAATCTTCTCTTCTATCTCTAAAAGCCAGCTTGGTAGAATGGTGTCTAACATATGGGACTAGAATCTAGAATACCTGAATTTTTTTTTTTTTGAACTTCTAAAAAATTATATTTTTTATTTTTTTTTAAATTTTTTTTTTATTTACTCATTTACTTTTAATTTACAAGATTCAGTTCCACAATCATTTGAGTTTCAGATTTTCTCCCCTCCCTTCCCCCCCCCCCATGGTGGCATGCA
>CM053589.1:75991816-76027220 GCA_028646515.1 Pseudochirops corinnae
AGGAAATAAAAAAGGAAGGAAAGGAGGGAGGGAAAGAGGGAAGAAGGGAGGGAGGGAGGAAGAAAGGGAGGGAGGGAGGAAGGAAAGAAAGAAGGAAGGAAGAAAGGGAGGGAGGAAGAAAGGAAGAAAGAAAGAAAATTCTCAAGAGATGCAGATGGCAAGCATATTAATGTAGCAGACAAAACTTAAGAGAGTTGAGAAAAATCCAAGGGACTTGCCTGTGGTCACACAGCTAATAAGTGTCAGAGGCAGATTTTTACTTAGACCTTCCTAACTCTTAATCCATCCCTTTCTCTATCTCCAGCAGACTATGTTGTTTCTCTAAACCTGAAATGAACTGTACTAATTAGCTGGCCTCCAATAACCAAACCAATCTCAAACCCAATGACCACTGCCAATTGAAATTCACCAAAACAATCTAGAGAATAAACTTAAGCCTATATATTTCTTACAAGTGTCAAAGGTGAAGATAATTGATCATCAGAGTACTCTCTCAAATAAACTGATTGCTGGATGTCGAGTCCCTGCCTCCAGTAGTTTGCAGATTCAACATTGAGTGTAAAACTTAACTTGCTGGGGGGCGAAAGGAGCAATAAAGGCCTTTCACATTTCTTTAGGATCTGAGACATTATCCTCCTACCTTCCTCTCTTGCCTCCAAGTGTGTTATTCCATATAACCTTCCTAACCTTTAATTAAAAGGGAGGGTGGATAGACAGAGAAGTACCAGTGATCAAAAGAGATTATTTTCAACCAAAAAAATTTTCTACATTCCATGGAGGTTTTGTAGGAGTCTCCCCCACCTCCCCTATAAAGGATAAGATGACTCATTCATCATGGGACCTGGGTGTTGTACATTTTTGTACATTCTGAGCTGTATCCACAGATACTTGGGTGGGTGTTCCATAAAGGGAGGAAAGCTTCGAGACCAGATGGCAAGCAACTAGGAGAACAATGAACCCGGGTTAGCCAAGAGCAGACTAAATGAAAGGCACTAATGATTCCTGGAAACCTGCACCTAGGAGTAATCTGCTGATTGGTCTTCCTGACACAAGTCTCCCCACATTACAGCCCATTCTTCATTCAACAGTCAAAGTGATCTTCCTAAAGATCAGTTCCATGAACTCCCCTTCCTCCCTCCTCCCTCCCACCCTCTGCATCCTCTATTCAATAAACTCCAGGAGTTCCTTATCACCCCCAGATATAAAATCCTCCATTTGGCCTTCAGAGTCCTTTGTGACACTCCCCTTCCTTGTTCTGTTATAATCTTCTTACCTGTACTTTCTCTCCATGTACTTTGCAATCCAGTGACACTGTCTTCCTTCCTATTCCTCACATAAGACACTCTTGTCTCCCAACTCTGGGCCTTTTTCCCTGGCTGTCCTCCATGCTGGAGATTCTCTCTGTCCTCATTTCTACCTCCTGGCTTCCTTCAAATCCCAGATAAAAATCTCTCCTTCTACAAGACGCCTTTCCCAAGCCCCCTTTAATGCCAGGCCCTTCCTTTGGTAATTTGTTTGTACAGAATTGTTTATGTATTGTCTCCTCTATGACATTGTGATCTCCTTGAGAGAGCAGACTGACTGCCTTATGTCTCTTTTGGTAAACCCAGCACTTAGAATTTCTGGTTTCTGAGTTGGGGCTCAAGCTAATAGAGGGTGATATCCCCACCAATGATTTGTGAGCCTTTTGAAGCAAGAATGTCTTTCAAATAACAAGAGTTACCCTTGAATCTTAAGAATAACCAGCTGAGAAGACAAAATATGCTGCTGAATCAATCTCAATACCTCTGTGTGGCCGGCAGAGGGCATCACTGTCTCAGCCAACTCCTCACCCTGACCGCCAGCTCACAGAAACACAATGAGAGGAGGAGATGTCAGAAGCTGTGTAATTAGTCCAACTTGGACTTGAGGAAGGCTTTTCTCTACATCACACTTGACCAGTGATCATATAGTCTTGGCTTTCAGACCCCCGGAAAGGATGAACTCACTATCTCCTGAGGCACACCATTCCATTTCTTGAGAACTCTACTTATTAAGGGGTTTTTCCTAACATTACGAATGAATTTGAGTCTTTACTTCCATCCATTTCTATAAGTTCTGCCTTCTAGGGTCTGGCAGAACAAGTCAAATTCCTTTTCTGTGTGGGGAAAAAAAAAAACTTTCAAAAACTTGGAATTGGTTGCTGTGTTTCTCCTAAGTATTCTTTTCTAAAGGCTAAATAACCCCCAGTTCCTTCAAATGGTCCTCATATGACATGGACCTGAGACCCTTTGCCATTCTGGTTACCCTCCTTTGGATTTTCTTGAATTTATTAATATTTTTCTTAAAATGATGTATAGACAAAGCACTGTATTCCAGATGTCAGTAAATTGTGCTTTTTTCTAATTATCCTAATTGCATTTTCTTTACTTTTATCTCTATCTCTCTATCTACCTATCTATCTTTCTCTTCCTCTTCCTCTTCTTTTCTTCTTCTCCTTCTCCTCCTTCTCTTCCTCTTCCTCCTCCTCCTCTTCCTCCTCTTCTTCTTCTTCTTTTTCTTCTCCTTCTTTTCTTCTTCCTTTTTCTCCTCCTCCTTTTAAGTTTTCAGCATTCATTTTTTAAATAAGATTTTGGTTCTAATTTTTTTTCTCCCTTCCTCTGTCCCCTCCCCCCTCCCCAAGACAGCAAGCAATCTAATATAGGTTATAAATGTACAATTATATTAAACATATTTCCACATTAGTCATGTTGTGAAAGAAGAATCAGAACAAAAGGGAAAAACCATGAGAAAGAAAAAACAAAGAAATTGAAAATAGTATGCTACCATTTGCATTCAGACTCCATAGTTCTTTCTCTGAATGTGGATAGCATTTTCCATCCTAAGTCTTTTGGAATTGTCCTGGATCATTGTATTGCTGAGAAGGGCTAAGTCAATCATAGTTGATCATCGTACAATGCTGCTATTACTGTGTACAATGTTTTCCTGGTTCTGCTCACTTCACTTAGCATCAGTTCGTGTGAGTTTTCCCAGGATTTTCAGAAATCAACCTGTTTGTCATTTTTTTTTTTCTTTTTGAAGAGGGGAAGGCAGGGCAATCAGGGTTAAGTGACTTGCCCAAGGTCACAAAGCTAGTAAGTGTGTCAAGTGTCTGAGGCTGGATTTGAACTCAGGTCCTGCTGACTCCAGGGCCAGTGCTCTATTCACTGCACCACCTAGCTGCCCCTGTTTGTCATTTCTTATAGAACAATAGTATTCCATTACATTCATATATAACAACTCTTTCAGCCATTCCCCAGTTGATGGGCATCCTCTTGATTTCCAATTCTTTACCACTACAAAAAGAACTTCTATAAATATTTTTTTACATATAGATACTTTCCCCTTTTTTAAGATCTCTTTGGAATACAGTCCTAGAAGTGGTATTGCTGGGTAAAAGGGTATGCACAGGTTTGATAGCCTTTTGGGCATAGCTCCGAATTGCTCTCTGGAATGGTTGAATCAGTTCACAACTCCACCAACAATGCATTAGTGTTCCAATTTTCCCATATCTTCTCTGACATCTATCGTTTTCCTTTTCTGTCATATTAGCCAATCTGAGAGGCGTGAGGTGGTACCTCTGTTTAATTTTTATTTCTCTAATCAATAGTGATTGAGAGCATTTTTTCACATGACTATAGATAGCTTTGATTTCTTTATCGGAAAACTGCCTGTTCATATCCTCTGACCATTTATCAATTGGGGGACGAGAGCCAAGGCTTTTACTTTACTGTTGTTGGTGTTTATTTCTCGCTACCCTTTTCAGGAGGCCAATTGCTAATCAGTGAGCGGCCTCCTTTCAAGGGCAGAGAACATGACAAACCATAATAGCCGGCCTTTCTGTAGTGATTGAAGGTTTGCAGATCATTACGTCACAGCGTTTGATCCTCACAACAGCCCTATGAGGCAGGTGTTATTGTGATTCCCATTTTAAAGATGAGGAAACTGGTACTAACCCAGGTAACAGGGGCAAGTGGCAGAGCTGGGATTTGCACCGATCCTCTCTGACTGCAGTGCCAGGGATTTTCTGATGTCATTATTAGTATTTATTCCCAGACATCACTTCCAGGAGACCAAGCCTACCTTGAGGAGTTTCCTTTCAAGGGTACAGATAATTATATAATTAGCGTTTATATGTCATTTAAAGATCTGCAAAGTGCTTTACATGATCACATTTGATCCTCACAATAGCTCTATTACGGTGCTATTATTAATCCAATTTTACATATAAGGGAATTGATACTTAGCACAGTCCCTGGCACTTAGGAGGAGCCAATAAATGTCAATAAACATTTTGGTGGTGGTGTTGCTCAGTGGTCTCTGACTCTTCATGACCCCATTTGCGATTTTCTTGGCAAAGATACTAGAGTGGTTTGCCATTTCCTTCTCCACCTCATTTTACAGATGAGGAAACTGGGGCAAACAAGGGTTAAGTGACTTGTTCAGGGTCATACAGCTGGTAAGTATCTGAGGTCAGATTTGAGCTCAGGTCTTCCTGACTCTACTTCCAGTGCTCCATCCACTGTGCCACCTAGCTGCCCCAATAAACATTAATGAATGCTTATTGACCAGCCAATTGATTGACTGACACAAGTTAAGTAACTGGCCTAGTGACACACAGATCTATAGAGCTAGGGGATATTCCAAACACTGACCCTGTGAGGGAGAAAGAAAGAAGTGCTTTATCTTTTCAGTTCACTTCAGAGTTTAAAAGTATTTTCCCTTAAGGGCTAGCAGTAATTTGCAATTTAGCCTCTCTCAGTGTCCTAATAGGTCACCCTGGGGTGGGGCAGAGGGAAATGCATTTCTCCTGTTCTCCCCTTCCTGAAAAATACTTTAAAAAAATAGGGAGATCTAGGATAGGATGAATGCCCAGGCTTTTGACACAGAGCCCTCTTATCCTTCCTTCATGCCCACGCCAGGGCTTCTCCTGGTTCACCAGGAAGCATTCAAAAGTCAGTTGGGTGTTTGCTGTGGTTTATACTTGTGAACTATGCCTGTTCTGTTTCCCTCAATCGAAGGTTGCAGCCCTAGTACAGGAGAAGTCTTCTAGCCAATGGGCTTTGAGCTATATCTGCCAGGAGACTTTGCTTGGTCTTCTAATTGCAGCCTCACCTTTGAGGAACCGCACAGATCCAAATTACTAAGATGACTGACTTCAATAATGAGATATGTTTAACCAGGAGGGTGAAATTCCTTTTTGTTTCCCTGGCTTTAAATGAGGCTGAGTAGTATGTCAAAATTTCTGAAATTTGTTTAGAATAAGAGTTCTTAACTTGGGGCCCACAGAACCTCCCACCCCTCAAGGATAGATTTCATTGAGTGAACATGTGTGTGGCAGGGGAGGGGTTGTTCTGTGAAACAGAATTGGAAAACTTGCACCTTTTATTTTCATTAACCAAGATTTAGCTTTCACTTCAATTATTTATAGACATTATTCCAAGGAGAAGTCAACAGATTTCACCAGACTGCCAAAGGGACCTAAAAGACAAAAAAGAGTTCAGGACCCTTGGCAGAAAAATATTTAAGTTGCCCCTACTTCCCATGTACTGCTTGATAAAAACTGAAGACAATCAATGAATCAGTAGCCCAGATAATCAATAAGAGGCCTGTCAGTCTATCTATCTATCTATCTATCTATCTATCTATCTATCTATCTATCTCTCTGTGTCTGTCTATCTATGTTGTTAAGTTGCTTTTCAGTCATGTCTGACTCTTCATGATCCCATTTGATTTTTCTTGGCAAAGATACTGGAGTGGTTTTCCATGTCCTTCTCCAGCTCATTTTACAGATGGAGAAACTGAGGCAAACAGGGTGAAGTGAATTGCTCAGTGTCTGTGATTGAATTTGAACTCAGCAAGATGAGTCTTCCTGACTCTAAGCGCAGCACTCTATCCACTGGGCCACCTAGCTGCCCATCTATCTAATTTACAATAATGGCAACTTCACTGCTAAGGCCTGGACCCAAAAAGGCTTATTCTAGGGGTGTTGAGAGCTTAGGGCACACAGATCCTTAACTCTTTCCCATTACTAAGATGTCTTAACTATTGTGGCAGGACTCAGAATAAAGGGACCAAATAGGTCATAGTATATTTTTAAGAACTAGATGTAATAGAAGAGTAAAGAACCACCCTTTGATTTCCAAGGGGAATGTGGTTAAGTAGTCAGCCCTTCCATATACCGCCATCTCTCTTTGGCACCAGCCTGGAGGGTTTAAACACTGACTCATCATCCTTTAAGGAACGCAGGGTAACAGTTACAGGTATGTTCACGTGGAGATTCTTGGGATAGTGACCTTTGTTAACTACCTACTGAATTGCCAGGGCCAGGGATATTAAAGACAGAAGCTTCCTCGTCTTCAAACATCTTACATTCTATGAAAAAACAGGCACAATATGATTAAATACAAAACATTCACAAAGTAAAGACAAGGCATTATTTGGGGATGGTTCCTTGGTAGATGAGGGGGCCAGAAAAAACCTCTTGTAAGGAGGGGGGGGCACTTGAGTTGACCTTGGAGGGGAAACTAGGGTTCCAAGAAAGAGGCCGCAGTGAAGAGGGAGGTCATTCCAGGCCTGGAGGTCAACTTGGACAAAGGCACAAAGATGAGAGATGGAATGCTGTGTAGGAACAACAACAAGTAGGCAGATTGAGCTGATATTTTAAAATGCTTGCAAGGGAGTCATGTGGAATAACACTGGTAGGCTAGAGCCAGGCTGAAAAGGGCTTTAAATGCCAAACAGTTTGTGTTTAATAGCTGGCATTTATGTAGCACTTTCAGTTTTACATGTCAGCTCATTTGGTCTTAACAGCCCTGTGAGACAGGGGTTATTATCTCCATTTTACAAAGGAGGAAACTGAGATATAGGGACGGTAAGTTAAGGTCATATCTGAGTTCAGAAATATCAATTTGTGGGACAGCTAGGTGGCACAGTGAATAGAGCCCTGGAGTCAGGAGGATTGAGTTCAAATTCGGCCTTAGATATTGACACTTATTAGCTGTGTGACCTTGGGCAAGTCACTTAACCCCAACTGCCTTGCCCTTCCCCCTCCCCCACCAAAAAAAAGAAGAAAGAAAAATCACTTTGAGAAGATATAAATTAGAGAGTGAAAAGACTTGAAGCAAGGAGACCAAGCAAAGTCCAAGTGAGACATGACGAGCTTCTGAATGTGGGCAATTGTGTGGTTAGTGGAGAGAAGGGGCTGATATTTGAGATGCTCTTGACACAGAATCAACAAGAATTAGCTGCTGATGGCACATGGTGGTGAGGGAGAATGAGTTGGAAATGACACCAAGGTGTTGAACCTGGGTGACTGCAACAGAAACAGGGAATTTTAGAAGATGGGTAGTTTGGGGGAAACACAATTTCTGTTTTGGACATGCTGAATTCAACTATGAGTCATTCGTTTGGAAATAACCAACAGGGAGTTAGTAATGGAGGACTGAAATTGAGGAAAGATGCTAGGGCTGGATATATGGATCTGAGTTAGTTATAGATCTTAATGTATAAAACCTGAAACCCAAAAGTCATTAGTTTGGAATTCTTGTCTCAGTGGAAGAGATCAATGCCCCTTGTCTGTGTGAGGGGTAGGATAGAATTGATGAGATCAAGGGAGGGAAGAGAACTCTGGTCTCTTCAGACTCTTCAAGTTCAGGAGTCTCTTCTGCAGCTTTTGGCTTCCAGCTTGGAGAGAGAAGAACATGTCAGGTTGCTGAAGGAAGAAAAGGCTCTGGGAAGAGGTCAACACGAGAGGAGCTGGCATTCTCCCTCATGCCCCTGTCCCCAGTTTGTTTTACTAAAGACTGTGGAATTTCCCCTTGAGTGAGATTGAGTACTCTCTCTTGATTGAGCTAAGTCATCTCATTCCCAGTGAGAGAGTACAGCTCCATCACTCTGTATTGTCTTGTATATATTTTCCCTTCAGCAACTTGAAGTGGGGTTGGCATTGCCCATCTCTCTTGAAGCTGGAAGCTAAAAGTGCCCAAAGAACCTGCAAAGGCTGAAGAGTCTGAAGAGACTATTCCTCTCAACTTTCTCTGTCTCTCTCTCTTTCTCTCTCTCTGTCAACTTCATGCCACCCTTCACATAGGCACAGAGTATTGATTTCCACCAATTAAAAAAGAGTCCCATACCATGGGGCTTTGGGACTGAGGTTGTATTCATACATATATATGTATGTATGTATATATGTAAATATATTAATATGTACTTATTTATTTGTACATCTATATCTATCTCTGTAGATAGATATCTATATAAATAGATGGATAGATATCCAGATAGATAGATAGATAGATACATTAGATAGATAGATAGATAGATAGATAGATAGATAGATAGATAGATAGATAGATAGATGATAGATAATCATCTTCAAAGAAATGATAATGAAACCCATGGGAGCCAGGAAGTTTACCAAAAGAGTTTAGAGAGAAAAGAGAATTTCCAGTTAAAATGACATGAAAGATCTAAGAAGAGTCTAGTTCTCCTATATGTACTTGACAAAGACCTCAAAATGTAGCCAGATTAAATCATTTTTTGATAACAATTAAGAAATTGAAAGAGAACCAAGAGTAATCTCCTCCATCCAGTCCAGGACTGAAGAAAAAAAGCTAAAACCCTTCAAGAACTGAGAAATGGGTTCATCCAGGAAAGCCAGCATAAGCTTAGGCAAAAAAAAAACAACAAAAAAACCAAAAATCAAAACTTGAAAACTGTCATTGCTCTGATGAGAGTTGCTCCAGAGACCCCCAAAGCTTGTCACACTCTGGGGATCATTCAGGGGGTCTGGAAGATACTTTAATTGGGGACATGCTGGGGGGCCTAAACTCTTCCAGTCCACTGAACAGTACACATTAGGAGAAATAGAAGTCAGCCGCAGGAACCCAGGAAATCAAGGACAAGACCAAATAGGACTCAACTACTCTGTTCAAGAATGTAAGAAAGGGAAAAATTTCTGCTAACACTGGAACAAAATTCCAAAACAGAAACTGAGGCTGGAGTTATGAGTAAAAAGAAAATATACAACACAATGAAAAAATACTCTGTGTTGAGTTGTCCAAGACATGAACCCAGAAGAAGAAAGTAACTCCACAGCAGCTACAGACAGAGCTTCAGAGAAGGGAAAATGGCTTGGCTACAAGGACTATAAGGATATCTAGAAGTAATGAAACACAAGAGATTTTTAAAAAAATTAAATAAGAGCTTTGGAGGGGAAAAAAATTGGAAGGTGAATAAGTAGCTTAGAACAAAATGTGACAAACCCAACCCAAGTAGAAGCCTCCTGGAAAAATAGGATGGGGCAAACAGAACTCACTGACTCCAGGAAACAACAAAGAATATTAAAACTAAATCAAAGGATCGAAATTACACACACACACACACACACACACACACACACACATTTGTGTGTATGTACATAGATATGTATGTATCATATAAACTATGAAAAATAAAAATAGATCAAGGAGAGTTGATGTAAGGTTAGACTTCCTGAAAACCATGACCAAACAAAAAAAATCTGGACTCCATATTTCAGGAAATCATAAATGAAAACTCCCTCATATCTATTAAAATGAAAGAGTAAAATGAAAATAGAAAGAACCTAATGGCCACTTCTTAAATGAATCCCTAAATTGAAAACATTCAGGAATATCATAGCCAAAATCCAGAGCTACTAGGTAAACACACATATCTACGTCTGTCTACTCATCTATCTATGCTCAACTCTCGTCTTTTTATCAAGAATGCCTGACTGTTTATTAAAGGTTTCATTTTTGTTAAAGGTTTATTTTCCCCCTGTAGGATTATACTGTCCTGCCAGGTAAGGTTTTCTTGACTGCCTTTTGAATATTAGAATACTATATTCCAATATTATCTCTTTTTTATAGTAGCTGTAGTATAACCTTTTGTGATCCTGACTATGGTTCTTTGGTACTTGAACTCTTTCTTTTTGGTTGCTTGCCAGAGGGGGAGTAATGGTCATATATTTTTTTTAATTATGAGCAATAATGAAGCAGCATTTTAAAAAGAGGAGAACAGAAGGAAGTTCAGAGGTAAACACCAACAAGTGGGACAACTTGGAAGCCATATCCTGAATGTTACTATATGCTTAAAAGAAAACATCAAGCTGTAAACAATGGAGATTCCTGCCTGGTTTCAGTTCCAATACTCTTTTTTCTTTTCTTCTTTGTGGATGGAAATGTTCATATTTGCGAGTGTTTTTCAAATTTAAAATTAAAAAAAAATTTAAAAAGAGAATTCCAGTTCTTCAAGGTAAAATTCACTCCATATAGATCCTGTTTCACATTTCCTGAGTGAACTTTTTGCATGCAATTATTGTATATTATGACACATATGAATCATATTCTTTTATTAGATTGTAAGCTCCATGAGGACAGGGACTCTTCTAATTTAAGCATTTTGTCTCCTCCTTTACCTAGCCTTGTTCACTGTACATAGTAAGCATTTAGTACATATCTGAGGGGCAGTGTGGGGGGATGTGCTTTTCTTCTTTTGTAAATTTATTCGTGGCTTCTACACCAATTTGGAATGTTAACCTCAGTTTAATTTAAAAGAAATATTTAGCACATGATAACTCATTAATTTGGAATTTGTGTTAATTTGACAAGGCCCTGATATCTATATATATAAAGAATACCTTTTAGTAAGCAAATTTATGGTGTGGAGACAGGGTAAGCACACTTAAATTTAAGAGAACAAACTATTTTTAAGTCCCCTTAGGCACTTCATAAAGCATCCATTTACATACAAGCAAAAGAGGCTAATTAGAAATCATTCTTAATTATTCCTTAAAGCAAGTCCCTTAAGCACTGCCATTTGAGTTAACACTTTGTTAGCATTTTCTTCCTTTTTGATGTACTACTGTATCACAAAGTTAAGTTGTAGTCCTTTAAATATATTTTCTTATTAATGTTCTTCACTAATTGAGATTGATCTTTCCCCCAAATAGAATTAGAGAGGTGTTATGGTAAAATTCAGGAGTTTCACAGAAAGGCAGGTGAATGGCTTCCTTTGGTTGACTGGATGGTAGAGCTCATTTCTAAAGTCCTAACAAAAAAGTCCAGGAAAAGGGGGTGTGGGCAGAAGAGCAGTCACAAGAAATGAGAAATAGCTCAAATGAGTACCTCTAAAAGGTAAAACCAATGAAAGGCATGATGGCAAAGTGGAGAGAGTGCTGGGCCTGGAATCAGGAAGGATCATCCTTTTAAGTTTAAATCTGGTCTCAATACTTACTAGCTGTGTGACCTTGGGCAAGTCACTTAACCCTGTTTACCTAAGTTTCCTCATCTATAAAATGAGTTAGAGAAGGAAAATACGAACTGCACCAGTATTTTTGCCAAGAAAATCCCTGCTGGTGTCATGAAGAGTCAGACACAACTGAATATGACTGAAAATGAAAGGCCTGCATAGGTGTACAATGAGAACGCAATCCATTCTGGTAAGTGCTATAACAGTGGAATATGTAATGAGGTGCTTAAAAGAGTCCTCCTGTTTAAAAGGGTTGAGTGTAAAATGTCTAAAAGAACATGCAGGTTTAAATGAGTAATGAAGTATGTCTGAGGAAGGTGGCAATGAACTGCATATGTTTAAAGGTGGAGACAGATGCTTGGCAAGAGCCTGTTTAAAAGGAGAAATGAAACCTGTGCACTTTCAGTCAGTAGTGGGAGGTTTAGATGGAATGTGAGAAGCAATATGCATGTTTAAGGGGTATAATGAGATGTAAACACTGGAGGGCTATAAGAAGACACTAGGGGAAAGGGTATAAATCAATTCTGGAAGAGAAAGGTGCGATAGGATGCTCACATTGAAGTTCCATAATGGGATGTAAAGACTATAATGAGATGTCTGAGGGGGTGTAATGAAATGCATGGAGGAGATGATGTAATCAGATGTATTATTTTGTTGTTGTTGAGTCATTTCCATTGTGTTCAACTCATCATGATTCTATTGCGAGGATTTTTTTGGCAAACATACTGGAAAGGTTTGTCATTTTCTTCTCCAGCTTCATTTATAGATGAATTGAGGGAAACAGAGTTAAGTGACTTGCCCAGGGTCACACAGCTAAAGTGTCTGAGGTCAAATTTGAACTGAGGTCTTCTTGATTCTGGGGCCAGGATTCTATCTACTGTACCACCTAGCTGCCCTGATTTATTATTAGAAAGGTATAATGAGAGGCAGAAAAACAAACAATTTCAAAAAATGAAAGGTTTAAGATGTGTAAGAGGAAGGTGTAAGATCTATTTGCTTAAATACAGTATAGTCTTTACCAGCTCTGTAACTTAAAGAGGGATGAGTAAGAGAATCAGAAATATGAAAAATTATTTAGCAAATAAAACCTAAGTAGGCTATAGGGACTGGGATTGGTTACTATTGATAAGAGAAGGCTAAGGATAATGGAATAAAAAAATTTAAGCCTTTGTAGAAGGCTTAAATTAAATATGAAGAATTACAAACCTTTACTATCTCTGGTAAGGGCAGATCAAGAGAAAATTAGGTGGTGCTAAAGAAGTGGTTTTGAGAAAGGTCTTTTTTTCTACCGGGGATGTTAAAATGGAGAGGGGGGGAACTTGGATTCCTGAAGGAAGCTGAAAAGAACCTTATAAAACAAGATTGACCCTCTTTACTTGGGCTGGACCTAGAGTAAAGTTATGACACAAGCAGTTTATTTCCAGCACCTCCCTGGTAGGCCATCAGTGCCTTCATACTGATCTCTGGTTACCCAGGATCCACCATAGAGCTGCCCTTCCCACCAGAGTCCTACCCTCCACACAGCTGTTAGTGTGATTTTCCTGAAGTGCAAGTATCATCATGTCACCAGCCCTTCTCTTTCAACAAATTCTAATGGTTCTCTTACCTCACTCTAATATACCCTCCTTCAACCAGGTACCTTACTGTCTTTCCACTTACTATATTTTACACCCCTCCATGAATTGGGTTTAGGCTTACTTGCTGCTCTCTATGCACTATGTTCCCTTTTCTGTCTACAGGGCCTTTGAACTGGCCATCTCCATGCCAGAATGCACTCCCTCCTCTCATACATCTCTTGGAATCCCTGGGTTTTGTTTTGTATTTTTCAATATTAGGCTCAAGTATTAGCTTCTTTATGAAGCCTTTCCTGGTGTCCCTTGCCCTTCCGATGCCAGGGCTCCCTAGCAGCCCATGTATGTCCATATGTACATATATTATCTCACCCAGATCAGTGAAGGTGAAAAACAAATGAGCAACTACTGTCATAATAGCCTCCATAGACTTTTTATAAACGATCGCAGATTGATTAGTAAATGTACTTGGGAGTCAGTAAGTTCTCTCACACCATTTCCTTTTAACCATCGTTGTTATTTTTCTCTGGATCTCCTAGTTTCTCTACATCTTTCTTAAATGTAGAGAAATGTTTTGGCTAAATAACAAGCATATGGCTATAATCAGAGATGGAGGAAGTGTGGTAGAATGGAAAGGAAGATGGATTTGAATTCGAATCCTATGCTGCTTGCCATATGAAATCAGCCTTTGTATTTCTGGTCCTGTTTCCTCAACTATTAAATAAGAGACCGAGATTAGATGAATTCTTCAGTTCCTTCCAACTCTAAAACTGTGACCCTTTGATATCCTAGGATGCACTATGGGAAAAACATAAAATATCCTTCTAGATACAGATTAGGTCTATAGCATTCTAATTCATGTACGAAAAAGACACAACAGATCTTTATTGTTTAACGCCTCTGCGTCACTACTCTTTCAGCTCTTGGTCAAGAATGACACTTGACAGTTTTTTTTTTCCTGAGTAAACATCTTGGATTTTTTAAGTCTCAAAGTTGACTATTTTGTTTGAATCTATCTCCATATGGAGGAGGCCATGTGAAGCAGGAAAACGAACTTTCCACAGGAAGAGAACAGATCTGGGCTATTCTCCTGGTTCTGCTATTAATTAGTAGTGTGTCTCTAGGCAAGTCAAAACTTCCCTAGGGACCCATATTCCTCCCCTCTGAAGGCAGAAGGTGGCCTAAAACATATCTGAAGTCCTATCCTAACTGTGTTATAGTTCCATCTTAGTGTCATGAGTTTCTTAGACTTCATAAGTTAGATATATTAGTTTCATAAAATACTTCTACCCTCAGGACCATCTCCTCCAGAATACCACTTTAATTGGCATGTCATTGATAACTACAGTACTGCATATAGGGTGTTCCAAAAAGTCTTTAGCTTTAATAGCTTAAAACGGAACTAAAACTTTTGGGACACCCCGTATGCCCTAGAGTATTCATCTTCATAGGTTATCAGAATTCCATGTGAGATGATATCTTGTGATCCAGTGTAACTCTGATTCCAGAATTTCTAGGGTTGCTGAGAGGAAAAAAGTATAAAAATACAGTCAACTCCCAATTAGCTGCACTGTTGAAGGAGAACAGTTATGTAAATAATCTAAAAAAATAAATTCTATACGGTTTTGAAATGCATTGTGGTTTTTGTTGTTGTTTTGCAGTAGATTAACTTTTCTAATTATATTTTACATAGGCTAATAGCAATATTAATTTGCTTGCTCTGAGCATATACTAACTGATACTGGGATGAACAATGTGCCAAATCTCAGGGAATTAAAATTTCCTATGAAAATTTCACATATGAATTATCAAGAATTGCTCCATTTTAAAAGCACTTTGAAAATATAAAGTGGTATAGAAATATTAACTTAAACATAGAAGGTTCATTATGCATTCTCTTGCATAATCAAATCATGGACAATACAACTTTGGTATTATATGATGTTAAAGAAATGTGGTGGAAAAGGAAGTGAAATAGCAAAATAAATTCTTATGTAGTTCTTCAAAATAAGAAAACCTTAAAAAATAATACCAAAGGGTTTTAGAAGAGCCTTTAAAGTCAGTTTTATTGTCTGAATTTTACAAGTAGCCTTTAGAGGCTTCATACAAGAATTCTGTTGCAAAACTCTAATAAATAGTCTGCCCCAAGTCCCAAAACAAAATTTAAAACAAAATAAAGACCAAACTTAGGATAAGCAAGACTTCAGAATGCTTGGATGTTAGCAATATTTCCCATTTACAAATAATATCAGGCACTGTACAAACCTCCTTCATACAAATCAAAGAGAAAGAGTTACAATCTTTACAAAATAACTTGGAAATCTTCCTTTTCCCATTATGCAAGTATTATTAGAAAAGGATTTCATGGGGGGGGGGAGGAAATCACAACATGGAGTGACATTTAGGTAAAAATTTGAAGAAGAGAGAATATGAATGTATATGGCTTCTTTGGGAGTCAGGGGAGGCATCAATTATTTTTAAACTGTACGAGAGAAAATTTGAAAGATATAAAAATGAACAATTGTTGCAGGTCAGTTGCTCCATTACAGAGATGATGACACAAATTTTGTGATTATGAAGGCTTGGAGAAAAAGGCTTGGGGTGCTTTCCTCCAGAAGGCTAAACATGATTTAGAGAAGTATTGGGGCCCAGCACTGGTACCCATTAATGGTATCCTATCATACCCAAACTGTTTGGACTTTTTGAAGTTAAATGGCAAATCAGTCATGTCTTCAGAGTAACTGCTTTGATGGCTTTGGACAATCCCATGATTTGATGTCACGTGGGGGAAAAGTCAATTTTAGATACATCACCAAGCATGTAAATATTGTGCATTCAAAAGGCAAGCAACAGCTCTTTACCATTTTATAATTTCATCTTATCACTAGACATTCCTAACTGTCCCCTAGCAAAGACTAACCCCTAAACCTTCTTTGGGTACTTTTAATCAGCGAGCTTTTGGTCTCATGAATCTTTTCCCTTATATCCTACTAAAGAAAAACCATACAGAAGGACCATCACTTTTTGATTACATAAATGGAGAGTCTGGAGTTGTTGGGGTGGGTCATTCAATGGACGCGGCACGAGGCAGTCTTAAACAACGCTATGCTTACAGCCAGGAGCATTACTGGAGGTCAAGTCTGCGTTAGGACATTTGCCCTGTGGAAAGCAGGTGGAAGTATATCCACAGGACACTAGGGGTGACGAGTCACGTAGTCATGTGGGATGTGGAAAAGATCATGAATAACACGCCCCATCCATGGTCTTTAGCCTCTGTTCCCTGGCCTAATCCTGCTGTTCTGGGTAACACAGGAGAAAACAGCATTGATTCATGCATTCAAGGAAGATCCAACTCCTCATGGCTAGTTACTTCAGCAAGGAAGGTAAGGAACACAGCCCTCGTGGGGTCCCGACCCTAACCCCCAACAAACCCTCCAAAATAAACATGGACTGGTTTTCTAGTAACCATCACATTTGCCAGGAGAGCAAGAGAAAGCTTGGATTACCTGGAACAGAAAGGAAAGAGCTGATGGGGAGTAAATGAGGCAGATGGACTAGATCATTCTAGTCTAATCCCCATTTTTTTCTTTATACATTACAGAGAAAGATACTGTGCAAAAAAATAAAGACATTCACATTTTAGCAGTTAAACTTTTATTTTACTTTTTAAATTCTTTATTCTTTTTTTGTTTTTGTTTTTCTACAAAAGGCAGACACTGACTGTTGATCTGCAATTGTTCTGTTTGTGCACTCACAAAAAAAGGGGATATCTATAAGGAAGGTGGGGAAAGTGCTCTGAAGATGCTCTCAATAGCATGATCCGGGGCATTAAAGCAGTCTCAGGAGAAAGGAAACATTCCCTCTTGGTCCCTTTCCACACCTTCCCTCCCCCACCTGCATGTTTTATCAGTCTTTAGCTCATATCAATTGTGTTGAAGACCCATTCAGTGAATTTTTTAAGCTTGTCCGATGCAGTCTGGGACTCCTCCTGTAAACGCAAGTTGTCTTCCCGAAGATGCTGGACTTCAGCCTGGAGGTGGGCTTTGTCTTCTTTTTCCTGAGAGGTGACAAAAAGGGGGGAAATCCCTCAGAAGGCAAGTACCCAAGAGGTAGAAAATACAGGCTTATACCCAACAAAGAGACTAGATGTGGGTCATATTGGGCCCCTTATTTTCACATCTAGATAATTAGGTAACTAGATAAATGTCCTACAGTGCTCAGAACCAAGGAATTCCCAACCTTGATGGCACTAAGTACTATTCATTCTTTCTGGGCTACAATTACTACAATTCAGCTTGGGGAAAAAAACCAACGTAGAAGCACTTGAGAGCCCATACATGTGAGAACAAGTCCCTTTTCCAAATCACTGATATGTATGTCATCCTATCATGCGCTGAGACTCAAAAAATCTCATGGAAAGAAAAACACTTTTTGTGCATTGCACCAAATATTTATTCTGGTTATATCTCGGGTGATGGGGACTAGGTTGAATAGCCAGCTCTGCTCTGAGCATTCATCTAAACCTGCCCCATGTATCTAAACTTGGGAGCCCTAGGCTACACTCTTAACCTACAACTAAAATGGGGGGAAAAATGACCTTGTACAGTAAGAGTGTAATTCAACAATGCTTACTTTGGCCTTGGCACCAAACAGAGACTGGGATATTTGCTTTTAGAATAAGTGTTTACCTTCTTCAAATCTTCTTGAAGCATCTTCAGCATTCCTTCCAATTGGTCCACTTTAGAAGCCAGTGTAGGAGAAGAATCTTTGCTGCTGGGAAAAAGAGAAAAAAAAAAGACCAGGATCCCTGTTAATAGGAATTTCTGAGAGAGAGAGAGAGAGAGAGAGAGAGAGAGAGAGAGAGAGAGAGAGAGAGAGCACCAGAGTGTGTGTGTGTGTGTCTTTTTTTACTGTGTTACATTTTAAGTTACAAATTGTCTTCCTCCCTCCCCACTCGATCCTGGAGAAGGCCACATTTTGACACAGACACATTTATACCCACACCTATCTATATCTAGGTAAGGCCACACTATGCATGCCTCTACTCGTCACTTCCTTTTCGGAGGTGGGGAGTATCATCCTTCAGAGGTCCTCTGTAGTTGATCTGAATATTTACAATGCTCAGAATAGCTTGGTTATTCACAGTTATTCTTCGAACAATATTGCTGTTACTGTAAACAATATTCTTTTCGTTCTGTTCATTTCACTCTTCATCATTTCATACCAGTCTGTCCATGTTTTTCTAAAATCAACCTACTCATCTTTTCTTACAGCACAATAGTATTTCATCACAACCAACTTCTTTAGCCATTCCCCACCGGATGCGTATCCCCTCAATTTCCAGTTCTTAGCCATCACAAAGAGAGCTACTATAAATATTTTAGAACAAACATATAGGTTCTTTTCCTTTTTCCTCATTGCCTTGGGAAAAAGACCTCATAGTGGTACTCCTGGGTCAAAGGGTATATACAATTTTATAACTCTTTAGGAATAATTCCAATTTGTTCTCCAAAATCAATACTTATTTAGAACATTTTTATATAACTATATATAGCTTTGATTTCTTTATCCAAAAACTTCCTGTTCATATCCTTTGACCATTTATCAACTGGAGAGTAACTCATCGTCTTCTAAATTCGACAAAGTTCTCCATATATTTAAGATATGAGACCTTTATCTGAGAAACTGTCTGTATAAAAATTCCGCACCCTCCCCCCCCCGCCTCGCCATTTTCTGCTTTCCTTCTGGATCCTGGCTACACTGGTATCAAACTTATCCATTTTACATCTCACAATGTGAGACTGCCTTTCGTAAATGGGTTTTCTCGATGTTAAATTGCTCAGTATGGTCAACGTAATATACATTTCTTCAGAAGGACAACTTCAATCACCAAAGCTATACATATGCTTTAGCTACAGTCAATAACAGCCTTTGCTGAGGATGCCATATCTTTGTTTTCAAAGAAGAAAGGATAATAAGCAAAAACTTATTCTTTAGTAATATAAAGGGGCAGCAACACATAAAGAGGGAAACTATCTGATAATGATAACTAAACAATGAAATAATTTCTTAGGAAACTATGGAATCTTTCAGTGCTTTTTCAAGACAGACCAGCTACTTACCCACCTGTGAGAGATGGTTTGGATATAGACAATGGGGAGAGGCTATCCAGATTGGTTGCTCTTAGAAAATCACTTTCTGTAGCCAGTTGTCTAATCACATCCTAAAAACCAGGCTAAACTTTCTAAAGTATCTTAAGAAATAATTTTAACACAGCCAAAGTCTTTACAACAACATCTACTTAGTGTTCCTCATTCTGCTTGGCAAAACCAAGAAGAACATGTTTTATCTCTTTTCTAGAGGGTAGTTCTTTAAGGTGCCTACTCTTTTTATAAATTCCTCATATGGCTTTTGGTCACATAATCTCTGTAAGCCTAAGACTATCCTTGAGGGAAAAGATGTCCAATCCATCTGCATATTTGGAGAGAAATGAGAAGAGGCATTAGTCAAAGTGCAAGTGAGCATTCCTGTCCTAGAGAAGGCTATGCAGATCTTTGCTTCTGGTTCATCCATAGCACCATAAAGCAAATTCCAGAATAATAAGGTATGTAATAAGCTTGCCAAATTAAAGGAATAATGATAAAAAATAACCATATCACATGGGAACAGGAAGACTGGACCCTCTGCCACTGCCCTCTGAAAAAACTTATTAGCTAAAAATCTTGCCTGTTCATTTACCACAAGCAGCAAATGAATATGATTTTGCAAAGATACCACCACTTGCAATTAATGGACTATGGTTGACTAAAATGGAACCATATGGTATTTTCTAAACTGCTACTGAACTTGTCTGTAAAGGAGCAGGAGGATGGAAATTAAGTACCAAGGCTTCAATTCTCTTTGAACATGAGAGAGCACACAGAGCATGACAAGCACAAGTTATTTCCCATCCTAAATAAAGTAATCCTAACATTTCCTCACACACCTTTTCCCAAAGAAAGATGACATCTGTGATTTCCTCCCTCCACCCCAAGCACTCTTGAAGTCCTGAACTGACCCTGAGTTTTGCTCAAGGATGAGCTGTTCCAAAGATGCCATGTTATACCTTTTTTAAAAAAAAATTAGGAAAATTGTTTATAAGATCATAGAGTTGTAAGAACATATGGGGCAAGGATGTGGGATGTTTGTTTTTTTTGGGAAAAAAATACTTAATCTGAAGAGATACTTAATATGATCACTGTCTTTGAATAATTGAAGGGATATCATGGGCAATTATATTTGTTGTGCTTGGCCCATGGGGCAGAATTAGGAGTAAAATTCAGAAGGTCAGGAAACAGACTTGGGCTTGATACAACGGAACAGCTTCCTAACAATTACAGCTTCTCTGAAGTTGAACAGGATGTTTGGTTCTCAATAAGAGTCTTCAAGAAAAGGCTGGATCATTTGTTAAGAATGTATAGGTGGGATTCTTATCAGGTACAGGTTGGACTAGTGATAACACTTCTCCCACTTGTAATGTCTACTAAGTGTTATGTGATTGACTGATGGACTTCTCTTTTATAGGAACAGCCTTAAGTACTCAGACCCGAGCCAAAAGCCAGGAAACAAGCAGAAAAAACTTCCAAAAAGCAAGAAAATCATGCATGAGAGCTTGGACACTTTACTTAAAGAACCACCCCTCCCGGCCTGATATAAAGACCACTTTCTTTTGTATCAGACACAAATGTAATAAGCTTGAATATCTGGTTTCCTAGTCTACGGAAGATTAGAAACAGCAAATCAGAGGGTAAAGGGAGGAAAGAAGTTAGGGCTAGAGACAGGCACACTGGCATCATCAAGTAGAAGTGACAGCCTGATAATGAAGTGGGTGGAAAAATGATCCTAAAAAGCAAAGATGGTAATTCAAAAGTATAGCGGTGGTGATGTCATTTAAGTGTGGGGACAAATAGTATCATCATATCAGATATGTGATACATTCTGTTTAAAAAAGCAACAAAGTAGGTAAAATATTTTAGGAAATATTTCATTCAAAATGGTGAAAATTTAAAGACAAAAAGGTTTTGGTACTTTTGGTAGGTAATCAAGCTTTATTATAGAGAAAAGCTTTAGGTAGAATAATTTCAATCTCCAATAATGTAAAGATGTCATGCATGTTCCCAGCCTTTCACACTGCTTAATGGCATTAGGAAAAAAAGAGTACACAAAGTAAAACACATGCCCATGGAGACCAACCTTCCGTAAGACTTCATCTGGGCCATGGCTTGGTCCTCAAGATGGTCGCTGTTGGATGCAGCACTCAGGGGTCGGTGGTTTTCATCACTAGCAGCAAAGAATGAGGCTCTCTGGACTGGAAAGGAAATGAGAAGGTACTCATTCTTTCCCTTTGGCAATTAAATGAGTCAGGGCCCTATGTGCACTAAAAAGCCAAAAAATGCTCTTCAGGGGAAAAATACAACAGGTGAAATAAATAAAAGGCATGGGGCATGGTGTGCAGGCTGTCACATACATACTGTTATAACAAGGAAGAATCTTCATTGAATCTCTATGTACAGAAATAGCAAAAATATTATCTGTTTTATAATAAAATGGGGATAGCTTTGTCATCCACAAAACATTAAAGGCTCCTCTTTTTCTGTCTAATGAACTAGAGCACGTGGCAACAAGAAGTTCTCAGCATTAGTTCAAGATTCCATAAGAGGTCAATTCCTGAGTGAGGGAACAGCATATGATCAATGCTTTTTTTTTCTTTTTTGCTTTTTGGAGGGGGGAAGGTAGGGCAATTGAGGTTAAGTGACTTGCCCAAGGTCACATGGCTAGTTCTATGTTAAGTGTCTGAGACCACATTTGAACTCAGGTCCTCCTGACTCCAGGGTTGGTGCTCTGTTCACCGCACCACTTAGCCACCCCTGATCAATACTTTCAAACCAGCGAAACTAGAGTTAATTAGCCATTAGGGATTCTTGTCTACTTATTTATATCACTCCATAAGAAAATTGGTCTTGGTATCAAAGACTCAAAAGGCAGTTAAAAACTGATCCCTTCTCAACGAAAAACATCCACATTTAAATTCTGAGCCAAGAAGAGAAATCAAAACTCTCTAATCAAGACATAATTAGGCATCCCCACATGTGTAAAGAGGAAAGACCAACAATCTGGGGCTTGTTTTGGCTCAGCAAGCATTAAAAAAGGTTGTCAGTTGACCAGTGGTCAACTGGTCAGTATTAAAATAGGCAAGAGGAAGATATAAAGCATCCAAATGGCTGTGCATCTAGCAAGGAGGAAGGAAGGCATAGGAGGCCACAGACTACACTGGGGGTGGGAACTAGAGTTTGGAAGACAGCCTTCCTATGTTATTCTGAAAGATATTTTAGCCAAGTTGTAGAAATGTCTTCATAATGTGGTTACGTTCTTTGCAACTAAATAACCACTGGGTTCTGCCACACCCCTCCTTTCTAAGTATGACAGATGGGAGACTCAGCAAGACATTCTTGTCATAGATTTACATTCATGAAAAGCCAATTCATTATACTGGAGTATGTCCAGAAAACATGTACGTTCTTGTTTTGTCACTGAGAATGTCAGCTGACCCTGAGTTCAAACATGACTATGTCTTTGCGATGTGTATTTCAGCAGGACACCTAAGGGAGTACAGGTTCCTTCCAGCAGAGGGGCTCAGTACACTTACCCTCAAAAGCTTTGGCAGCATCTACCAGGTTTGACCAATCCAGGTCAGAAGCAGAGTCTGGCAGGGGCATAAGACCCGGGTCAGGCATAGGCTGCCTTCTTGGCTCCTGGATATCGGTGAGGGAGCTGTCTGAAGCTGAAAACTCTCCTGTAAAGAAGGAGAAGGAATGTGACATTCATAAGAAAATAATGAAATATTCACGTTTACTACCTTCAATCAGAAGAAAAACAGCTCACTGTTAACTCCTATTGGCCAGGAACTGGGAATAAGAATTAATTCTTTGCTTATTCAGGTTCAGGTATTTTCTTTGACAAAGAAATATGCTTTGGTATTTTTATGATTAAGGAGATGGGTGGACACTCTTTCCACAAGTAAATACTGCAACCCCCTATGCCTTCACTGTTTGTGCAATTTTCATCCAAGTTTTTCTATAAATTCTCCTGCAGATGGTCTGTTCAACAGACTGAGGGCCAAAGAAAATGCTCCAAATTGTGACCACATTTTTTTTTTTTGACTGTGGCATAAGCTGTGGAAAAGTTACTTTTGATCCAAGGCATGTTATATGAAACTGAAGGACTAAAACAATCTCTTGCCCAAACTCTTTGGCCTGGGAAAGTTTCTGGTTTCTTAAAATCCTTGAGAACAACTCAATTCTATCAGGGAAACCTGACGGATCTCATGCAATAACCTATTTCCTAACTGATCTTCCCTGGAGTCAAGCCAGGGGGAACTTGTTTTGATATGTTCTGAAGAAGCAAAGGGGTTCACTCTGCTCCAACCCCTTCAGGACTCCTTTGAAGTAAATGAAAAACACTGTCATCTTGGATTTGACCAACTCCAGGGATGGTACTCTATTCACTGTGCTACCTAGCTGCCTCCCAAACATCTTTTAAAAAGCACCTTGTGTGCCGCCCCTTCCTCTAACTGTCCCTAGTGGTAATAACCTTTCTTTTTGCACCACACATAATATTTGTTGTGTAACTGTAATACTTATCATTTGAAATTGTATATTACAGCTAGCTAAGTTCTTTTATTTCCCTCCCACATTGCAAAACTTTATAAGGACAGAGATCATGTTGTATCTACATCTGGCATGCTCCTCTGTTTGATGCCTACCAGTTCTCTGCAGTGTTTATTTAGAATATTAGTTTGGATGATGAAGCACAGGCAGGGGAATGATGGATGTGTAATGAGATTTACCTTTCCAAAAAGAGTGAATCTGTTGACTTTTGGTTAATTTTAAATAGTACTTATTGATCACCAGGAAGGGTTGTACTGGAGTGAAAGGAAAGGGGAAGAGATAATGGGAGTGAGAAAATGTAAAAAAGCAAATTTTAATTAAAATTTTGCTGAATGAATGTGACAATTACATTGTTACTCAAATCCTAGAAGTTCCTGAATCTCTATATTTATACTGAATCATCCAGGAGGACACCAAAGCAAAAGGCCATATTGACTGCAGAGGACAAAGACATCTAGCGGCCTAATTATGTCTATCCGGTGGTCTAATGTGGTCTAGGAGCTACCAATTAGTCAGAACCTTTTGATGAGAAAAATACTTATTTGGAGGAATGTGTGATCAAAACATCAGCACTCTCCACAAGGATGAGGTATGAGAGTCCCTATCTTCATAAAGTTTTTACAAATATTATAACCTATCCACACCTTTTTATCTTGTATAACTGTATAAAATACAAAATTTATGTAAATGTAAAATATAATATTCCCTTGTAACTCCTTCGGAAGAAGGCCACTTGACTCCGAGAAACTCCGCCATTAAGTTTTTTGAGGTTATATGGATATACAGTGGAGCACCTGTGAGATCTCTTCCCTTTGTCACTTGGCTGACATACGTCTTTCTTTAGCAACACATCTCTTTAATGACATTTTTTTTTGTTGCTTCTATGGCACAGTCCTTTAATGATAATATCTGTATGTTCCAGCACAGTCATGCCCGCCACATGCCCTAATTCTTGGTAGATGCAGTACTGATTCAGGGCCGTACACAATCACTAGAAGAATATTAATGTTAAAAAAATGGATCTTTGTCGGAGAGAGAAGCTTGGGGTCATCAAAAGCACTGCAGAGTTTTCTCCCAAAAGTCTTTCCGATCTACTCAATCAAATACTTTTTCTATCATCAAAAAATGATATGCACAATCACTTAGGTGACTGTGACGATAGGGACTACTTCTGTTGTCCAGTCACTTTTCAGTCACATCCAACTCTCTGCGACCCCATTTGGGATATTCCCAGCAAAGATGCCAGAGTGCTTTGCCATTTCCATCCCTAACTCATGACAGATGAGGAAACTGAGGCAAACAAGGTTAAGTGACTTCCCAGGGTCACACAGCTAGTAAATGTCAGAGGCCAGATTTTAATTCAGGAAGATGAATGTACTTGAGTCCAAGTCTTGCACTCTATCTACTGTGCAACCTAAGATGTCTCTATGTAGCCTACTATAGAACATAATTTGTGAAAGACCTTCTCATACTTTCAAACACATATGTTCATTGTTTTCATAAATATTTCATAGAAATGAAAATGAAGAGATGGGTTGGTAATGTATAATATAGTTGGCATTTATATACCACTTTAAAGTTTACGAAGCACTTTATAAATATTATCTTATTTGATCCTCACAGTAACCCTGGAAGGTAGGTGATATCATTACAGATGATTTTACAGATAAGGAAACTGAGGCAGAGGTTAAGTGACTTGCCCAGGGTCACACAGCAAGTAAGTGTCTGAGGCACTATTTGAACTCAAGTCTTCCTGACTCCATGCCCACTGCACCACCCGACTGCCGGATGGTCTTTCCATCTTTGTTTTCTTTAGTGACATCTCTACCTCTTCTTTTCATACATCAGGAAATGTGAGGCTAAGAGTCCAAATGTGGTAGTTCTAATGTTGATGACAGAGAAAAGAGTGAGTGACAAATTTATAAATGCAAGAATGCTTACATCTGCCCTGTGCTGTCCTCTTTCTACTCTCACCGTTAGATGCCTTTCAAATGATAGGGTCTCTCACCAAACAGGCTGTGTGCTTATTAGGCTTCTAGTCTCCTCAGCCACAGTGATCATCATTTTGAACCACCCTCCATTTTGTAAAATTTAACAAACAAATTTATACTTTCAATTGGTGTTGCTTATGCACCAGTACTGATCCTGAATTGGTGGCCAAGTGATGAGAATGAAATCTTTAATTCATTAAACAATCAAAGAAACCCTATCCTATTCTAACCTGCATCCTAACTCTTGATAGAAAGATCCATCCTTTTTGCTCCTAACACTGTTAATATAAGGGCAATACTATGTACAGGAGATTCTTGCTCTAAGAAGTCAGCACAAGTAGGAACTGGAGATGGGCAAAGTGAGAGGCCATTTTCCTTTAACAGGAGAAGAAAATAAAAGATGATGAGTCATAAAAAGGGGATAGCTAGGTTTTAAAATTTTTTATATACATATGGAAAAGAACTGACCATGACTTATATGCCCATTTGCCTTTATTTTCACTTTCAAGGGTTATGGAAATAACTCTGAACCACCTTTGGGTTGAGTCTGAAGCCATACACATAGCCTCCAAAGTGACATAATGTCATTTTATAAATACTCAACCATCGTCAAAACCAGGGAAAGAAGCCAAACAAAGCTTCAGATGAGCACATTTCCACAGCTACATTTTCTAAGGGGGGCGGTTTGAAGAAGGAGCTCAATTTCCATATTTGAGGTTATACAATTAGCCACTTTGTCGCGTTTCAGGGCATGACAGTCAGCACCAAATTATACAGATGGAGAAAACTGAAAAAGAGGGCTAGCAAGGGTCATCCGAAACTGTGGCTCTTAAAATGTTTGTTCCTGACGTAGGGCAGATGCAAGGGCAGGATGATCAGCCTACACAATGTGATCACGCAAGAAAAACAAAAGGCAGGAAAAGTGGCCAGTGCAAGTCTATAAGCATCTCTAGAAAATACCTGTTTGCAAGGAGTTAAAACGTTTTGTCAGTTAAGATAAGCTGGTATAACAGAATATATTTAGCAGTTGTTTTCCTTTCCAAAGTACGCAAAGAACTGCTCTGAAGTGCAGCTGCTAGTTATTAATGTGCTTAAAATTAGCAGAATTATGAGAGAATGGCAATCAGCAAATGCTGGAAGAGATTTAATACTCAGCTCTATTTAAACTGGCTCTCACCAAGGGCAAGTAGGTAGGACAGACATGTTTATGTGCCACTCAAAATTACCTCCAGGGCCCCAATTTCAGATGCTTCTGAAAAGGAAATCAATGCTGCCCTCTCCACACACAGCCACCTCTCTCACCCCCCCTTCCCCAATAGTATTTTAGAGATATCCATAGCCACCTAGGCTTTGGCTATATAATTAGAAATGGTCAAGGTCTAACTTGATTTGGGAATGAATATGTACTGCACAGGTGCCACCTCCTGAATAAATCAGCCTTTTCTGATCTCTTTTCCATCCCCACAACCAATTCTTAGCACCTTTTTCTGTCCTGAAATTATTTTTCATGACTTTGAACATATTTATTTGTGTACATGCAGTAGTATCCTCCTAGGACAGGGGCTCTTATTAACTTGAGGTGAATTTGTTTCTTATATTTTGATTTTTAAATATGCTTTTGAAGTATTTAAATTTTGGTATTTTTTAATATTTAGAACTTGTTAAAAATGTTTTTAAAGTGTACAATGTAACTTCTTTCTGTTACAAATTTGTAAATTATTTTATGTATTTGGGTCCCCAGACAACCACAGGGATCCCCAGCACAGGAGAAGGCAAGAACTTCATCCCTGGCGGAACACAGGCCCTTGGAGGGTGAGGCCTGTTTAGTCTTTGCAGGCTCACTATGTGCCTTGCATACAACAGGTGCTCCATAGATGTTGGCTGAATTGAGTTAAAATAACCAGCCACGCTACTCTTTGTTACTCAGAAAAAACTCAAAAGCAGACAGGAGAGGAAGGAACCAGGACAGCATGGACCTTCCCCTTTGGCTTGAAGAAGGCACAGAAGCTAGACTTGGTTTGTTAACCTCTCAACTTGAACAGCCCTTCAAAGTGATGATCAAACACCAGCACAATCCCCAATGTTAGCATCCTGAAGGTGAAAGAAAAAAAATCATGTGCAGCCAGAAAGACTGGGCATTTTGTCTCTTAAGAAATGATGCAGGGCCGTGCAGACTTGATTCAGTCCCTGTGGTTTTACCATCAGGCTCTCTCTGTTTGACACTGATCATGAAGAAATAGCTCAGCATGTGAATATTGCTGGATTTGCTGTGCCTGCCTATTACTCTGAAGTTACTGTGAAGCCAAGTGATTTAATATTTATTAAGTATGAACTATGTGTGAGGTGTGATACAGCCCACATGGAATAAACCATTTCTCCCCTCTGAAAATTCGCGTTCTAAAGAAACAGGAAACAGACACTCCCCTTCTCCCCCCCACCCAAGAGGAAGAGGATGGAAGAAAAGGAATAAGAAAATAAGCAGCTCACAACTCTACAATTCTAAAAGGCTTACAAAGCATTTTCTTCACATTTTCTCCCTGAGAGAGAGGAAGTATAAATATTACTATTTCCATTTTACAGAAGAGGATCTTGTGAATCTAAAGTACTTTTCATTGGTCACACAGCTAGTTGTGAAAAAGGCAGAATTCAAACCAAGGTCTTCTGACCACCATTGCACTATACAATCTCTGTACGTCTATTCCTAGAAGGTGAAAGTTAGAGGAGCAAATAAGATGGAGAACATTTTCCAAAGGAGATCATAAACTGTGAATGAGAGGAAAAATATGCCATGCTACATGGGCAACTGGAAACCATTCAGATACCAATGGTATGGGAGAGAGTACAATGGTGGACACACAGGATGAGAACAAGGTTTACATGGCAACTAATTTTTAAGTTCCCCTAAAACAGGGCCATGTCTATTGTCTCCCTATGTACTACAATAAACATTAATAAATCTTTTAATTCATGATGATGTGATTACTGTCAAGGCTGGTAGTTCCAAAGATATATAGAGATGAGAGAAATACCCAAGGACAAGTATGAAAATGAAGAAGCCACCCTAATAACAGGAATGGTCTAAACATGAAGAAAGCAGTAGCAGAAAAGTTTAGAAATGCTTTATCTACTGAAAAACAAGTTTCTTGCGGAGGAGTGGGGTCTTTGCTTGTTAAGCAAAGAACACGACAGAAGTAATGGGTTAAAATGCATATATCTGGAGATGGATGTAAATAAAGGGACCAGAGTAGGATACGATACTGCCAAAAAGCAGAAAAGAAACATAGAGGCAAAAACTGATCTGGAAGAATGAGAAAGTACAGCAATTCAGAAGAATGTAAAAAAAAAATCCAATTGCATTCACACGGAAGACTAAAGGGGGGAAGGGAATTAGCTATATGGATCAGTGTTAACTAATGTAGGGAACTGTGTTTCAAATCACCTTTACAGATCCACCCCAATCTAGCAAAATCTATTCAACTTAGTAAGGACACTATAAATGTTTCCTGAATTGTCAGACAGCCAGTGGCCCATTCATATTGAGGGCCCATCATATACAGCCCTCTACAAGGAAAAAAAAAACAAACCCCAAAGTAAAATCAGGGTAGGGGAGAAGAGCAAGTAGTCCTCTTGGCAAGTGAAAAGGAAGGGCTCCTCCTACCCCATGCCCCCATAGTATAGTACCAAATGATACAGAGATCGAGCCAGTCATACCAAATGTAATATAGACTAAGAAAAAAGTCAAGGACACACGTGCAGAGGTATATCATAATCACAAGGAGTGTTCGGAAACATTCAAGTGATGGTCAACAACATTGGTGATATCATTACTACTACTACTACTACTATTATTATTGTCTAGAAGAGAAATACAAAGATATCAGCTAGAGACGAGTCTCTTCTCTCTCCCCAATCGCACTGTCAGACACTGCATTCTTACTCGAGACTATGTCTGACTCAGCAAGGAAAAGACTAATACAGAGGTATGAATGGAGTCACATCACTGCATTAGGGGAGGGAAAGGTGATTTTTGTTGTAGTTTTTTCATTTTCTAAGTTATGTTTGAGTTAAAAATCAGGCTACCTATTGCTATACAGGCCATCATTATGAGAGAATTGTAACAGCTGGAAAGCCCACTTACCATGTAATGATTTCATTCCTAATGTATATGATGGCCTCCGCAAAGGCAGAGACTTTGGCAGGGAGGGGTACGTGCTGCTGAAGAGAACATCATTGGGCAAGGCTTGGTCCAGAATCGAAGTCCTGGAGGTGAAGTAGTGCTCTCTTTGCCCGCTGTAAATACTTTCATCTGACAAAGTTCTGTGTAAGGTCCGCCGTGTGGTAGGAGTGGAAGGGAAAGGAGACTGCGGAGAGGAAAGCCCATGGAACTGGAAAATAATGTCAACATAAGAGAGAGTAAATCATCTGTTCAGGAACTAGAGTCCACTGATGTTCAGGGAAGAGTACACAGAGGAATGGAACTTGAGGGACTGGGGTTGGGGGGAGAAAGTAAGATCATTAGACTAGAAACAGCTACAGTTTCTGCCGTTTTCAAAACAAGCCAACATCTCCCAGCTCGAGATCTCAGGAAGTATCCCTAAGGTATTTCATTATCATCAAACACTGGTGTATCTCCAAGTATACTGGAGACACATGGTAGTAGGAACGCTTCACATAGAAGCTTGTGAGGTGATTGCCCCTCCTTTCTTACCTCCTCCTAATGTATTTGCTGGGCATCAAGACAACTGCTTGGTGTTAGTTGATCAAGATTTGTTCAATTAAATTTCTGTATCTATTCAGTGGCTTGTAGCAGATACAATAAAGGCATGGAGAGCAGCCTCTTGAAGCTCATAGAAAGGGATTTTTTGGTCCAGAAAATAAACATAAGAAAGTTCTGAGAAGGCAGGCTGTTTAAATGGCTAATGTTCTGGTGATTTTTTTTAAAAAAGGCATGTGCTTCTCTGACTGGTACCTTTGGCTTTTTTGTGACCAAATCTGAAATTATCTGAAAATTTTCTGTAAGCAGGAGATTTCTGTTAGGCTCATCCACTGGTGAACAATAGAAACTTAACAGCACCTAAATGCCCATTTGTTCTGAGCAACAGGTGATCGCCCAACCTGTCAAAAAGAATAGAAGCGCCAATGGGGAGGAGGTAGTTCAAGGCTCTTCCGGTAGGAGAATATAATAGGATCCTATGGCTCATTGAAGGGTTGGTATAATAGCAAAAGAGACAAATTCATGAGTGACTGCATAAATTCAACAATGCAAAACTGTGTTTAAGTTCAGTATATTAAACTGAGTGGTCTGAAATATTTGTTTAAGAATGGAAGCCAAAAAGGGCAGTGTGATCTAAGGCTGTCTTACTAGAGGCATAATACCCAGGGTTTAGGAAAGTGATAGTCCCATTGCATTCTGCTCTGGTCAAAACACATCTGAAACACTGTATTCAGTTGTATGGACCAGATTTTGGGAGGGGCCCAGATAAACTTCAGTATCTACATAGTGATCAGAATGATAAAAAGCCTCAAGATCATGTCATATGAAGTTTGGGTGAGGGAACTGAGACTATTTAGTTTGAAAAAAAGAAAAATTCATAGGTGACATGATAGTTGGCTGTCTTCAAGTATCTGAAAGATTGCTATGTTGAAGTCCTTGGGATCAGGCTTACTCTGAGTGAACCTGATAAGCACAACTAAAAGCAATGGGCAGAAGCTGTAAAGAGGCTGGTTTAGACTCATGTTACAAAAAACCTACTGGCAGACCCATTCGAATGTGGAATGTGCTGCCTTGGGAGCTAATAGTTCCTCTTCATTCGTCTGTCATCCTTACTATGAGATACTACTATCAGAATGCTTATTAAAAGGCTAAACACTGCACATTTCAGGAAGAGGTTGGAAGATGGAAAGTATCATTCCCGGAGTATTTGAGATTCACTTAAAGTTCCAGGACGGATCCTAAAAGAGGTGGCAGAATAACACTCCCCTTCTTTCTACCACCAGTTAGGTGCTGGTGCATGACAGGGCACTGGAGCCGGACTCAGGAAGGCCTGAGGGTTCAAAAATCCAGCCTCAGACACTAATTAGTAGCTATGTGATGCTGGGCAAGTCACCTAACCTCTGCCTTCCTCATTTTCCTGCTCTATAAAATCAGGATAAAATGCATCTACCTCCCAGAGTTGTTGTGAGGATCAAATGAAAAATTATTTGAAAAACTCTTTGAACACCTTAAAGCCTTATATAAATGTTAGTTGCTATTATCATCATCCTCATCATGCCATTCACAGTTGTGTTTGTCAAGGCTCTTTGGGGGGAAACTACATCACTTGTAGCCAGGAATACCTAAGTAACTATGGATGGGCAAGTGAGTCCTGCCCAAAGGAGAGAAACATCAAATGCTATAGAGGACTAACTGAAATGTGAATCATACTTAATTTAAAAGAAAATTACGGAGTCCCAGAAATACTGGAATGGGAAGAGATCTTAATAATCCTCTGGTCAATCTGTCTCACTTTTTTACACAAGGAAGTTGAGCTTCAGGAAAGTTAAGTGATTTTTCTGGAGCTCCACAGTACATGGTAGAATAGGCATGAGAATCCAGGTCACCTTACTCCGAGTCCGGTGCTTTTGCCATTACAGGGATGCTGATTACCAATACAAATCTAAAACTGTCTTGTATTTAGTGAGCAGCATGGCCATCTTTTCCCACCTTCAAAGTCTAGCCTTTGGTTTGTCTGTAGATATGGCTGATGCTTGAAGAGCTTGTCACTGCTACAACGGCACTGTTCATCTCACAGGCTGCCCATAGCAAACCCATCTGACTGGGTGTTTTCCAGCACCTTATGGCTATGTCATATCACTTGACCAAAGCTGGTCAGAATCCGTTTTTCTTAGGAATCCTTCCATCCTCCATTCTTTGTACAGACAATTAGACATCCAGCCCAGCATAGCATCAATTCTCTGCCAGCTGTCAGGAGTATGTTCAAGGTAATGGTGCTATACTGAAACTTTTCGAGAAATAAAGACTCAGAACCTTAACCTCTCTCATTTCCCCAATACTTTTAAGTCAGAAATCACAGTAAAAGTTCCTGTCAGAACAAATTTCATTTTCCTCTGACCACCAAAACAAGATACGAAATAATTTGCTATTTGGAATATGGTATTTAAATTTTTTAGTAGCCCTCCTTGTGTTCTGACAAACACAGAAAGGAGTGGCAAGCACTTGCTTTTGCAAAGGTTGCCAGGGAAACCATTTGTACCCTGGGTGATGAATCTGAACTGTTAAGGGCTGGCTTATAAAACAGAAATTATGGAAATAAAGAAACTATACATCTAAAAAGTAATTATGTAAATGTTTATAATAATAAATCATTTCTGATAAAAATCTTACAAAAGATTCTGGTCAAATCTTACAAAAGCATTTATTCTATGTAAATACCCATGAAGTTTAGGGAGCGAATTTCAATTTTTGGCAAAAAAACAAAACAAAACAAACAAGAGCTTCATCCCACCCCAACAATAGATTAGTACTGCGACAACAGCAACTTCCCTTCTGTTTTAATCAAGATTAGGAGTATCGCTAGCAGTTGAGAGAATATTATAATTTTTATTTTCAATCAATCCTAGCAGTTTCTTTTAAAGGGTTTACAGGCTTCAGAGGGGTCCAAGACACCACAAAGGTTTAGAACCTCTACTCTAAAGTAAGAAATAAAGTGTGCTCAAAAACTTCAGGGGAGGTGGCTTTTAGGCTTATTAGTTTTGTGATTATAAGCTTTTCAGGTGTTAGTTTATTTATCAGTAAATCAGAGATGCTTTTTGCATTACTTCATAGGCTTTGTGGGGAAAAAGTGATTTCTTAAGTCTTTGAGTGTTATGTAAATGTGAATTATTATTGTCAGATTTATTTCCTTTTCTATTAGCCTAAACACAGCATCCAACTGTCTAGCTGATAAAACCTCAGTTCTCTATAAACCTGGGATGTATATATTTCACCTGTATTAGAACTGAGGGAAAAACATGTATGACCATGAAGATTTCTTTTGTCATTGTTATAGGAGATAAATAAGCGAAATGATATCTGTCAGTCAGTAGTACCAACAGAATTGCAGAATCACAGACTCAGAGTTGGAAGAGACTTTGGGAACAATCTAGACAAAACCTATAGCTCTTTAGAACCTGCTTGACAAGTGGTTACCCAATCTCAGCTCAAAGAACTTCAGTGACAGAGGAGCCCACTACCTCTCCAGGACATATTGTTCCAATTTTGAATAGTTTCAGTTCTTAGGAAAAAAATTTGGCTCTTTGAAACTTCTAACCTTGGTTCCTAGTTCTACCTGTTGGAAAAAAAGAACACAATCCTTCCTCTTCCATACGATAACCGTTGAAATACTCAAAGACAATTAGGACTTTTTCTTGTCTCTCTGCCCTTCCTTATCCCTGCATCAAGTGTTATCCAGGTTAAATATCCCTACTTCCTTCAACTGATCTTTTGCATGTCATGGGTTCTGATCTGCCCACCATCACGGTCATCCTCTGAATAATATCCAGCTAGTCAGTGCCCTTCTTAAAGTGTGGCATCCAGTACTGAACATGGTGCCATACATGTGATCCGACATGAGCAGAGAACAGAGGGCCTATCACCACCAACACTCTGGATATTCAACACTCCTAAGATAATATTACATTTAAAAAAATCAGATGTTTTATTGGAAACTTAATATTTAATGGCAATAAAAACAAACCAAAATTGACTTTATTTTCTACTTATCAATTTCTATGCATAAAGTGTAATAAACATCTCCCTCGAAATTTTCACAAGCTTTCATCATGGCCATTTTCTCACATGATCATAGTTAGTGTGCCTGAAAAGCATGCTGTGTGTGCATTCATTCAAGTCATTAATAAAGTGTTTGCTAAGCAGTCATTTTAGGAAGAATATTATATACAAAACATGCTATGGAAAGATCATAAAAGTTTAGAAGATGTTATTCACAACCTTGAGATCTTTTAATCTAATGAGGAAACAAGGACACAACCCATTCACGTATGTTTCCATACAAAAGGAAAAATGAATTTTGATTAAATTAGGATAAAGTTATTTAAGGAGTCATTGTAATTCAGTCTCTTAGGGAATATTCCAAATTAACTGACCAAAACCAACCGATCTTTTTTGGAGGGGGGAAGGCAGGGAAATTGGGTTTAAGTGACTTGCCCAAGGTTATACAGCTAGTAAGTGTTAAGTGTCTGAGGCCAGATTTGAACTCAGGTCCTCCTAATTCCAGGGCTGGCGTTCTATTCACTGTTCCATCTAGTCACCCCCCCAGCCTATCTTTTATAATATGATTCTTTATCAGTTGTTTTTTTAAAGTTCAGAAAACATAAGAAGGATTTGATGATGACCTGATTTGGGGGAAATAAGGAGAGGAGTGTCAAAGTCTTACACGGCAGAATCTAGAAGGATTAAGTAAAAAAAAAAAACGACAAGATTTTCTGGTATTTAATAAGCTATCTTTTAGCACTTCTGAAACAGTACTGAGAAGATCATCCACCAACAGTCAATTCATGCTCCACTTTCTATTTCATTTTCTCATCCAACTACCTGCCAAATTTTGTCCTTTCTAGCTCCATTCTGTCTCGTCTCACCTTCTTTCCACTTACACATTCAACGAGCACTAGTTCATTCCCTCACCACCTCTTACCTAAACTAGTGCAATAACCTCCTAAATGGTTTCCCTGCTTCAAGTCTCTTCAACCTATTATCCATCAAGTTGACAAAAGGATTTTTCTAAAGTTCAGGTCTAACTATGTGCCTCCCCTACTCAATAAACTCCAGTGGTTCCTTATTGCCCCT
>CM053589.1:76027320-76075110 GCA_028646515.1 Pseudochirops corinnae
GATAGCTAGTTTTGCTTCAGTCTCCATTTAAACTATAGTCTTTCTATATCTTTCTCTGAGTTTAATACCCTTCTAATCTGAAAATGCATTATTCCCCTTCTTACACTCTGTAGTTCACCCAAAGGAGACTTTTACTGTTCCTCACAAGACACCTCATCTTCTACCTCCATGTCCTTAACAGTGGCTGTTCCCTAAGTCTCCAATGTACTTTTACCTCACCTCTGTCTCTTATAATTCTTGGTTTCTACTGGCTCCTTCCCTGAAGTCTACAAACATCTGAATGTTTCTCCCAGACTTACCAACCTCTCTTGATCCAACGATACAGGCTGGCTCTCTTGATCCATATCTCTGTGGGACAAGTTCTTGTACTATATGGATCCTCCCTTTTCAGGCTAAAATCTAAAGAAAAATTGCCTGTCTATACTAGGTGCCTTCATTTCCTCTCCTCTCTCACTGTCCTCTAAATCCTCTGCAGTCTGGCTTCTGACCTCTATCAATTAGGTGAAACTTCTCCCTCCTAAGCTCAGTCTTTTCTGAAGCCTCACATTCTGGGGGCTCTCTGCAATCTTTGACATTGTTGATCAGCAGCTTCTCCTGGGTACTCTCTCATAACTCTTCTCTCCTGGATCGCTTCCTACCTGTATGATTACTCCTCGTCAGTCTCCTTTGTGGGATCTTTACCTAGGTCACACTCACTGACTCTAGGTGTGCCCCAAGGCTCTGTCATGGACCCATCTCTCCTTTCCCTCTATATCCATTTGGTGAGCTTATCAGTACCCATGGATTCAATTGCCATCAGATGGTTCCTGGGATCTATATATTCAAACCAATTCTCTCTTCTGAGATGAAGTACCATTTCATTACCAGATGTCTTTCAGACATCTATCACTAGATCTCAAACTCAACACAACAAAAACAGTACTAATTACTTTTCCTCCACTTCCTTCGCTCTTTCCAATTTTCCCATTACAACTGAGGGGCACTACCACCCTGCCAGCTACCTACCTCACATCTTGGTGTCACCTATGACTCATCATTTTCACTTGTCATTTCTACCTTTATAAAATCTTCCATATATTCCCCCTTCCCGATCCCCAATAGCCACAACTCTGGCTCAGGCTCTCATTACCTAATACCTGGACCACTTTAGCAACAGTCTAATTAGGTCCCCTCCTCCCTCATTTCCTAAAGGCCAGGTGTGGTCTTGTAATCCTGCCCTCAATAAGCCCTGCTCCATAAGCTGCAGTGGTTTCGTTACCTCCCAGATCAAATACTATCTTCTGTTTGAAAGCCCATCACAACTGGGTCCCTTCCTGGGTTTTCATTGTTCTTATGCTTTACTCTCTTTCATGCACTCTATAATCCAGCTACACATGGCTGCTTGCTGTTCCTCACACACACTCTCCTGGCTCCATGGCTGAAATGCTCTACTCTCTTCACCTCTACTTTTTAGCCACTACAGCTTCCTGCCCTGCCCCTTCACAGGCTCCATCTCCTGCCAGTACCTTCCCTCCGAGGTTCCCTTCCCTCGACTCTGTGTATAGCATGTACACATATAATTATTCGTATTGTCTGCTCCATTAGAACATGAACTCCTTGAGACCAGAATGGTGCCTCTGCCCCTACTTCCCTTTTTGTATCTCCAGCACATGGCAGAGTGCCTAGAACATAGTAAGTCCTTAATAAATATTTTTTGATTGTTTCCTTCATAACTGGGTTCAAATACATGAAGACTTTCCTGGTCTTCCTTCATGCTTGTTGTGCCCTTATCTCCGCCCCCCCCCCAATTACTCTGTATGTATTTTGTATACAATTATGTGTCCCCATTAGTATATAAGCTCTTTGAGGGTAGAGACTCTTTTAAAGTTCTTAATGAAAGCTTGTTGATTGACGAATTTCACATTTCTTAAGAAAACTCCTTTCACATACCTTAAAATTTTTCTGTGATTCAGGAGTTGGGCTTTCAAAGTCGATTAGTTTTTTGAGATCTTCCTCAATTGTTGACTTAGATGTTTGCTTTGGGGATGCCCGGAGGTCCCTGGCAGACGCACGCAACCTGGTGTGGGCTATTTCATTGCCATCACTCTGGTGGCGTCTTAAAAAGAAATGGAGATAGCAGAAATGAAAATCAATAACAGAGTGTAGCACTCTAAACTAGGGGAGAAGGTTGTGGAGGAGGGAGGTAGGTGATTTTTATGTAATTAAAGCAGATCTTATTTAAATAAGCACCTGTTAAAGGAATGAAATCGTGTTTAAACAATTAACTCTTTAAATACTAAAGGACTAATCACTTTAATAAGTCAATGTAAGAGTGGAAGTTGAATAAAAAAAAGACACTGAATCCACTGGAAAAAAATGCTGGTTATCCACCCCCAAATATTTTCTGCATAAAAACAAATGACTCAACATATCTTTCAATTTCTATCGTCTGAAAAGTACTAAAATCTATACATGCATGTATGTTCCTGTGTGTGCAGGGATTCCCTTTGAGGTATTCCCTTCGGTGTTCAGCTGCATGTACAGTTGCTACTGTCAGCTGAGAATAATATCACACTTAACATTTGCAAGAACATCAGAGTGGCCCAACAGGTATACCAGCTGGCCAATTATTCTGAAGTATGTCTTTTTATCTTTGGAGATTTGAGATTCAAATCCTAATGTACATCCCATTGCTCATTCCAGGAAGGGGATCATGACGACATGATCAGTATGTATACAAATAAAGCTCACAAATAAGAAGTATTTGTGAGAAGTATAACAAACATTCTTTGTTGCCACCCCCTCCCCCTTTTATGTTGTCTCTAAAGCAGCAGCTCTGGATTTTCTTGTCTTCACGTTTAAAATGAACAACCAAGCAATAGAAGCAAAAAATGCTCTTACTTTCTTGAATCCATAAACCCCACAGAGTTTATTGTCCCTTCAGGTTTTTTCCATCCAATCAGGTACTTGCTAGTAGCACCCTGCCGAGGGTAGAAAGTCCTAGGACCAGAAGAGGAGGAAGAGGAGGAGGAGAAAGAAGGTGCAAGCTGCGGGGAAGTGGCAGAATGAAGCTCTTCTTTGGGTGAACTTCTGGCACTGGTGAAAACAACTGGACTGGCAGAGTGTCGTGAGCTCATGGTACTGGGAGAGAAGTGTAACAAAGACAAAACTTGACTTAAGTTTGCATGTATGCATCTTGTATAATTATTTACTAAAGCCACATTCTGTCACCGGGAACACAATGTTAAAATTACTGCTACTGGAAAAAGCCTGCCATAGATGAGGGTTGCAATACTAAGAAGATGAACAATTTATACATTTCTAAAGGAGGTCCGTTACTGGCCTTATTGTTCATTACTGCCTGTAATTTAAATGTCCGTTGAAGTAAGTGGTAACCTAGGTCCCCCTTTGCATTTTAGACTAAAACAAAAAATATATGAGAATGCCAAAGCAGCTTTTTATTTAGAAGTCAGTTGTTGAGGTTCATTATAGTCTAGCCTGGAAGGACAGGTGATGGTCTCGAAGTTTTAGGGATGAGTATCCACATCTATGTAGATAGCACGGATGAGGTAAAACTGGGAACAGGAATCAGAGGGTGGGGATACTGTGTGTCCTCTTTATGCTGACACTTAAAGTGAATTCAACTCTTGGTCTAGGTTCAGGCCTCTATATTCTCATATGAAGGTTGCTTATCATGAATACCTTTGCTTCCAGGTTAAAACGTTATGGTATTAAATTCCAAGAAATGAATTGTTTGCTACATGTAACATTTTCCCTTCATTTCATTCTTAGTTCTTACTGTCTGAAGAATCTATCCCAGGAAAATGGAACTCAAAGAGCTCTAGGCATTCTGATGGTAAACAATGTGGTGGCTGGGGAAGCCTCAAGTTCAAATTTCAGTTCTGCTACTTAGTATTTGTGTGACCTTGGGCAAAATATGCTCTGTGCCTCAGTTTCCTCATTTGTCAAATCAGATAAGCTTTAAAAGTCCTTTTATAGTTCGGAATCTTTGAACTTATGAACTACCCAAAGAGAATGGTGAAACATGCCAAAATTCCTTCTCATTATTTTTACCTACTAGGTTCCTGGCATGTGGTATCTGAAAAAACAAGACTCAAATAGTATTTAAAAACTGGTCAACGAGACTTTCAATCAGGAAGTCTTTAACAATCTCTCTTAATGCCTTCCCTTCCTTAATTATTTCCTATAATGTGGTACCCAACTCGAATAGAAACAGGGGCCACTAAATCATACACAAGAACTCCTGCCAGCTGTGTATTACAGACTTAGAAAGCCACAGATTACCTTTATCTATGTTCCATTGTGTTTTTCTTACATTTTATTAATTTTGCTAAATCCTTCTCATTTATACTTTAATGTGGTTCTGCATCAAGGACCATAGAGTTTTTGACACCTCTGTTTGTATGTAGTTTGTCTGTACTCATTTGTTTGTGGTCCTCCCATGAGATTGTGAACTCCGTGAGGGCAGGGGCTGTCTGCTGCCTTTCTTCAGATCTCCACCACTTTAGCATAGTGGCTGGCATGTAACAGGCCCTTAATAAGTGCTTAGTGTCTAAGAAGAGGTTCCTTTCATATAGAAGCGTACCTCCTAATGGTCAAGATCTTGCCCTATACAATGTTCCTCTGGACTTTTTTTTGCACAATATAGAATCCTTTTGACATCACTAGCTTAAAAAAGAACCAAAGACAGATTAAAATGAATTCTAACTTTCAAGATATTCAGAGGGTCAAAATCTATATTTAGATTGTCCATGTTCTCTGCTATTTTTCTCTCCCCCTGTTCATCATCATTTCCACTAGCATGGTGAGTGAATTAAGGTATAAGAGGAGAAATTCAAGTCAACTAATGGCCCCAGGAAAAGATTCAGGAGAAGTTAAGGAGAAGAAATAGAACTGGCAAAGATGAATTTTTTTTGAAGGAGGGTTACACATTAATTCAAGCTTTACCTAGATTAACTTTGACAACAAAGAGCCTTTACAATAATAAACAAAACCCATGTGCTATCTGCAGACTATGAAGACGGCAAAGCTTCCTTCATTCTTATAATTGCTAAGAAGTAATTGGGCTAAAACTTGGCAAAAGATAAAGCACTTGGATGAAGATGAAGATAAACAAAAAGAAAAGTAAATTTTCATCCCTGTCATTTAGCCTGCTTCAGAGTCTCTTTAAAAGTAACTGGCCAAACCTAGTCAGTTTTTCCCTCTTACCAAGCATAGGGAAAATATTCAACTGAGGGATGTATAAAAAAGAAATAAGCTGACTTTTGTACAAGATGATATCTATGCCTCATTGATTGGCTTTAAAATGAGAACAGAGAACATAAGATTCTGTTAAATAATTAAAACACCTAGAAAAAAATCAAGTCTACATGAGAGCTAGCTGACGTTAAAAAAATCAGGGGAGATGAAATTCCAAAGAGGGAAGCAGAGAAAGATGGAAATAGAAAATGACATGCAGAGGAGAGAGACTGAAAGGGAGAGAAAACAGACACCAAGAGGGATAGAGAGGACACAGACATTATACAACGGAAAAATGATGCACTGCGAATCATAGTTCCTAAAGAGAGAAAAACATGGACGTACAAAGCAAAACAGAAACACACAGTAATTTGTGAAGATACACACACAGATACACATAAGTACAGGTACTTCAGATCCTGAAAAAAATTAAACTGAGGTCCTTTCCTCCTGTGTTAAGCTATAGAAATGAGTTTACAATCTTGATGCATGGTATTAGTTTGTTCGTAAGGCTTTGGTTCACGCACTGCTTCTATCCCATGCTAGAATGTATGGCATGGCAATATCCTAGGCAAGGAAGGCCTGAGTTCAGGTCTCAGGTCTAATGCACACTAGCTTATGTGATTCTGGGCAAGTTCTAAGTGCTTTGCCTCTCAGTGTTAAGTGTCCCAGGCAAGTTATTAAGATTATAAATTACCAGATAAATGGCTGATTTCCATTAATAAAAGTAGCTTTCATTCTGGGGGTTCCTTAAACTGATGAATTCACACATTTAGACCCAAACCAGTAATTCTAATAATGGGAAGGAAATGGACATGCCACCAAACTAAGGACTTTTAAGAAATTTATATCATTTGATCTTTACAACAACCCTGAGAGGCAGCTGCTCTTACTGTTCCCATTTTCAAATGCCTCAAAAAGAGGCAAACAGAAGCTAAGTGACTTACCCAGAATCACACAGTCATTAAGCATCTGAGGCCAGATCTAAAGTCAGATCTTCCTGACTCCAGGTCCAATACTCTCCCTACTGAATTACCTGCTGCCTAATAATTAATGAACCATTCATTAGCTATTGCAAACATATCTGCATGAGGCCTGAACACTGAGTAATGGTTAAAATAAGGAAGAATAATGAAAATGTTAAAGAATCTTCCCTCTTCAGGTTAATTCATAAACTGGGGAGAGGATAAAGTCTCACTCAAGTTCACAGTAGAGAAGAAGGAACAAATTTGTCCTGCTTAAACTGGTCTTCTCACGCACTTCATTATCAAAAGTAATTATATTAGGGAGATATTCATCCTCGAATAGAGATTTAAATACATGAAACTGTTGGCTGAAATTGGCTCAAAGTGTGAAATGCAAAACACGTAATGGCAATATACGCTCTTCACAAACAGCTATGTCGTCAAAACTCTATCTTTTAAGTGAACAATAAACAGGGATGGGAACTAAACATGTAATTTTACAGGTATGTGGAATTCCCAGGGGAGAAAACTCCTCTACCAAGGCAGCACAACACCTTTTTCAAGAACAGCCTAGGATGCTGAGAGGTTCGGTGACTTACCCAGGGTCACACAGGCTGGGATGCATCAGAGATGAGACCTGACCCCAGGTCTTCCTTGGCCTCTAGGCCACTACAATATCAGCTATGAATCAACATGAACAATAAGATTTACAAACAGGATCATGAACAAAAACCAAAAATTACTTTCTACTATCTCTTTGCTCTTTATGTTGGGGGCATATTGGCAGTGCAGTGGATAAAGCTGGATAAACCAACCTGGGTTCAAATCCAGCCTCAGACACTTACTAGCTGTATGTCCCTGGGCAAGTTACTTAAATCTGTTTGCCTCAGTTTCCTCATCAATGAGGAAGGATTGCTGTGAGGCTCAAACAAGATAATAACTGCAAAGCACTTAGAACAGTACCTGACACACAGGAAGCTCTACACAGATTTTAGCTATCATTGGTTAGTACAGGAAAACAACTGGAACGCATCTCCTGAGTAGGCACGGCAGGGATAAGCTTAGTATGCAAGACTGCATACTATTATGATATGCTTAGGGAGGTGATGTTCACACAGCCCCCTGTCCAAGAGGTGCAACAAAATCCAAGAATGGACTAAATGCTGGGATAATATGAGCTGCGCAGACAAATAATCCTCTACGTGATGGGGAACATAAAGGATGCTAATTAGGTAATATTCCTAATAGGGTGAGCACAAATCAGCCTTTTAACACAGTTTCGTGGCTAAGACTGACTGCCACAATTTAAGAGAGACTTGGAGAGTGTTCAGAGAACTGTCACTGAGATTAAAAGGTCAGAGAAGAACAACTTACTAAAAGGATCAAGATCTGTAAGTTCCTTTCAGGACACAGATCAAGCCCTTCTTATTTCTGTAGCCCCAGTATCTAACAAAGTACATCAAACAGAGCAGGGATTTAATAAATATTTGTGGAATTGTTATGTTGAATTTGTATAGAGATTTTGAATAATTGCAACAAAACAGAGGAAAAAATTGCAAGCAGTATATTCTTAACAAGTACGTGGCAGCTAAGGAAGAAACACTCCACGTGTTTTGAGGAGAAGCCTGAGTAAGTATACATAAAGCAGGAAAAAAAATCTAGGAGTCATTAATGGGAGTACAATCTAAACACAAATCAACAATGAATTATTATTTTAAAAAGATGGCGTTAGAATATAGGAAGAACACTTTGAGTATGTTGACATAGTTAAGAACCTAAGTAGAATACTATGTTTGAAATCGATTTATACAAAGCATTTAAGAAAGCTGGAGAACCCAAAGATCATAAGCAAAAAAAAAATGGGGTTACAGGGATGGAAAATCAGAAGAATGGTGTGAAGCCAGTCTAAATTTGAGATAGTTAAAAGGTAATTGGTTTCTTCAAATGTAATGAATGATTAATATGATGGGGAGTTTTATGCCATTTGTCTACTTGGAAGCCTATGTGAAGAGAAATGGGCAAATTGTGGCAGAAGAGATTTAATTTAGGTGTAAGAAAGAACTTCTGGAATTTCAGACTGATCAAATATTGGAAGAAGCTCTATGCCAAGGGAAATGATAAAACATTTCTCCCTGGAAGTCTTTTTAAAAACAAAACAAAACAAAAACAAAAAAAGAAAGACAAACAAAAACAAAATAATGCAACTTTTTAAAAAATGTTTTGACTTTCGCAATTTAGCTGCTTAGAAGAAAGCAGGTGTCTAGACAAAATGACTTCACTTTCTTAAACAAAAGGAAAACATTTAAACTGCTGCAGGAGTAATTCAGGTTAGAAATGGAAAAATATTTCCTGATAACGAGTAATTAAATGTTGAAATTAATTACCAAGGAAGGTGTGGAGTCTCATTCCTTAGAGGTTTAAAAAAAAACCTACTAGGATAAATTCTCATCTTTATATTATTTAAGTTTGATTCTACCTAATGAACTGAATGACCCCTGTTCTCATTTCCAGTCTCCTGACTCCATGACACTTGCAGAATGTTGTGCCTTTCGCAGTAAGTCATTCACCTGGATTAACTGGACTGGGAAGAAATCAATCACTGACTTTTTGCTGAATGAGTGAAATAATTCAGTTTAATTTTGTGATGTGAAGAAGGATCACTTTTTAAAATATCTACTTGCAATCTTAACCACTGGGATTCTGTTTTTTACTGTATTTATACTTGGTTAGGCATCATCACTTAGAAATTCCACTAAAACAATCACCCAACTCCACCTCATATTAAACATCTACTATGTGCCGGACAACACACTAAGCGTTTTACAAAAGTTAACCTCATTTGATCCTCACAACAATCCTGAGGGACGTGCTCTTATTACCCCCATTTTACAGTTGAGGAAACTCTAGGTTTGGGGGTTGGATCATTTGTAGCCGTGATTATATATCAACATAAACTAAAATCTTGGATGTTTCCTCTGTATAAAAGAAGCAAAAGTTTTTTTTTTCTTTTTGGGGGGGAGGCAAGGCAATTGGGGCTAAGTGACTTGTCCAAGGTCACACAGCTAGTAAGTATCAAGTGTCTGAGGCCGAATTTCAACTTAGGTCCTTCCTGCCTCCTGGGCCAGTGTTCTATTCAATTGTGCCACTTAGCTGCCCCTGGAAAGCAAAAGTTTTAATAAATACTTAAAATAATATACCTGCCCAACTGAAAGCTTTAAAAAAAAAAATCTAAGTTTTAAAAAGAATGTTATATTTCTAGGTTCTTAAAAATCAGAAATAAATTATAGATTCTTCTCCTTCAAAAATAAAAATAAGGTCGTTTCACTGAAATCTATAGAAAAAAAAGTTGGTACAGATGAAGAAGATTTAACATTCTAAGCAAGGAAGAAATGTTGAGCATATTACTGGTTGGATATATTCCTGAGAAAAATCACTGTGAGCTACTGATTCTATTGTAGACATTGTTCTTCCTTTTCTCAGCCAAAATTCCTAGAAAAATCTGTCTACCCTTGTTACTTCTACTTCCTCTTCATCATTCCTTTCCAATCTTGCTTCCAACCTCTTAGAAGTAGGAAATTGATCTCTATGAGGTTACCAATAATCTCTTAATGATAAAATCTGAGAGGCTTTTCCAGTCTTTAATCCTTGACTTCCCTACCACATTAAACATTATCGATCACCCTTTTCTCTGGGATTTTGCGACACTATTTTTTCTTGGTTCTCCTCTCAAATGTCTCTCTGCTTCTCAGTATCTTTGTCTGGCTCACTATCCATGTTACATGTCCTAAATGTATATGTATACTCCAAGATTTAGTCCCAGATGATCTGGCAGGAGTTCTTAACCTGAGATTCAATGACTTGTGAGATTTCAGGGGGTCTGTGAACTTAGATGAGAAAAAAAAAATTACATTTTAATTTTCACTCACCTTTAATTTTAAATGAACATTTAAAAATTATGGAAAAAATACATAATTGTGAGGTCTCACTATAGCCTTCACCAGACTGCCAAAGGGGTCCATGACCCTCCTAACTGGTTTCCTGACCTCAAGTCTCTCTTCACTTCAGTTCAGTCACTACACAGTTGCCAAAGTATTTTTCTTAAAACACAAGTCTGTCTGATCACATCACTCCCCTCATCAATCAACTTCAATAGTTCTTTATTACCTCTAGGATCAAAGATAACTTCTTACATTTGGCACTTAAAATCCTTCACAATCTGGTCCTAACCTACTTCTTTTTTTTTTTTTTTTAGCTTTATTATATAATTCTCCCCTGGTCTTCTTATTGCTCCTCATAGATGTACAAGGTGAACTGCTGTCTATGTATCTGCACTGTCTGTACTCCATTCATAGACTATTGTCTTTAAGTAATTAAAATTTTTTTGTTAGTCTATACTTGATAAACATCAGGTAACGTGAACACTTCTGTATGCAAAAAACCAGGATTGTATATGAAACTATAAATCTCTATTACAGTTTGCCATTTAAAAAAAATCATGTCACAAATTCAACAGGATTAGTTTTAAAGCTGTCTTGCTTGTCTATGACCTCTGAACTTTCTTCTAAGTTCTGTTGTGTTTTTTAAAATGCCTCAATGATTCCTTTTTCTCTTTTTGGACATCACTCCCAATAAACCCAGTCTCCCTCAAAATCTGCCCCCCACCCCATTACCGTGCCACTTGGGCTGCCACTACTCCCCCAAGTCCTAGTGACTTTTTGCTCTGTCCCCTCCCCCAATTATCTTGCATCTCTTTTGTAGATCTCTATATTTGTATATATTGTCTACCAGGGCTGACTGACTGTAAGCTACTTGAAGGAAGGGATTGGTTCACTTTAGTCTTTGTATCCCTAGTGCCCAACACCTAACAGACACTTTATAAATGCTTTTGATTGATTGAATGCTACAGCAAATGTGCTTTAAACTGAATATGTTATGTACCTGTATTGTATTACAGATACAGTCCACCAGTAGCAGTAGCAGTTTGAAGGGCAGGTTACTGGTCTTTGTAACCTACCCTTCTTCTCTATATACACACTCCTTCAGGTGTGGACAGTGACATTAATTTGTCAATCAGAAAAAAACAGTTATGAAAATGACTGTGCAAGGATAATTCAAGTGAGGGCTTTTTTCCATGGAATTTGTTTTATACCCAATGTCAGCCAGTCTCTCACACTGTTAAGGCATTAACTTGCTAACACTAAACCTTGGTCTAATGACGAAGATCAGCTACAGATATACATACATACACACACATTACATATACATGCATAATAATTTTATATGACTCTAGACATATTCAATTATCTTGAAAATAAAATAGTACACAATAAGAACCTATTAAGATTAGGAAGACTGGTGGTAACATGGTAGAACTGCCTCTGCCATTTGGAGTTCCAGTTAGTCAAAAAGGTGGAAGGACTCTGGAGGTAATGCTTGGAGCCAACACTCTACGAGTGCAGCAACAGTCTCCCCTTTCCCCACAAAAGCTCAATCCAAAAAGAAACTGTTCAGATAACCTAAAGGTAAAGGACATAAGCAAGGTCTGGTGAACCTAAGGTGATAATGGGGGGCTGCGGTGGGGGAGGGAGGATGAAGAAAGTTTGCAAAAAGTTTCTCAATTCATTCTCTAGGGGTTTCTTCTTGGCTAAGGGACAGAAAGGGCAATTCAGAGGTTATAATGTTTGATCAGCACAATTCAGTGCCCAACAGTGGTGGGCAAGGGGCGTGTTGAGGACAGAAGCACTCTTCTCAGTCTGCACGGGTGGTTGGCCTTGGCACTGTTCAGTAGGACTAGGGTTATTTAACAATGATTGTGAAAGCCTTTTGTCAACATAGAAAAGCAGCATGCTGCAGGCAAGGTCAGAGCTCAAAGAAAGAGTAGAAAACCAAGGAATGACAAATTATAATAAGAAGGAGCCACACCTAAAGAGACCAATCTCTTATCCTGATCTATATTAAAATTAAAATCTAAATTATTAAATTAAAATCTATATTAAAATCTAAAACTGAGATAGCCAATGAAATTGAATGATAAATTCCTACGTTTCACTGAAAATGGTTTAAATAAAAAAAGCCCCAACAAAACCAAACACCCACAAATAACATGACTTTTACCTAGCTAAGAAGTTTATAAAAATTAATAGGCTAACTTAAAAAAGTAATTCTGGGAAGTTATTAGTCTTACGGTTTCTCTTAATGACACTCAGAAATAACAAATACTATGTAATTACCAACCTACTTTAATGCAATTCTCATGGGATGCCACAAGAGACCTGCAGTATCATCAATAGGGACAGTGGAAAGGAACAGAGCCCAGCCAGAAATACTGCGGCAGAATTTAATCACTATAATTTACTTTTTGTCACCAATTCTCAGGTACAAGCTCTTTCACGCATTGTCAAGTGATCTCCATGTTAATTATTGTTCCTGTCTTCTGAGGACACAAACACTCTAATTTGCAGTGATTTTAGCTCTTCCTGCAATATTCATTTGGTTACCAAGTTCTTTTCCTCTAGCAAAGAATAGCTGTTAAATCTCTCATTCTACAGATCTTTTCCCCTATACCAACCCACCCAAATCACAAAGCATTGAAGTTATCAGAGTCCTAAAACTAATGTTATTCAACACATCAGTTGTGGTGTTGGGGGTGAGAAATCAGGCCTTGCCATTGTCCCCCCCAAAAATCTGTGTCCTAAACACTCATAATCTTTATTCTTCAAAACATTTTCATTTTCAATGCAATAAAAGGTCTTTTAAATTAAAAAACGTATCTCTATACAGCTAATATAAAGTAGAATGTTAAGATAATATATAGTGAATTCAGCACCATCCAAGCATCCAGTCAAAATAAAAGTCAAGATATAAAATTAGGAAAAAGGCCTGAAAATTTGGAACAGAGCTCTGTCTCCAAAATACAGCACAATTCTTGGAAAAAAACAAAACAAAACAAAATACTGCAGTACTTTAAGACAAAGAATTTAAGGGAAAACCAAAGAAATAGAGGATGGGGATAACCTTTTGAACTACAGAGAAAATAACCCAACTTGTAAATATGTTCTATGACTGAATACAACTTAGAATCAGTATGAAGACTGGGAAAGCCAAACTGACTTGCAAGTAGCTGTCTCTCTTCTCCTAAAGGATCAGGATACCTCCATGATGCCCCCATTCATTATGTCCTCTGCCAGGTACCCTGAAAAGACTGAGAGATTTTGAGGAAGATCTGACACTGCGTAGGCCTCAGATTTCCTCATTTGGAAAATAAGCAGGTCAGGTTAGACTGCCTCTCAAGTCCCTTCCAGCCACAGATCTAGGAACATATCCCTAAGGTTCCTTCCACTTCTAAATCGATGACTCTACTGAGCAGACAGAGAAAGTGATGACTTCTATACTGGTCCAAATGAAAGGTAAATGATTATACTTACTTGAGTCTAGTGAACTAATGAAGGATGGACATAGATAGCTTTGCACTTAATATCAAATGGAACATGACTAAGCCTCACTTAGTAAGCTCTTTCTCTTCATGAGGATAGATGAAGACATGAGAGGTGAGAAAAGGACTTGACTATGAAATGAAAGTACAGGGTGGCCCCCTTGCTTCTCTGAAGAAGGAGGGAACCATGGGTGTGTATAATAATGCATGTCAATTTACTGATACGTTAGTTTTGGAGAATTTTATTTCATCCCTCCTCTTTATTATAAATGAAGGTTTTCTGGGAGGGGATGGTAAAAAAGAAATTCATTGATCAAGTGGGAAATGGAAGTGAGGTTAAATAAAAAACTATCATTTTTTAAAAAAAGAAAGTGAAGAGTGAAAAAAGAGAAACCAGTACTAAGATGAACAGTTTTATAAAGAGACGGACGGAATGGGTAACTTATAATAATGGGCAAAGTCTTAATCTTCGGTTTCTGGCTGAAAGCCAAGGGAGGAAAAGAAAAGTGGCACCTGTTTTGCTCAGCTGAGTACTCCCCAATTTTATTAGGGAATGTAGACTTTTTTACTCTGAGAAGTGTGTGTATGGACATTTATACTGAGTTGTTTTGTGTTTTTTTTTTTCTTGTCTGGACCTATGATTTCATTAGTATGTGGAACCCTCAGGGTTTTTATAAAACTCTCTTCTGGGATTTATAATCTTAGATTCTGAAATTCATAATCTCAATGCCTGGAGATAGAGAGGATAAGTGACTTATCCAGAGCTACACAGTCATTATGCTTCTGAGGGGAAGAGCTGAATCCAAGTCTTCCTGGTGGAGGCTATCTTTTTATCTACTATAACGTGCTGCCTTTCATGTGTGTCTTTATGTATGTGTGGATTTACACACACACACACACACACACACCCTCCCTCTAAATTACTTAATCTACTGTGTTGGATCCTTCCCCCATTCTTGTGAGATGAAGCTGAAAAAAACTACCATGAAAGTATTTTGCATAACATCACCCCTTTCCTTAAAAACATGGTGGTTTTTTTCCTGAAAAGGTTTGCAAATAGAAGATTGTCCTATTTTGCATTGTCTATTATCAGATGATATGCAAAATTACTGTCTTTTCTCTGTGATTCTTTAAAAGTGCCCAGTAGCTTGAAATAATGAGCACATTAGGAAAGAAAAATAAATATAATTCAAATACAATTTTTAAAAGGATACATGTGTTAGGAATCCTCCAGCTTTAAAATGTATGATTACAGGCCTATCCACCAAGTACTTTGTGATCCACAAGGCATTAAATGCACAATAATATTCTTTACTACATTGAATGCCTCCTTTCAGTTGAAGAAAGTAGGTGGTTTCCTTCCATTTTTTTAATACTTAGTAGACTATGGAACAGAAGAAGGAGATACTAGATGGAGGACTGGGAAGGAAATGGCATCTGGAGAGGACCGTTACCTTGTGTGAGAAGCAGCATCATTAATACTAAAAGCACTGTTCTCCCTTGTTAGAGGATTTGAGGTGGGCTGGCTCTTGCTATGGATATCCAGGCTCAGTGAAGACTCGGTCTTCCGGTCTGCTCCATGACTCTCTTTTTCTAAGGTTCTATCTGCCATGGAGACAACTTCGCTGGAGCTGTGCCACAGTGGTGTCACCTTCTCTTTTCCGAGTCCTGAGCGTGGGGATGATGTAGCAGCCCCCAGAGATGCTGTGCTGCCATGGCTTGGGCCGTATGAGGTGGTATCTATGCCGCTGTCCGCAGAAGTGCCTTGAAGATAGTTGTAGCTGTTGAGCTCTGACTCTGTGCGATCGCCCTCGTACCACTTCTCATCACTGTGAGCACTCGATGCATTGCTGGAGAGAGTATTGCTGCTGGAGTGACTTGAGTAATGACTATCAGACTGAAAAGATAAAGCCAGGTTTTTACTCCGTGTCTACAAGGAAAGCATAGGTAAAGGAACAAAGCACTACTGGAAGTCTTTATAAGTTCTCAATGGTTCAAGGAGATCTTGATGGATCAAGGACACTGACAAATCAAAGCTGGAGAGAGGGTACCTCAAAAGACCCCCACAATTCCATCCTATTTAAAGGGATCCACGACAAAATAGAGTGTGTGTGTGTGTGTGTGTGTGTGTGTGTCTTTTCAGAACATTTTCCCTTACTTGTTAAGAGTTCACATGAAAAGAAAGCATGTCTTTAAAAAGTATTAAGCACCTCGTTTAATCTTAAAAATAGAAAGGGGATGCCACTTCTAAAGGACTTATCATTTGGAAGAATTCATTATTCCAGAAGGCCTGATTACTCATAGTAACCTGAAGAACAGAACAGATGTAAGACTGACTCCCAAATAAATTTCACTTTCCATCAGCCCCCAACTCCCCCATATTTAGGAAGCACTTTCCTGGGAGTGACACCTTCCCATTTGATGATTTTTACTCATAGAAGCATGTCCTAGGCAATGGCTATGTTGTATAAAAGGGGCATTTTCTAGAATCCATAGAAAATCATTTAATTCATTATCTAGAGAAAAGGAGAAAGAAGAAATGAGATTCAACACACACATGCAATTAAAATAGTGTTTCAATTAAGATAGGTTTTTGCTTTTTGGTGGGGATGAAAAGTAGGCTGGGGAGAGAAGGAAACATGTATACATTATATTTGTTTAAAGCAGGACACAACACATTCTTCACTTGGCTGATGTCATGGGGAAGGCATTTCATTAAAGAGATAGGTCTATCTTCCAGAGAGAATTGGTGCTGATTTAAATCACCATACATATCACTAATATGTATTTTTCCTTCAGGGTGATGTGTTTTTATGAAAAGGAACTGAAATCAATTTAGACTGCATTGCAAATAACTGGTAACTGCTTCTCCTTTCAGCAGCATTAGCAATGGTAAAGCTAGAATTTGAACATCAGACCTTCTCATTCCACATCCGGAGCTCTTTCTAAAGTACAAAGTTCATAAATTGGCCTTGAGAGATGACTACTTAGATAAAACTCACATTCAAATAATGGAGAAGTGACTATCCTTCTTAAAGAACTTTCCAAAAAACTTTGAACATCCTGGGTATTTCATAAATGTTGATGACTACTAAAATGTGAAAAAGTATGAAAATGTATCTTGTTCTATCACTTACAGGAGTAGGAATGTAACTGGAATTTTTTTTTAAATAGTAGACCTCTTTGCAAATCTCATAAGCTAAAACTTCAGAAATTAAAAACTTTAAATATATGAATTTATAATGAATATTTTACTGTAATCAACATTCCCACAGGTCCTTTGTTTATTCTAAATACCAAAGCCTAATTCAACTGGATGGAATATATTTCCATGAATACATTTACTGTTAGACTTCACTAAGGCTTTAGAATATTAAAAATTTTCGGTAAGGCCTGCTTTGATACCTCTTTTATATTCCAACAAAGAAATCCTATCTTAAGCTGATTCTGCAATAACATTTCTGAAAGGTATTGAGTCTCTGAGTTATATAAAGAATATCCCTAGCTAGGAAGTAAAACGTTTCAAGGATTTTTACTGTTTCTTAAGTTAACTTACATGCCCTTGTTTGTTTGGTGACAAATGAACAACTGGATCCTGCCGCATTAATCTCCCACTAGGACTCTCTCGGAAAGATGGCAACACCTTTGATACTGCTGGGAGGTGGCATGTTGGCTCTGGAATATAACACACGATATTAGGTACAAGCACAAGTTAAAGGCAAGAACATGGGTAACAAATGAAGACGGCTTGGCATTGTATCTCTCAGTGCATTGATCAGCAAACTTGGAACTTCAGCAATAAAAGCTTACTGAGAGTTGACATGATAAACAGCATGTCAGAAACTGAGTGGTTGATGGATAAAGCTTGCAGCTGGTGACAGTTTGTCACATCAGACACAGTAGCATAGCCAAGTACCACCAAACCAAAAAAGAAAAAAAGAAAGAAAAAAGAAAAAGAAAAAGGCCATGAGCAACAGGGCAAAGTTTATAATCCACTTTTAGTTTGGGGGATATATTTAGGATATATGGGTTGGATTTATGAAAATAATTGTGACATTTGGCTAACCTAGCTTGAACTACATTACCTGGACAGGCATGGATGCAGTTACATATTACTTACCATGGTACTTTGGAAATATTTTACCTGTATATTCATGCTGCTCGAGGACAAAAGAATTGAAATCCTGAGGTCCTCTATAACTGTAAGCTAGGCACAACAGAAAAGACACATAGCAACTAGTTTACTTCAAACATTGGCTTCCTTTTGAACTCCAAGTTGGTATTAAAGTGGGGTTCCAAAGGTAAAAGATCAATTATTTATCAGTATTCTCTTTAACAGAATATTGACAAAAAAATGGTACAAATACAGAACTTTTCCTGAAGGATTAAAGCATTTTGTAATCTACTCTCTTTACTGCTCTTCTTAACCATTTTGGAAAGACAATTGGCCTAAAAAATGTTACCCAAAAACCCTACCCTATGGACGGATCTAGTCAAGCAAGGATAATTACTTTCTTTCTCCCGTTAAGACTGGCAAGAGGAGTTTATTGCTCTCTGATTTCTTTCTCAGTAGCACATATTCACAAACAGAGAAAGATGAGGCAGGCAGGAAAATCTTCTAGATATTGTGAATTAGTGCAACCTGGGTTGTTAGAGAATGCTGTTCTTGCAAAACTGGGTCCATAACTGACTATAGCTATACCTAAGTACAGATGAGGGAAAAATATACTTCATTATGTAGTTATTATTTCTAAACCCTCCCTATTATTATTTCTCCTTTTCAAGTCCCTATGTTCCCTTTGAATATAACAGGTGACTGTATGCCATGAACAAATTAGCTCTTAGACATCTCAACTCTCTTCTAAGTTGCAAGCCCAAAGAAAACCCTGAGTTTTGGAATGAAGAGAAGACATCACTTAGATGTATCCCCTCAAACTGCAGTGAAAAATGCTTTTTCTTACAGACATTAAGATACATTCCTAAAAAGTGTGTGAAAATACAGTTTACTAAAGGAATGAACCGACTACCAAAATCTTTCATCAGTATTAACTTTAAGGTTTGATGCATCAAAGTAAAGCTATGGCACTGAATTAAAAGGGACATGAGGAAAAAAGACCGAATCTAAGTTTATAAATCCATGAAGAATCTCATCATGATCCTTATTAGTTTCAAGATATGTGCTCCATCTCCCCCTCCTTACTTCCATCCTCCCTTGATTTTGTAGATGTAGGAACTATGCTTTTATGGCACAAAAGTGCAAAAGTGCCTGGTCTGCCAGCAACTTTGCTCAAAGCTTGAGCATACATTCCCACTCCCAAAGCTGCAAAAATAATGCTGAACAAGGGATCAGCTTCACATGTATTGTTGCCATCACAACAGTATTGAACATATGTGATTAAACTCAGTCTGTCAAAAGGAGAACTGAAGATCTGTACAATCTAAAGTTTTTTCATATTAAAAAGGGGTAAAAATGGGCGTGGGGGAAAGAGTGGAGAACGACAGATGGCTTCAGTAACAAGGCATAGCACACTGAGTTTCGGAAGTTACTGGAATAAAGCATATCTTCAGAACCTGAGAATTACATTTCACTTCATAAACTCCTGTCTTTGTGAAATATTCTCCCTACCACCACCCCCATCCCATCCTCCATTATGTGTTAACACAATTATGTGAGGACAGTAATCAGATATAGAATAGTAACAAGGGCTGCTTTTTGCGTAATGATAAAACTATGAGTTTTCAGCTTACAAAAAGTTAGGCTTTTTTTAGCCTTAAAATTTCCTTATATCACATCCCACATTGATAGTGACTCTGCTATTACTGTTGATGGAGACAGAAAAGTAAAATCTAGCAGGCCAGACCAATGCCAATTCTGGTGAAATAATTACACAGAAATACTTGATTGGAGTAAAAATAATGATAAAATAAAATAAATTTGTGGCACGATCTCACCAGTACCAACTTGTGTCATTATGTCATTGTGACACAACTACAGTGTAGATAAAGGAAGGAACAATATGCTGAAAATTCCACATGAAAGCTTAAGGATGCAAAGTTGTTGTACCCCGCTGTTCAATGCTACTAACACATTTCCTTAGTCAACAGCTTAATAGAGAGCAATGAAAATGTATACAATGGTAGAAAAAGTGTCTAATCGAGTTACAGGTTTATTTAATGATTTAAACCTCTGGATTTTTTTTTTCTATTTTGTACTAGGATTTCTTAAAAATTAAAAAGAAAATGTATAGTTCTAATACATATATATGACATATACGGCACCATCTGGAAAGGTACACAAGGAAATACTAAATAAACTAAGCAAAAACTAAAGCAAAACAAAGAAAAATGTTTTACACATATGTTCATGGTCCAGGTGGCTATTCTAGGTACTGAAGATGTTGATAATTTACTAGTCTGTGTATGCATCCTAAGAGTAGAGGTCTCAAGCAAAGACAGTCTTAAAATCCTTTGTGTTTTACTCACTGCTTTCTGGGAAAAGTGTCTGGGACCATCTGCCAGGGACCTGATACTAACTCACTTTAATAAGTTAAAATTTTACTTAAAGGCAGGCAGACCTTTTAGAGTTCGTTTTTTAAAGAGTCATCTCCTGGACGCCAGTCACTTTTGGTGACTTTCATCTTGTGGTGAGAATAATTTTCTTTCTATAAAAATGAATGACCTACCCATCTGGTCGGCAATGCTCTCCTCACTTCGCTGCCAGCTGGGTGTGACTTTCCCACTGCCACTGATATCTGTCTGAGTGTTCTGCCGGTCAATGGAGGCTGGGGATCTGCGGCTCATCCCAAACCTAGGATAAACATCCCCAGGACAAAAGCAAGAATTTCATTAACATCATACATAAAGAGAAGGTGGTCATGATGTGACATCCAAGAAAGTGGGAAAAAAAATGGAACTATATATGTGAAACATATCTATAGCTACCTACATATCTCAGACTACTGCTCTGTATGTAAACAAATATGACATGCTGGCACCATGACCGTGACTTCTAATCTGAACTAAAAGATAAAGTTAAATAACTGGATAGCCTGCTTTTCAAAACCATCACAATCAAATTATGGCAGGCTGAATATCCTAAATATAAGCAGCTGAGTGGCACAGTGGAAAGAGTGTTGGATTGGAAGTCAGGAAGACCTGAGTTTGGATCCTGCCCAGGGCACTTACTAGCTGTGTAACCCCTTAGCTCCTTTCAGCATCAGTATTCTCTTCTGTGAATGAGGATGATAATAGCACCTACCCAACTGGGTTGTGTGGATCAAAGGAGGGAAATTACATAAAGAGCTATGCAAATCTTAAAGTGCTTTATAAATGCTAGTTATCATTATCATTGCCATCATCGTCATCATCATTCTGTATCTAACTCATTCTAATAGGTTGCTTAGCTCAGGTCAGAGATAAACTATTATTTATATTACTAATGGCCTTCTTTCAATGTATGTTGCAATTTTCATTTGTTTTAAATGGACTTAAGTGATCTCTAAAAAGTGCAGGTAGGTCACAGGGCAGGAAGAAGAGTTTAAAGCCAATTTATATTTAAATCCAGAACTTAAAGAACTGTTTTCCTAATGGTTTCAAGGGCATGCCATAACTAAGTATAAGATTATGATTTAAGTCTATTTGCAATGGGGTAGATTTTCTATGTATGGCTCATTATATATTAGGGCAAATGAACCTATCAGGTAATAATAAGTGGTAAATTAATGAATTAAGGTACTGTTGATTTCTTCCCATGTGAAAGAAAATCATATAGTTCAAAAAAAGCTTTATTTTTTTTTTTTTTACTAAAATAGCAACAAAGCAAACTTTCAAATAAGCTTTAATCCTTCCCATGAAATGGAACAACATAAAATCCAAACATGTTTGTGGAAATGTACAGATTTACTTGTATTATAATGATTTTAATGAAAGAAGTTCATCTCCTTTAAAAGAAACAAATGAGAAATCTAGATAAGAGAAGCACAAAAAACACCCTAATTAATGAATCCACTAATTGTTTTCTATGCAAGAAGAATCTTTAGCAGTACATATAACATCAGAGCTTTTGTCTGCTTGACATTTTCTTACAGAGGATAGTGCATTTACAATACGGTTCCCACCATCACAGATTTAGGACCAGAAGGGACTTTGGGGATTTTCTAGTCCAGAAGTTCTTACTGAGGGATTTATGAATTTTTAAAAAATTGATTTTGATAATAATTTTCATCCTAACTGGTTTCATTTATATTTTATATTTAATTTTATGCATTAAAATCACTACTTTTTCACAGTCTTCTGACAATTTACTCCTCTCTATATACTCAGTGTGATCCAGATACCCAGGCCACTTTGATCTGCACAAGATACCCCATCTCCTGACTCTGGACATTTTCAGAGGAATTCTCTCCATGCTTATCTCTATCTCCTAGCTTTCCTGTCTTTTTTTTTTTTTTTTAATATTCTTAGTTAAAATTCCACCCCTTAAAAGAAGCCTTTCCTCATTCTCCTTAATAATAGCAGTGTCTTCCCCCCAAGACTAGCTCCAATTCATCCTGTTCACATCTTGTGTGTTCATAGTTGTTTGTATGTTCTTGTATGTTCTCTCCCCCATTAGACTGTGAACTCCTTAAGAGCAAGGGACCATTTTTTTGCCTCTCTTTGTATCCCAAGTGCTCAGTATGGTGTCCGAATGTGTGCTAAATAGTCATTTATTAAATACTTTTTGATTAAGCATTATTCTAAGATGGGAAACAGGTTTTTCCAGACTGCCAAAAGCGTTCATGACTAAAGAAGAACTCCTCTTCTAGTTTAACTACTTTTTACAAATGATGAAACAGGTCCAGACAAGTTTAGTGCCTTGGGATCATATAGGTAGTAAGTGGCAGAAGAAGGATTTGAACTTTCCCATTTTACTATATGAGGTACAACAGATAATGTGGCAACTTACATTTGATCCAAAAACTCGGTCTTCTGCAAGTTTAATACAAATGTTTAAGAAAAATTGCTAACAAAGGGCCCAACAAATAGACTGTTTTGCTACCACCTACTCAAACAAGACACATCCAGCTCTGAAACTGTCAACTATACTGAAATTAGGCAGTGTTCAAAATTTACATTTTGAATCAAGTCACAAATGAAGATTACTTAATTTTTCATTGGTGAAATGATTCAAATTTTTGTATGTGACTTGATTTGAAATGTAAATTTTGGTCCCCAAAAAAGAATTAAACATAGTATAATTTTGCTTATACTTTTCAATGGCATTTTATGAATTCTATCAGTAAAAGACTGTTCCTGAAAGTTGAAGATTTAAAAAATCTAAATCTAGGTATAGATTCTCCTGTCTCCTACAGGGGTTCTTGACCTCTTTTGTGTCATTAACCCCTATGGTACTCTGATTCAGTATATGGATGTGTTTTCAGAATAACTATTTAAAATTTGTAAAATAAAAGTCATAGACTTTTGGGACACTCTGTACACAGAATTGCAAAGGAACTCAATTAAACTGAAATATAGTTATAAAAAACAAAAGTTAATGAACCTCAGGTTAAGAACTCTGCCCGTACTGTTTTAAATAGCATTCTAAGGAAAAAGGGCAGTTTTCTCTAAAATTTTTTAAATAAACATGTTCAAATTTGATTTTACACTATTCTTTGAAGGGCTAAAATAATCATATCATTCTGAATATTTTCAACATCCCTGTTAAAAATATAAGACTGGTATATATAAGATGTGTATATAAAATATAAGATGGACCAGCAGAGTCAGAAGGTAAAAAAAATTTAGATTCCTTATTCTTAATGTCCTAGATATTTACTGGGTCATATCATATGCTGATATTGATCCTAATTTGTATGTGCTTTTGGTTGCTTTAAAATTAGTGGTGAGAAGGCCTATCAAGATTTAGGCTCAGTGTTCCTGCTGCCCTTTCTTCTCTGTGTGTCTCTCTTCTACACTCCACTTTCCTGACACAGGTCAAAATTCTTCTTTGCCTCTAAGGCCAGTAACGCCAGGTGAAGACTAGAAAGCAATTTTAGGGATCATGAAATCATAGGAAAGAAGTAAAATAGGAACAGGCAGCTTTTGAAGAGGAGGAGAATTAGACTTGACTACAAGGAAAAGCTTTCTGAGATGGTCTCTGGGATCCCTTCTGGTTCATATTCTGTGACTGATTTAACCTTGGGCAAGTCCCTGAACATCTCTGATTTTAGAAATAGAGGGAAACTGTTTAGTTATCTCTAAGGTCTCTTCCGTCCACCAAAACTATTTGGCTCAAAAAAGAATCAAGTTTAGGGTCCTGGTCTTCAGTTAGTTCTGACAAGGGAACTAACATCCATTAAGTCATAAAATGTAGAGATACTATTTTGAAGGGAGAAAAAAAAAAGATTATCAATATAGTTGGTTTAGAGATTAAATGCTGAATCAAATAGTTAAGAAATTCCTTTAACAAACTGCATCATACAGATTTCACATGATTTCACCAGTATGGAAGCTCCCTCCATTGATGAGTTGTTATTTATAGTCAGAGAGCTTCTTGGGCCAAGAAGGACAAGGTAAATGACTGGCATGAGAACAAATGGCATGTTAAGGGCAAAACCTGAATCCAGGCTTGACTCCAAGTCCAGCTTTCCAGTCAATGTGCCATGCTGCCTTTCACTGGAGCCTTATTATTTAAAACAGTCATTGTAATGGGATCATTGTTCTGTAGATTTTAGAGCTGGAGGCCATATAATGCAGTTGATTAATTTCCGGTGAACTCTGTCACAGCTCACAGAAAGCACCCTGCTTTCATGTTCATTTATGTTAATCACCATCTTAACAATTACATTGCAATTAGCTCTTAAAAAAAAAGACTAACCAGGCCATTTTAAACCAAACAATTAAAATAGAAGAGAGCAGAGAGAGAGCAGAGAGAGTGTGGTGTGAGTAATGAGATAACCTGCCTTGAAGCAAAACTGGTATCTTGAATAAGTAATCATGGGCAAGTCACTTAAGATCTCAGAGCTATAGGCAATTCTCAAGAAGCAGAGAAGGTACCGACCTGCACAGGAGGGAGTTTCCTTTCCTGGGAATTCCCTAGACCAGTAAAAACAGAGCTCCAGTCCTTACCCCACAACTAAAATCGAAATGTTCAATAATGTATGTAAATGTTCAATTATTCTGTATAATCGTTTGAAAAGAGTTAAAATTTGTTTCTTATTCTCATATTAATGAAAAACCATTCATTTCAAGCATTCTTAGAAGGGAAAAGGTACAATCTGTAATGGTTTGCATGACCTGTGAAAGGTTTTATAAAGAATAATTCTAAGTAAATAACGATGGAAACTTCAGCTCGTGCTCAGTGTGTGACTTCTTGTGAAATGTCAACAAAATTATCAAAGAAACACATTCACATAGTAAAAATGTACTTAAGAAAGGAATTTTGGGGGAACAGAAACTTCAGCTTCTATAAATGTTTCACATGATTTAAGTTCTCAGTAATATCTCCAAAAGGGAAATCATAGCAAAAACTCTTTTGACAATTATCTTTTACTTCTTTCCTTGGGCAAAAGATACTTCAGTGTATGTCATGTAATGTTACTGCTGCTAATTACTTTCCCAGCTTCAGATATTCCAATTTATTTCTTTTTTTTACATTCTTGGAAATTGCCACGCGCTTAAGTGTTTTACTTTATGAGTCTTACCCAAAGGCAAATAATGGCTTTCAGGTGGCTCAGGGATTTCAAGAAGGAAGAAAGATGTCAGGGAAAGGTTACAGAAAACTTGCAACACTTGAAAAGAGCAAGTCAGCGTCTGGGATGTGAATAGCCTTTATCTACTTCCACAATAATGCACGTTGCAAACAATGAGAGCACTTCCTACTAAATCCACCAAAGAAGTTAACACTATGAAGAAATGTGACACATGAAATTAATCGATTTAATGAAGTGGATGAAGTTCAGCTCATGTGATAATTCAGCATGCCCTGAGTGTGTTGTAGACTCCTGAAGGGTAAACTTCTCAAGAAGAGGCTTTAAGCAGACATCAAAACATTTTCCTTTTTGGAATATGAAGCACATGTTTCATTTCGTGCTTAAAGTATGCATATGTGCACCCATATATGTGTATGTCTACACACACCCACATACACCCCTGCTAAAGTCTTATTCTGATTGCCTCACTGTGATCTGGGTTGCTGAAGGATCTAACAGTGGAATATAAGTGCTGTTGGGTCTTAGCAGATGGAAGAACTTTTAGTATGGTAGAGAGAAAAATCAGACATCTTGTACACTTCACCAGAAGGCTGTCCATAAGATGATGACTTTTTTTGAGTCATAATTTATGTCTATTAAGGTTCTGAAGGATCAGGTCCTGTGATGAAGGATAGAGCACCCACCCTGATGAGGCTGGATTTGTACTCAGGTCCTCCTGACTCCAGGTCCAAGATTAAACACAAATCCAGCCTCAGATACTTACTAGTTGTGTGACTCTGGGCAAGTGGCTTAACTTCTGTTTGTCTCAGTTTCTTCAACTATAAAATGGGGGCAATAATAGTGTCTACTTCAGAAGGTTGTTGTGAGGATCAAACGAGAGAAAGTCCGTAAAGGGCTTAGCACAATGCCTGACACACAGTAGGCACCACATAAATGCTTGTTCCCTTCCTGCTTCCTTCAGACGGATCTCTGCTATCTCACAGATAAAGTACAAACTCTTCCATCTAGTTTTTTAAGACTCACCGCTTGGTCACAGTCTTTGTAGCATATTGTGCATGATTGCCACTCCTATATTGTACAACAGGGCCAGACTGGCCTTCTTTCTGCTCCTAGCAGCCAGCAGCAGTCCACCTCTGGTTTGGGTGCCTTTGTCCTGGTCATTCTCCATGCCTTCTTGCTTCTGTCTCACAGAAAGCTTTTCTTCCCTCAAGATGAAACTTAAGTACCATTTTGTACATTTTTATTCCTCCTATCTCCCAGTTGTTAATGCCCTTCCTCCCTAATTAATTTTCTCTTATGTTTATTTTGTATATAGTTTTCTTGTCTTCCCCCATTAGCATATAAGCCTCTCCAGAGCAGGGATTGGCACATTCTTTCTATTTGCAACCCCTGCATCCAGCATAGTATCTGGCACACGGAAGGCACTCGATAACTGCTTGTCAACTGATTGATAAAACGGTGCAAACCGCATACCTACCCTTCAGGCATGGATTTTTGTCTGTAAGTGCCCCCACCAGAGCCAGTCTCACTAGATGAAGACAGGCTGCTAGGGGAGTTACGACATTGCTGTGATCTCGCTAAAGCAATGGATGAAACTGTCACATAGATGTCAGAACCAGGAGACAACCTGTGTATACAAACCAAAAATATAAAGTCAACAACTCAAAAGAGAACATCCCAAGGCAATGCATGATGTATGATGCTACATGAATGGCCGTATCAGCAGTGACTGGGTTTTCATGGGGACAGTGAAAAATTAAGGCAGCCAATGAAAACTATCCTTTACAAGCCTCCTCCTTGGGGAAATGGCTACAAATTGTTTGAGGAGAGCGCTCTTAAGGAGAAATTGAACAAAAAGACTCTAGGAAAACATGTGCATATCTAGAAATTTCCTGAAATAAACTGGTCTAATTGCTTTTATAATCTTCAAGTATGTAACTGTACTGCACGTAAGTATCATGAAACAAAATTCAATTTTTCACATTAATTCTTCTGAAAGAGGCAATTCTTTACCACAGCTAAGCCTGGAGTCAGGAAAACCCGAGGTCAAATTCAGCTTCAGACACTCATTACCTCTGTGATCTTTCATGAGTCACTCACTCTTGGGTTGCCTCAGTTTCTCCTACTGTAAGACAAGTATTATAATGGCACCTACCTCCCAGGGTTGTTGAGAGTATTAAATGAGATAATATTGTAAAAAAGCACTTAGTTAGCATGGTGCCTGGGACAAAGAAGGGGGCTATAGAAATGTTTAGTCCTTTCCTTTGCAATAATTTCACCACTGACACAAGTGTTTGCAAGGGCTTCTTTGTCACCTAATCTATGTTGCTGAAAATTTGGATTATGTACTCAATTTCTATTGTTCATAAGCCTGGTACATGAAAAAAGTAGCTATCAAAAAGACGACAATAACATGCACATAATCATTATAATGGGTCAGTCAGGTGGCTCAGTGGCCAGAGCACTGGATCTGGAGGCAGGAAGACTTCAGTTCAAGTTCAGCCTCTGATATCTATTAGCTGTGTGATCCTGGGTAAGTCACTTAACCCTATTTGCCTCCATTTCCTCATCTATAAAATGAGCTAGAGAAGGAAATGGCTAACTATTCCAGTATCTCTGCCAAGAAAATCTCAAATGGGGTCACAAAGAGTTGGACGTGACTGAAAAAACTCAACAACAAAAACAAATCATTATAACTTCTGTCAGGATCTTAATAATTTGCATTTGGCCACAATTCTGCAAATATTCATTTAAAGTACTTCTTCTTGAGATGAGAACATCCTAATTGGTCTCTTGGATTTCAAGACAAAAAGTTGTGTTTTGTTTTGTTGCAAGGCAAGGGACCAGACCTTTATGCATTAGCAAGTCTACCACCCTATACTCTTCAGGCAGGTACTTGTCAGACACTGTAATTGATGCTTACTGATTAATCTGAACAAACATTTTCCTTTGTGGAATTGTGGAACCAGAGTTTCAAACTTTGGAAAGTGTTCTATACTTACTACCCTTGAAAGGAAAAAAAAAAGACTGATTTAATTAATACCAACTTTTATGTGTTTAAAAAAAAAACACTTTAAAAATAGTACTTTGACATATCAAAAAAAACCAAAAAACCTTAAGTTATTTAAAGTTGGATGGCTCCTTAGGGGGATTCTAGTCCAACTCCCTTACTTTATGGATGAAGAAGTGAGGCCAAAGAAAGACTAAGTAACTGTGTAGATGCAGTTACAACCTGAATCCAACTCCACCATTCTGCAAAGGTGATTCTCTCTTTTCCATTGCAGAGGCTCTACTTGAAGCATAAACTGTTTTAGATGACAATTTCTGAATATAAGGGTATTTGATACCTTAAATCAAATTTTTGGAGTCAGCTAAATCTATGGCAAAACTAATACCCAGCTTAGTTCCCTTCAAGGGGTTTCAGAGCCAGGAACTGTGGTATAAAGGGAAACATCATATGAAACCAAGGAAATCCTTTCATATGGAAAAAAAAAGAGGTCAACAATTATTTTTTGCAGGAGAAAGTAAAGAGTAAGAATCAGAACAAAAAGGTAAATAATATCTGGTTGAAAGGCTAACATACAAATTCATTAGGTACAATTTAAAAAGCCATTTAAAATACATTTCCTCTGTTGGAACTTGCACAAATCACTTCATTTGAGTCAGTTTCTTCATCCCATTCACGGGGATAATGATATATGGCTTATGTACCACATGGGTTTACATTGAGAATCAAAGGAAGAAATGTGTATACAAATATCCTGTTAAGTATCAGTAACACTCTACGAATGTGACTGATTGTTATATGCAAGAAGCAGCACGACAGTGCAGAGAATCTGGGACCCAGAGCAATGGGAATACCAGCTCCTATGCTTCCTGGATGTGGGACTGTGAGCACTCTAATTTCTGCTGGCACTATCCTACTTCCTGATCTATCCTGAAGTCCCAAGGATTCAGTGACATCTAAGTGATGAGTCCTGGATCTATATATCTAATCCTAGTCTCTCCTAACTACCAGTCCCAAGTAACCAAATGCCTAACAGACATTTTGACAAGACGTCCCCTAAATATCTCAGAATCAACATGTCCGTAACAGAATTAGTTATCTTTACTACCAAATACTCTTCCTGGAAACTTCCCCATTACTGCTGAGGTCACTACCATACTTCTAGCCATTCTTGATTTCTCATTCTTCTGTTGTTTTTAACTGCATAGCATTTCTTGAATATCTTTCCTTCTCTCCTCTCCACACGGTCACCTCTCTAGTTCAGGTCCTCATTATCTGTCACCTGGACTATTTCAACAACTTTATAATTGGTCTGTCTGCCTTGAATTTCTTCCCACTTCAGTCCACCCTCCACACAGCAAAGTGATTTTCCGAAAGGGGAGGTCCTCTCCCTATTCAGTATATTCCAGTGGCACCCTATTACCTCTAGGATCAAATATAAATTCTTTGTTAGGCATTTGGAGCTCTTCACAACCTGGCCACTTCCTACTTTTCTAGTCTTTTTACATATCACTTCCTTCCATGAAAACTACAGCGCAGCCCTACTGACAGACTAGTTGTATCTCATATGTGATTCTTGATCTGTCACATCTGTATGTCTGCACTGGCTATCCCCCATGGAGAGTGCTCCATCTCCTCATCTATGCCTCCTAAAATCCCTGGCTTCCTTCAAAACTCAGCAAGTCTGGACTCCCCCTCTACTCAGCTGCTACCACCATCTCCTCTAAGGTTACTTTCCATTTACCCTAAACAAATTTTGTATTTAGAATGGTTTTGAAAGCTAAAGTAACACTATAAGAGTGCCCAGGACACAGAGGAGGTATTTGCCAAGTTTAATAACATTATTCAGCACAAAAAAGGGGAAAAGGTCTCTTGACTTTGTGATACAGTCAGAGAGGACTGGTGTAAGTGGGAAACAAGAAATAGCTGAATTATGAGCAGCTGCTAGAAATAGTGAAGATATTTGCAGAATGGAGAGTGTGTAAGGAATGGCCACACCAAGGAAAATTCAACTTTGAATAACTCCAGAACACTTCTTTGCGAATTAGGCACAGAGGCAAAAATAAGGTTCTACTGGCCATCCATATGGAAAGGTAGGAGACTGGAGACAATCTGATGAAAACTAGATCTTTGAACAAAAGCATTTCACTTGAAAAGACAAAGGATTAAGAGGTCACAATAGTTGTAGGAAAGAACACTGGCTGCAGACACAGAACTATCTACTGTTGTAACTGTGGCCTGGATGGAAATAAGAGTGAGGGATGCACTAGACACCCCAGAACCCCTGCTTCACTAAGCCTAATGCCCTTATCAGTTGCTTATGGATGCATCTCATTTAGATTAAAAGGTGCTCATGGAGAGAAGATGAAAAAGACTGGAAATGTGTAATGTTCTGCTGTGTTGATAGTGAATCTTAAGCAACCATTTTATTCCAATCACTCTATAACAGGCATATGAGGAAAAAACCTATACAGTCTTAGGCTGTGCCAAAGTAGACTGAGTAACAAGGATTTTTAATACGTGAGATACATCAGAGTAAGTCTGTTGTTGGTGACAATAGGAAGGTGGCCACCAGAGCTCAGTCATGACCACAAACATCAACCATTTCTATAGTATCAGCACTGACTAGAACCAAGTCCAGTCTATTCAAGGTATTAGCAGGCATTTTTAAGTAGCAAATTGGGGCTCATCTCTTAGGAGTGGAGTGGGGTTTCTAAAATTCCAACAGGAGGAAGAGATTAGTGAGATACTGGGAAGTTACAAGACCTGGGCATAGGTACATAGGTTTCTAGAGTTCCTCATTTTTTTTTGTCCTTGAGAATAGTTCCAGTCTGCTATGCTGGAAAGAGGAACAGTTCCAAGATGCTAACTGCCAATTGAGCAAACTACCTGAGGCTAGCAATACAGAGGTGATCCAGATCCAATCCTTTAAAACAGTGGTTCTCAACCTGTGGGTCATGACCCCTTTGGGGACTGGAGTCGAATGACCCTTTCACAGGGGTTGCCTAAGGCCATTGGAAAACACATATTTCTGATGGTCTTAGGAACCAAGACACTGCTCCTCTATCCGTCTCCAGGCAGGTCTGCCTACATGCAGATACACCCCTATACGAGTATTAAAGGGTCACAGCATTAGGAAGGTTGAGAACCACGCAGGCAAAATTGTAACATCTTACAGCTGTTGACGTGGGAACAATGATTTAGCTCCCTGTACTGCCCATTCAAGAGCTGGAGATGGGACACCCCCGATAAGAGCACCAAAATGTATGTGCAGTTCTCTGATGTTAAGCAAACCCTTTTGTCACTATTATGTTGACTGTCTTTGTCTGAGAAAAGAGATTCCAAATGTTGGATGAATAAAAAGCCTTCAATTTAATAAGTATTACTAATCTGAGTCATTATGTCACATTATTATCCTAATTTAAAATCATGGCTAGTGCTACTATGGGAAGTTCTAGGACCCAATCTGGTGGTTGGGAAATAAGGAAGGTTTCCAGACTGTGTGCTCTCTAGTGGCAAGTGTGAAAACTGCAATTACTCCATATAGATACAGAAAGTAACTGGACTGTCTGTAGGGTGATTTGAATATAAACAACCAGGAGGACAATTCAGATACTGCACTCCCTCTTTGGATAATTAATAAAGTGACATATGGCATTTCCTGCAGGTATATGGATGGCAGCACATGAGCCAATGTAGGCTGCTTACCCTACTGCAATGTCCCAAGATTACACCTGCCACATATTTGAGTTTAAAACACAGAAACAAGAAAAAAAAAGGAATCCTCCCTCTAATCCCAGTACCCCAAATCCTCTACATTCAGCTGAAATGCCTAACACTAGACTTTGGCTGTAGCTCATTTCATTTGGCAAGTGTTTCAGAAAATTCCACTTGGTTACTGGAATTATCCCAAAGGGAGGAAAAATGGCACTTTTTAGAGGATCAGCATTCATTCTTTTTCTGTATTCATAAAACTCAATAGTGGCTTTGTTTTCTAACTGTAAAAACAAAGAACACATAAATAGGAAATAACAATATAATCATGATAATTTTATTGATCTGCAGCATGTAGCAAGTTCCAATATTAATCTTTACTTATGATTTGATCTCTTTTAAAATGCTCTGATTTTGACACTGACAAAATTTTAGAACTGGAAAAATTCAGGCATTTAATTCAGGGTGTTCGATGGACAGACCACATATCAGGAATCTGTGACATTTCTACCAAAGATGGCATGTAGTTGGTTTTCACTGGTATACTCACTGATTGTCAAAACCACACAAGACTCCCTATCGCTTCCTGGAGTCACCTCAAGAATTGGCAGCCAGGATTTTTCCAGCTCCTCCACACACCTAAATAATTTTCATCAGAAATCAAAATGGAGTCAACACCATTACATTATACACCTCTCTCTTCTTACACCAAAAACAAAAAGGAAAAAAGTTGAAAATTGGCACACTATTGGCACACAGAAAGGTTGGTTGACATAATCTGATGAAGACACTGAGCAAGACAAAGAAACTCATTTCATCTCTGTGAAGTCAAAGCCTGATTTATGTTCTAATTATCTAAATATTTACTCCATATTATATGGAACCCAATTTCTAAATATAAAGAACCAAATACAAAGAACTCATGAGACTCTGGGTTGTGGATGGATTGTTAAGAACGCTCTGACATAATGACTATTAATCTGTTACAATGAAGGCTTTTCTTCCTCTTTTTTTATGTGGCAAAGAAATTTGGGGAGAATAGTCAAGGGGTAGAAAGTGAAACCAAAGGAAGAAAGGAAACCAAAAAAAGTGTCCATGAATCGTTAAAAACACAAACAGAAGAAAGCAGAAGGTAGCTTAAAAAGAGGCAAAGAAAAGAAATCCTGGAACTATCATGTAAAATTTTAATTAATTTAAAAATCTGTACAGAGTGGGAAATTTCAGTGTCATATAATATCCCTTTCTGTTTTTCTTTGAACCTTTTTTGTTAATGTTTATTAAGTTTATAATAAAAAAGAAATTGTACAAAGAGACATGCTTGTTTTATATAATATGGTGTCGTGGAATTATTAAGGACCTGGATTCAAATCCTAGGACTGATACTAACTATGTGACCACATTTAAGTCATTTTCCTGTTCTTGTCTATAAAATGGGAAGAACACCTACTAAAAATCTCAGAGGGCTGTGGGAATTAAGATTGTGGCTTTTTTCTTTTTCCTCCTTCTCCTTTTTTTTGGGGGGGGGGGAGTCGGGGTCAGGGTTATAATCTTCCTACAGAAAATCCCGCCCACTTCAGAGCTATGGGAATAATCAAAACCAAAGTGTGTTGTGGGGGAAAGAAAATCAGTGAAATAACTAGAATGTAAAGAACAATTTTCACGAAGTAAATGAAAAGATCATTAAGAGGGAGATGAAGCCTGAGTAATTAAAGTAATTAAAGAGATGAAGAAGAACGCCTTCTTCCTCTTCTAGACAGACATGGGGGGAGAGGGTGGTCTGTGTGGGGAGAATTTTATAAAAACTGGTAGATGAGGTCACTGTGTAAGGGCATTTTTGTTTAAATGGTTTTCTTTTTTTAGTTTTTCTTTGTTAGGAAGAAGTATGAATTTTATTTCCAGATAAAAAGTGGAAGGGGAGTATTTCCAGAAAGCACTTGGTTGCATCAGAGTAACCCAAACCCTAATAGTCATAATATGATTACAATACTGAAAATGGAAAGAATAACAACAAAACGGAAGACTTTGAAATCATAATGACCAAGTTTGGCCCTGGACAAGAGTTGAGAAAATGCACCTTCTTTTTTTGTAGATGTAGGGGATTATAGATATGGAATATGCTGTCAGATAAGGTAGACTGTTGGTTCTTTCTCTTTTTTGTTACAAGAAACAACCAACTTAGAAGGGAAGGGAAAAAGGACATATTCAGAAATTAAGGTGATGTAAAAAGAGAGTAATAATAAGATTTTAAAAAATAGAAAAAAAGACTGCTCTGAGATGCTTTAATAGAAGTAAATATAAACATTTGTTAACAGTGTTTTAATCATTGCTAAAAAGGAATTTTTTTTTTCTTTTTGGAAGGGGGAAGGCAGGGCAATTGGGATTAAGTGACTTACCCAAGGTCACATGGCTAGTAAGTGTTAAGTGTCTGAGGCCAAATTTGAACTCAGGTCCTCCTGACTCCAAAGCTGGTGCTCTATTCACTGCACCACCTAGCCGCACCCAAAAAGGAATTTTTCAAATGTTTTAGCATTCATTTCAGAAATTCCCCTCCTTACATCTTTCAAAATTTGGCCAAGAAATAGCTAAATATTTGTAAAGTAACTTATACCAAATGTTCTCTAAGACTTCCCAACTTCTGTCTGCAGAAATGAATCCTAGCACTCTTCTGTAATACCAAGAATGTAGCAATGAAAAAAAAAAATCATGGCTATCGGAGTTCTGAATCCAACAGATTCCTCAGTCTGCAGGACTGTGTTTAGGCTAGTCTCATTTAAGTGCATAAGAAAAAAAATCCTGAAGTATTTTCTTGCAAGGAAAACAAAAAGCTAACACACTGGAAATTTAGGGAAAGTTGGTCCAAGAAGGTTAATACCAGTTCTTCATTTTCCCAAAAGTATTATCTCTACATGAAAAAAAGTGCTAAGAAAAATACCAGCTTTCTGAGGTGACCTACTCTTTACATATGTACAGATACATATACTCACAGGATGGTGGGGGTGAAAGTGAGAAAAGCTCTCCTTCCTTCTTTTTACACCTCCTGAGCATGGGCATAATAACCCTGCCATCACTGCCCCCAAACCTCCTACAGTAAACACACAAATTTACTTGTTAAAAACTGACCTTTGAAATGACTGATTAAAGTCTATGGACAAGGAACCACCACTCCCAGTGTGACTTATGTCAAAATCTTTTCCCACATGAGTTGTCATGTTTTAGACTCAATTATGCCTGTATGTGTTACCCTTCTTTCCAATTTGACCACACTGCTTAGAGATGTCAACAAGACTAAAGGCCTCCGTATCTCAAACTGAAGTCTAGAAATGACCAGAACGGTAGCAAGACGGATGGATTATCCACCCCTAGCCCTCAATTAAGCACAGCATTGTACTGACATTTGGTCATTAAAATAACATCAAAGGGCAAGGCCAAAGTGACTTTTCTGCTACTACGTTCAATGGCGTGTAATGTGTGTACATGAGCACACACACGCACGTGCAAGAAATCAAAGGCAGAAACCAAAGAACTTTCCCAAAACACATCTAGATAACCCAGCTTTGGCCTGTGTCAGTAAGAGATTTAAACAAACTGCTTGGATAAAAACAATCTCACTTCCCACCCATCCCGCTACACAGTCTTCATAACACTTTGAGAGCATGAGGCACAGACACCAGCTATTCAGTGGGGTACGCTTCTAACACTGATTGTCCTGTGGCAACGTCCGCTTTCCCCAAGGAAAGCAATTTATCATATTCTGACAAATGATAACTACTTCACAGCTACCGGCAAGCTGTTACATGTACACAGACTAGGATATATTAAAGGATCCTTTTCCAAAGAGGATGGATTTCAAGTTGGAGTGAGATACCATATGTATGTATAGGAAGCAAAAAAACAGGTTCCAAGGCACAGAATGAGTAAATTCAGCAAACATTCCAATCATTCATTAAACATTTATTGAGCATTGTCTAGTGAAAGAAATTGTTTTGAGGTCTGGGGGATAGGCACAAAAAACCTTTAAGGCAGTCCAAATTCTTTGTGAAGCTTATAATCCAGTATGGCATAAGACAAATACAAAATATAAGGGAGCATAGTTTAAGTTATCATATGAGAAGTACAAAGGGCAATTATTTTTCTTTCCATGTCTGTTTATCTGTTTATCTCTTTCTCTCTCTCTCTCAACTTTAATCTGTCCTGATTTTCTTATTTGGTCTACTTTGCCCTTCCTTGGTTAGTTTGATGGTTCTATGCTCACAGGGCCTCACCATATTGATGCAGTGTGGAAATCCGATCAGCATTAGCCCTACTGCAGCTCAGAACCTCTGAACTAAGGTAATCCATTAAATTCTGGCAAGGATTCCACGCATATATGACCATGCTATGCAGGATATGTAAAATTCCACAGGAATGTCTATGGGAGGAATGAGAAGGGTGTGGCTATGGCACACTTGGTAGTGACAGCAACTGACAGACCATCTTGACACTCCAGATCACATATACATGCATGTTTATACAAGCAAATGCAAGGCTTATTCAAGAAGAGCATGCAGATTTTAGTTTTTCTAAACAAAGGTACCTTATCTATCAAGTTAATTCCTTGTTTACTTAATTGAATTTTCAATTACTCCTTCATGAAAAAAAAGGAAATTTATCACATTTATCTCTCCAAGTACATTATTAATGGGGAAGATCAGAAACAAAAACCTAAATTGTCACCATGGTGCAAAATTAAATGATTTCTATTAAAAGAAGTAGTTATATTTTCCAAGGAACAAAACAAAGGACTTGAATGAATGCCTATGGAAACAATTCCATATTGACTACAGGAATGAATTCCAGGTAGTTTTATTTTTTTTTTTCTATCGCTGATTTTTGGTTTTCTTGGTAAGATTGGTAATTTCAAAGAAATTGGACTTTTAAAAATACTTTAAAATGTAACTATGAATAGCAAAAAAAATTTAAAGAGAAATGTCACATTTTAAAAATCAGTTATTGGGGCACAGTGAACAGAGCATCGGCCCTGGCATCAGGAGGACCTGAGGTCAAATCTGGTCTCAGACACTTGACACAGTTACTAGCTGTGTGACCTTGGACAAGTCACTTAACCCCAATTGCTCTTCCTTCCCTCCCTCCAAAAAAGATTTTTTTAAAAGGCATAATATAAAGTCAGTTATTCAGATATTTTTTCCAACAGATATTTGATTTTGATTCCTAATAACTATATAACTGAATGTAATTTGGCAATATAAACTACGGGGACACAAAATGGTATTATTATCCAGAATGATTAAGATTTTTACCAGACTAGATGAAATCTGCCAATCAGATATGACACAGCAGCCATGATGATGACGATGATGACGAATATTATCAGCCCACCAACAGGGGTGGGAGGGCATTACAAGGGTCTGTTATGTGAGCCATTCTTGGCAATTTTATAGTTAACAAATGAAATCTTGTAGTTGCTGGACAAGGGGTGGTTCTCTTTTTTCTTTTCTTCACTCTCTCCTTCCCTATTTAGTCCATAAAAGTCTTAGTTACCTCAAATTCAAGTGCTATTATATTACTACATGAAGACAATTTTTATACACACACTTATATATGTATATATTTTGTCCCCAATTGAGTTTCTTGAGCTTTGTCTCTAGCCTAGTACCTGGCTTAGTAAATGCTTGCTAACTGAGGAAATGAAACCAAGAATGCTGGCTCTCTACAGATTTTAGTTCTAAGCAGGTTCAATAATAAAATGTTTAATTCTAGCTTCAGGAAAGGGTAGTCACCTGCAGATGAATGTGTTGCACAGGAAGTTGAAGGTAGAGATGAGGTTTTAAATCATGGCCAGGTAAATTTCCCTTGAGGGTTTAGTGTCCCAGTTGTCCCACCCCAAGTTTTAAGGATGTATTTCTTTTTTGGCCATGTAGCTACCTCCAAACTGGATCACTCAGCAGCCTAACAGGCCTTTCTGGAATGAGTTAAGGGCAGTCATCCCACACTAAGAATCTTGTAAGAACTGCGTGTTTGGACATGTACAGAACTCAAATGCTTTTAATTTTTATCGTTCCTGTCATAAACTCTTTCTCCCTGATGTGCTGACTGGATTCTTGTAAAACTTTTTATTTACCTTGAGGGAACAGTTTTGATTTTTTATGCTTATGGAAGGAAAATACTTCCCCAACTTATGCTGGAATCTGAAAAGTGACCTCCAAGTTCTACTTTTATCTTTATAAGCATAAATTTAACAAGTAATACTTAAATGGATGTGATGTCATTATGTATGTACTTGCTTTTCCAATTATACAGGAGGTCACGCATTCACACCTTCCTAACTTCTGCAGCCACTCTTAGCTATGTACTTTTAAACATCTCCTGGGGGTGAAGATGGGGATGGAGGTGCCAACCACAAACATGGGTGGGAGCTTTTCTCCGAACTTCTTGTTTCTTGTCATTGTATCAACACCAATGAGGCATATGTACTCTGGCAATGAAAAACAGGTAACATTTATAGAGTGAAGGCTTGCAAAGCATGACGTATATTATTTTTAACAACTCTGTGCCATAGGTACTATAGTTATTGTTAACTGTAGGACATTCATGGAAGTTAAATGGCTTTCCCATAATCATATAGCTAATAAATGAGGTAACATTAGAATTCAGGTTTTCCTAACTCCAAGTCTACTCTATTCACTACAGAGAAGTGTCTCTCACTATTTCAAAATGGTAATAATTCTCTCTTGAGAAATGAATACAGGAAAATTCAATTTTTCATGGATTTGATTATCTGAGAAGGAATCAAGATGCTATTCAAAGTCTAGTTCAGATGACTTTCTCCATGAAGTCCTGATCCTTATCATTTGAAAAAGGGTCTCCCAATTGAAAGTGGTCTCTCCCTCAATTTTTCTAGAATACCCTCTAGAGTAGCGGTTCTCAACCTGTGGGTTATGTTCAATTTGTAACAATGAAAATATATCCTGCATGTCAGATATTTACACTACGATTCATAACAGTAGCAAAATTACAGTTATGAAGTAGCAATGAAAATAATTTTATGGTTGGGGGTCACCACAACATGAGGAACTGTATTAAAGGGTCGCGGCATTAGGAAGGTTGAGAACCACTGCTCTAGAGAAATCTTTTTAGAGCTTTCCTTTGCCTGTCAAATTGTACCTCGCACTACACCATACTTATATTTTAAATGTTCTGATTAGACTGCAGGTAAGTTGAAGGCATAAAATGTTGTTTGTCATCTTTTTATTAACACTTTTAAAGGCCTTGTATATAGAAGGGACTTAATACTCAAATCAAATTAAATGTATAAATTTCAATGATGTCATAGTGGAGAAAGGTTTAGAAGAAACATCTGGCTCCAAACATTGTATCTGACAGGTGTTGATTGTGTGACCCTAAGCCAATCACTCAACATCTCAGTGCTCCCAAGTAATTCTATAAAAGTAGACATTAGAGTTGAGTAGTTGGTCTTCACAGAGGGACCATTCTGTGAGGACATACCCTAAATCAGGGGTAGGGAACCTGCGGCCTTTTACTAAGGGGATTTGTTCTGTGAAGTCTGAATTCAGTCTGCACTTGAGACCTAGAGGGCCACATGTGGCTTCAAGGCCCCAGGTTCCCCCCCCACTCCCACTAATAATAGCAAAATAAGACTAAAAAAAAATTTTCAATGATAAAGGATAAATTAAACAAACTGTTTAAATAGCAAACCTGACCTTATCTACAAAATAATTTTCAATTATCCCAGATTGTCAGTATTTCTTCATGAGTCTCCTATAAGGTTGCACACACTAGCTCTAGAGCAGCAGTTCTCAACCTGTGGATCGTGACCCCTTTGGGGGTCACTAAGAAAACACATATTTCCAATGATCTCAGGAACCAAGACACCGCTCCCCTATCCATCTCCAGGCGGGTCTGCCCACATGCAGATACGCCCACATACAAGTATTACAGGATCATGGCAGTAGGAAGGCTGAGAATCACTGCTCTAGAGTCAGAGGCCCTGGGTTCAGATTTCACCTCTGATAATTATGACTTGTTTAAACCTTGGAAAAGTAATGTAATCTTCCTGGGCCTAAGTGTCCTCATCCATAACATAAGGGGATTTTACACGACATGGCTTCTGACGTTACCCTGGGTGAGCTACTTAATGTCCATCTGCCTCAGGTTCCTTATCTATAAGATAGGGATAATAACAGCACCTGTGTCCCAAGGTTGTGAGGGTGAGATGATGTTTGTGAAGTGCTTTAAAACGAGATAGCAAATAATCTTATTACACTGAGTGCTAGCTACCATTACTATTAAGTATCTATGATTTCTATGATTGCTTGAAAACCATTATAATTTCCAATAGGTATCTAACAAATCTAATCTCCTATTCCACCTGGGGTGAAAGGTAAATTTTTGATAGGCAGAAACACAACATTTCCATGGAAATAAATTTTAACATGCTGGTGGTGTAATGGAAAGAGTGATGAGCTTGGAATGCTAATCTCAGAGTTAAAGGATGTGAGTTCAAATCCCAGTTCTGCTTCTTATTCCCAGTGTGACCCTGGACAAAGTCAATTAACTTTCATGGGACACGGTTTTCTCATCTGTAAAATGAAGGTCTCTTCCAGTTCTAGCTTTATGATCATGACTGTGATCCAACCCATACACCTAGAGAAGCTGAGGCTGAAGATATCTGACATTTATGAGTCCTCTCCAGAGAAAATGCCTCTACTGTCTTTAGCAACTAATCTTTCGAGGCTTTATCTTTTACGTTTTAATTGAACTTTGTTTTATGGATAAAATTTTCCAAATTTTTTTGAGTGTGTATATCCCAATAGCAAAAAAACAAAAACAAAAACAACAAAAAAAACCTTTAACACAGAGAAATAGATTTATATTTATGTATATAACACACATATGCATAAACACACATAATAGGTAAATACATAAGCGAATATGTTATTTGTATCCATATCCATTTTTATATATACATGTATATACCTTTACAAATTACACACCTGCATCATTGTACAAATTTTATATAATTATAGGTTTAAGAGAATGAAATATGATGAAATAAATAATATTTAAAATAATTTATTAATAATAATATTTTATGAGAACAATATCATACATACATTTCACTATTTTTTTTTTTTAATTCTGGTTTAACACTCTGACATACTGTAATTTGATGATCTGGTTCGGAGTTCAGTTTATTCTGATACCTGGTTTTAATGACTGTTATAGCTGACAAAAGACAACTCACAAAGATATGTAATATGATTGGGGAAAGTATATCATTACCTAAATTTACTAATTTTCAATTCTTTCTGCCTATCTTCCCTCTTATCAATGATTCTTATAATCTAACTGAAAGATATTGTATGCTTATTTACAGTTTTATTAAATGGATTAAAAATCTACTGGAGCTCCTTATTTGGAAGTTTTTAAGCGGGTAAGAAAATTCTGTTTCAAAGTTTTAAAAGTTTGCAGATATGGATTTTTTTACACACCATTTTCTGCCCCAAAATCATTTAATGAGGGAAACATATCCAAACATCGACTTTCAAAATGTACAATCCTTAGCATAAGTTTCTTTCTCATTTCATGTTAAAAACGTCACTTTTACTTTGAAGGGGCAGATTAGGGTTTTGTGGTTGTTGTTTTTTTAAACTATCTTCTGGTAACACAGTACCATCAGCCACTTGTCATCACAGAAAAGGTTGACAAATTTGGAATACTTGTCTTTTTGTAAAAGAAAAAAAACGCATGACATCTTTAAGTTTGAGAACTCTTTGAAGGACTTAGTCATAAGACAAAGAGGACACACATCTGTGAATACAAAAGATTTTGATGGTCACTGCTCACAAGTGTGGTAAATATTTGATTTAAATAATTTAAATAAAATTAGCCACCTTGATGATATCCTGTGCATTTCTTGTTCCTTCTGCCACAATGGCTTGCCTACAAGTAATGCAGTGAATCAAGTTTATGTGATGCTAACCTAGAACTTGACTGCTATTTTTAAATTCCAATCAAAGCAGCCACCCCATCACTATTTCTTAAATAAAGAAGTCATTTACCATTGAGAATATATCTTCTCTGGTACATTTCTCCTTTAGTTGCTCACAATAGTGTATTTCAGTATTGAAAATTGCCATAAGCTGATACACATTAGGAACACCTGTGTCCTCAAGTAACTATGAAGCAAACTTTCTATATTGTAAAATTTCTCTAATACTTTTGATAGGAATGTTTTCTCTATATCTTCCCATAATACTTGCTGACAAAGGAATGAATTTTAATTTGTTACCATATTGTTTTCCATGTATTATTTCAAATTTTTTTTTTAAAAAGGCCATGGCAGGAAAGGGAAATACTTCCCCAATGACATGCAGTTTTTTGTTATTAAAAAACCATAAAAGAGGCTTCTTCTAAACATTTATCATCCAGTTAAGCCAAATATTAATATATATTGGATTGAGTATTGGTTGACTTAAGACAAGGCTGAAAAAATAATTCTAGAGGATCATTTTCAGGTTTACACAGAACATGAATCTGAGTTTATAAATGTCTTACTAATTATGATGGCTTCCTACCATTATTAGCTACTATCTGAAGGCAAAATACATGCTTGGACTGCCGTTCAATGTCAATTGTAGTTAATGTAAATCCATATTTCGAATACTCTTTTTGGTCATTTCAAATGTTCTGGTGACCTTCTTGCCAAATCTGATTAATCTATCGCTGGTTTTACCTCATAATGCAGCTCGTACAAAGAACAGGAGAAGTGCCAGCCCTACTGTTCTCTTTTCATTCACTTGTGCTCATTGCCACTCCATGGTTTCCCTGCAGGAATGTTTTAAAGTCACTTTCTACAGGGGAGTTTGGTTGAACCTACATACAGTAGCCTGGAAAGCCATGGAATCACACTTACAAATGGCAATACTTCACAACATGCTGGAAGCTAATAGACGAAAGAAGATGTGGTACCTGCCCACTGGGGAGCTAACTAGCCAGTTCCAGTTGGGCAATACAGCTCGCTCCTTCCTTCCTTTCTTCCCTCCTCTCCCTCTGTCCACAAAGGGAATAATAAGTTTACCTGCAGGTAGTCTGCCCAAAGGAATATATATTTTGATCATTACAACCTCGCAAGTTATCTTGGGGTTTATGGGCTAGATTTGTTTTTTAAGGACCATGCCTTAAACCCAGATCACTCTGGCTCTCACTGATTGGCCAACTATACTTACTTGGTCATTGTTGGGGCTCCGATAGCTCAGAGTAAGTGAAAATAGCAATTGTTTTGGCCAGAAATCCCTTCTAGATTGATTTTGTTTTTGTTTTGACTAGATAAAAGAGGCCAGTCTTTGCCTCAGTTATTACCTAGCTTTAATCACTAGATGGGACTGCCTCAGTCAAACTGAGACCTGGAAAAGACCTTAGCTTAAAAAAGGCAAGGTTTCCCACTGCATCTAAGGCCATCTCCAGTTGTCCTGATCTCTACATCTTGCCAACTGGACCCAGATGGCTCTGGAGGAAAAAGTGAGGCTAGTAACTCAGCACAGCCCTCCCCCGTTTAAATCCAAGTCACTTGCAAGTCATGACATCACCTTCTTGAAGCCACGATCCTCTTTGAGAACAGAAACAATGCTGCAATTCCTATTTTCCCCTCAGGATGCCCAGCATATTATACATTAACACAAGATAATCACATACAAATATACACACTGAGGGACAGTCTCAATGTCACTCTATATGTTAAAGAGAAGTTTAATTTATTTTTTACTATATCAGATACAAAAATAAACATTTGAATATTTTCTTTTTGCAACCCAAGCTCATGCATACCTCACTCCGGAGAACACTGATATAGGAGCATTGAAAAAAATTAACAAAATAGCAGAAAGAATATTCATCCAGAAATGAGATAATACATTATCGTCTCTATTTTAACCTTAAACCTTTAAAGTTGAGGAAACCACAAAACATCCAGAATGTTTTTAACACTGTTAGTGAACAACACACAAATGGCACCGCTGTGCTAAGATCAACAAGAGGGTACAAAGACAGAAGCACTACTATATTCATTTTCAAGGCTGAATAACAATAAACATTTTCAACATGGGCAAGACCTTACAGGACAATTATGCCCAAGAAATGCAGATACCAGTGGTCTGGGAACAGATTTGAATTTATTTTTTTGCAGCTGGCTATTTCTTGCTTGCAACTATGAGTTTGTCAGGGGAAACATCAGTCACAAACCCAAGTGCCTAAGTATCAAGTGTTCCTCTGGATACAATTGACATCTGGGGCATTTTAAAATAATGCACTAAGGTTTGCCAGACACTTTACATACATTATCTCATTTGGTCCACAGCAAAAAGCAAAGAATCTGTAACTAAAAACTCCTCATGTAAAGCACTGTACTTTAAAAAATTTTATCACTTTATCCTTGCTGACAAATACTATGCTATAATTTAGTTTCAGCTAAAAATCTTCTATGGCAGATTCAATCAAGAGCAACTCCTACTTCAGTTTTAGTCAATTTTAGCTTGGCTCAACTGAAATACATTTACAAAGTTTAGTACTTAAAATATGACTGATCTAAATTGAACAAACAACAAATGTCACAGCAATTTATTGGCTTTCAGTTTAATTTAAATTGCTCTATCAGATTAAATATTATGTTTATTTTTCCTGGCACAGCATATATCATGGAATCAGGGCTGGAAAGAACTCTAGACATTAATTACCTTAAAAAAAAAAACCCTACAAAGTGAATTGCTTTTGCTTCTGATTCTAGTAACAAATAAAAGACCAAACTTTTTAATCACTGTGTAGCAACTTCCCTAAACAACTTCTTTTCTTTACATGTTAAATTTTTGTCATTAAAATAAATTTTGTTTTGGGACCAGACTGCATATATTTAGTAAGGTTAATGATTTTTCATTATACCTACTCATCAGAAAAGGATTAAGTGATGGTGTGGTGAACTTTATGATATAATATAGTTCTACATTTAACTAGTCCTGGAACTTTCCTTCAACAGGTCAGTTAACATCTCTGGAACACAGCTGATTCAGGTACAAAATAAGAGGGCTTTGACTACTTGACTAATATTCAGTTCAAGTGGATTCTTCTTTAATATGAAGTTTTATTTAAGAGATTATATGGTAACAGATTAAGAGCTGGAATGGTCTTAAGGGGCTTCTTATTTGATTCAATCCCTAGTTTGAAGATAAGGAAATGGAGACCCAGGGAATGCCAGTGACCTGCCCAAGACCATATATCAGAAAGTGGGATTTAAATCTGGGTCCTCTGACCCTACTCTTATCAGGTGACTTGCTTTGCAACTGCAAAATTCTCACCTAATAAATTAATACCCATTAAAATACTTAAATTGATATGATTTCTAGAACTAGCATAGTCTCCTAAAACTTCATATTTGTTGTAACTTTCAATTCTCTTACTAACAGAAATTCAGAGTATACTGTCATGTATTCATTTATCTTTTGAGACATTTACACTGAAGAGATGTCTGCCTCTGTTTCTCCCTCTGTGTCTCTCCCTCTCTCTGGCTCTCTTTTCTTGCTACTTGTCTACTGGGAAATGGCTTTTGATGTTAATTCCCATTATATTTTGGATGTATTGGTGATTAGCAATTTTGGGGGGAATTTTTAAATTCTCTCTTTAGATACAGTTTGGGAGGCAGGGGGAGGGAGGCACCTGGTCTTATTCTCTTCTCATTTTTCACTGGTGAAATTCAAGTCACATATCCATTTTTAACTTATTTTAGCATAGCCTAATTTCGGCCAAATTGCTTCCTAGTTTTTCCAGCAGTTCTTATCAAAAATGTAGTCCTCCCATTAATTTATGTTCTTGGGTTTACCAAACAATGGACTACTATCTAATCTGTTCCACTGATCTATTTTTTCTGTGGGTTTTTTTTTTTTTCAAACCAGACTGTCTGAATGACTACTGGCTTATTTGGAATAGATTTCACTATAGCTATGTATAGATAGTTGACCAACTAATTAGAGCAAAGATTGAAATTTATATAAAATTCTGAGAAAGGATAAAGATGAGAGGATAATACTACGTATAATTACAACTCCAAGTCAATCTAAATAAGCTGTTAATTCTGTAAAATATGTAAATAAAAATAAAATGGAAATTGACGATTGTTATCTCTTAAAGAATACTTAAAAGAAATAAGACAATTGCCATAAAAGTTGACCCAAAAAAGCACAAAATAGCTTTAGCTATTTTGTATTCATTCTCCATTACCTGGCCTTGCTTCCATCTCCTATAGACATCTTTTTAAAATCTAAGATAGTTAATAAGTTACCTATGAATCTATAAGGTCTCCTGAGATAGTTCCGCGCCACCCCCTTTTTATTTTTTGCTAATTAAAAGTCTCTTACATGTATTCAGAATTTAGTATTTAAAAACTTCCCATCACTCAGGCTGACAGTCCAAGAAGAATTTTCATCCCTGGAATCCTAGCTATTTTTTTTTTTTCTGAATTCTATAAAATCTACCTCCCCAAATTGAAGGTACATGTCTGACTTTCCCATCCTCATTCACATTTTCAAAAATGGAACTGTCACTTCCCCACAAAGTTCTCAATATTTCCATCCCAGGAACCTCCTAGTTCATGAGAGCCAGGTCCACAACAGAAGTTTCCGCTGTCGGTTTCTCTATCTTTTGAAAGATGACATTATTATTAAGGCAAGTGAAAGTTTTAAAAAATACCAGCCACTCTGCTTTGGGCAGAAAGAGAGAACATGTGAGCAGCCCAGGCAATCTCAGTTTATCATTACTATTACAACATGTGCTAGATTTGTGATGTGTTTCCTAAATTCCTCATTTATGTCTTTCTGTTAAGGTGGTACATGGTATACTTTTGGGGACAATATTGCTTCTTTCATTGCCTCTCTCCCATTATGCCTTCTTTCCTCATATATATGATTTAATACAATGCTATCCTACCCCACTTTTAATTTTTTCTGTATTTTGAATAACTTAAACTCTTCCAGTGCCAAATTCTGGTAATAATTCCAAATCTAATCAAATGTAAGTGAAAATTATTAAGTCAAAATTTGTCCTCTTGTGTAACAATCTCTAGTTCACCCTGTTTATTATCCATTTTAAGTGCATATTCAAGCACCTAAGTACATGGATTTTATTGCTTGTCTTCTACCTGGATATTGTCTCATATGGATTGCACTTATCTTCTACTGTCTTTGTTGTACTTACTACCCAAAATGTTCCAGCTTTTTGTCTTCCTTTACCTATTCAGTTTAAAGGTCTCTTAATTAAATTTGCAAAAAACCCCAGCAAATATGCCTTTATTGGTCCTTATTAAGTACATTCCGTCCCTTGTCAAGGACTCATCATTTCCGTATTTCATGTAATAGTCTAGACATTCATTTAGCATATTAGCTATCCTGAAATAACCCTTTGCAGATACTATAAGAGAAATCTCTTCTATCTAGAAGGGAAAACTATTATAGAGTGGATAGAGTGGTAGATTTACCTACTTTTGACACATATAAGCTGACTGACCACAGGACAATTCACTTTTTTTTTTTAAATTTTATTTTAGTTTGCATCATTCATTTCCACAAGATTTTGAGTCACATATTTTCTCCCCTTCTTTCCCCTACCCACCACCCCAAAACAGGATCCCAGTGTGTTCTCTCCTATGTCACTTTTCGGTAGGGCAGGATGGATCTCCCAACCACA
>CM053589.1:76075610-76108289 GCA_028646515.1 Pseudochirops corinnae
CTCTCTTTTCATGATTTTCTTGCATCATTCTTATTTCTCTTCCCAATTTTTCCTCCACTTCTCTCATTTGGTTTTCAAAAACCTTCTTAAGCTGATCTATGGCTTTTAGGCAGTCTTCATGCTTCTTGGAAGCTTTTGGTGTGGGAGTTCTGTGTTGTCTTCCTCTCATTCCATGCTTTGATCCCTCTTGTCCCCAAAGAAGGAATCTAGAGTTTGATTGTTGTTCTTACTTTGCTTCCTTTGCCTGCTCATGTTAGCCAGTCAATGATTTTTTAGCTCTGTGGAACTCTGATTCCAGAGGAGAAAGCTTTGTCTCAAATTGCTGGGGTTTTCCCAGCCCATAGGGGGCTGTCATTTTTTTGCAGCCCCCACCAGCTTTGGCTCACTGAAAACGCAACCCAGGACCACCACCCGAGACCATGATCTGGATCCAGGCTGCTCAACACAAGAGCACTTGACCTCTGCAGTCTGCAGGCCAGGGAGTTCTGAAGCCTTCACGTTGAGGCAGCCCTGCAGCTGCCTCTTCTGCCGCTTCTTTGCCCTGGAGGCAATTTGTATATGCCCCATTGTTAATAAACTGATCTTGCTTGGAGTCTGTACCTCAGACTACATTATTTAAATTTTCTCTAGACAGTTTGAAGGTTCCACTGAGATCAGCGGAGGGCCCTTGGTTCCCCAGACTGCCTTAGCAGAGCTCCTTTCTTCTCTTTTAGCCCTGGGGTAGAACTTTCTACTTGAACTTAGAACTTCTTTTAGGTGAGTGGGGTACATTCTCTGCACCCTTTGTGAAGACTCTTCAGGATGAGAAGGGAGAAAAACTATCTGGAAACCAGAGATAGACTTTTATAAGACTGGACGGACCTGAGTCCTGGATTTACACAATCTAGGACCCTTCCCACCTTCCCTTGCTGTCATCAGCATTAGACCCCTTTCAGGAATTTTTCACCTCCACCCTTTATTGTGACCTTTTCCCCTCCCTTGCTTTGGGGTTTACCAAATAAGGCCACAGATGATACCTTCGTTTCCTGTCCCACCTCCCTGCCAATAGGAGATAGTGGCAAGCTTCTTTGTTATCCATCATTGGGTTAGATTTCGCACCAAGACTGACAGCCTGCCTCCTAGCCAATGGGAGAAGGGACAGCCAGGGGGAGGGAGCTTGACCACCTTAGGGTATAAATTCTTGTTCTGACTTTTGTAACATGCCTCCTCTCCTTGATCTCTCCCCCTCCCCCCATGGAGAGGACTGCCCTCTTCCTGCAGGGTAAGAGAATAAAACTTCCTGTTCCTTCCTCAAGATGCCTCTGATTTTTTAATTTTTCTTGGGGAAGGGATTTTTGGTGTCCCTGTACCCCACACATAGGGAACTATGGCTGAGACCTAGTTCTTCCCTTGAATCCAAATATTCTCCAAGCTAGAAAATAAGCACCCAATTGGGGAAAAGCTATAATCTTTGTCTTGGGGTACAGTTTTATGTTCAGTGTGATAATTTGGAAATAACTGGCAATCTGGAGCCCTGGCAAATCCCATGGGGATAATCTCTTGAAGGAAATTTTTTTTTTCATCAAGGAAGATGTCCCCTCCATTGAAGTGGGGGGTAGAGGAGGGAAGGGAGAATTAGATTGCACACCATATAGATGTTCTTCAAGGCTAAGAAGAGTTGAGGAAGCCTTGTCTTCCTAGTCAAAGTGGGGATAAGTAAAACACAGAACAAGTTAATTTAAATCCCTTTATTGCCCTGACTAGGGATGTTTATGTGTATTTATGTAAATCAAGCTGATTTCTTCCCATGGCCTGATCAGCCTGGGGAGTGTTGTATAGTACAGTCTCTGGAGACATCTAGGGACCAAACTGAGACTAACTATGTGCTTGATTTTTGTTTCTTTTTTGTTTTTCGAAGTAAGTCTCATCATTGGTGTTTGGTATTCGCTGTATAACAACATTCCTTTGATTCATTTAAGAAGAGAGACTGTCTTCATGTTTTGCTTTAATATTGTCTTCTATTAGCTCATAAACTGAGTCCATAGACAAAAGGACTGAACCAACTGGCAGCCATGCCTATGACAGGGCAATATGACACTATGAACCTAGTCATAGAAAACAAGGGTCAATAGAGGAATCCTGTGTCTCCTCAGGTGGTATTCATTTGTTCCAAAAGCACCAACATCTGTGGGAAACCCACCGGATTTTCCTTAGCTATTAATAAACTACTCATCCTGGCACTAAAATCAACCTCCAGTTTTAGTGCTGTGAACTACCAGAGGGATTTCCTACTAGCCATTCCTGAACGTTTATTAGATCCAGGAACCAAGCCCCAGGCCTGTGACTAGGCCCCTCAGGGAGGAACTCCTGAAAAACAGTTGAAACCCTAGAAGGGCATTCTCAGAGACTGTATCTTTATTAGCCAACCAAGTATCTCAATTGGAAATTGGACCAGTAAAAGATCTTTTTAACTTTTACAAACAAAAGAGGTGCCTTAGTTGACAAGGAGAAGTAAAATCTAGCCCTTAAAGGAGAAGCTGAGATTTCTTTTTATTTTATCTTATTTTAGAGTTTTCTACTGAATCCTCTAAAACCAGTGAGGAAACATCATATTCATTGTCTCAATTGAGATTTGTGGGGGGCACTGCATAAACATTTGTCAGCCATATGTGAGTCTCACAAATTTCTCTTTGGTTACCTTTAAGAAGTTTTTTTTTAATAATGGGAGCTAAAAATAGCAAAACTCGTGTGCCAAAAGGAACACTCCTAGAAAAACTTCTTAAAGCCTGAGACAAGGGGGAGCTACCAATGGAGATAGGGATGCCCCAAAAACAAGCAATTAGACTTTGTGATACTTGCTTTAAAACAGAGAAAAATTCAGCTGATGAATCATTTTGGCCTCAATTTGATACCTATGATTATGATAAATTGAGAGATTTAAGATGAGTCATAGCAGGTAAAAAGCCCAAAGCAGCTAGAATGCCTGTATTTGTGGAGCAAATTAACTGATGCTTTAACTAAATCTAAGTCATTTAATGGCATCTGCCTGACTCCCCCTGAGGTGTTCTCTTTTTCTCCAATTTCCTTGCTTCTCTAGTCTTCTTTCTCTTCTTTCCCCACTTCTTTACACCCTCCTATACCTATGTCCTTGTCCCAACTTTCTGCCCTGTTTTAACTCCCTCCTCTCCAGTTCCTTTGTCCCCCTGCTCCTTTGCTCTCACCCTCATCCTTCTACCTTGCCTCTCTAGTTTCTCCCTACTTTTATATCCTCCTCTGCTCTGGTATGATTTCTTTCAGCTACCTCTCCTTCTATTTCTGAGCTTTGTCTGTCCTTCTTCACCTCCTCCTTCTCCTCTCCTGCTTTCTGCACCTCCATCCTACTCTCCTGTGTAAACTAGAAGCTCAGTTTCTTCCAAAGAAAAGGGGAAACCTAGAAGCATTTTCCCTCTTCAAGAAACTCTTAGTCATGATCACAGAGGCAAAGTAGATACTGAGCAACATCAGCTTTTCAGCCTCTCCACCCTCTCCACTTGGAGAAGTAACACTCCTAGATTTGATGAAGACTCTGGAGCAGATAAAGGCCACTTTCGAGTCATATTTAGAGGTTAGAATCCTACTTGGGGAGATGTAACTGATTTAAGTCACCTACAATCCACTGGAGAGAAACAAGCCATCATAAAAGCAACAGATAGGTGGGCTTCAGTGGAGTGGGGTAGGGGTGGGACTGATCTCAAAGGTTTTTCCAATTGGCCTATACAAGATCCACATTGGGACCCCAATGATCATGATGGTTACATCAGATTACAATGGTCCAGGCAATCTTCAGTATAAATGATTTTGCAACATGTCTGGAGACCCAGAACAAGTACCAGGAGATACTGCAAGAAAAGAATGAAACTCCTTATCATTTTTATGATAGACTATGCAAAAGTGCTAAACTATATACAAGATTAGGCCCCATCAATCCTCAAGGTGCACATATAGTTAGCACTAGCTTTGCAAGTCAATCATTGCCTGAAATAAGAAAGCATTTCTATAAATGGTTAGCATAAGATACCTATAGGTCAGCTTAAGGGGATTGCCTTATTTGTTTATGAAGATGGGGAGAAAGAAAAACAAACAAAAAAAAAGGAAAAACAGGAGAAAGAAATGCAAGAGAAGGAAAAACAGGAAAAAGAGAAGGAACAAACTGTCATAGCCCCAGTACAGAGTTTCAGTTCAAACCATTCTTTTTTAAAATTTAATATTTTATTTTCCCCCAATTACATATAAAAACAATGTTAAAAATTTTTTTTCAGATTTTGGGTTCCAAATCCTTTCTCTCCCTCTCTACCCCCCCCCATTGAGAATGCAAACAATTTGACATAGCTTAAGCATGTGTAAAATATGCAAAACACATTTCCATGTAAGTCATGCTGTGAAAGAAAATGCAGAGTAAAAAAAAAAAACTCCAAGAAAAATAAAGAAAAACTATTCTTCAATCTGCATTAAAAAAAAAAAAATCTGCATCCAGACTCCATCAGTTCTTTCTCTGAAGATGGCTGGCACCTTTTACCATAAGTCCTTCAGAATTGTATTGGATCATTGTGTTACTAAGAATAGCTAAGTTATTCACAGCTGATCTCCATAAAATATTGCTGTTTGTACACACAATGTTCTTTTGCTACACATCAGGTTATGTAAATCTTCCCAAGTTTTTATGAGCATCCTGATCATCATTTCTTATAGTATTCCCATCACAATCATATACAACAACCTATTCAGTCATGCCCCAATTGATGGACATCCCTTCAATTTCCAGTTCTTTGCCACCACATAAAGTGCTGCTATAGAAAGGTTTAAACCATTATTGCTTCTTTACAAGCTGTTTCAGAGGGCACAGCACAGGCAGTGTTAGAGGCAACCTCCAATCCAAACTTTGAAATTTGAGTGAATGTATTTTGTTGTGGTAGAAAGGGCCATATTGTCATAGACTAGAAAGAATAGTGGGTAAGAGGTAAGTCTTAAAGCATGAGTTAGGAAATCAGAAGCCACTCCCTTCTGTTCATGTAACAAAAAGAGTGAAGGATTTACTCAAGAATAAAAGGTGGAATTTCTCTAGAGGTTCCCAGAGAATCAGTAATGAATGAAGGTTTAGGGAAGGGTAGAGGACTCTTTCATTTTTCTAGAACCTGATGCCTTGGCTCCAATTTTCCTGGTCCATTCCTCTTCCTAAAATGGTTGAACCCCATGTCACCCTTAAGATTGGGGACACATTCTACAATTATTTGCTAAATACTGGAGCCTCTAATTCAGTGCTAATGAGTAAGCCTGATTCCAACTATACCTTTATTAAGTATTTAAATATTGTTGGGGTTTCAGGAAAGCCTTAGCATATTCCTAAATTGTCCCTTCATACACTCTTCATGGGTCCACTTTCTATGGAACATTCTTTTCTCCTTATGATTAAACTCCTGTTAACCTATTTCCTGTTCCCCTGTTGCCTAAAACTGCCCAAGGATTCCTTCTCCTTGTTCCCAGTCTTTACTCAAAATAACCAAGTAGCAGTTGGATATACTCTTTGCATCTCCTTTGTTATTCTCAACTTCATCCTCAGACATGGGCCTCCCAAAATTGCTGTCTCTGTTACTATTAAAACTAAAGGAGGTCCCTCCACCATCTATCTCTTAGTATTCCTTGTCCAGGATAACCACTGAGGGTATCTCACCTATTATTGACTCATTCGTTAAATATCAAGGTGTTATTATTCCTTGTAAATCCCCATACAATACAGCAATACTTCCTAAGAAACCTAAATTAGGTGCTGATGGCAAACCTGTTTATTGATTTGTTCAGGATTTATGCACAATTATGCTTATATTATCCCTAGACATCTGATGGAACCCAACCCTGTTACTCTCATCCCCTCGATTCCTGTGAGGCATTCTGCTTTATGATCTTTGTTTAGCATTTTTTTTAAATCCTCATATACCCAGATTTCTAGCATTTGTTTGCTTTTACTTGGAAACATGCACAGTGGCCATGGCCTCATCTACCTCAAGGTTATGTAGAAAAGCCCACTTTATTTTCTCAAATTTCACAGTAAGATTTAGCTTCTATCACTTTTAAAGATTCTGCCTTGGTCTAGTACAGTGATTCTCAACCTGTGGGTCATGACTCCTTTGGGGGTCGAATGGGGTCACCTAAGACCATTGAAAAACACATCTTTCCGATGGTCTTAGGAACTAAGACACCACTCCTCTATCCGTCTTCAGGTGGGTCCACCCACATGCAGATATGCCCACATACGAGTATTAAAGGGTCACAGAATTAGGAAGGTTGAGAACCACTGGTCTAGTACATAGACAAACTGCTTCTAGCAGCACTGGATTCTGAGACTGGCCAGGAAGATAGTCATCCTCTGCTACTGGAGTCTCACCACGGAGGCCACAAAGTTTCTAAGTGGAAAGTCCAATGATGCCTTCCACATGTGGAATATGTGGGGTGTATCCTGGCTGCTGGTACTTGTTCTGTTTCTCCTAAACAAATTCAGACTACCCAGCAACTCCGCCCTCATTATTAAGAGATAGCTGACAACCATCTTTGGAGCAGATGGATAGCTGCAGGATTATTACAGTAAGTAGTGGATTACTTTGGTGAAATTATCAAGCCTTTTGTTTCTCTAACTAAAAACTCTGTTCTAGAACATTTCAAGCTAGACATAGATTCCCAAAGTGACCAATACCACTTCCTGGGAGTGCTGGAATAATCCAAGGGGGTGGTGCAATTGCAGAGTATTGAATAAAAATAAAGGGGAGGTACTAGCACAAGGAAATAAGGGAAGAAAAAATTTTAAAACTGTATGTTTCATCTGTTGTGTAACAGAACTAAAGTCATAGTGATTACATTACTTTCTAAATAAACACACAAAATGCAAGTCATAGTCAATCAGTGGTCAAGTCTGCTGACAGGTCCTAAGAAGCAAGTGTTGGCAGGGCAGGTGAGCATGTCGTGCATTGTCGGGAAGTTCACCACACATTTGCAGCAATAGGTGCATGTAATGACTTATTTATAATATGATACTATATGGTTACACGATACAATATTGCATCATCAAAATTTCAGTGCAGGAAAAAAGGCGCAAATTTACAATAAATTATTAAATTTAAGATCATTTTTTAAAAAATTGTATTTTTTTTGGAAATGATGTAAATTTAAAAAAAACACTAAAGGGTTAAAGAAAGTAGATTTCCAGGGGGACACTGAGTAGTTTTTTTTGGTTGTCTATTTCAAGGGGGCAGTAAGCTAAGTAAGTTTGGGAACCTCTGAGCTAGATCATCAACATGTCTCAGCTCTGGCAGAGCTCAGAAGGGCCCTGTTATCTGCATCTTTACTGGCAATCCTAGATTACATGCAGTAAGTCCTTCACTCTTTTTGTTACTTGAGCAGAGTGGGGTGGCTTCTGATTTCCTAATTCATGCTTTAAAGACTTACTCGGAGCCCAGAGGCTTATTATTCTGCTCACTTGATGCTATGGATACTGGAGCACCACCCTTCCTTTCAGGCCATAGCTGCTACTGCCCTTTTGGTGAAGGCTTGTTGATTTGGTTTTGGGTTGCCCCTTAAGAGGGCAGTGCCCCCATGAAGTTGAGACCCTCTTACTCCATTACTAGACTCAGGCCTTCTTAGATCAGACACTTACCAAAAGTCACAAAGTGACTCTGCTGAATAATGAAAACATTACCCTCAAGCGCTGTGTAATCCTCACCCTTGCCACATTGCTCCTATATGACTGTACTTCTGTAGTAGACTATAATCTGCTAGTAAAATCACTGCAAACGTAAAATTCATCAGATCTTTTGTCTACCCAGAAATTTCCTGCCACCCTGGCCATTGTTCACTGTTCTGCCCACATGGGAGGAACTGGTTCTGTTTCAAGAGGGAATGATCATGCTCATGGCACTGCCAAGCTTACTGCCCTTGAAGGTGCTACATATATTTTTAATGTCTCACCTTCTGAGATGATGACATCCCCTTTTACTATGGTGAGTCTGAAATGAAGAAGTAGAAGCAACAGTATAAGGCAAAACAGGTTTCTGGGGTCTGGGTATCTGCAGAGGGCAAACCACTCCTCCTCCTGGAGTTTCTATCACCAGATATGTCTATCTTTTCATAAGGGGAGCCACTTCGGTATTCAAGGAATTGTGGATTCCATTAGAAGGGTTGTCCCAGATGTTAGCAACAAAGCCATATGTCTATATACTTCTTTCACATCATGACTTTCCCCAGTTGGCATAAGAAATTAAATGGGAATTTGGGGGGAATTTTGTTGAAGCCATTGATGATAAATGAAGGCCAGTAGATGACACAGGAAAAAAAAAACTGCCCTCTTAAGGGGCAACCCAAAAGAAATGCATAAAATATGTTTATAGTATACTATATAGTGTTATAATAACAAGAAAAAAATGGAAATTCATGAAGCCAGAAGACTTCTCTGGTATGAAGGGAGGTCAAAACTTTTTTTATGTGGATTTTCCAGATTATGGGGGCACTACATCCCTGACCCCCATGATGTGGAAGAGATTACTGTAAATGTCAGATTTTTTTATGCTGTATTTTGGTAGATTAATCTCCAAGTTGTAAAATGTATTTTGAAATTACTTTGAATATTTGTACTGCTGCTTTTTGGATTTTATTTTGCGGAAAAACTATTGATTTCATGGATTTATTTTGTGGACTGCAACTTTGCTGAAGCTATCTGTTTTCTCAACTAGTTTCTTTGCTGATTCCCCAGGACTTTCTAAGTAAACCTTCATGTCATCAGCAGAGGGACAATTTTAATTTCTTTGTCTATCTTTACATCTTTACTCTTGTCTTAGAGCAAACTTTCATATGATTAATAGATTGTACTTTTTCTGAAAACTTTTTCATATCCTTTGGCCATTTACCCATTGGAAAATGGTTTTTAGAATTACACATTTGCATCGATTTCTTATATAACTTGGATAGCTAATCTACATTGGATATAGTTGGAGCAAAGTCTTTTCCATTAATCAATAGCTTCCTGTTTAATTCTTGCTGCACTTATTTTGTTTTTACAAGTTTTTGAATTTCTTGAAATTAAAAACAAAACTGTTTCATCTTTTTTGATCTTCTATATCCCTTGTTTGGTTAAAAATTCACTTAGTATTGTGGATATCTGCATCTCTCTTCATTTTTTTTCTGATAATTTCTGATATTTAGATTGAATGCCAAATGAAATTTATTATAGTATGTGGTATATAGTATATGGTCTAAATCTATTTTGCCAAAAACTTTTCAGTTTTTCCATAGTTCTTGTCAATTCTATGAATAATTTGTCATTGTGTTAGTCTATGCATATCTAATGTTACAATGATCTACTTTTTGATTTTTTAAATCACTATCAAATAGTTCTTGAGATGTTTTGGAATGTAATTTGAATTCTATAGTGTTCTTTCCTCCCTAACCCCCGAACTATGTGCATAACTTCCTTTATTTCATACCTTTTTTCCCCCTCTAATGTCTAGCTCTATAAAATAACCACTAGTTAGTCTGATGGGTAAAGCACTAAATTTGCAAACTAGCAATTTTTGCCATTTTTTATGATGTTTCTATGCATATTTCAACCATGAGCCCTAATTACTCTTCTGATTTTTAAAATTCAGTCTTGAATTTTACACTTTATTGAAGTTACAGTTTCTATCAATTCTTTTAATACTTTGCTGGTGTTTTCTAAATAAACTATCATAGTGTTAATTTTATTTCCTTTTTAGCAAATGCTTATGCCTTATTTTTTTTTCCTCTTGGGTAGCAGTCATTGCTATCATTTCTAGAAGAGGGACAGGGACCAAATTTATGATTTCATTGGTATAGGGATCTCTCAGATGAAGGAACTCCCTAAGCAGGCTGTCAACTTATGATCTTAAGAGAGTTACCTAGTACACCTAGAGTTTAAATGACTTGCCTAGGGTCACACAGCCAATGTGTGTCAGAAGTAGAACTCTCTGACTTACCATGCTGCCTTTCCATCATTTCTAGTCTTAGGACAAAATAGTAATATGGACACAGGACATCTTTGTCTTGTATCCTTGTCCATATATCAGAAAAGTTTCTAATCTTTCTCCACTGAAATAAAGAAAGCTTTTAGATTTACAGATTAGGACCATATTTCTTTGTACCACATTTTCTTTCTCAATTTTTGAGAATAATTATTGGAACATGGGTGTTTACTTATAAAAATGTTATCAGTTTTGATCAGTTATTTGTTTTTATATCACCTTTATCTCCAAATATAATTATCTCTATCCAACAAGTCATCCCTTAGAACAAAGAATAAAGGAGGAAAAAAAAATCATTTTAGCAAAACCCACACATCTTCCAACTCTGAAATTATACATGTAGCATTCATTCCATACCTGGAGGACTTTACATCTTCAAAAAGAGGGAAATATATTTTCTGGTATTTTCTTCTGTGTCATGCTTAGTCATTATATTTATGAAGTATTCAACTTAATTTTTTTCTTTCCAATATCACTGTTATAGTTGTGTATATTGGTTTCTTGGTTCTGCTTTATTCTGCATCAATTCATTAAAATTCTGTCATGTTTCTTCAAATTCTTGCATTGCACTCATGGACCACAATTTACTTAGCTGTTCTATAATCCATAGGCTTCTACTTTGTTTCTAATTATTTGATACCACAAAAAGTACTACTAGTTTGGAGGCATATTTGATCTTTCATTCTCACTTTGACATATGTGAGACATATACTTCACAGTAAGACCTCTCAGTGGAGTCTTGATGACATGTCAAGTTCTTTTTTTTTTAAAAAGCATAATTCCAAATGTTTTACAGTAAGTCAACAAACATTTATTAAGGGGTACATTTAAGAGACAGGCACTGTGCTCAACACTGGGGATACAAAAGAGAAAAAAGGCAGTTCCTGCTCTCAAGGAGCTCCCAATCTAATGGAGGAAGTAACAAGCAAATACATACAAAACAAGTTATACACAGGATAAATAGGAATTCAGTGAGAGAGGGAAGGCACTACTATTCAGGGGTTATAAAAGGCTTTCCGTAAAAGATGTGCTAGAAGCCAGTAGGCAGAGATGAAGAAGGAGGGAGAGTGTTTCAGGAACAGAGAACAGCTAGCAAAAAAATGACTAGAGCAGAGAAATCAAGTGTCTTGCTCTTGGAATGGGCAGAGTAGCAAAGCACTGCACTTGAACAGTACCTTTCAGGGAGTAAGGTGTAAGAAGACTGGAAAGGAAGGAGGCAAGGTTATGAAGGGTTTTGAATGCCAAACAACATTTTGTATTTGATCCTGGAGGTTGTGAGCCTGAGGAACTGGGAATTTTTGCCCTTTACAGTAACAGAGAAGGTAAGAGTGGGGGAAGGTTAAGAGGGAAAGAGAATGAATTTGGTTTTGGACATGTCAAGTTTAAGATCTCTGAAAAGCAGTTGGAGATGTAAGATCAGAGGTCAGCAGAGAGTTTGGGGCTAGATAGGTAGATCTGAGAATGCTTAGCATAGAGATGGTTACTAATGGGAGCTGATGAGATGTCTGAGTAGTATAGGGAGAAAAAAAAAAAGGGCCTGGGACAGATTCCTGTGCAACACAGAATGGCTAGAGCAATGAATTGCTCCATCAACAGTATAGTAGTGGATGTGTCTTTCCACAGGCCCTATGACAGTGACTAGTTCCATCTTTTATCACTGCCAATTAACTGGTTGTGAACTAGTCTGATTAGCCTGTTATTGAGGATCGCTTGATGTTCTTTTGAAAACTGTTCATAATCCTTTAACCACTTAGCCACTAGGTAATGTAGTGGTTAGAGCACTGGACTTGAGAGTTGGAAACATCTGGGTTTCAAACTTTGATTCAAATATTTACTAGCTGTGTGACCCTGGACAAGTCAATTTCTCAGTGTGTTTCCATGCATACAAAATGAGTTGCTGTGAGGATCAAATACTGTAGTCATTTTCAGGGTTTTTGTTGTCCAGTAGTGTCTAACTCTGTGACCCTGTATGGGATTTTCTTGTCAAAGACACTGGAGTGGTTTGCCATGACCTTCCCCAGTTCTAAGAGCTATATGTTTTCAGCTGTTAACAGTTACTTCTCTAAATATCTTGGCTTTCAGACCTTTATCAGACACTTACTTAAGGAAAAGATGTTTTACATGAATAGTTTCTCTACTAATGCTTATATGCACAAACTTTGTTCATGCAAAAGTTTTTCAATTTATGTCATCAAAATTATCTTATTTTATCCTTGGTGATTACTAACTCTTGTCTTAACTCTTCCAGCTGTAACTGTGAAAGGTAGCTATCTATAAGTTTCTTAGGCTTTCATATTAAGGCTGTGCATTCATTTTGGCAGCATAGTAACTTTCTTATTACAATTCCCTTACTATTTTGCCAGTTTTGTGATTTTCTCCATTCTTTGTGTAGACCAAGAAGCTTGCTAGAAGACCTTGTCTTCTTTTGTCTTCTGCAAGATGGCCCCAGGACTGGTGAACTCTATAAGGAAGTTAGTCCCAGCCTAATTTTCTTGATAGTAAACAAAAGGCTATATTTTCAAGTGTTATCACAAATGTAGACTTTAACATACCCCTACATTTTCTACATGAGAAACACTTTCTATTACAATATTCTAGGCCCACATGTAGCCAATTTAGATATTTTTTGTGTTCCTGCATTAGATATTTGAAACTCCAATATTCTATCCCCAAACTTCTTTTGTGCTTATTATTTGGCATAAAGGTCTATTTGTATACTCTCCTAGAAGACATATTATTATTATTATTACAAGATCATAGTTTTAGACCTGGAAGGGACATGGAAAGCCACCTAGTTCAGCTCCCTTATTTTTCAACGAAAACAGAACCTTGCAAGATTTAAGTGACTTAGTCAAAGTCACACAGGAATAAGCATCAGAGAGCCAGGGTTTGAACAGGTCTTTCAGGTCATTGTTCAAGTCAATGAGACAAAAGCATTTTAAGGAACAGGGCAATTAATTCTTCTTTCTTAGAAGTTAAGGGGTGGAGAGATAAAGAAGGAGCACACACAAAAAATGAAAAAAAAATTTATTTCCTCAGTGTTTAATCCACTGTCAATACTGTCCTTTTGTTGCAACACATTTGCAAAACAAAAACAAAAACAAAAAAACCTCAGCTTTTATTTTCCATTTAAAACAACTACAATATTTACAAGCTGTTTCCAATAACACACACGCAGACACACTCAGAGACACACGTGAGTACATATATCCCTATTTCCAATCAGTATCCATATGCTGGTAGAGGCAATGTATGCTTTCAGAGCCCATTATCAGAAAAAGTAAATCCATTATTTCACCCTCACACCTTCCTTCCTACTAGCTACTTTATATATTCTTCCTTCCAATTCCTCATATAAAGCTCACATGTAAGGTTAATGTTCAATTAAAGGATGCAATTTTACTTACATGGTGAGTTTTTAAAAAGCAAAAGCAGACATGATTTTTTCCCATTTCTATTTTTCAATTGTGGAATTAAGGTTTATATTCTGAAGGCTTATGAAACTTAAGTATTCTAAGCCCTGGAGGTCATTTGGAGCAGCCATCCTTATGTCCATTTCTTTATTTTGAAAACAGAGCAAGTCTTGAACTGGGGGAACAACAATTAGCAGTTCATTCTCACCTCTGTGCTAAATGACCTTCATTTCTTCCAGTCTGGCTCTACCAAGTCAGAAGCCATTAAGTACAGAGCATAATGAAGATTACAAGAGAATAGATATAACCCTATATAATAGGTATAAAAGCCTTGAAACAAAGTGGTCATATAACACTGGTGTTGTTAATCTGCTCTGGTTTCTCCCAAATTTTGAAAAGTCTTAATACAAAGTCTTCTACAATTTAGGAGATGAGGCATTTATTTCAAAAAAAGTTATTCACCCTAGTTTAGGAAAGATATATGGTCCATTTAAAAGTTCATTTAAATAATATTGGGGAAACAGTTACATTATCTTAGACAAGTGATACAGTTGAAATGATTCACAGCTTAGCTTCAAGGCAAAGTTAACAATGGCTATACATTATCTGCATAATTAGTTCCTTCCCATTTAGAGCTTTTAGCTAAACATTTAACCAGTTTGAAATAAGAAAATTTAGAAGCATATCATTCAGACTTTTTTTGGGGGGGAAGGGTTGGAAGGAACAAAATAATAAATTATTTCACTTTTTGTTTCTCGGGAAATGGAGATCTGAAGTTTGGGCTAAGGAAACAATTAAGATACTCTCTATTCCACAACACCTGGATACATAGGGTATCTATCTTCCCCAACCCTAACCTCCAACAAACATCCATATCCATGTAAGACTGAAAAGTGAAGTTACATGACCAATGCCTTTTTAAAGTAAGATACATATCTATGGAGATATATGATGCTATCATAGTTCTGAATAAAAATTTCTACATAATTAATATTCAAGTAAAAGCCTTCAGAAGTAGTAAAAATAGATTTTTAGATCCAGTATGACAATGGAATACATCGATGACAAAGCAATAGTGGGACCTTGTCCAAACAAGATAATAATTCCAGTAATTTTTTAAATAAGCATCTCACATGATGAAAGTAGGAATATGTCAAGCACTTCTATTAGCATGGATATCTATACTTTTAAAAGAGCTAAATTTGTCCACATTGATAAAAGGATAATTAAAATAAAACAACACAACACAAGAACAGTAACAATTGACAAGCAGAAACAATATTCATGGAAGAATAACTCAAATAACTCAAAGTAGTATGTCATCAATCCATCTGGTAGACATTTTAAAGTTGGCTAATAGGATAAGACATCTTTTCAGGCACTAGATAAATCATACATAAAAATGCCTCAGGCTTTTAATTAATAATCCAATAAAGCAATCCGTGAAATTACATTCCAAGGTGGAGGCAAAATTGATGTTCAGCTAATAAAGTGCCATCTATTAAGGTTAAGAGATATGTGCCTCAATATTTAATGAGCCTTTAAAAATTCATTAAAGTTGGATGTTGGAGAAACATACCACTAAACCAAAAACTCAAGAAGTAAAAGGAAAGTATGTCTGCTCAGTAAGTTAGATTTCCTTGCAGAAATTACTATTTTCATTATTTGGCACATGATCTACAGATACAACAATTTTCTCTACCTCAGTAAGGATAAGTACTGGTAGCACTTTTAAAAGTACGACATATTTCCTTGTGTAACCCTTTTTCTTTTCTAATATAGGAAATGCAGTGAAGGTAGGTCGTAACTTCATTAGTTTTGGTAAAAGGAAAGGTCAAATTCTCATAATGGTATGTCCCCCCACCCTTTCCCTCTAAGTCTTTAACATTCACCAGTATTTTATACTTGGAAAAAAATGACACATGAACTAAATTTGGAAAGTTTAACTTTCTTTAGTGAAAAATAACCATGTAAGGTCTTTATAAATATTATATTCAGAAAAAGAAAGGATCATAATGAACTTGAAAAGTAAAGCAGTGGAATGAGTCAGAGCTTTTCTACTGGGGCTGCTAGAAGAAAAACTTAAATCATAAACCATCCCATCATTCCACTTCTGACAGAAAGAGAGGTGAGAAAACAGACATCAAAGATACACTTCCAATTTCTATGAATTACAAAGGCTGACAGAGCACATAAATTGCAGTACTTTCAAATTATGGGTCTCTAAAACTCTTGCACATATAAGAACTAAGTTGTGAGTTCTTTAAATGTAAAAGCCACAAAACAGCTTCAGTATAGGATCTTATACATATTTTGATCATCAATGAAAAAGGTTAAGAGGGTACACCAAATAGGATATCTTTTTGAGGATTAAAAACAAGAAAAACAACTTGACTTTTCCCCTTTTTACACTGGAGAAATTATAAATGCTTTCTAAATTATAATTACCTGATACAAAAGAATATATCATCGCTACTGGTGGTAGAATTATGTCAAGTTATGAGTCACTTGTACGAACTGGAGAGAATACCAATGAGGAAAATATTCAAGGTGTTCCAATTTGTAAAATTCTGAGATTAGGTTTTTCAAATGGAAAATGACAGGATTTTTATTATGTATAACTTTGCTTTTCTTAAAGTGGTTTTTTTTAGGATCAACAATTCTTGTTTCTTGATACCAATGGATTATATTCTAATAAAATCTAACTCCTACTATTTTTCTCTTGAAATAAAAGCTCACTTATTGCACTTGAGACTTCTTTTGAAGTAAAGTTGTCATTATGATCAATTCAATATTTTTCTAGGAAAAATATGCCCAGCTCCTGACTATACCACCCACGTACAATTCTCTTATGAGAACAAATCAGAATACCCTTACTAATATTGTAAAGACTTCTCTTTCATTTATCTTTAAATCTTATTCCTAATCCATCAACGAAGAGGATTACATACATTTCAAAAAGAAGAGAATGCATAAATCCTTTTAAAAGGGCAGACCTAATACTTATAGTAAAAGGAATCAACACTAAACATTGATGATGTATCTTATTTATATAAAGCAAATTTATATATGCTATAATGTATGTATCAGGGAAATAATAAGCTATTAATTAAAAAATGTCAGGCTTCACAAAAGTCTGATGGGAAAAAAAAACTCAGCTTATACATTATTTCAATAGTACAGCTGATTTACCATCACTGAATGTACAATTATGAAAGAGAGAATTTTGACAGTGTACCAACTTAAGCAAAACCCAATACAATACACAATGCCATTTTGATCAGAAATAACTTTGAGTTAAAGCAGATGGGTCTTTTAGCAGAACAGCAATTAATACCTTGTATTAATTTATTAATTTTTATCCCAGAAATAGTTACTCCAAGATTATCTTTGTGAGGCATTTCAATGCCCAAGGGGAGCAATCACACCTCCTCCCAAGGCAATTTAAAACATCAGATCATATGGAGGTAGAAAGATGGCTGCTTCCAATGATAAGCCTATGTATGCAATCTCCTTCACACACCAAAAGGGGAAAGACTCACAAAAGGGGAACTTTGCTCATGGAGTCAGAAAAGAATATTTAAGAGATGCAAATTAAATCTAAGATTCAACTCCCACCCAACCTAATGTAAGCTTGAGTTAAGCATATCCCTGAATACACACATTAGAAAACCTAATAAAATCTAGGATATGTGAAAACACATGAATTAAGTCAACTTCACAGTTATAAATATCCAAAATTACAGTTATACAGAATATATAATCATAGGAAACAAAATTCAAGTAATAGAAAAAGAATGAAGAGAAAAGGAAAATAAAAGGCAAGGTGATTAAGGGTAATTTGATAATAAGGGCTGCACCATCTGTATTATTTTGTTTTAAAAAAGTTTTTTACTTGGATAAACTACTGAATTGAAGCCAAATGCCTTCAAGATATCCTTATGAGGCCCTCAAGTATGACAACCTCTTCACTCAGCTCTTTAAGATTTGTCCTCCCCTTGAAAAATTAAAACTTTTCTCTTGGAAACTGATACCAACCTAACTAGTAAGGAGCAAAATCTCTAGGACTGCTGTAGAAAAACAGGATCTATTCTGCTGCACTGGGTGCTCATCCTTGATGTGGACACAATAATTGGCAGTAGTGTTCACATTACTAAATGCACCACGAAAGATGGCTTTGGGAAACAATGCCAACATATAGAGAGGTTCATCTCAAGATTTAGTATTCTGTGTAAAGGAAACAACAAATGCACTGGTATGAAATCTAACCTACTGAACCAACCAAGAAAAAGGATGAGCAACATAGCTCCTGCCATCTGTGATTATGTGGAAAGGGAGGGGGCAAATCCCAGAGGCAATTTAAATAATGTTTTTTTTAATCTTATATATATTATATATATATATATAAATAAATGTTCTGAGCAATCTCAGACTTCTTAGTGCATTGCTGTAAAAAAATTAGTGCAGTTTTCTCATTAAAGTTTTTAGCTCACAAGGAATAAGATAAATCTGTTCATAGTCTCTTACTATGCATTAAACTTCTATCCTGCTTTAGGTTGAACTGAAAGTTTGTACACAAGTTGATTTTTAAAAATTAAGGTAAGTGGATTTCATATGTTCTGTGACCAAACATAGCAATTATTTTTGGCAAATAAATTAGAAAAATATGATGAATTCATATTTTAGAAATGAAGAGTTTGTTGATTTAAAGCATATGCAATGCATAGAAAAAGTTTCTTTTTTTTTTTTTAAGAGATGCTTCTTAATAAAATCTTTATCCTTCATGCAAAATGTTTCCTCAGCAGCGAACTTAAAAAAATATTTGAACTTTTTTGGGAGATGGAAACAGTGGCAGGAGTGAGGGGGCGGGGAGAAAGAGGCTCATTTAAGCCCATTCTATTTGTTAAGTTTTCCCAGGCCTGAAGTGACTCCTGGGAGATTCTTCTCCTACTCCTTCCATGCCTTTTCCAAAGTCTTGGGATTGAGGGAGGAAGAGATGAAATGAAGTCATGAAACATGGGTTTACACTTCAGCCCCAAGTTCTAGAACTCCAGTTTCGATCACAGCAACATATTTGTCATCAATCTGGACCAGGAGAATAGTCTTGTCTATGTGGGATCTACTACCTGGATCTCTGCTGCAAGGCACCCATCGGTGAATCACCTGGAGAAGACACAATAAAATAAAGGTTAGTATCATTACCCTCTGGCTTAAGTTTTCTCTTTTAGGATAATGTGACAACATATATAAAATGAGGGGGTGTCAGTACATGATCTTTAAGGTTCTTTTCCAGCTCTATATCCTATGATTTTAAGTAATACCCCAGCTCAGGATTTTATACATCACAGAGCAAGAAGTGACATCCAAGATTTCAGACATACTTTGAAAGGCTGAGCATGTTGGGCTACTTAAAAAAAAAAGCTTCTAGCCTATACACTGGCATGGGAAATACAAACTGTCCAGTATGAACATTCTTAGAGAAATACTATTTAAGTAGCAATGAGGAATTGGTGGGAAAGGGGTTTATGATTTTTGTTGCCCTGTAGCTGAAGATTTTAATTCTCTAAAAGCAGGCCAGAGTAGAATCCCAGGCACGAAAGAAGATCTTTATACTAATGAATTACTAGTTTTACTGGTAATTTTGACTACAGCAAGAAAATTTCAAACTTGAATCAAATACTTGAACTAATTTTTTATCATTTAATACAAGTTTTTTGTTTTTCTAATTTCTACAAAACTGAAAAAAACCCAACAATCTTCCCTGGTTTTTGTACATCAGATATAGCCAACACCTGAATTTAAGAGTCAACGTATAATTATCCACGCTAAGCAAAGTGGACATGGACACAATATATTAGGTAATGAAAAAATAATTTCTATTTGACTTCAGAATGTATTTTTATGTATTAATATGATGGTCTGAGATTTTGACAATTCACAACAATTTAAACAAAATAGCGATGCTTCTGGGGGAAGAAAAGCCTCAAGTGCAACCTAACATCTCCTCCTCTTGCTTCCTAGCCTACACTATCACTCCTCCGATAGCAGTGAAGCACAAGGGAACTCACATGCTCCTATGAAGCTTATTACTCTTACTACTGCCTGGCTAACATTCCCTAGAGGTTGGAAAAAGGGGCTTGAGTGTTCTGGTTTAAGAAGTTAATGTCATCTCCACAGGAAACAGTACTACTGTACAATGCTTTGGTCAAGTAACATCTAGGGCACTGTGTCCAATTCTGTTACATTTTACAAAGGACTCCAGGATGACAAATATGGTAGTATTTTTACTTGGCATCAGAGGGCAGAACTAGAGCTAATGGAGTAGAAATTACAGGGAGGTGGCTATTGATTTAGTGTAAGGGAAGATAACAATGAAAGTTGTTCCAAAATGGAATGGATGCCTTGGGTGGTCTTGAGTTTCGTTGTTGAAGGTCCTCAAAGAGATGTTGAATAACTACTTATAAAGGATGTTATAAACAGAATTTTAAGGAATAAGGTGTGCCCCATAAACATTAAACTTTGGTCTATGATAACTCAAGAGACAGTTTAGGGTTTTGCAGTGTCCTCAAGGTCATTATGAATATCAATTATTACTGTATAGCACTGTACATGTAGAAGGCAGAGGAGACTGAGCTGAACCTACCAATACAGGATCATGCTATGACCCCCTTTCTCAGAATAATGCTTTTAAGCACACAAAATACAATGCATAGCATTAGGAAGGAAACTAATTATATGTAAACCATTATCTAAATATTTACAACAAAAACAAGTTCAAGGTCCATTGGTCTAGAATCTTGATAAATAGAATTTATTAAATATATTTTTAGCCTCACATATTCCTAGCATGGCTATTTTTAATAATAAAAATTAAGTCAAGGGAAATTCTAAAGGTGTTGATATGGTAATTTTAGATAGATTTTTTTTGCTGTTTGAGTTGGAGAGGGATAGGGATAGCTTGAAGAATAGATTACGACAGCTTGACAAAGAAAAAAATAAAAACCTAGATGTGTTAAAATCTCATATTTTAGCAGGTTCATACTTACCATATGAGTAAAACTCAAGGCAAAATATTTGCCCACTAAAAATGAAAAGGTAAAAAGTATTGGAAAAAAATCAAATGACAATTTATTCTGTAATTCTAAACCTTCTATTTTTATTTTCCTCCTTCCTTTTTCCCTATGTTGAGTATTAAAATGTGCTGACACTCTGTGATTAACAAGCTGGCAATTAAACTTGTTGGAAACAAGTTCCAAAATGCTCCTAAGACAAGTGCCAAGGATTCTATGAATCATCAAAGTTCCTGTCAGCTATAATGTGTCAATTGCCACAGCCTCATAAAATATACAGTCAGGATGGGCTATTAAGGACAGTATTTGCAAATCCCAATGGCAAATACAGGGAATTGGATTTTTCTGAATTTGGACTTTTTACTTCATATTTTTATATTTCTACTATTTAAACTGTCTCTTAAAAATTTTGCTTGTACTAGCTATCAGTTGTTCCAGTGAATTCTCTTCACACCGGCTATGTATTTATTCATCACAAAACAATATTATTTAATTATAATAAAAATTTAAGACAACTCCATTTAAATTTAATTGTTGAACACTTTAAATGAATTTCTATAAATATTCTTGAGCTATTTGAATTTTTTAAAAGTTGTTTTTTGGAGGAGACTAGCTAATCATATTGTAATTATCCAATATGTATGAGAATAAACAGATGTTATGGGACTTTTAAGCCATGTAAAAGTTGCTTAACTGAGAATTTACGCGTTTCACGTTTATATTTAGTGACAACACACTCATCTGTATAGTGAGCCTATGCTAACTTACAGGAACAATAGCATATTGTATATTCATTGAAATTAGACAAGCTCTGCCTAAAATTTGATCTTGTTCATGCAGAACATTAAATAATCACTGCATTAAACTCACTGCCAGTAGGAGTAAATTTGCAGTTAGTCTGATTTTGTTGATTTTGAACTTTAATATCGTTCTCTTTGAAAAAAGTGGATATATTCATAGGCAATACGTGCATAATTTATGCATTTCTGTCCTTTTCTGTGTTAAGTGTATTCTGAAGGTTTTAGTGGTCATAAAAACAATTGCTACTGATATCCAGTATTAGCTCCCAACTCACCTGTAATCAACTCTGAATGTTTATATCGATTTCAAAGCTACTTCGCTGGAATAACATCACGAAAAGGTTTGCTACACTTACATTCTTTCTGGAAGACTATTTGGCTAATTACTCCCTTTGCCATTCTTACCGAGTGTCAAAAACAAATTACAGAACCAAATAATAAAAAAGCAGAATTTTATCCCATATTTTATCTTTGCTAGAAATGACAATGAAGGATCTAGTGTTACACTTTCAATAAAAGAGGGCAACTGTATTATTCTGAATGAGGAATAACATGTAATTCCTTCATGAAGACTACAGATGGACTTAAAATTCTAATTGCAAGAAAATGATGCTTATCTAAGTAATTGAGAATATACTGGACTAAACATATATAATTTACCTTTCATATGCTTAGAAATTAAGAAAAGAAAGTCTCAGAAGACATTTTTAAAAAATCTGATATCAGGAATATGGAATCATCACAGTCACCAAAAGCATGTTCTGAAATTCTGATGTAATGCTTACTACAGTTTTAAAATCAAACCATGAAGCCAATTTTATAAGACTTACATGTCCTTCCATGCCTTCCTGAGGAGTCCAGTCTTTCCAACTGTTTCTCCCAGCTTTTAACCGTATCCCCTCATCAGGCCACTGCAGCTCTTTCCTTTTTGACAGGTTGATCCCTTCCAAAATCTGACTGGGATCTACAATCTATGTTGTAAACAGAAATGATTTGATTAAAACGCATTTTTTTCTCTGCCTTAGCTTTGTGGAACTCAAAAATAATGCTTGATATGATATTGTACTCTCTGAATGTCCAGATCCAGATGGCACATTAAAACAAGTAAGAAACCTTAAAGGTCCTCTTTCCAAATTCCTTTCATCTGACTGTGAAAGCTTCTTACAATAACCCAGTAAGAATAGCTGATAAAGATTGGTGGGAAAATTACCATGGTAAAGATATAGTTTGTTTCTTCAAGTAAAGGCAGCCCAACACAAGCCTAACACAATCACTAGCTTTGATTCTCTTAAAGCATTCAAGTTTTTAAAAAATATAAGCTTCTATATTTTTTAAGAAAAATACAATCAAACTTCCATTTAATAACATTTACAAATTACTTGAAGGTATAATTGGTCAAGGCTGCTTAAAAGTTCAAGGTGGCCAATATACATACAAGTTTGTAGAGTTAAGGTCACACAGACAGAAGACTTAAGTCAAACTGGGAGCAAGAATCTAAGACTTCTCTTCTTACTTACTTGGATTCTGTAAATCACATCTCCTTTTTTGGCTTGTGGATTGTTGGCAGGACTTAAGTTGCTGCCTGATTGTGCATCAGCAGCAATATTCTGTCCTCCTTCTGTCCCTAGAAAACCCACAAGGGCATGTTTGCAGGCTGGGATGCTTTGGCTGGAGCTGCTGGAAGATGGAAGGCCATGCTGCATATTGGCCAGGCCAGTCTGGTTAGTAGGTTCCATTTGGTTCACCATGGAAAGGCGGGACTGGATGGATGATGGTAAGTTACGAAGGGAAATCTGACTGGTGGAAGAGCGCCGGCAAGGCACAAATCCTGTAGTGGACATTCGGAGAGATGAATGACGACTGCTATAGCAATAAGAGGATTGACTGGCAACTGAGGCACGAGCGGGAGAATGCCTAACCAGACTTGATTGTACAGAGTGGGAGCTGTGGCTGGTACCTAAGATGGGGGAAAAGATCATTTCAATAAGAGTACCTAAAATATAATATTTTAACTTCTGAATCCTTGAGCCCTTAACCCAGCTAATGTAAAGAAGCACATATCTAATATATATAGAATTCTTGAAAACCGTCCCACAGTTATTAAGTTTTGGAATATATATTTCTTTAGTTGCTATTTAAAATACAAGTTTCACTTATTAAAACAATCTTTACTACCAACTCCAGCATCAGAAAGACAATGAAGTAAACATTTACAGTAAATGACAGGACACTATAATAACTTCTAAGTCCTTTCTTCAGAATGTCACATATTTCAGACATATTCCACAGCTATATCCATACTCCATAAACTATTTTAATCTTAGTTTATTAACCAGGTTACTTTGTAAGAAAATTGATATAGTTTAGCTTTCATGTACTTATTAAGAAGTTGCTAATAAGAATTTTCACTATCCCATATTTTTCTAAGATGGTTCCAACAATATTCTTTAGTTCATGAGGATTAATAACAATTTTTTAAAGTGCTCACTTTTAAAAGACAAATTACGACAAAGTCCCCTCCCCTGAAATATTTGAAGAAGCTTTAATATCAATATTCTTTTTTTTTTTTTTTGGAGGGGTAAAGGCAAGGCAATTGGGGTTAAGTGACTTGCCCAAGGTCACACAGAGAGTAAATGCATCAAGTGCCTGAGGCTGGATTTGAACTCAGGTCCTCCTGACTCCAGGGCCAGTCCTCTATTTGCTATTGCCACCTAGCTGCCCCTATATCAGTATTCTTCCAGTGATGCTAATGGCTAAGAATTAGTAACTCTGATGATAGAAGTAACAAAGGCACCCAAGAGGCAAAGCAAATACTACTAGATAAACATTAGGTAGCCTGCAGCAATGTTACCAATAATGATTTGGGCAAGAAGTATTGTAAAAGATTATTTTGAACATCCATGCCTGGCAGAAGAGGTAGACTAGTGAAGTAATGAGAATGAGAGACAACAAATGGACAATCAATTGTCATACTGCTTTTGGACAAAACTGATACGTGATTTTATTTTTCTTCTCTCTCTCCCCCTTTCCCCTCTTTTTTTTAAACCCTGAGATTCTAAAAGAACTAAGGAAGGACTCTAACAAAAATTATAAAAAAGTACAGGCCAGAATAACCTAAGACAAGAAAGCACGAAGTGTATGGTTAGAAGAAAGATATCTATAACAAAAACATCCACTATGAAGGAGATCTGAAATTTCATTTTTATTTAGAAATAGCAACTAGAATTCTTAAAATGTACCATAAATAACTCATACTGAACAAAATCTATGGTATAAAAGAATTTATTTTAAAATTGTGAATGCCACACTTTTAAGGAAAATAAAATCCTGAGATATTACAGGCAATTTTGAAATTCTAGTCTAACCTTGATTCATTCATACTCAATTCTCACTTTTCTTACTAGGAAACCTGTATGTAGAAATGATATTGAAATCCACAGTTAGTCTCCAAAGTTCATTTTACTTTATAGTTCAGCTACCTAATTACTCATGAAATCTTTTTATTAGAACTACTAAAATGCCCTGTTTGGATTTTTTTCTTTTTATTTTTCTAGCTTACTTTCTAGTAGAGGCAAATATTAAGAGCCAAAAAGGCAGTGGGACCAAGAGCTAACAAATAAGGCCGAATCAACACAAAATGGAATAGGTGAATAATTAGTGAAGTAGTTAAATACTTAAAACCCACTGTGGAAAATTCTAATTACATCAGTTGGGGTCAATACTTAGGACCCATGGTGGTAAAATGCATTATGATTTATAATGGAAAGCAATATTGAAGGTTTTCAAATAATTTTTAACATCTCTGATAAGGTAATAAATAGGAGGACATGGAAAATTTGGCCAAAATATTGCTCAACAAAGATGTTTTGAATCTTGAAGTTATGTCCAAAACATAACTGGCAGGTAACTTAGTAGTGCTCTCCTCTTCCCCCCCAAAAAAAAGAAATGAAAAAATGACTACTACAGAGCACTGGCTTCTAACCTTGGTCCAAATTAAGATCACCAAGGGATACGATGTAAAGGTTCAGAGGTATTTTAACTCATTTGGCTAGAATAATTTTTGAGTCTTATAAAGTGTAGGCAAAAGCCCTAGTGCTTAGTATTCCCTTTAGATATCCCATCCAATTCATTCTCTTCCCTCTTTGTGCAAGCAGGGAAAAAAACTCTCCTTTGCTGTTCCCAGTAAGTGATAATATCTAGTGCTACAAGCTTTCTTTCAAATTATCAAGTCTAGATATATAAATCATATTTCCATTTTGTGGGATAAGATCATGCAAAGACAAATACCGGATGTCTCAGAAACCTGGGGTCTAAAATGCATCAAACCATAGATTTGAATAAAGTTCTTTAATCATATCTGGATTTTAATAACCCTATGACCCAAAACACGTAGCACAAGAATAACACTTGTTAAATTACATATATGATTAGGATGGCTCTGGAACAATATAGTATGAAGTGACTCATTCATACTCTCTAGTCTACATAACCAATGCTTTCATGCTTGTACTGTTTCTTATCTGATAATCTATATATGAAATGTAATCTATACTCCTTCTCTATCTTCATCATTTAATATCCCACTAATACTCAAGATGAAGTTCAAATGTCACCTCCTCTAGGAAGCCTTTCTTGACTAACTGCATCCCTCCAAATTCTAGCACCTGTCATTCTTGCTCCATGTAACTTCATAATTATCTATTTATTTTAAGGGATTACATTTCTGAGAGGCAGCATGGACAAAAGAACTTGCCTTTGAAGAGAGGAAGAGAAGATTTGTGTTCAAGTCTCACCTTTTACATATCCTGATTCTAGTACTCCAGGCAACTTTATGAGTCTATATAATACATAGAGGGTGCAGATGACCTTTGGTAGAGGATGCTCTCTTATATAGTCTTACCTCAACATGGTAAGGAGGGAGGGGGGGAGGAAGAAAAGCACAAGACCCCCATAAATGTAAAAAAAAAACCCGCAAATAACTCCAGGCCCCACCCCAAATCTTTATTTTTAATAATTCTGATCATATTTATTTAACACAGAAAAACAAGTAAAAAAAAATACACTGTACTCATAAAAAAATGTTGCAGTTTCTATATGAGTCTTTGCAGCTACCTATGTAGCTGCAGCAACTGCTTCACAGATTTCCTCCTATGAAAAGCCCAAGGTACAATGATTACATGACTAACTCTGGATGGCAGGGACAAAAAGGAGGCATTCCCAAAGAGAAAGCAGTCTTTAGCTCTTTTAGCACACTGAAAGTGAAGACAAAAATTAACCGTTTTATAATAACATGTATACTTATGGTAGTAAATGATAAAACTGATTAATATTTTATAGTACTTACACATTTATGACTTACTAAGCTATTTTTTAGTTTTCTTTAAAATATGTGCATTATCTGAGATTTTCCTGAGTACACACCAGATCTCTAAAAGTTCCCCTTTAACAATCCATGGCCGGCCACAAATAAGCAAAACTACAACTATACAATGAAATCACAGGTCTGGTTTGTAAAAAAAAAAAAAAAAAAGACATGTTTACTTATGTTAAGATTGGGGTCCCATTAGCTACCATCCTAACACAGGAGGTTTAAGGCATACTCTGTCAGTTAGGCTAGTTAAATAACCTTGGGGATCCCGGAAAGAAGCTGCAGTGCTAAACATAAACTGTTCAGGCTTATATATTTAGAGGGCTCAGAGAAGTGTCAAAGAATTTGTTGTTCTACCAAGTCATTGCACTGATAGGTTTATTAAGTGCCTAATGTATGCAAAGCACTGTGCAGGGTACTTTCCTCACAGGCTTTTTGGCTTAGAAGGGGATAAAACAGATAACTATAATATAAAATGTTGCATGGTAAGTACATTACAGAAGAAAGATTAGGGAAAGTTTGATATTAAATGGAGTATTCCATACTTGTAATGTCCACCTCTGCAAAGAAAGCAACGCAGCTTTTTAACATTTCTTACGGTACAGTAGTATTCTATTACATTCATATACCACATTTTTGTTTAACCATTTGCACAAATGAGGCACTTACTTTGTTTCAATTTACTCATGACTACAGAAAGTATAGCTATAAATATTTTGGAATATAAATGGGGCTTTTCTTTTGTCACATATCTTTTTACTGATGCATTTTTAAATATAGTGTTCGTTTCTGAATTTATTCCTCTCTGATCCTGAAAGCCTTCCCTTTTGAAGATACTTCAGCAAAACCAACCATTATATAACTTCAAAACAGGATCCAAAACAAATCTGTTTTTTTTTTTAAAAAAACACTGTTTCTATATAGCAATAACAAAAGCAAAAACAAAGTAACAGAAAGGGAGTTTTCATTTAAAATAACTACATTTTATGCATATACTTTGTCTATGTTTGAGTTTGTAAATGTCTTTCCGAAATCTGAGTTGGTTACTGAGCTATCTATTTATCCAAATTGGTCTCTTTGGTTATTCTCTGTTTTTATTCTTCAAAGAAACTGATTTTTTTTTTTTGTCTTCACAATTTCTGTGATCGTTCCACTCTCCCTTAGGGTGACTTCTGCTATAGAATTTTAATCTATGAGATTCTACTGCATATCTTTCCTTGTCCTGAATCTTTTGTATTCTGTTCTCCCCAAATCTAACCAACTATTCTTGACTTTCCTGTCCTTTTCTATTACATCATTTTTTTTTGGTCTCCCCACATTCTGATAAATGTTTTCAAATTCATTTCTCCCTCTTCCCCTCTTCCTCTGATCCTTACTGATCTCTCACCTAACTACTTATGAATTAGTATCACCATCCTTTGTTGTACAAGCGGCTGCTTTCCCCTCAGTAAACAGAACTAGATTCAACAAGTATTAATTAACAGGCATCTTGCTCCCTTCCTCTAGGAAGAGCCTCATACCTAGTGGGAGATGGTCCTTCTCTGTGTGACATTCTGTAACCATTCAACCTTCTGACATGAGTCAAGACTCTCCACTGCCTCTCCAAGTTTTTTCTTATTTATTTTCAAACTGAAAACCTTTCTTCCATTTTCATAAGGAACATACTATTTCCCCTGCTTTAGCAGTATAATTTACTTCAGTGCTTCAATGCAATGACCTCTATCTCTAGTCCTGACTCGTCTTCTGAACTTCATGTTCATACTTGCCCTCATATCTACTTGGATGTTCACCAAAATTACAAGTTCAAATGTCTAAAACCAAATTTGCAATCTTTCCCTGTAAGCTTGTTCCTTCTGACTTCACTATCTCTCACCAACATGAATCACAGATCATAGATATAAAACTAAAAAGGGCTTTAGACATAATCTGGTTCCATTTATTTCGCATCTTTGTTCAAAACCTTAGTTTTATCACTGACTTTTTCTTCTCATCTCCCATCATTTCTCAAGTTCCATCATAGGATTATAGATGTAGAACTAGAAAGGACCTTAAGTCATCTAGTCCAATCTCCCCATTTTTCAGATGAAAACAGTGAAATGCAGAGAATCTGACTTATTACCTGTATGATCCTGGGTAAGAACTGTCCCTTTCTGGGCTTCTGTAAAATGAAGGGGTTGGACTATATGACTGTTAAAATGTATCAGTGAATTATTAAAAATAAAACAAAAGTACATGAAATTCAAGGATCTGACAAAAGAAAGGGAAGTTGACAGTGTTAGAAAAATGGTCTTGAAGTGGCACTGGAGAATGATAAGTATTTCTCTTTCTGGGTCAGGAAGAATGAGACTTGCTCTCATGGATAACTGGAGAGAGTTTCAAGAAATAGTGTCCTCAGGGCAGAATCAGGTTTCAGTTAGAATAAGAGGAAAACATATTGGCAAGGGAGTTTGTTGAGACTGTTGCAATATAACAGAATAAGCTAGAAGTTGAGAGAACTATGATAGAGTATACGTGAGGAAGAACAGAATTAATCAGAATATGGATGTAAATTTTATAAGAAGCAGTATAGACATGCCACTTTATAACAAAGATGATGAAACAAGTACAGCAGGGAGGAGATTGGTGTGATTTGATGCATTTATTGACTGAACTTGAAAAGCAGACAATATTCAGAGTTAGTCTGCTCAAATCAGAAATGAACATTGATAAGCTGGAGTGTGCCTCCATGGAATGGCCCCTCTATGTAGTCTCAACTCGTTCCCCTAAAATGGTCTTACAATCCCAGTTCCTCCAGTCCCTTCTCTGCTCCATTGTTCTTCTAGGGTTTAGGATAGTTTTCCTACACCATGATAATAGCTATTACACCTCAACAAAAGTTGTACTTTTGTTCATTGTATCATGGAGGTGTCCCTGTGTTCTCAAAGGCTGTACCAGGGAATTTTAAGCTCTGACACATTTGTAATGTTAATGGAATAGGAAAATCTTCTCCCCCCATTAATAGGCTATATGTGACCTGTTGTCACATTATGTTGTTAACATTAACATGTTAACGTGACATGTTTAGTCACGATGTTTTACTGCTTTAAAACTCCAGCTCACAGCTGATGCATCCTGAGTCACATAGGGAACCCATCATTGGGAGAGGAATTTGCTTAAGGGGAAAGTTTGCTTGTGGGGAGGTCTGCTTGCTTAAAGGCTTTCAGACCCCTTTGGTAATTAGGCAGTAAAGCATGGAGGTTGTGATGCCTTCTGGCTCTATATATATATTCTGAAGTTAGCATTTTGCTTTGGGGGCTCACTCACGAGAAGAATGTTCCTGTGATTTGGCAGACCAGACTCTGGGCAGCTCTTAAGGAGCCCTCTGACTTTGAAAACCCAGATGTTGGTGCTTCTCTCTCTGGTAACTGTGTATGTTATCACTTTGGTCAGACAGTTAGAAGCCCTGTCTGCTGATTTGTGCTATTCTCTCTGCTTCTATTTTCTCTGCGGTTTAGGGTGCTGACCTTTCCCTTGAACTAAGTGAATGATATATATGTTTAATTAAAGCAAGACTGCTGACCCCTTTAAAAGCTATTTTTTTCCTTTAAAAGCAGACCAAAGAACCTGTGCCACTAGGCCATCTTGGGTATGTTAGGGTGCTTGCTGTTACACTGTTCTACTAAGCTGTAAGGGTTTTGGGTATGGGAGCAGTGACCCGAAAATCAGTCTAATTAACTTCTGAGTTAAGTAAGTTGGCTACAGGTTGATGAATTCTTCAACATTCAATAAATTGCAGAGATACTTTATGATCTTTGTTGGTGCAGCAAATACCCATTCACATGAATTCAGATCTCGAAGTATTTATTAGCGGCAGTGTTCAAAAACAATCCTTAGAAGGTTGCCTCTTGTCTGTATCCCAAAGAGATGAAAGAAAAAGGGAAAGGACTAATATGTACAAAATTATTTGTAGAAGCCTTTTTTGTGGTGGCAAAGAATTGGAAATGGAGGAGATGCCGAACAAGTTGTGATATACGATTATGATGGAATACTATTGTGATATAAGGAATGAAAAGAAAGGTCATTTTGGGAAAAACATGGGAGGACTTATCTGAACTGATGCAAAGTGAAGTGAACAGAATCAGATCACTGTACACAGTTAACAGCAATATTGTGATGATGTTCAACTGTGAAAGATTTAGCTACTCTGATCAACATCTGAAAGGCTCTTGATGAAAAATGATGACCATCCAATTCCAGAGAGAACTGATAAATTCTGACGGCAAGTTAAAGTATAATTTTCTCACTTCCTTTATTTTTCTTGCTTTTTTTTGTGATATGGTTAATACAGAAATATGTTTTGCATGACTTCACATGTATAATCAATATATTTCTTGCCTTCTCAGTGAGTGGGAGAGAAAACTGGAAATCAAAGTTTTTTTAAAAAACACTAAAAATAAACAATAAAAATAAGATGCTATTGGCCCTAGCACTACCAAAAAGGATTTGCCCCTCAGGAATTGATATAGGTCTTGGGCAGGGTTGACCTTAAGAAAAACTGTTACAAGGGCAGGTAGGTGGTACAGTGAAAAGAGCACTGACACCAGAGTCAGGAGAACCTGAGTTCAAATCTGCCCTCAGACACTTAGTAACTGCTAGCCATGTGACCTTGGGCAAGTCAATTAATCCCAATTGACCTGGCTTCCCCCCTCCAAAAAGCAGAAGAAAAGAAAGAAAAAAGAAAAACTGTTACATTGTTGAAGATTATTTTTCAGCCCACCCCTACCTTTTTTATACTCAACTACCATTACATATTGTCAAAACTATTCCAGATTAATTTTTCTGCATATGTGCCTTAAAGGACTTAGATTCAGAAGACCTAGATTTTCTTGTCTATAAAGTGGGTCTAATATTTATACTACAACTTTTCAGCATTGCGGATACAATTCTCTTTTTAATTAATTAATTAACTAATTTTCTTGTTTACATCATTCATTTTCATGAGATTTTGAGTTACAAATTTTCTCCCCATCTTTTCCCTACCCAACACCTCAAAACAGCCATCCCACTGTATAACCCCTCCCCCAATCTGCTCTCTCCTATGTCCTCCCCCTCGCCCCCCTGACTTTCCAGTAGCACAGGATGGATCTCCCTACCACAGTGCCTGGGTATCTTGATTCCCAGTTGGATGAAGTTAATAATAATAGGGGGGTGGAGCCAAGATGGCAGCATAGCAGCAGCAATATATCGCAGCTCTCATATAGCCACCCCAAAATACCCATGGAATAGGACTCTGGACCAACCTAGAACTTCAAAACGCACACAAAGATACTTCCCACTAAAGTCAGCTCGGCTACGAGGAACCATATCAGCACTGCGAACCGTAACCAGCCTGGCCTGAAGCCCCAGCGGGAGGGAGGTGCAGAGAAAGCTCTCAAAAGCTCTCAGGTGAGCGGATTAGCACCAGCTGCGAGGAGGGGGGATTAGCACCAGCTGCTCGAGTGGGGATTGTGAAAGAGGGAGATAAGCCTCCCGCCGAAAGGTCTCCAGAGCGGAGAAGCGAAAAGGCGGAGGTTTTGCACCCGCCTCAGCATTGTAGCTTCCTGCCCTCGGCCTGCAGGGGGACTGAGCGATTCTTTTCAGACCAGTGCTCTCGCATTGAGTGGCCTGGATCCAGATCGTCGTCTTGGGCCTTGGTCTTGGAGTCTTCATTATCCAGTCAGCCGGAAGTCTACAGCAGCCGGGAGGACCCCAGCGATTTGGGACAGAGCTTTCCCTTCTGGAAGCAGAGCCCCACAGAGGTTGTAAAAAAATTCATGGTCTGAAGAACCATGAGTAAGAATAAGCATAAAAAGCAAAGTAAGAACAGCTCCCAAAACCTAGACTCCTTCTTTCGGGAAAAGAAGGATCATGGGAGAGAGAGGGAGGAGGAGAGCACAGCCAGAGCGCCCCCACCAGAGGACTCCAATAAACATGAAGAATGCCTTAAAGCTAGGGATGAGCTGAAGAAGGACT
>CM053589.1:76108789-76139052 GCA_028646515.1 Pseudochirops corinnae
GGGGGAAGGGGAAGAAGCCATAAAAGCACTATAATCCAGGTCCTATGCATAGTGCTTGAGATACAAATAAGCAAGACAATTCCTGCCCTCAAATGAACTAGAGCAATAGATCTAAGGGTTCCCTTGATCTCAAGTTATCTGCCACAAATTATTCTTTTAAAATTCAACAACAGATCAGTTTGCTTCTAATATAAACCTCACTTCTGAAAGAAAAATGTTAGAAACTATGGAGAATGCATTCTATTACTTAATATTTTTGCCATTCATCTAGACCTCCCATTGTCCATTACGAATGAGAGGAAGACTTTTCTTTTTCAAGAGAAAGTTTTTAAAAAAATCATGTTTCATTTCATTTAGACTGACACATTCTATAAAAGTATTAGCCAAGTAAAATGGTACTGTTATACCTTTGGATAAGATAATCATGTGGGATAAGAAAAGAAAGCTGTCCTACAACAGAAATCATATTGATTTGTAATGTGCAGAATTTGTTAGGCCAGAAATACATTTTTATTGCATATTCGAAGTATCAGCTCTGAAAAGCAGATATAGTGAGTTTAACTTAACACTGGGTTAAGGGTAACTCAGCTATCTCATTTTCTTACCTGATGCAGTTTAAGTGACATGCGGATTCCAGGGACTACCACTTTTCTTAGTAACTCCATGTCAGCAAAGATCCATTCATCTCTGATTGAAGAAATACGGAAGTCTCCCTTAAATAAGGCATGTAAGCCATAGAGGAATGACTCCAAATTACTGTGATTATTGGAGAGAGAAAGCCACATATTTTTTAAAATCCCTGTCATATCCATAGAAATTAAAAATTGCTTATGTCCACAACTTAAAACAAACCAAGATGAAACTAAAAGAAATAAAGTATCAAGCATAATAATTTAAAATGGTGAACTTTTTTTCTATTTGTTTTATCTTTAAAAATATGTTGGTGAGGAAACTATGTGTAACACACACATATTTATATTCTTTTAAACTACTTACTTAGAAAGTAGCAGAATAAAAGGTAAGCATATAGGGAGACATGAAGCAGCTAGGTGGCACAGTGGATAGAGTACCAGATCTGCAGTCACGAACACCTGAGTTCAAATCCGGCATCAGACACTTACTAGCTGGGAAAATCATTTAACAAAACTCTGTCTCCATTTCCACATCTGTAAAATGAGCTGGAGAAGGAAATGGCAAGCCACTCCAGTATCTTTGCCAAGAAGACCCCAAATAGGGTCACAAAGAGTTGAATATGACTGAAATGACTGAACAACAAAATGTAGGAAGACAAATAAATGGAGGGAGAAATGAATTTGAGGAGCAATTAAGATAACAGGTAAGGCAACTGGAAAACCTTAAAGCACTATGCAAATGCTAACTACAAAAATAACAACTGAAAAGAACCTCAGTGACCATTTTGTTTAACCAACAAGGCAAAAGAATTTAATCTACAACATACCGGACAAGCAATCCTAAAGTCTCTGCTTCAAGTCACTCTAAATCCAGAAGCAACACATTTTCCACATGTGGAACAGCTTTAATTGTTACAAAGTTATCTTTATATGAAGTCAGATCTGCCTCTTTGTGACTCTCACCCATTGCGCCCAAGTCTTCTGCATGACAGCCATGAAGACAACCCTGTCCCTCCAAATCTCCTGAAGGTTAAACATTCCCAATTATTTCACCTTTTCCCTTTGTGACATGGACACTAGTCCTTCCCTATCCTGCTTGTCCTCCCACGGCCACTCTCTAGTTTAACAAGATCCTTTCTACGCTGTGGCATCCAGAATGAATCCACACTCCAGATGTGTAGTGAGTCTCTCTCCTTGCCAAAACATACCTCCCTAACACAAGTGCCCTTAAAGCAGTGGTTCTCAACCTTCCTAATGCTGTGACCCTTTAATACTCATATGTGAGTATGTCTGCATATGGGCAGACCCACCTGGAGATGGCTAGAGGAGTGGTGTCTTGGTTCCTAAGACCATTGGAAATATGTGTTTTCCAATGGTCTTAGGCGATATTTCCAATGGTCTTAGGCGACCCCTGTGAAAGGGTCGTGTGACCCCTGTGAAAGGATTGTTCGACCCCCAAAGGGGTAGCAATCCACAAGTTGAGAACCACTGCCTTGAAGGGATTTTCCTAAAGCACAGGTCTGTGTCCTCCCTTGGTTAATTCACTCCAGTGGTTCCCTATTGACTCCAGGAAGCAAACTGTCTGTTTGGCATTTAAAACATTTCAAAATATTGCCTCCACCTACGTTTTCAAGTTTTTTTTGAACACATGATATTCTATCTCTGTGCATATTTGCACAGGCTATTTATTTCCCATTATTGCAACATAAACCATTTCTCCCTCAATCTCTTGGAATCCCTAGTTTTCTTAAAAGCTCACACCAAATTCCATTTCCTATACCAACTCTTTCCTGACAACCCCTTCACCCCCGCCGCCCCCACACTCTTGTTATCTCTTGCCAAAGTCACCTTTCATTTATTTCATATTTCTGAGCAATATAAATGCTGTTGTCTGATGTGGTCTCACCAAGGCAAAATACAGTGGGATTATTCCTCTCTTCTTCCTGGAAGCTATGTTTCTCTGCTTGTAGCCCAAGAGCCTATTAGTTTTCTTGACCATCCTAATATCCTGTTGACTCATATTGAGTGTGCAGTCCAAGAAACCTTCCAGGTTTTTTCAAATTACTAACTATTCCTGCCCCAATTTTATGGGCTGATGATTTTTAAAAACAATCTTCAATTTTATTCCTCATTTAATCTTTACTCCTTTCAAACATTTAACAATTATAAAGTACCTACTTTTTCATTTTATTTATTAAACGCCACTGGAGATACAAATTAAAATATGACAGTCCCAGAGCTCAAAGAGCTTATATTCTACTAAAGGAATTGAAAAGAGAGAAGACAAAATATATTCACAATATATACAAGTTACAATATGATCAAGCCGTATAAAAGGATTGAGAATGGCCAAGATTAAAAACTGGATGGTGAAAGACCACTTCTAAGCTAAGATGATCAGGAAAAGCTTCATAGAAGCTTTGAAAGAATAGAAAGATATTTTAATACTATAAAAATTTATAATACTTAAAATAATTTCTTTGTAGGGAAACTTTTTCCATCTAGCAGTTAGACGGCACGATGCATAAAGCACTGGGTCTAGAATTGATAAAACTTGAATTTAAATATGGCACCAGATATTTACTAGCTATGAGACCCTGGACAGGTCAGTTAACCTTAGCCTGCCTCAGTTTCCTCAACTATAAAATGGATATCATAATAGCACCTACCTTCTAGGGTTGTTGTGAGGATCAAATGAGATATCTGTAAATGCTGTTGTACAGCTTAGTACAATGCCTGGCACTTAATAAGTGATTTCTTAGTTTCTTTATTTCTCTCTCTTTCTTCCTTTCTCTCTTTATCATTGATCATGGGGAAAAATAATCAACTGATGGCCACATACAGAACAGCAATTTAATTTATTTTTTCTTCCTTTAGAAGTAGAAACAAAATATTCAACTTGCTCAATTTTTAAATTAAGAAAAGGAATCATAAAATTGTAATTAGAAAGAACAAAAAGTAAAAATATATTTCAGATCTAATGTGAGCAGGTATTAGAAGTGGAAGAGAGGAGATAAAGGGGGAATGGAAGGAACGATAAAGAAGGAGAAAACAGAAGAAGAAAGGAAATGACAGAGGAAACAAACTGATAAATACAAATCAATCTGAATGGGAAAAGAGAAAGATACATAAAGGGAAGAAAGGCAGAGGGAGAGAAAGAAGAAAGAAAAAAAAGCAGAAAAGGTAGAGGAAGACAGTAATAAGGCTGAGTTATTTTGAGGTAAGTTACTTGTTCCAGCTTATATTTTCTTAATCATTTGACCTGGGAAAAGTGGTAATCAACTTTTAAAAGAGAAGAGTCATTTTAAAACACTTTTTAAATATTATCTTATAAGAGAAATTTTAACCACTCTGTCCTGATTCCTACTGTAATTTCAACTCTAAAAGTCTCTTCTGTGGAAGCTATGGAGACTTTTACTTTCTCAGTGAGAGAAAGTTGTAGTAATATAGTTATTTGTAAACCTGTGAGGTATTAATAATCCCTATAGAGTTAAGGAGAATGTGTACAAGTGCAATGTTAACATATAAGCATCTGTGAGAAATTGTGGAGAGTGAGAGACACAAAAAGAGAGAAACATTTCTTTTATCATGCTAAGAAGTTAGAGAGGATTCTTACAAACAAATTTTGTCATGCTGAGCAAATTAAATGACCTGAGACTATAGTATTCAGAAGGGAAGATAATACCTCTGCATTATATTGAGGTTTGTAGTAGATTCTGATTGTTATTGTTCTCAGAACTAAAATATTGTAAAGAGTTATCTATGTTTGTTTTATTATTGATTTTACTGTTAACAAATTGTATGTTCATTAATTAAGACATTAATTTAATCCTAGGAAATTACAGATTTAATATGTAAAGATGAGTAACCACCATTCAAATAGGAGGTTTATTAAATTAATAATATTAAATACAAGGGTGGGGACTTGAGCTTAGTTGAATGGGATACATATGTTGAAATTTTATTAAACAAAAGCACTACATGAGCATACCCCTGGATAACCATCGATCTCAAGATGACATGATTAAATGTGAAAATGAATCAAATAGCAGACTGAGGGGTGACCTAAATGTGAGGGACAGCAACCCAAGTAACCCAGTTACAATCAAGGGTATTCTTACTAACCTTGTTATACTATATTTTTACTGTTTTATTTGATTTATGTAAGGAAATAGGAATAGAACTAGACCTGTGATTTAACTCATATAGGATTAACTCCAAGATGAGCAAACTCTCTACTAAGGCAGAACAGTATTTTCTTTGCTCACTGTCTTAAAGAGTTACAATTAAGACTTACTTAAGTCTTAAAGAGTTGCTTAGAGTACTGAGAGGTTAACTGACTAGATGAGGTTCACACACGGATCATGTGTGTCAGGGACAAAACAAGATCTGGACCCAGGTCTTCCTATATCTGAGACCAACTCTCTATCCACTCGGCAACACAGTCTTTGATATAAGTAAATACAACAAAATAAATAGAAAAGTCAAATAACTATATATTAACTTCAGAAAGCTCTTATATAGCTTAGGAACTAAAGAAGGGATCCTAAGCTATCCCTACAGTTTTCTTCTATTAGTATAAGTTTAACAGATAAGCTAATTGCCACTTTAGAAGAAAGCATGGCAACAGCATGTTGCCTAGTGGAGAGGAAAAGGACAAACAGGGACTATATCGAAGAAGATAATGTTCAAATGAAATACTCTAGGCAGGAGGGAAAAATGGTTTGGCCTCAGACCTAACTATACAGGTACCCTTCCACATTACAGGGGTTATGAGCCACAGCAACCTGCGATCTGGAAAATCCACATAAAAATTTTTGGCCTTCCCTTCAAACCAGAGAAGTCTGAATTATTATTAAAAGATAAAATATTTTACTATAAATTTATAGGATAAAATAAATTACTATTAAAAGATAAAATATGTTGATATAGTATTACATAATACTATACATATATTTTATGCATTTCTGAGTTTCTAAATGTTTTTTCTTTGTTGTCTGCTGGGCTTTGAGTATTATCTTTGGCTTCTACAAAACTCCTAAAAAATTCCCATTTAATTTCTTACGCTGACTTGTGATATACTGAAACCACGATGGAGAAAGTCACAATGTAGAAGGGATAATTCTATTTTCTTTCAGGGTAAGGTGTTCATTGTTCCAGGCAATAAAATGTTTGCATGTTTTTGAACTTAGTCAACATATATACATAGTTTTTTTTTTGCCTAAAAGCACTGCAATTTTGTATTTGATGAGCTGCAGTCAAGTCCCTGAATGTTGTAATCTATCACTCAATTTAATTAAAAATATTTATTAAGTATTTGCTATATACAGAGTACTGTGATAGGTACTGGAAGATATACACAATTTTGACAAGTTAAGTAGGAAACGATAACACAAATAATTTGAATACACAATATATTTGAAAATAGTATGTATAAACATAAGGAAAATAAAGTACTATGTGAGATTCAAGGCATAAAAGGTCATGAAAAATGCTATTTATGACTATAGGATGTGGGGGGATATGACTGGAGATTTAAAGAGAAAGGAGAAAGTTTACAATGGTTACTATGGAGAATAATGTTTGTTGAATGAAAAGACTAAAAGAAGAAACTCTGGGACTGTGGAACAAGGCCTACATTCTCAGATAAAGGAGAATAAGTTTAATGCAAATATATCTGATGTTCTAATTTATATTTAATTTATTTTAACAAACTTTTATTTGTATGTGCAAAGATACTATTTTTGGAACATAAATATGCAGAAAAGTATTTCTATATGTAACAGTTTGAAAAGTCTGGATCTTTTTTACTATTTTACTATTCATACTTTTTTACTATTTTACTATTCATACAATTCAGAATATATGGTAAGGGACAGGGGTGGCTAGAAAAAGTTCTAACAATCATTACATGGGGTATGTCAGTTTTAGTGGAGAGAGGATGACTCATAAAAAAACCTAATGAAAGTCTACAAGGTATTTATCTGTATATTTCCTCATGCAATCTTTACATTCTGAGTAGAATAATAAATGTTGAGGATCCTAGTTTCATGTGTGGTCCTGGAGGGGGGCCCTCCTTCATTCCATCCCTCTTTTACTTCAGCTCTCTTCTCATTTTTTATCTCCCTTCTGATAGGAGCTGGTGTTAATTTTTAACCTTAGCTTCTGTAAAGAAAAACTTTCATTTCTTAATAGAAGCCCAAGCAAAACATGGTAGCAAACTAAACTTGTATATTTGGCTGATTAAAATAAAAATTATCATAGGAAGTATATTAAGAGTACTTGAGTATTCTTAGTAAGGAAGACCTCAAGTTCCAATTCTACCTCCAACTCTTAACTGTGTGACCCTGGGCAAGTCACTTAATCTCTGCCTGCCTCAGTCAATTCATCTGCAAAATGGAAGTAATAAAAATAGCACCTAACTCATAGGGTTGTGAGAATCAAATGAGATAATATTTGTAAAGCAGTTTTCAAACTTTAAAGCACAATGTAAATGTTAGCTGTCAATCTTTCTCTTAAGGAGTTTATATAACAATGTATACACAGGAAAATAAATATAAAGTTATAATACCAGGAGGGATAGAGACATCATGGCATAGTGGACAGAGTGCAAGGCTAGGAGTCAGGAAGACCTGGAGTTAAAATCCTGTCTCTAAATATTTATCAGCTATATAAGACCATATATAAGACAACTGTCTAGGATTTCTCTAAATCTTAGATGGGTTGTGATCAGCATTGGTAGGAGGAATTGTTCATACTGTGGAAATGACAGATCCTTCATGTTTCTGCATGACAGAAGGAGAGAGAATTATGAAATAGGGTGGAGAGGATGAAGTTAGGAATCAGCAATGATCTTCAAAAAGGAAGTGGCACCTGAGTTAAGTCTTAAAAATAAAACAACAAAAAGAGTGTATTGTAAGCATATGGGACAACCTGTGCAAAAGCACAGATGGGAGATAGCAGGTCAATTTTGGGAAACCACAAAAAGGCTGATACAGCATGAATGTAGTATATGTGAAGGCAAGTTATGTCTGAAAATATGAGAGAGAAACTGTGGACGGCTTTATGTGACAGAGTGAAAAGTTTGTATTTTATCCAAGACAGGAGTCACCAAAGATTTTTGAGTAAGGGAATGGCACAATCAGTCCTGTATTTTACAAATACTAACTTTAGAACTCATTTTATTTTGAGGTACAAAGTAAATCACATTTCAAAAATTTCTATTGATAAAATGGTGGTTTTAGTATCCCTAAACAATAAGACAGATTTAAATTTATTTTAAAACAAGAGAACACTTACTATAGAAAAATTAGAATTAGTCTTACAATGTTGTTGCACTGTACTGCATAGTGAATTGGATAAATAAATGGCATGCTACAAGTATTTAATTTTTAAAAAATTCTTATTGAAGACTTACCCTTTGACCGTACCCTTAGTATGAATTTCATATTAACTCTTTCTAGCTACTGGATTTATATTAATAAAAATGATGAAGAGATTTCTGCAAGAAAATAAAATACTGACACACTTCCATGAAGAGAGATATTCACATATAATCTATCCCATTGTCATCTTAAAAAACAAAAGAGAGGAATTTTCTTACCTAGACATATGGTGGGCAGCCGTGCCTAAAGCTCTTCGCCCCAAAACACAGAGTCCATAACAAAGAGTTACTAGGGAAGAATCTTTATCTGCATCTAATGGCTTTGGAAAAAATGAAAAAATGTTAGAGAATGGATCATTTTACCTAACAACTCAGACTGAAGCGAAAGAGCTCTCTTAAGTAGAAAGGGATATAAAATAACAAATGGAATTCTCATTTGTTGTTTGGCATCATCTTCAAATAAAAATTCTAATAAAAATAAACTTAGCCCTAAGAGAAAGTGAATCATTAACATAAGCCACGAATACTTTGGGATCCTGAGATTTAATCTGGTGCTATAAAAATATAATACAATAAAAATTGTTGTCTTATAAGTGACCAAATGGAAACTTTTGAAATCAGTTTTTCTAACAGCTCCCAATAGAAATATTCATTCTAATAATAGGTGAATATATTTTTTACTACAATAAGGATTACTGAGAAAGCCTAGTTTATGACAAGCAGTTTTAGATGATAGAAATAGTCAATTTATCTATCATCAGATAAGATCATGGAAGTAAATTTCAGTGCATATTTCACTTTTACTGTACCTATGACAAACAATAATATGCATATAGATTACTTTATTACACTCTTGGAAAAAAACAGCGGCATTTCATTACTCAATAAAATATTTCCAAGAAAAAATAGTCAGGGTTAATAGATTGGCTATTCAAATTTTTTCATGAATGTGAAGTGTATTAACTCCCTTAATAACCAAGTATATGGGTCCATGATGAAAATACATTAAAAGGTGATTAGCTTTAAATCCATCTTAATTTCATGCATATTTAACAAATTTGTGTTAGCAATACATGGCAGAGAAAGCTGGATAGAAGGTGCACAGCATACTCCATCACACCTACCTTTGCTCTTCGAGAACAGCAATATTCAATCCAGCTGAGGTAAATCACACAGAAACTCTCTCTGGATATGCCTGCTAGTCGATGATCATAATCTTCATCAATATTTGGATTAAATGTAGGGTCCACATCAACATAATTGTGGTCAGTACATAGGCGTAGTCCTTCCTGCATTGTCTCATTGGCCAGCCATTCCTCTAGTTTGGAGGAGGTTGTAACATAATAGATGATACCCTAAATTGCAACAACAACAAAAATGGTTGTAACATGGCAAAAAACGCCTTAAAATGCAAAAAATAAATGAAGACATTAAGTATCCACCATGTGCAAAGCATTTTTCTTAAGTGCTGGAGATACAAGATTACCATTAAAAAGCTTATATTCTTTGGGTGGAAGGAGGGAGGAAATGCAACACATACACTAGATTAGTCAATAAAAAAATTTCAAAAGGTTGAGAGAACACCAATGACTGGAGGGGATCAGAGAAGACCTTGAGTAGGAGGTACCATAGAATCTGTTTTGAAGGATGCATTCTAAGAAATGGAGGTCCCTCCAAAAAGCAAAAAAAAAAAAAAAAAAGTATGTTTCGATCTGCATTCAGACTCCATCAACGCTCGGGGGCAGCTAGGTGGTGCAGTGAATAGAGCATCTGCACTACAGTCAGGAGGATCTGAGTTCAAATCCAGATTCAGACATTTAACACTTACTAGCCATGTAACCTTGGGCAAGTAACTTAACCCCAACTGACCTGCGGGCCCCCCTGCAAAACAAAAAACAAACAAAAAAGAAGTGGAGGTAAGGGAGGAGTAAATTCTAGACATGGGGAAAACACCTATGCAAAGGAATGGTGACAAGTGATGGAATGTCAATGACAGGGTTTAGCCAACAGTCAAGTTTGACTAGACCTAAGAATGCATGAAGGAAATGTAATATGAAATATAGATGGGAAAGTCTAAGTGGAGGCCATGACATGAAGAGATAAAAACACCAAGCTGACAATTCCCTATTTTCTCCCAGAAGCAGCAGAGTACTAAGTACCTGAGTGACACAGTCAGATCTGTGTTTCAGAAATGTCAAGTTGGCAGCCATATGGAAGATGGGTTAGAAAGACTGGAAGCAGAGACCAATTAAATATGTGACTTTAATATGGCCTGAACTATGATATAGGCTGTGCAAGTGGAGAGAAGATGACAAATGAGAGGGATGATGAGGAGTCTTGGCAGCTACCTGGATATAGGGAGCTGCAGGACAGAGCTGAGGATGGCTCCAAAGCTACAAACCTGGGTGACTAGAAAGATGGTGATGTCTGCAATAGAAATTGTTTGGAGGAGGGATAGGTCTAGGGGAATGGTTTGAGGTATATTTAAGGTGTCAATAAGACAAGCAGATGGAATCATCTAATACGGTGATGTAGGACTGGAATTAAGGAGATTATAGCTGGGCATACAGATTTAAAGAACAGCTACAGAGAGATAATAATTGAACCTATGGAAGCTAATGAGATTATTAAAGAAGTGTAGAGGACGAGAGGAGCACTCAGGACAGAGCTCTGGGAAATTAGGATGATAATTAAACCAAGGAGACTGAGAAAGAATAGTAAAAGAAGTAGAAGAAAATCAAGAGTGAACCTCTTCTTTTCCCTTTCAAATCTTCCCACACCTTACTCTCCTTCACATTCCATAATTCAAGCAACATTACAGTCTTCTGCCTTTCCAGTTGCCTGACAACTTACACCTCTCACTCCTATATACTTTATCACCAGCGGCACTAGCCTCCTTGCTGCTGTTTCTTGCATGTAACACTCCAACTCCCAGTTCTGAGCATTTTCACTGGATGGCCCCCATGTTCTTCCTCATCATCACTGTCTCCTGATTTCTATGACTTACTTCAGGTCCAGGTGAATCCTATCTTCTATAAGAAGCTTTTCCCAATCTAAATGCTAGTGACTCCTCTCTCCCTCTAGGATTATCCTGAATGCATCCTGTATATAGTTGCTTGCTACTGTCTATCCCTTTGTCTATCACAAGATTGAATTTGAGAACAGGGACTGTTTTTTGCTTTTTTAATCACTAGCCCTTAGCGCAGTGTCTGGAACATGGTAGACATTTAATATATGTTTAATTGACTTCAGAGCAGATTCACAAAAACCAAGAAAGGAGAAGATTTTTTAAAACTCTCAAATTTATTTTTTAATAAATACTGTAACACAGTAATGGAAAATAGGAATAATGCTAACAAAGATATATTATTATTATTATTATTTGAAAGGCTCTACTAAAATCTTTCCTTTATTTTTCATCATAGTGAGAGATGATCATGGGCTTATAGTGTAAACACAGGCAGTTAATACCAAGTTTGAGTATTAATATGAGCCTGGACCTGATGTATCTATTAACTAAAGACAAGCTTAGCTAAGTCCTGAGTGTCTCAGCCTTAGAAACTTGGCAACAGTAACTCATTATGCCAAAATTACTAAGGTGGAGGGACTCAGAATTGGATTAAAAAAAAACTTTTCATAATGATTAAAGAATGGTGGAAGTTTTGCTTTAAAGGCTAGCATCCTAGATAAATTGTCATAAATATCTGAAAAAAGTGAACAAAAAAACACAAGTAAGAAAACACTTTTAAAATGAATTTCTAGGTAGTTGATTATACTTTATATAAAAAATCTGTATAATACTATTAATATGAACAGTAATACCTTTTCTGGATTTTGATCTAATAGCTTACTTGATTTAAGTTTCATCAAAGAATTAAGTGGAAGATATAAAGAAATCTATACCTGAAGTGGTACTTATTAGGTAATAATGACCTAACATTTTTTAATCAACTATTAGGTGCCAAGTTTCTCTGCTAGTAACAAGCATACAAACACACATAAAAGCAATCCTTGTTCTCGAGGAGTATTCATTCTAGTGGAAGACAAGCGCTTATAAGTGTATACAGACATATTACATATATGTGTAATAAAAACAGAATAAAAAAAAGTTAAAGCAGTTATATACAAGGCAGTTAGAGAGAGAAGACACTAGTAGTTGGGGGCTCAGATAAGACTTTCTGTAGAAGGTGGTACCTGAGCTGTACCTTGAAAGAGAAGAGAGACTGTATGAGGCAGTAGGGAGAAGGGAGTACATTCAAGGTATGGGAGACAGCTGTGATAAAGAACATGGGAAATGAAAAGCCACAGAAGTATGAGAAGGAAAGTAATGTGTAATAAGGCTGAAAAGATAGGGCCAGTTGTGTGGTGCTTTGAAGGTTAAACAGAAGACAAGAAAAAGAAATTGAAAGAGTAAGAATAAGCAACAAGGAAACAAAACTGTCACTCTTTGTAGACAATATAATGGTATACTTAGAGAAACTAACCAAAAAGTAGTTTAAATAATTAACTACTTCAGCAAAGTTTGTAGGATATAAAATAAATCCTCATTAACCAACATTTCTATATATTACCAACAAAATACAGCAGGAATAGATAGAAAGAAAAATTCCATTTAAAATAACTGCACACTATATGTAATACTTGGGAGGCTACCTGCCAAGACAAACCCAAGAACTACATGAATACAATTCCGAAACACTTCTTACACAAGTAAAGACATCTTAGCAACTGGAGATATACTAACTGCTCAAGCTAATATCATCAAAATGAAAATTCTACAAAAAATAATTTACTTATTAATTAAAGTGCCATGCCAATTAAATTATCAAGGAATTGAAGATCTAAGAAAAATATGAACAAAATTCATCTGGAGGAACAAAAGGTCAAGAATGTCAAAGGAATCAGTAGAAAAAAAGGTTAAAAGAATTGGAAACTGAGGCATGCCTATTAATTGAGGAATGGCTGACTGTGATGGAATACTACTGTTATAAGAAATAATGAGCAGAATGGTTTCAGAAAACCTAAGAAGACCTATATGAACTGATGCAAAGTAAGTAGAATCAGGAGATCATTGTACATAGTAAGAGCAATTTTGTAATAATGTTCAACTATGAAAAGTATGGGAAGATCTATATGAACTGATACAAAATGAAGTGAGCAGAACCAGTGAATTACCGCACATGGTAAGTGCCATATTATAATGATGCTCAACTGTGAAAGACTTAGCTACTCTGATCAATACAATGATCCAAGACAATTCCAAAGGATTCATGATGAAAAATGCTATACATAAAAATGTTAACAAATACAGAACTGATAAAGTGAATGCAAACTGAAGTATACTTCTTTCCATTTTATTTTTCTTGCTTTTCTCTTTTTGAAACATGGTAAATATAGAAATGTTTTGCATGATTTCACTTTATTATTCCTTGCCTTGCCAATGGGTAAGGGAGGGATGTGAGGAAGGGAGAAAAGCTGAAATTCAAAACTTATGTCTCTAAAAGAATGGTGGTACTTTCAGAAATAGGGAAATTTAGAAGAGGAGTGGATATGGAGAAAAAGATAATAAAATTTGTTTTAGACATATTGAGTTGGAGATTTCTCTGGGATATCTACCTACTTTGAAATGTTTAAAAGGCAGTTAGTTATATGGGACTGAAGCTCAAGGGAACTTCTAGGGCTAGATTTACAGTTCCACACACAAGAACTGATCAAAGGGAATACAACTAGAGTAGACAGAGTCTACTTTTTCTCAGAGTCTGGGAAAGGGAGGAGAGAGTTAGGACAGTAGCTTGAGGGGATGGTTAAAAAAATTTTTTTTAAAGATACAGAATTGAGTGTGTTTGAAAGCAAGTTAGGAAGGAAATAGAATAAGATAACTAGGGGATGTGGGAGGGTTTAGATAAGGGGACAAGAAGAACAGGATGTCAATAGAGACACATAGAGAAGAGGTGGCCTCGGCAAGAAAGTCTCTCTCATTGTCAGAGACTAGGGGAAAGGAGAGTGTGGAAGGTGACATTAAGGAGTTTTAAGTTAAATAAAAGGGGAGTAGAGGGAGCTTACAATGAATGGCCTCAACTTTTTGAGTACAGTAAGAGGGGAGATCCTTAGCTTTGTGAGAAATGAGATGTGGGAGACTTAAGGAAATTTGTAATAGCTTCTGAGGAGAATGAAATAGTGAATCAATTAGGAAGGTATAAAAGGAATAACTTCCTGAAGTGAGAGCCCATTTCAACTTGAATAATATAATTTTATAATGTACCTGGCAAAGCACCCACACAATCTTAAGAAAGAGTGAAAAAACTGCTAAAGGTTTATCTTATTTTAATCATTTGAGTTTTGTGTAGATTTCTAAATGAAAGACCAAATACATTTTTGTAAACTATATTTTTGTAAAATACATAACTAACTGAAGAGATGGCCATTATTTACTGCTTATCTTTAATATTACTGTATGGTTCAATGAAGTATTACTGAAGAAAAGAATAATGTGACTTTGTAAATATATTTTGTTAACTGCTTTGGGATACCAGAGATCATTTATATTTCAAACTATCAGATCTTAGTAAGTTCTTCAAATCCCTTACTTTAACATAATATGTGGTGAGTATTTTCCGAAGATCAAACACTTGTAGCATAGAAGCTGCACTGTTGTCAGTGATGCTGTAGCCTTCCAGCACATACTTGGTGACAAGAACCTCCCAAGCTAGCCAGCGTTGACTAAATGCAGCATTAAAGGAGAGCATGTGGGGAAGATGACCGGGTTCACAGCAACAAAAGCCATCATCTTCATCTACTCCTTCAGTAATGGCTTCTACTTCTCGTTGTTGGCAGTAAGTACCTTTGAAAAAATAAGATCATTACAAAGGGAAAAAAATGAAGCGGATAAATAGAAAATGTCAAGGACTAAAACCAAAATAAAAGAACTACACGAATCCTGAAATTTTATATATCACCTTAAGAAATATAGCTTATATTGTTAACAAAAATTCAATTTAAATCAACTGCTGATAATCTGTGTGTGGATTACATTCAGCAGAACTTTGGTTTTTTTGTCAAATTTCCTTTGTTATATATAAAAACCCAGTCATTTTCTCTTATTGGGCCAAAATCTAGACTTATAAATTCAGTTTAAAAGAAACAAAATTAAGAAGTGTGGTGAATCATCTACAAAAAGCAACATGGAGTAAAACTGTGGTCATTTAACATCTTGGACTTATTTGGAATAGGCAAAAGTTTCAGACAGTTGGGTGTGTGCATACTAAATGTTTGAGGGACTGGACCTCATCTTGAGGTGACACTTTCTCTCACACCTAATTCACTGGTCATGTTGGGGGAACTGAATTCCTTGCTTCCCAATGTCACATGTAGTCTCTCTCTCTCTCTCTCTCACCCCACAAACAAATCTATTATCCAACCCAGATCCTAGTAGCTACCAATCCACAGGTTATTCTCCTTTTCTCAATGAGGTCAGTGCCTAGCTCAGTATATTTTTCTTGAGCCTGGAAATTCCTGCCATCAAAGTAGGGAACTTCAACAAGCAAACTGATATCTACACAAATACAAAAACTTTTCAGTTCCTCAATATACTTAGCTCCTTTGATGTACACCTCCCACTCTACTTCACCCACACAGTCAGTCATGCCCTTGATCTTACCATCACCCACAAATATTCCCCTTCAACATTCATCAACTCTGAACTTCCTCTGACCATACTCTGTTATTTCATTCTATCTTTCCCAATGCCTTTCAAACTCTAATTCTGCTTATTATTTGTCCTTCCCGGGACCTCTAATCATGCTCAATGTATTTCCAGGCCAGCACCTTTGCACTGGCTACACTTTGCTCCTTCAACTTCTTGAAAAACCAGTTTAACTCTACACAATCCTCTGCTCTTAACATCTTTATTCCTTTGTCCTATCACTGGAACTCATCATTCCCTAATCTTCTAACACTCCCATCATCCACCTTCTTTGTCCCTACTCAGGCTGCCTGAAGGAAGTCAGGAAACTACTGATTAGGTACATTACAAATTTATATTGTCTTCTAAATTGGGTCCTCATGACAATAAAATAATCCTTCTACTCCAACCTTACTCAACCTGGTGGATATTCCAAACCTTATCATCTCTCCTCCAGCCTCCAAAAATTCTCACACCTTCTCAGCTCAGGAACCTAGATTCATGCTTCCACCAAGAAAATTATGATCATCTGACAAAAGTTTCCTTTTCTCCCCTCACATCATCTCCCCTCTTCTCACATCAACCCCCATTATTTTTTCCTTTACTCCAGATTCTAATAAAAAGGTGGCCCTCTTTACCAAAGCAAACCGTGCTATACACACCCTTGATCCCATCCTTTCCTGTATACTCTAGCAGATTGCTCCTGACGCCACTCCCTGCTGCTTCTCTCAGTCTTCTCCATACACATGCATACGTATGTGCTTATATGTATATGTGTGTGTTTTTGCATGTATGCATCACTATATGACTCTAAGGTTATGAACTTATGTCAGTTCTCCACATAATTTGAGGGGACTATATATTAAAATAGCTGTTTTTAGTGGTTTCCTTCTGGGGAAGCTCCCTTGAACCAATACTATTCTAGGTCTAGACAAGAAAAATACTTTACACATAATGGACTGATGAATTATTACTTTTTATTTCTGAGAACCTCTCATTTCAATAAGTTTATTTTTTTTCTTTTTTTTTGGAGGGGGCAAGGCAGGGCAATTGGGGTTAAGTGACTTGCCCAAGGTTACACAACTAGTAAGTGTTAAGTGTCTGAGGTTGGATTTGAAGTCAGGTGCTCCTGACTCCAGGGCCGGCACTCTATTCACTGCGCCACCTAGCTGCCCCAAGCCACCAGTTCTCAATGACTACTATGATGAGATATATTTTCCAGATTCCCAGGAACTGCCATGTAACCTGATGATGTACAGTGAGGATCCCTATGCCTTGTCATCAACCTCAACCCTAAACCTCTGAGTCTGACAGACCTTCCCAAACTTTCTTATATGTGCTGGTTCCCTTAATTATAGTGGGAGCTCCTTGAGAGACCTGTCTCTTTTTTTCTATTTGTATTTCCAGCATTTAAAACAGTGCTTGGCACACAATAAGCAGTTTAAAAGACTTTTTCATTCATTCAATATTTCTGTACTTCAGTTTACTCATTTATGAAACATAAAACTTGAATTAGATGTTCCATAAGGTCATTTCCAGTTCCACAATTATTTGATTCTAACTTCTGACAAAGACAGATGAACTGAGAATTTATACATCAGTTTTACAGAAATATAGGAAAAATTCACATAGGGCAGAGAACTGAAGCACCAAAAGTATGTAAGAATATAGAAAAAGAAGAAAATCATGATTTCAAAGTTGGGGAATTTCTCCCAATTTTGGATATATGGCAAGTCAAATCAATATCCTTCAATGCCCAAAGTATCAGATAGATATTCTTGTGTCCTGCATCACTACAATAATGAATTTCTATTATGTACTTTTAAAATATATTTTGTATCTCAAATTTACATCTGACTTAGCACAAATAAATAATAAGGCCAGGAAAAAATAACTCATACTACTTATGGTGTGTTAATAGCATCTTCTTCATATACAAGGAATAGCTTATGACTATTCCCTAAGTGTGAAATTTCATAAAATGTAATATTCTGATTTTCCATTTTTCCATTCCAAAAGCTAAGGCTTAATTTTATGTTAACATCTAATTTGGGATTAAAGTTTTTAACAATTAAAACATATAAATCAAGACAGCTGCAACTTAAGAAATAAAGTAATAAATAAGCACTTTACCTCTAAATTCAAGTCCCCTCAGTTGAAAAGTGACAAGACCATTGCCTATCTCTATAAGATGTACCAAAGCATTGAGATAATCAGAAGCAAGAATGAAACAGTCCCCAGTACTGTAGTTTCCCCATCGCCCAAGCAGCAAATCTCCACACAGACTGTGCTGTAAGGAACGGGTTAAATGCTCATAAAAGATGGAATTCAGATTGTTGTCATCTGATCCTGTAGGGATTAAAAAATAAACAAATCTTAACTCTCACTACTTTTATTGCTTAAGTGAAATGATAGTGATTTACATATTAAAAATAAACTCTCTTCCAGTGAAGGTTATTTGTTTTTTTGATAAGAGAAATCCATTTTGTGAATTTATAATTCCTAACTTTACTTTAACTTATGATTTACTTTCTTACACTCTTTAATTTCCTTTCATTTTGAAACCATCTACCCATATTCACATAGGCCCAATGCATAATAATCTTTATTAAAAGAAAAATTAAAAATGTTCAGGTAAAGTCCTTCCATGTGTATGCACTTAAATTTTCTGACTAATAAACAGTATGTTCTCTGATCAATGTTCGGGCTCCATTTTTTTTTTTCATTGTTACAAATATAAAATACTGTAAAATGGTAAAGGGCTTTTAATAATATTTCCACTGTCCCAGTAGGGAAAAGACCCTATTTAGGAAAAGAACAAAATAAAGAACTATTAAAATAAACCATAAAAACCCAAACAAACTAGGAAAGGAGGTACATAAAAGATTTAGAGGTATAAAATAGATATGATTTATGGGAAAAGGAAAAGACAAAAAATGGACTTGGATCCAAAGATTAATTCCACAGTTTTGGGCTCTGATTAAAGAAAGTGAACTTAAGTTTAACTTAATCATTTCTCAAAGAAAAGAGTCCTCCTATGAGTACTATCTTCTTTCACAAAGAATATAAAAGAGATGGGATTTTTAAAAAATAAAAGTATTTTATTTAAAATAAAAGTATTTAAAAGTATTTTATTTAAAAAATAAAAAGTATTTTAAAAAAATAAAATAAAAAAAATAACTGACTAAGTGAGCCAGGCATGGAGGCTCACACCAGTAATCTCCGCAAAGGAGAAGTGGGAGGCTTTTGGATCAGATGAGCTCAGGAGGTCTAAGCAGCAGCAGGACTAAAGTCAATTGGCTCTCCATATTAAATCCAGCGCCAGTGTTGCAAGCCTCCTCCAGAATGGGGGTACAGGCTGCCTAAGAAAGGGTATATCTATAGGTCCACGTCAGAAATGGAGCAGGTTTAAACTTCCATGAAAATCATTAGTGAGCTTAGGCCCATGAGGGGCTATTACCTGTCAAGTCTATGAAAAGTAAGGAGATCCAGGCCTATCATCATCTCTGTAGTTTCCTAAAATGATTTACTTTCTATCTGAGATACACAAAGTTAATTTAGTTTCAATGAGACATTAGTGACATTACCTGGATTTCTATCAAGCTGAGAAGCCAACCTGGTGTTTGAATGATCGACACGCTTTGTGCTGAAGGAAATAAAACAAAAAATTCTTCATAGATTTTACTATGTAGAAAAAAACAACTGGGGATGGGAGCAGAAATTGCAGAATGAAGAGAATAAAAATATAATTTTATGAAAATTTATAGAAAAACTAATATCTAACATAGGTTTTCCAAAATATAACCCAGCTATCTACCTAAAGTTAATAAGAATATCAGCATTTTTTTAATGCTGATGTAATTTTCAAACTATGTACTTCTAGGAATGGTAGGCAATTAAAAAAATGATGCCTGTGATATTTGTGAGGCTGGAACAAAGTAAAAGATATGCTTCCTTCTTGACTTTCAACTACTATATATTCGGCATCTTTGAAAACTTAAAGTTAGTTCTACCTGCCTCCCTCTGCAGCATGTACAATTTAGAAGAAAATATTGACTCTAAAGCAGCGGTTCTCAACCTTCCTAATGCCGCAACCCTTTAATACTCGTATGTGGGTATATCTGCATGTGGGCAGACCCACCTGGAGACGGATAGAGGAACAGTGTCTCACTTCCTAAGACCATCGGAAATATGTGTTTTCCAATGGTCTTAGGCGACCCCTGTGACAGGGTTGTTTGACCTCCAAAGGGGTCGCGACCCACAGGTTGAGAACCACTGTTCTGTATGACTAATTAAGGTCTCTTTTCTGCCTAGCTTATATCCCATCCTGCTATGAACAGCTGACATTAAGCAGAAGGAGAAAACTATCTTTATCTCTGTCCAATAATTAACTACTAAATAATTAACTACTAGTTATTACTTTGGGACCTTTTAACTGTTGTTCAGTGTGAAAGTTTACAGTCAACCTTTGTTGTTTACCACCTTAGCAAGTCAAATTACATCCCTGGACCTCAATTTTAAATAGCCTCTGAGACACCTTTTCAGTTCTAGATTTATGACCTTATGATCCTAAACACATCTGTACTGTTAGCCAAAAAAAAAACAACCCAACAACACCATGTCCCTTCCTGCAAAAAACACCAGCCTAACATAGGAACACAGGAAAGCAAAAGAATACAAACACTGTTAACACCAGGTAAAAAGAGGTATGTTTTAGGTTTAAAAGAAAAAGGTTTTTTTTTTTTTTTGGAGGGCAATTGGGGTTAAGTGACTTGCCCAAGGTCACACAACTAGTTTTTGTGTTAAGTATCTGAGGCTGGATTTGAACTCTGGTCCTCCTGACTCCAGGGCCAGTGCTCTGAAACTACTTTGTTCTTTAAATGATTATAATATTAATCTGACAGTGTTCACTGTTAAAAATAACTTTTAAAAGGTTTCTAAATAGTTTAATTTTGCTTACTTGTAGTCTCTCTCCCAGAATTTGACCGGTCGAACATATGAAGTGATGAATATTGCACTTCCCAAAAAGGGGTTTAGTGGAGTAGAGAAGAAAGCAGATATAGCAGCCTGGACAAACAACATGGCTGAATCTGTGGGAAAACTAGTTAAAGAAGATACCATTTATCCTAATCAGACAGTAGCACTATGAAAATGGAAGAGAAAACAGATTTCTTCCAAATGTGTTTTGGTTCTTGTGATTGGGTAAATGAATCCTTTAAACAAAAGGATAAAGGGGTAGGCTGAAGGTTGTTTGAATGACAGAGTATAAACTTAATTCATACACTTTAGTCATAATAGTAATTTGTTTTACCCTACTCCTACTAAAGAAATTTCTAGAGACTAACAATGGAATAAACTCCCAAATGAGATATTTCTTGATAATGGTGGCTCCTAACCACAGATTTCAAAAAACAGGAGAAAGTACAGGAAGAAAAGCCAACAAGTTAGATAACAAGTAAGTAAAGGATAAGTCTGGATTAGATTTTTCTGAAGTTGAAAAAGGTGATTTTTTCTCCTATCCAATAAAGATCCCCAAAATTCATAATTAAAAAGTATAAAATGTCAAAATATGCTTTTCTATTTTTATGTTACTGCTGGTTTTTACTTTTATTTACAAGAGTCTGGGGAAATTCAGAAAAATAGATTTTGGAATTCAGTAAACATTACTGAACAATGACTATGTAGTAGGCATTAAAGAAGTGTACCACGCTCTCAAACTTATAATAGAAGACAAGTAAACAAAAAACTTTAATAGAAAGTAAAATGTTTTAAGCAAATTAGAAAGGTATAAAGTATTATGGAAGCAAATCAAGCAAAGTTTAAACTTTACCAAGGAAAGAGTATATATACATCAGAAATGAGAGAGGGGTTGGGTAGTAGGGGTGGGGATGGTGAGAGCTCACTCATCCAGAAACCAGCAGCTGTTTGTTCCAGGAGTTAAAATAATCAAAACTGTAAATCCAGGGTATCTTTGACAATAAGTTATATCTAATCCTATAAAAATTGGGAAGATCCTAAAGACAACATGAAATCTTCTACTGTGCAATAATCACAGCTGTTTAACCCAAAGTAATTTTCTAAAACAATTTTACAAGTATATAGACATGTGTGCACACACAAATATAAGTTGTTTTTTACACCTGTCTCTGAATTCTTGTGACTGGAATGGCCTGAGAAACTCTTGCTATAGACTGCCTGTGAATATATAAATACAATTCTCATAGATCTAATTCTAAATATAGCACAATGCTTTTTTTTTTAAAATTCAACAATACCTAAAACTTCAGAGCAGGGTATTTCTGAGTAGAGAAACAAAGAATGCTTCATGGAAGAGTTGGAATTTGAGCAAGGATTGGAAATATGGGTAGAATTTGAACAAACAGGAGTATAAAAGATGATTAGAGAGCACATACACATGAGAAGGCAGAAAGCATTCTAAAGCATTCATTAGCTTTTTTTTTTAAAAAGGCATAGAAACAAAAGTATGAGAGAACACATGTGCCAAAGGGAAATATCCACTCACACCAATGCTTAATTGAGAAAGAGATTACAGGCACTGTAAGGGCAAAATTCCTTGTGATCCAAGATGATGCATACGAATGGCAAGGCAAATCTACAGGGCAAAATCAAATCCTTACTCATCAATATGATGGGGGTAGAAGAGGGAGTGGGGATTGTAATAATCAAATCACCAGCATCGTAGAAATCCTATTGACCTAGCTCCCTTAGATGAATGTCTCTTCTTAGGCTGTCATATGCTTGTGCCCACGATTCCTTTCCCCTTCTCAGTTGTGATGGTTATGGGGCACTAATCATAGTTGTGAACAAATGTTGTCTGTTCACATTCTCCCAAGTCTGTGTTCTTCAGCCCTAAGGCACCCCTGCTGAAAAGATGGTACTGATGTTAACTGTGTAAATATTGGAATGCTGATGGTAATAACTCAATAATTATGAAAAAATGCATTATTTTGTTTCATTATCTTTGTCACTAAAACCATTCCTCTTCTGAATTTCCGATCAATCCTTCCAAATCTGTAGTCTTGACATTACCCTAAAATACTAATCACTTTAGTTTATGCTCTCTACTTTTCACCTGAAATAACTGTCTCCTGACTCCCCACAACTGCCAAAGTGGCTTTCCTAAAGTGTAAATCTAATCATGTCCCTCCCCTATTCAATAAACTTCAGTGGTTCCCAGTTGCCTCTAGTATTAAAAAATAAATTCCTCAGTTTGGCTTGTAAAATTCTTTACTACCTGGCTCCAACCTAACTTTTCCAGTTAACAAGCAATTATTAAGCACCTATTTCATGTCAGGCACTGGCACTATACCAAGGATACAAAGAAAGGCAAAAGACCGTCTGTCCTCTCAAGGAATTCACCATCTAATGGAGGAACCAAAAGCAAACAACTAGGTAAAAGCTATATATATATATGTACACAGGATAAACTGGAGATAATCTGTACAAGAAAGAGACTAACACTAAATGGGGATTGGGAAAAGTTTCTTGGAGAAGACAAGACTTAACTGAGACTTGAAGGAAGTCAAGAAAGCTAGGAGATACAGATGAGGAAAGACAGAATTTCAGGCATGGGAGACACACAGGTAAAATGCTCAGTGTTGGAAGATATAATGTCATATGCAAGGAATAGCAAGGAGACCAGTGTCACTGGATGGCAGATTACATGGAGGTGGGAGGTAGAGGCTGGGGCTGGAGGTTGGGGTGGTGTAAGAGGACTTGGAAAGGTAAGAAAGAGTTGGGTTATAGAGGGATTTAAAAGCAAAATAGAAGATATTATATTTGATCCTGGAGGCAATAGGTAGTTAATGGAGTTGACTGAATAGGACGGTGATAAAGTTAGAATTGCCCCTTAGGAAGACCAATTTAACCTCAGCCTTTTCAGGTCCTCACTTGGAGTGACGGAATGCCTATTCTATGAATAGGCCTCTTTAAGAAGTAAGTGAAGGGATGGCCCCTTAGACCAAGCTGCCTGAATAGGGGACCCAGCTAGTTGGGTAACTCAACTTGTCCTCTCCCTCTCCCTCTCCTCTCTTCTCCAAAGGAAGGTAAAATTTGATAGTCAGAAGCTCCCTCTTAACTTGGGGTTCACTGGCTAGATTACTTCTTTCTTTCCTTTTTTTCTTCACAAAACCTTAAACCCAGTTCACAATAGGTCCAAGCTCCACTTAATGGCTGCGTTTTGGGCCCTCCTGGCTCAGAGTGAATGGCAATGGCAACTGTTTCTCTTTGGAACAGAGACCCAGAGGGTCTTCCCCTTCCAGTGCAACTTTTTTTCTTTTTTCTAATTGAAGGGGCCATCCCTTCACTCACCTCTTTTTTTTTCTTTGCTTTTTTGCAGGGGGGAAAGGCAGGGAAATTGGGTCAAGTGACTTGCCCCAGGTCACACAGTTAGTAAGTGTCAAGTGTGAGGCCAGATTTGAACTCAGGTCCTCCTGACTCTAGGGCTGGTGCTCTATTCAGTACGCCACTTAGCCCCACTAACTTTACTCACTTATTACAGAGACCTAGTCAATGAATAGGTGTTACTTCACTTTAAGTGAGTACCTGAAAAGGCCTTAGCCTAAAAGGGCCAGAGTCTCCTATTGCATCCTGAGTCATCTCTAGTCATCCTGATGAATATCTGGCCACTGGACCCAGATGGTTCTAGAGGAGAAAGTGAGGCTGGTGACCTTGCATAGCTCTCTCACTCAAATCAAAGCCAACTGCAAGTCATGTCATCATTTCCCTGATGCTATGGTCCTCTTTGAAAATGATGGACAAACAAAATAAAGAGATTACTGGCAACTTTGAAGAGAGCACTTTCAGTTGAATGTTGAAGTCAGAAGCCAGATTGAAGAAAGTTAAGAAGAGTAGCTAACAAAGATGTATCAAGTGAGAGTTTTTTGAAGATGGAGGAGATATGGGCATGTTTATAGGCAGTAAAAAGGTATCCGCCAGACAAGGAGATATTGAAGATAATAAGACTGGCGATCACAGAGAAGGCAATATGCTAGAAATGATGAAAAGGGATCTTTTGTGAATGTAGAGGGGTTTGCTTTGGCAAGGAAAAGGGCTATCTCTTAATGTGAAACAATGGAGAAAGTGGTAAAAGGATGAAGAGAGAAAGGGGAGTTCTCAAGTGAATGGTCTCAATTTTTTTTTAGTGAAGTATGAGGCAAGTTTACTCTCCAGAGTCCTTCTGTTTGCTCCTTACACACAATACTCCACTACTTCTTTCTACAGGGGCTGTCCCCTTTCCATGGAATGGGCTCCATCTTCATCTTTACTTCAAAGCATTCCTCACTTCCTTCAATATTTAATTAAAACACCATCTATACGTTGAGCTCTCCAACTGGCTAATGTCTTCCAAGCCTAACAGCCCTGTAATTAACTACCATAAATTAATTTTGTATTTATCCTACATACATTTATTTACTCTGTATATATTGATATGAGTACCAGATGTCTCCCCCCCCAATAGAATGTAAACACATCTGAAAATACTCCCAACATCTAGTCCGGTTCCTAGCCCAGGTACTTAATCAATGCTTGATAAATAGTTAAGTTGCTGTAGTCCATAATGAACAATATACAAAATGCCTTTCCTACAAAAAAAAAGGAAATGTATTTTTGCAAATTTTAAACAGAAGGATACGAGGCACAGCAAATGGCTGGGCAAAAGCATGAAAAGCCGAGCCCCACGTAATCTGCCACGGTGCGATATAGGTATACACAAACTGCAACTTGTGCAGAAGTTCCCAAAGCTGCAAGAAAAGAACAGAAAAGAAAAATTAGTCAGAAAAATCTTATCATCAAAGTTACTTGTAATTTAAGAAACCAAAGGAGACTATAATATCTTTTCTTAACAGGAAAATGGAAGATCTTTGATATTTGAGTCAGTGGTTAGAAATTTTATGTTTCCTAAGACTTCAGGATATTTTTAAAAATAAGGATTATTATCCATGACCTATTTCATGGGTATGAGTTTGACTCTGACTCACTTTAATGCCTTTCAGTGGCACTGCAGTTAGATGCCAAGGGAAAGAGGGGTAGAACCTTGTGGAAGAACAAAGTGCACAAATACTTTAGGAATCGGGTGATTCTCTCAAAATAACTAACTTAAGTGGGTATTTTTCTCAGAATAATAAAAAGTATATTAATAGTAAATATTTTCATTAGCTTTTGACTCTCAATTTATATATTCTACAATTCATACTCATAGCTTCTAAGGCTGCTGGTGGTACTTTGGATTAAAGCACCTGCCCTGGAGTCAGAAAGACTGGAGTTCAAATTCAGCCTCAGAAATCTCCTAGCTAGGTGATGCTGGGCAAGTCTGCCTCAACTTCCTCAATTATAAAATGAAGATAACAATAGCACTTACCTCTCACAGTTGTTGTCAGGCCCAAATGAGATAATAATTATTAAGTGCTTAGCACAGTGCCTGGCACATAGTCTACATGCTATATAAATCTTAGTGATTACTATTATTAACATTATCATCCTCATAGACCCATTCTAACTAGTGACTGACTATAGGTTGGGAAGATAATCTTCTTCAACCAAAAAAGGCATGAGACTAGACCTGTAGATTTTTTGTTTGCGTGACTGTCCCCCTGTAACTTTATTTTCTTACAGATTAGTAAGATAATGTCTAACTTTAAAGGTTTAAAGCGTTACATCCATCACAGGCTCCTTCTGTTGATTCTCAATTGTCACAGAAACACTTCGCTGTTCCACTGTTCATTTCTATTCTTATCATTTCTCTGTTCATCAGGACAGGAAATAAAAGGATAAAACTCAAGAACAGTAGCTGACGTAGTAAAATCTCACATCACGCCAACAGCTCAAGAGGTAATGATGATCATAATAATGAAACTGATAACCTTTCATAGCAACAATGGTCAGATTAAATAGTGGGGAAAGAGCTCTCTTCAAAGGCAAGAAACGCCTATAATGGCTATATGACCCTCAGTCAGTTACTTAACTTCTCAATGCTCTAGGTGATTCCTAAAATATAAATTGCAGACAAGGGACCAATCTACATTAGCAGAGAGTTTCTCAGTTAGCATTTCTTTTTTTGTTTTTTTAAATTTCTTTTGCTTTTTGGCAGGGCAATTGGAGTTAAGTAATTCATGCAAGGTCACATGGCTAGTAAGTGTTAAATGTCTGAGGCTGGATTTGAACTCGGGTCCTCCTGACTCCAGGGCCAGAGCTCTATTCACTGTGCCACTTTAGCCGACCCTAGTTAGCATTTCTTACTAGAATAAAAACATAGGTTCCATATCTATCCCTATTTCTCTAGTTAAACACTTTTAAGAACAGAAATGTTGAACTCTTTCTATAGTTTTATTGCTAACATTGTGCTAAACCTCAAACAACTGAAAAGAAAAATAACAACTGGATTATAACTTTCTAACTGTTCTCCCTACCTCCAGGATATTCCTACCATTAAAGTTCATTCCACATATTATGACTGAAGAAATATAACTTTCATCTTCTCACTTACCTTCTTAAGAATCTAAGGCTCCCACTTCTATCAGGTTTTCAAGGCCTTCTGTAATCAAGAATTCCCTACTTATCCAACCTTGATTATAACTCTTCTCCAAACCATAATGATATGTTCCAAGAAGCCTGACTCTGTCCCTTCCCCCCACATGCACTACATTCATTTCTGTCTATATGCTTTTGATTATTATTCCTGCTTTTCCTTCTCTCCCTGCAAAGTAACATGGGCTATCCAACCCTTTTCTCTTTGTGTGTGAATACCACTTACTCTTTAGGGGCTAGCTCAAGTTCTGCCTCTTTCAGGATGCCTTTTTGGATTACTTTATACCAGACTATTTCTTCTCTAATATTCTGCTGCATTTATTTATCTCCCTAGCAGGGACTGTACTTTACATTTTTCTCCCACTTTTAATATTGAGAAAACAAATTTGTTGCTGAGAAGTCGGGTCAAGACAAATTTTGGCATAATGATGCCAGAGTATTCTATTGTTATTGTTCAGGCCAGTTCCTAAAGCTGAGGACAAAACTTTCAATGTTGTGTTACCTTGTTGAAGAATATGGACATGAAGAAGAGATCTAATAACATTGTCTCCGACAAAGCCTCATAGTCAAATTTGAAAAAGAGCACAGTGAAGATGACGGTGATGTACTGACAAGTTGGGCTGCTGAAGGAAGAACGGAGCAGCTTCAAACCAGCGATGGTGATCACTAAAGCGCCTAACCTATAACAGGAGAAAAGCAAAATTCATCAGCTGTTGACCATGGGACAAAGCTGATAAATGCAAACTAATTACCACTCTTAAAAGACTCAATTTACTGGGCTTTTAATTTCCAGATGAAACACAAATGATTTAGTATTGGTTAACTCAAATAATATTCTTGGGTTTTACATGTTATGAAACTTGTTAGTCCAAATTAAGTCAAATCCTAAAGTAGCTTAACTACAAAAACATTTTAAGCAACATGCATAGTTTTTCATTCATTCAATCAACAAATTTCCATTAAGTATCTCCTATGTGCTAGGTACTGTTGAGCCCTATTTTAGGAATAGAAACAAAAAAAAGGCACTATTTCTGTCTGCAAGAAAGTTGTATTCTACTTGAGAGTGGAGAGAGAAAATATATTGTACATACCTAAGTACAATACAAGATAGTTTGATGAAGGCAAAGGTACTTCAAGAAAATCTGTAAAAATAATTATTTTCAGCTTGGGGAATCAGGGAATAAGGGGCACCTTGGAAAGAACCTGAAGGAAGAGAGTTCTGAAAAGCAGACTGAGAAAGAGTGAATTTCAGGAAATGGCCTTCATGGATTCACAGAGATAGAAGAAGGAATACTAAGTTCAAGGAACAACTTATGGTTCAGTTTGGTTGGAATGAAGAATAGATGAAGAGTAGCATTGCAGCACTGTAAAATCACACTAGGAAAGGACAAGGAAACCAGATTGTGGAGCTAGAATTCCAATGCTGAGTTTAAGTTTGGAGGTTAATACAGAGGCAACAGTTTTTGAGCAGAAGAATGACATGGACAAACTTGTACTTTAGAAAGATCATTTGTCAGCTGGGTTAGAGAAGTAAGAGGTAAAGGACAAAGAAATCAGTTAGGAGGCAAACAGTCCAGGCTAAAGGTGCTAAGGGTCTGAACTGGGTTAGTGGCAGTATGAGTGGAAAAAAGAGGAGGGAGTGGTGGGGTGGAAGGGTAGGTTCATAAACTTTTTTTAAGGGAAAAAATATTTTAAGAATAGTAACCAACAATGGTGGTTTGGTCATTTGGAAAATCCATTTTAAAAATAGTTTATAGTGATATAGGGAGAATAGTAAGGCTATCTGGATTAGGAAGTGGAAAGCAGAATTAAAAAAAGGAAGGAAAACAAAGCCATATTTTAAAACTTTTCAGCTATAATGGTATCTAGCACATAATAGGAAATAAATAAGTATTTGTTTATTGGTTATCTCACAATTTTGCCTAGAACAGATCTTGATAGGGCAGCCTAGTATTAAAAGGCTTTTATACTTACTCAGTATCCAGTTTCTTAGGACTAGCAATAGCCTTTGCACTGCTACTGAGCTCATTAAGAACGATCAATGGGTAGATAACATTCTTCTCCACAAAAATAAGCCATACATGAAGTTTCTCAAACCACATAATATGGGCTGCATCTAACAGGGTAACAAAAATAAGAAAGACTAAGTGTCATCTTGGAATTATAGGTAACTTAGTGGATAAGAAAGGGAAATCTTATACTATTCAAACAGCAATACAAGGTTAATGCAAGCAAAACATAAGAAATTCAGTAATTCATACTCAATCCATTATCAACTTTTAAGTGATCTCAGAAATCAACAACTGGCACGTATAAGATTAAAGGTTATTAATTAAAGGCTATATTATTATTATTAAAGGTTATAGCTCACTTTTTTCATTAAAGTTTTATTTTGATAACTTTTCCAAAGGCAGAAAGTAAACCTAGGGTTTTGAAGGCTATACTAGCACAACCTAAGCCTTTGCAGATTGTACCTGGAAAATTTTCAGGGAACGTGCCCAGTGACAGAGAGATATATCTATTTAGCACCAGCCTATTTAAGCAGGGAAAGGTACACCAATGCATGCATCACACACACCTATTTTGAAGAGGCAAAATTTTACCAGAAGAACAACAAATGAACAAATAATTTTAAGGTCTATAAAGACCAGTATGTTTGATCACCTGGTGAAGAACTAGTTTTGGCCATAGATGAAGACATAAAGAAGCTGTGATCTGCTTTATGGAGGTAATACTAACACAGCTTAAATCATAGATCTAACAGAAGTAATTAATTCAAGTCAATTACAAACTAGATTATCGTTCTAAGATTTTTGTGAATTTAATTCATTAAACTCACTAAAGATCTAATTTTTTGTTGCTATGATTAATATTCATAAAGAAATTACTTCAACTTTCTGTAATGTTAATGAAATAGGAAGATCTTCCCCATCCATTAATAGGCCTAACACATGGAACCCTGTGATCATAAGGAGTCTGTGATCACATGGAGCCTGGGTGGAGCTCAGTGTGGGACAAG
>CM053589.1:76139152-76160523 GCA_028646515.1 Pseudochirops corinnae
GAGACAGAGAGAGACAGAGAGAGAAGCAAGTCTAGCAAGTCTAGGGGAACTTGTTTGTGGGGAGGCATAACAGAAAGAAGTTTGAAGATGTCTGGGCTCCCTGGATTTGTGATGAGTATCCTGTTAAATCATACCTCCTGCTATTCTAATGATGTACCAAATAAATATTTTGGTTTTGTGAGGAAGAGAGCTTTTCAATTTTGTGAATCTATTCCGGAAATACACATGAATATTCATAGCGGCTGCTATTGGAATCACATTGGCATTATACTCTCAGAGATTTTTACTAAAAAGTAAATGACCCACATTTACTTCCTAGCTGCCCCTATCACCATGTTTTAATAAGCTCCTAAACATGTGAAATATTTTCATTCTGTTGTTTGATTCAATTTTTTAAAAAACTCCACCAATTTTGACTATAGTTTTTTAACAAGTCAACAAAATAAATACATTTAGTGTGAAACAATATCACAGCCAGGAAAATGACCATTAAAAATTAAGCACTATAAAGCACTGTCAATATAATTAATGTCGCTACTAAGATGTCTAATTATAGATAAACTAAAAAAGCATATTAAGTTTTCAGAAGACAACAAATGTCCAAAAAAAAATCTTAAGAGTCAAAAAGTTACATGGTTAACAACAATCTTTTTAAAAAACACATTTTCCACATTAATCATGCTGTGAAAGATGAATCAGAACAAAAGGGGAAAACCACAAGAAAGGGGAAAAAAGAGAAAAATAGTATGCTTTCATCTGCATTCAGACTCCACAGTTATTTCTCTGGATGTGGATAGGATTTTCCATCATGAGTCTTTTGGAATTGTCTTAGATCACTGCATTTCTGATAAGAGCTAAGTCTATCAAAGTTGGTTACCATACAATGTTGCTGTTACTGCATACAATGTTCTCCTGGTTCTGCTCATTTCACTCAGTATCAGTCCATGTAAGTCTTTCCAGGTTTTTCCGAAATCTGCCTAGTCATTTGTTACGGAACAACAGTATTCCATTACATTCATATACCACAACTTGTTCAGTCATTCCCCAGTTGATGGACATCCCTTCAATTTCCAGTCCTTTATTGCCACATAAAGAGCTGCTATAAATATTTTTGTACATGTGGGTCCTTTTTCCATTTTTATGATCTCTTTGGGATACAGACCTAGTAGTGGTATTGCTGGATCAAAGGGTATGCACAGATTTATAACATTTTAGGCACAGTTCAAAATTGTTCTCCAGAATGATTGGATCAGTTCATAACTCCACCAACAATGCATTAGTATTCCAATATTCCTACATCTTCTTCAACATTTATAATTTTCTTATTATGTTAGCCAATCTGAGAAGTGTGATACAGTACCTCAGAATTGCTTTTATTTGCATTTCTCTAATCAGTAGTGATAGATATTTTTTCACATGACTATCGATAGCTTTAATTTCTTCATCCAAAAACTGCCTGTTCATATCCTTTGACTATTTATCAATTGGGGAATGATTGTATTCTTATAAATTTGACTCAGTTCTCTATATATTTTAGAAATGAGGCCTTTATCAGAGATACTACCTGTAAAAATTGCTTCCCAGCTTTCTGCTTCCCTTTTAATATTGCTTGAATTAGCTTTGTTTATGCAAAACCTTTTAAATTTAAGGTAATCAAAATTATCCATTTTGCATTTCTTAATGTTCTCTGTCTCAGTCATACATTCCCTTCTCCGAGATCTGACAGCTAAACTATTCCTTGCTCTCCTAATCTGCTTATAGTATTACCCTTTATGTCTAAATAGTATGCCCATTTTGACCTGACCTTGGTATATGGTATAAGATGTTGTTCTATGCCTAGTTTCTGCCATACTATTTTCCAGTTTTCCCAGAAGTTTTTGTCCAATAGTGATTTCTCATCCCAGAAGCTAGAGAGTCTTTGGGTTTATCAAACAGTAGATCATTATAGTCACTGACTACTGTGTCTTGTGTACCTAACCTATTCCACTGATACACCACTCTATTTCTTAGCCAGTATCAAGTAGTTTTGATGACTGTTGTTTTATAGTACAGTTCTAGATCTGGTACTGCTAGGCCACCTTCCTTTGCATTTATTTTCATTAATTCCCTGATATTCTGGACCTTTTGTTTTTCCAGATGAATTTTGTTACTTTTTTCTAGCTCTAGAAAATAATTTTCAGTAGTTTGATTGATATGGCACTGAATAAGTAAACTATCATTCTTACTCTATTAGCTCAGCCTACCCATGAGCAACTTATATTTTTCCAATTATTTAGATCTGACTTCATTTGTGTGGAAAAATGTTTTATATCAGTGTTCATATAGTTGCTTGGTTTGTCTTGGCAAGCAGACTCCCAAATATTTTATACTGTCTACAGTTACTTTAAATGGAATATCTCTATCTCTTGCTGCTGTGCTTTGTTAGTGATAGGTAGAAATGCCAATGAATTATGTATGTGTGTTTAACAATAGTCTTAATTTAGCTTGTATACTGAAAGAGCATTGGATTTGAATCTGAATCCCAATTCTGACAATTATAAGCTGTATAACACTGGGCTATCATTTTACTTCTCAAAGTCTTATTTTCCTTTTCTATACAATAAAAAAATTAATACTTCTCCATGTGTCAGGGGGTTTAGGAACAGAAAGTGATGATGCATGACAAACATTTTGAAAATTGAACAAATATGTAAACATATGCTATTAATATTTTAAGTAAAAGTTCTCTCAGCAAAAACTGCTTGCCTTTTGAACATACAACGTATAATAGATATGCACACTATTATTATATGTGATGATAGTGATCTATCTTCTGAAGGATATTTGGTTTTGAGTTATTTTTCTGGTAATGGTGATGGGTGTGCACCATGTAAGACACCATGGTGAAGATTATAAAATAGCTGGATGACGTTACTCATTGAAGAGAACTGATTCTCTGGGCAAAGCTAGTCAACATAAAAAGGAATTAAATCTGGGGTGATAGTCCTATTAGCATAATTAACTTAGTTAATAAGCCAAGACTACTAAATCTTTGAAAATATAAGGGCCCCAACTGAATAGAATTTGCAATGTATGATTCCTGAAAAGATAATTAGTTTTCAAACAATGAATAATTTGCTCTCTAGAAAAGTTTGCTGACTATAGAATTACACCAAGGAAATCAGGTAGGTGGTAAAATGATTTTCACATCTAACTGTAAAGCTGAATGACATTTTTTCCAATTAGAAATAAATGTGTTAATAATGTTACTTACTTCGAACTTCAAATTGGTAATATTCCTTGGTTTTCAGCAGTGGGTGAGAGAAACAGTGCCAAGGTAGCTGCTTCCGAACCTGAGGCAGCATATAATGTGTTAAAAAGCCTACTGAGCCCACCAAGGTATAGAGGACGTACTTCAGAGCAGGCTAAAGAAAAAGCAAAATTTAAAAACAAAAAGAAAAAGTAAAATTGAATAAAATGAAATAAATAAATAATCTTGAGACAAAGACCAAACTCACAATTAACTTGTCATTTCTTTGAATTTGATTTCCCATATAACAATGAAAATACAAATACAGGCTAGTTACAGACTGTTACTAGGTCAACTCCAATCTCCAGAATCAGAAAACATTTGTCTCTAGTCACTATTTCTATTTTTTTAAAAATTTAAATCATTTATGGAAGTAAAAGATAACCAATATACTCAAAGTACTACTGATATGGCTTGGAGAAAAAACTGAGAGTAAATGTTGCTATTCTATCAGTATCCTCTTTGACTTTCAGAGTCATTTATGAAATTATTTACTTTGGCCCTAAAGGCTGTATGTAGTCAGCTAGCAACAGAGAGATGATACTTTTAAATAACCAGACAAAATGGACATGTCCTGCTGCATGCTGCTGGAGAAAGTGACACAATCCTACTGACAGGGTCCACTAAAAATTTGTATTGTTTTTCAAAGCACTAAAATCCTTTTCATTTCTAACTAAACCTCTACCATGCTCTCCTACAGGAGCTATTCCAATCATCCTCTTCTCTCCTCAAGCTTCCTTCAGTCTCTATTTCTCTCTCTCAGCAGACAACCTCACTTCTTACTTTACTAAGAAAACAGAGGATAGACATTTCATCTCTTATCCGATATTTTTACATTTTTCATAACATCATCTTACATTCTTTCCTCCTCTGTCACTCTCACTAATGAAGATATGGCTCTTCTGCTTGCCAAGGCCCTCTCTTCTACTTGTGTGTTTGATCCCATCCATCTCTGTCTCTTCGAGAAGGGTGTATTTTTGTTGATTTCCTCTCTACATAATTTTCAATTTGTCAACATGCAATGCTTTCTTCTCTGCCACTCACAAACATGCCCAAGCTTTTGTCATTCTTAAAAAACCCTCACTTCACCCCACCTCTATATCATTGCTCTGTATCTCTTTTTCCTTTCCCTACAAACTCCTAGAAGAGCTCCCATTTCCTCATCCTCATTCACTTCTCAAACTCTTGTAATCTGGATCCAAAGCTCACCACTCCACTGAAATAGCTCTCTAAGGTTATAAATAGTCTCTTAAATACTAAATCTAATGTGAGCTTCTCTTAAGTAATTTATACTGGCAACAAGTCTCCCTTCTTAGGTACTCTTCTTCCTTGTTTTATTTTAACTGTCCTCTCTTTTGGTTTTCCTCCTACATATCTGATTGGCTCCTTCTAGGTCTCTTTTACTGGATTCTCATCCATATCCCACATCTAAACCCTGATATCCCTCAAGGTTCTGTCCTAGGGTTCTGTTCATATCTCTATACAGCTTTCCCTGCATGACACTATCAGATCCCATGGATGCAATTTTCACCTCTATGAGATGTATCCCAGAATTAGATACCTAGCCTTGATGTTGCTCTTGAACACAAATTATTCATGGCATATCTCAAACTAAATATCCTCATGGCATCTGAAATCTAAAACAACCAAAATGGAATTAATCTTTCTTACCAAATTAAAATCCCTCCACAAAGTTCTTTATTATTATTGAAAGCACTACTATCCTTTTAACCTAGGGACAATTCCTTAGCCTTCTCTCCCTTTCATTTATTCAGTTGTCAACTCTTACTGATTCAGATTCCACAACATTTTTTGCATCTATTATAACCTTTAATCATTCACAAAAGGTAATACTATTTCAGATTCTCATTATAAACCACATGGAAGAACTGAAATAGACTAATTGGTCTCCCTGTACCTAGTCTCTTACATTTCTAATCCAGCCTCCTCCACAGCTACCAAAATAACATTCCTAAAGTACAAATTTGGCCATGTTACTCTCCTGATCTTCCTCCTTCTGTGGTTTCCTACTACTACCAAGATAAGACACAAACTCCTTTGGCATTTAAAAACCTTCACAATATGGTTCCAGATTATCAGATTTCTTTCACATAATTCCTTTTTAAATACTCCAAATTCCAATCAAACTTGCCTACTTGATATTCTCTCAACTCAGCATTCTATCTCCTATAACATATCTGTGTCTTTGCACAGGCTATTTGTCTCCCATGCCTAGAATATACTGTTTCCCTATTTCTACATAAGAAGATTTCCATCTTCCTTCAAGGCACACCTTGTACCACATACTATAGGAAGCAATACCTAAAAGCCCTTACTTAGTTCAGTGCTCTCTTCCTCCTCCAATAATCATGTGTTTCTTACTTATCTATCTGTGTCTCCTCAATTAAAGAAAAGTTCACTGAGGGTCTGTTTTATCTTTGTATCCCTTGGGCTTTGTATACAGTAGAGGCTAAATAACTGCTTCTTAGATTGGATTACATTAGGGATGAAGAAGAGTTTTCTTTTATCTGTTCAATTGCAGAGCATGTTACTAATTCATAGAAATAAGTTCGTGATAATGTATATGCATACACACACACACATACACATAGATGGTTACATTCAGATCAAATCAAATCAAATGTCAGTCTACACATTCAGATTAAAAACTGGATACATACACAACATCCTCTAAGTAACTACTGCACCATAACAAGGGAATATTACAAATCAAGTCAAATCAGAAATGAATCACCAATAAGAAGCTAATAGGGTTTCTTTTCAAAAGAAAGATTAATACTTTACCTGTAAAACTGTGAACACTGTGCTTACATGAATTGCAAAATACAGCACACCAATCACTATGCAAACTATGAGGTCAGATTGTAACCGTTCACTCTATAGAATAAAACAGAAATGTTAAAATGAATTAATCTGATTTTTTAAAAATGCTTGCTTTCCTACATAATCTCTAATCAAAATCATGAAACTAGGGGTTTTTTTCATGTCTACTTTCTACTAATTTCTTCCTCATTTACAGTAATTATAGCAAATAAACCTTGTCCCTCAATCTTTTTAATTTTAGGTTAGTTTTTAAAATATAAATAAAAAAATGGAGAAGTTAATGACTTACTGAATTTTTCATGTTTACTAACAGACCTAACAAATAAATGAAAACTCTGTGAAATAGGGATTCTTTCTACTAGATCAGGTACTTTCTTTCTCCATAGGGAAAAAAGAGAGTACATTAAGCCTGGTATTTGCTTCTAAAATGCCATTATAGAGCAAAGGAAAAATAATAAGACTAGTCCACAAACAGGCACTGAACAATTTCTTTCTACTTTATAGGGTGAACTTGTATGTTCTCTCTGAAAAGTTACTATTCTAATTGTGCAAAAACACTGCAAATTTCAAGGAAAAAGGTTAGGGGGGAAAAAGAAGGTGATTAGAATTCAACAACTAAAAATATGAAAAGTACACAGAAAACAAAGAAATAACATATAAGAATGCATACTATAAGAAGGTTCAGGCATCCTACATATAAGGCATTATTATTATACCAGTGATAACCAAAGAAATATAACAGAGACATGGAGCTAACTATGGCGACAAAAGATCCCCAGGATTCAGATGTGTGTAGTGTGGAAGTTTTTGTATATTATTTTCTTACCATAAATTCAATAATATTACTTGTAATTACTGCTACCTGAAATTAGTAATTATGAAAAAGATTTATATACTCACTACATCCTCACCTAAAAATAAATGTTTAAATTATACTTCCTAACACTGTTTCAACAATCTTGGAAGGAAATTCAATTCAGCGAGCATCTATTAGAACACTCCATTTGAGGCAGCTAATTTCACCAACCAGCCAAAGAAGATTGCCCTTTCTCCCCTCACACAAATCCTCATGTGTGGATGATGTGTGGATGATATATGTATGGGTCACTAGATATATTAAAGGATATCTGTAGAATTTTATAGATATTTATTAGGGTTACACCAGTGGAGTCCTGAATGAGGGGAAGTTCTTCAGGCCTTTAGCAATGTAGTAAAAAAGAACTTTGTAGCTTCAGCAAAACTATGGGAATTATGTGAATGCCAGTGTCTTCAAAAAGTACTGATATTTCCTTTACTAGCCTTCTGAAAACATCAGGGATTTTACTCTACCTATACTTTCCACATTGGAAGGTATTTAGATGGTATGGGATAAAGGCAGATCTGAAATCTGATTTTATACACTACATATATCATTCAGTGCTCAGTAAACAATTCTCATCTCTACCCTGTTCTTTCTGTGTTGTCAACACTAAGCTTACATTTTTCTGACTTCATTTCTAAATCAAACTGCTCTCTCCAGAGTTACCAGTGACTTCTTAATTGCCAAATCTGATGGTTTCTTCTCAATATTCTTCTTAATCTCTTGGCATCATCTGATATTGTTGACTACATTCTCCATTTTGATACTCTTTCATTTTTCTCCTCCTAACTGAAACGTGGGCCCTTTGTTCACTCATTATCTCTATCTATCTTATCCTTTACATGTGGATGTTCACCAAGGCTTTGTACTGGGTTTCTTTTATTTTCTCTACTCTCCCTCTCTTAGTGAGTGATTTCATCATCTCTCATGAGTTTAATCATTATCTCTATGCAAGATGACTCCCAATCTATATATCCAGCCCCAGGTTCTCTCCTGAGTTCTAGTCATATATTTCCAACTGATAACTGAATATTTCAAACTGAATGTCCTGCAGGTTATCTCAAAATGAACATGTCTGAAGTAGAACTCATTGTCTTTCTAGCCAAAGTCATCCTTCTTCCAAACTTCCCCTATATCTGTCAAAGGTAACCAAGTTCTAGTTAACCAAGGTTTTCAATTTTTCTACTCACAAAACCCCTACTTTGGTTGAGGCCCATATCACCTCTAACATATACTACTAAAATAGCCTCTTAATTGGTTTTCCTGTCTCAAGTTTCCCCACTCTCCAATCAATCCTAAACTAAGCTGCCAAAGTGATTTTTTAAAAGTACAAATCTGAATACGTCACTTCCCTTCTCAATAAATCTCAATGGCTTCCTATTGCCAGTAGAACAAAATAAAAGCTATTGTGGTTGGCTTTTCAAGCCTCTAACAATTTATCCCCAACTGAATGATTCCAACTTTGTTATATACTACTCCTTCTTGGAATGCAATCCCTCCTCACTTTTATGTCTTAAGAGTCCCCGTTTCCTTCAAAATTGAGCCTTTCTAGCTTCCCTTTAGTTGTTTCTGACCCCACTCTACCACTACCCAAAGAGCATTTACCTTGTATTTGTTTTGTAGACTTGCTTATGTACATATTGTCTCCCCAGAAAGAATGTAAGCGCCTTAAAGGCAGAGACAATTTCATTTTCATCTTTGTATCCACAGTGATACGCACAAAATAGGCTCTTAATCAAGGTTTCTTATTGAGAAGAGATTCTGAAAACAGAATTTATGGAAGCTTTCTTCCACTCATTTCATCTGCCTTTCCCTCTAAGTTTTCTAAATAATCTGAACCTGTGTTGCTTATCTAATCTCAGTGCCTATTTCTATCCATAGAGAATCTTCCACTCTAGTCAGATTGTACACATGCTGCATGTGTTCATGTCTCATCTCCAATACTGTCCTATTCTATCCTGCATGCTGCTACTGGATGAACTTTCTAAATGCACAAGAAGAATGACATCACCCCTTACTCAGAACTTTCTATGGCTCCCTATTCTTTACTAAAGTTAGCATTCAAGCTGGTCATTTTTGGCTAAGCATTCTACAATTTAGCTCCAACCCACCTGGGGGGTAGCTGGTAAAGCAATAAAGTTAGGAGAGACCTCAGTTACATTTATTTCTGGAAAAGTTATTTCACTTGATTATCAGTCAATTCATCTCTAAAAGGAGAATAATAATATTTCCACTGCCTACACTAGGGTATTTTGGTTAAATAATTTTGAAAACCTCAAACTGCTCTTGGAAATAAAAACTAATATTGCCACTCAAAGAGTGAAAAGACTGGAAAATTAGGAAGAAATCAGACCGTAAAGAGTTTTAACTGACAAAGGCATTTATATCTGACCATGGAGGTAACAAGAGGCCACTGGAATACACTGAAATAGGAAAGTAATGCCACTGTGAAAATTAATTTTGACTTTGTATTTTATAATAGATTCACTCTGTATTTGAGCCTATTTAGTAACTTTATTCTGTATTTTATAAAAATTTCAGCCTCTTCTTTGTCTCTGAAAGAAAAAGCTCATGAGTTCAAAGTTCAGGCTTCCTCGTTCTCAAAGTGAGATCCAAAAGTTCAGTTTCCCTATTACTCAAGGAAAAACTTTGAGCTAAAGTTTAAAAGTTTAATACTGTCATTAAACATCTTAATTCTAAGGGAATCTCAGCACCACCTGCAAATCACTTTTTGCCAAGGAGGCCTTGTTGCCTCTCAACTTCAGCTACTGAAAAACTCCAAGGCATTTGTGTATCATCCTTGAGAGTGGACAAACTGACCTTGTCCCATCTCAGCGTCTTCCCTGGTCAATTAAAGGTGGTCTTATCTCATTCCCAGGTGCCTGTGAGTCTGCTATTGCTGGTTTACTATCAGAAGCCTGAGGATGCAGGTATGTCCCATAAATTCAAAAGGCATTCCTTTAAGACAGAGTGATCACACATGTGGATGTATGCCTGCTTTCCTTAATGTAACCAATCATGATCCCTCACTCCCATAAACAATGATAGGATTTTTGTTCTGTCTTTAGACCTATGCTTACGAAGATGAGTTGCATCTTCATTTCTAGATCTTTGGCAAAAATGAAGCCAATTCATTGACAAGTATTTTATTGGCAAGCAGTGCCCCTGCTAATAAAATGATATCTTGCTTGGACAAGTATGCCTCAGTTCACCTTTCTGTTAAATTTCACTTGCTACAGTCACCTTACCAATACTTTAGAAAAATCATTTTGGTAACCAAATGGAAGATAAACTGAAGTTGCAAAAGACTTTAAGTGATAAGAGCAATTAGAAGACAATTGCACTAGCCCAGGTAAGAAATGAGAAGCATGTGAACTAGGATGGTAACTGTATGGTTAAAGAGAGGAGGATGCAAATGGGGTAGTGGGAAGGGGAGAGGAGAGAGGGTAGAAAGGAAAGGGAAATAGGCAAGTATTAATACTATATATCAAGCACTGTTAAAATATTATTTCATTTGATATTAAGATAGAAGAAATGCTGTGAAGGTAGAAATTACTTAATTTGCCAATGGATTAGATTGTGAAGGATGGATCCAACGTGTCAAGGTAGGTGACAAAGAGGACAGTAATACCAAAGAAAGTTCATAAGAGGGAAGAGTTTTAAAGGAAAGATAATGAGGTCTGTTTTGGTCATTTTGAGTTTGAGAGGCCTATGGGAAATCCAATTCAAGCTCTCCAAAAGACACCCTCCTCTCCTCTTGCAAACGTTGAAGACCAGGCAGGAGATGGTGGCACAGGATAGTAAGACCCTCTCCTCTCCTCTCCTCTCCAGAGGCTAAAGTACATCAAAGATGAATTTGAACAATATTAAATTCATTTTCATAAAATTCTGTAGGGATGAAAATTTAGGCATATGAGTGAATCACTACTGATATTGTCTTGTTCACCTTTCTCAAGATTAAAATCTGTTTTTCCTCAAATATTTGTTATCTTCTCTGCCTTAAATATCTTGGAAAGTGATCTCTGGCAGTGGATGATACCATGTGTCCCTAGGTTGAGTTCGGCTGCTCTTCCCATCTTGGCTTTCTCAGTGTCAGTTTTACATTCTCAAGGAGCACAACAGAGACTATGATGCAGGAAGCCAAATGTGGTGATACCATTGTCACTAACAGAACAAAGTTAATGACAGAAATACTGACAGTCTTTTTGTTTTTTGATCTTACTTTTGCCTCACCATGACATGCTCTCAGGATGATTTGGCTTTATGGGATTTCTTGTCAAACTCTCTCTAAACTCCTTTACTCTCACTACCTTTTAAAATCTAAGTCTACTACCTTCCACAAACATTAACAATCCAAAGTAACAATTTAGATAAAATATCAACCTAGAGACAAAAAATATACACACACAAATAGATGAATTATATGAATTCATATTTTAAATATGCCCAATGATTTTTAGGAATAAGCATCAAACATGAAGAGATTTTTTTAAAATACCCTATTACCTAGGTAAATGTATGTAGTGTATATTTAATACCTTCTTTCAATTTGAATACCTGTATGGCCCACCCTTAGAATGCCACAAATGGTTTTATAGCTGTCCCAATCCTAGAGTTTGGAGCAGAATTCAAGGCAGCCCGAGACTACTGTGAGAATAATGTCTTCCCTCTCCTCTCCCCCCACCTCTTCCTTCTAGTTGCTCAGGCTCCTGGATATAACAAATCTTTAATGTTCCCCGAAAGTTTGGAGACTAGAAATGCCAACAGTCACAGGAGTCAGAAACTTGCTTTGAATCTCTGATGCTGGTAAAGAGTGATGACAACAGTCTTTAAAACCTGGGGAATCTTACTTTAAACATCAAATAAGAGGAAGAAGACAATTTGTACCCACATGGATTTCTCCCCACCCCTATCTGAGAAGTAAGTTTCCTTAGAGAAAAGGAAGTAAATTATAGAAATAAATATTTAAAGACAGTACCTTGGTATTTGAAAACAATTTCTTAATTTTTTATATGCTACCCTCAATTCAATATAATTGTTCAAAATTTTACTATTCTATGAATAATTATATTACTTAGTTTCAGCTACTCTAAAATCTATTCTCTGCCTATTATCTATTTCACTACAAAATTAGAAAATCAAGATTGGAAAGAGGTAGTTCAGACATGTTAAATTTTTTAAATGAACTAAATAAAATACATTACAACGCAATGAAATTATGGTCTTCATAATAATATGTTTGAAGTTTTTTAAATAGTGTATAATTTGTAAAGGTACAAACTTTTCAGTGTCCACAATTTATAGTTTTAGGTGGTTTTAAAAGGGACTACACCTTAAGGAACTTACAACAGAATTTCTAAGTTTGTCAGGCAGTGGGTCTTTTACTTCTGAGAGAGGATCCTCTGGATTTTTCTCTTCTGTATTTGGAAAAATTTTTGATTGCACCAAAGAGCTACAATATAAAGGAAAACTACATCAGACAAATCAATGAGAAGTAGTGGTTCAAACAACAAAGAATTCCTTTCAAGAAGGAAATGAAAAGATGAATCTAGTTTAATCATGAACTAGTGATATCAAGCTAACAAGTCTAGGATGCTATAAGCTAACTGAGTATAACATTTAGTCTTTTCGTCATACAACATACAATTTAATACCTTTCAAATTTGCCAAATCCTCTGAGCTTATGTGGCTATAATCATGCTTAGAAATCTAAAACAAAAAGTCACAGCAGTAGCACTTTGGGATGGGCTAAAGGAAAGAAAACTCATTGAAAATGCTTAAATGCTTATTGAATTTTCTTAATTCAATATGGTCTTTGGTTTTACTTACAAAAGTACAGATGGATCACTACTTTGTCTGCTGAGATGATAGGATATCGCCACTAACAAACCACAAAATACAGAGAAAAGCACAGGAATATGTTGGCCATCCCAAGAATCCTATTGGGAAAAAATTGAGAAGAGTAGAGTAGTAAGTCTATAATTAATATTTCCATTTTTAATGTGTAAAATTAACATATGGGTAAAAGGAAATTAAATTCAGCAAGAAAAACACAGTACATTTTCCATTTTGTTTTCATCTACCACAGACTACACATTCTCAATTTGAGGCAAACTTCCCTTAGGGTTCCTTTTTATTAGGTGGCCTTCCACTCCTAAGCATTTGTCTAACCAATTTCATTTATACAATACAGTTATTATCCTGGCAAGTATGGTCAGGAAGATTCCCTTCTTCCTGAAAACTGTATGGGATCAAATAAGTTCTACAATTCATTAGCAAAATCTCTAATCTACCTTTTCATTTTAGAGTTTTTATAATCATAAATTGCTCTTGGCTATCACATTTGTCTCTCTTATCTACCGTACTTGATTCTAGGCTGTTTCATGACTACTACTAAAGCTATCACACTATTTTCAAAACTTATTTGTATCCCAAGCACCTAAGCTATTACATAAATTGTGGACATCCTCCATATATATTAGCTGCCTTGTTGGCTTCTTTTATAGTACCTACTAAAAAGTATTGTTTGATGGACATTCAATAAACTTGAAGTAACTAATCTTATCTATCCATCGATCAACAAGGATTAGAGGCAGTATGGTAGGAACTGGGGATACAAATACATTATTAGCTAACCAATAGCATTTCTAATTTCTAAATATGACTTTTAAAATCATATACTAACTATATTTCTCTTTTAACCACTACTTAATTAAGAAAGCAATTCTAAGAAAGCTATTCTCCAAAATTACTCTTAAACCAATTAAATCAATATACGACATATTAAGCATATGCTAATACTTTATTCAATAAAATAACATGACTGTAGTGCCAAGAAATGCAAAAAAAACCACGTAATTATATTTATTAAATAGTAACTTAACAAAATAAACTTTAATTTATTGCTTACCCTTAAAGCGCCATAACACAGTCCATATAATAATGCTACTGCCACAATACTACAGATGAAACTGTAAAGTGCTGCCAGCAGGCTTGTGGTAGCTAGACATTTAGAAAAAACTTAAGTTAACCTTTTGTATTTATCTACAGATAAAAACAGTATGTAGATTTAAGTCTTCTTCTTAAATGAAACAGTCTCTACTGGTTGTGGTGATACCCCAAAATTTTAAAGTAAAAAACATGAGAAGACTAGACACAACTGAACTGTGTTTAGAATTGAAATTGAATGAGTTGAAAATAACTGAAAAGTCTTATATGTAACTTAAAATTCAGATAAATAAAATTACAATTTGATGGTGAAGAATCCTTTAAAAGAGATGGATGAACCAACTATAAATGTAAATAATTCAGGCAATAAACAGGAACTAGGAAAGTAGGGTGAAAGGAAAAACTAAAATGAAGAAATGTTAGCAAAATGTTTGTCACTTCATCTTCTGGCTTTTGATAATTTTACCGCAAAATTTTAAATGCCTAAATGAACCATTTTAACTACAAAAGAAGCAACAATGGAAGTAGAAAAAATGGGTTAGCATTGGTTTATAAAAATTAGAACTAAACAGCAGGTGAAACATTAATTATAGGGAGAAATATTCCTTCTTGTTATCTCAGTCATTATACCTTTTACAGTAATCTCAATATTCTCCTATCATTCCATCACATTTTTCCTTTATTTTATTTGAAGACAGGAAATTTATTAAGGCAGAGTATTTTTCAACCACAAATTCTGACTGAAAACAGATTTGATTCCCACCCACCCAAAAAAAAAGCTTCTCTGGTAAAATATTTTAGATTAAATACTGATATTCCCTTTCTAAAGAAAAAAAAAATACAAAAAAAAAAAAACAAATACAAAACTATTTTAAAAAGAAATGTTATATTATAATTTCTCTCATCCTATTGGAGTTTAGGGGGAAGGATAAAATGTTTCATAAACATGTTAAATCTATTTGATTTTCCTATAAACTTAAAAACTACAAGTTTTATTAAAATGGTATCTAATTACTTCTTACATAAGACGTTCCAATTTCAATAATCTGGGGTTTTTCATTGAAAGACACATATGACTAAACTAAACCTGGGTCTTTTTTTGATACAAAGTTAAGTAATGCTATTTTATTTCAGGTCTGAAAGCAAAATAAATTACTTTAGTAGCTACACATTAACATTAGACATTTTGGTTCTGTTCTCTTTAATAAACAAAATGTACTCACCATTGCCACCAAACACATGAATATCCAATTGCTCACAGAGGTACATCACAAATGTATTCACTTGAGGCAGGAGCCCAACAAAGAACACTATGGGGAAACATAGTGTGAACACTACCCCCCACAAAAAGAAATGACATAAAATGAAATTACTATAAAATGATATTTACAGTAACGCATCCCTCAATTTCTTTAGGATTATAAAATGATGACATTATCTAGAATTGGCATTCTGGTATAAATGATTATTCTAAAGTTTCAAGCTTCCTAAAAAACAGCTACTTTAGTGATTTTAAATGAGAACATTAAGTACACAACTCACAAGGGCATGTGCTTCATTTATTTTGCTTAATAACTATGTTAAATGAGCATTTTTTTTTTTGCTTTTTGGAGGGGGGAAGGTAGGGCAATTGGGGTTAAGTGACTTGCCCAAGGTCACATGGCTAGTTTTTGTGTTGTGTCTGAGGGCAGATTTGAATTCAGGTCCTCCTGACTCCAGAGCCTGTACTCTATTCACTGTGCCACCTAGCTGCCCCTTCCTATATTTTTTTTAAATGAGCATTTTTTAAAACACTTTCATAATATTCATAGTTTTTACTTCTAAGAAATCAGACATTTCCCTCCACTAAACAGAGTAATGAAATGATCAAAACAGAATTTCAGTACATATATCTTCCTCGATAGTGCACACAGCAGGCAGTCTAACTCATCAGTGAACACTACTAGTATACTAATAAATTCATGTTGATGAAATAAAAATTTAAATATAACTCACCTATAACTAAATCCCTGGCTGACATAAGCAGCAGTGGATTGGTGAAAGCCATTCCATATAACTTGAACCTGGTTGTATGAAGGTTTCTGCTACCATAATCCAGGAGCCAAATAAGACCACAACATAAACAGAAATAAACTGGTCTACTATAGGCTATAATGCGATTATGACCCTGGAAATGATAGAAATTAGTTTATTAACTGAAAATAATCCATTTAATTAAAAATATACATCTTTGATAATATAATATATTGGATATTTATGTTCTCTTAAGAGCTCAAAATATACTCCCATTCACCTTTTAAAAATTCTCATTAAGTTTAAACTTATATCAATTGAATGAAGACCTTAATCTACCCCATACCCTACTCTCCAGTTTTTAAGAACAAAAAAGCAAGGATTAAATTAGTGAGAAAGATTAAATGATTACTCTATACTCACAGAGAAAATTCAGGGATTCAAACTCCCATCCCTAGAATACTATTCTCTTTCCTCATCTCCAAGTCCTGGTTTCCTTGGCTCCTTTCAATCCTTAGCTAAAATCCTACCCTCTGCAGGAATTCTTTTCTGGTTTTCCATAATGCCTTTCCTCTGATTTTACCTCCAATATATTCCACTGGTATCTTGCTCATACACAGTTGTTTGCATGGTGTCTCTCATTAGATTGTGAGCTCCCTAAGGTCAAGGATTATTTTGGCCTTTCTGTGTTTCCTGATACAGAATAAACGTGTGATAAATGCCATTTCCTTAGGCACCACTTGCCCTTTCCACTATTAAGGGTCTAAATTAGAGGATCTCTTATGGCCTGCCCAGCCCTAAGAACTAGAATCCAGACTTCTTAAATTTTAGTTCATTGTTCTTTCCAGTATACTAAAAAGCTTCCCAGAGGATGGGCAAAGGAAAAGAGAAATTTACAGCCATCTATTTTTCTATCTGCCAGTAATTCTTGAGGAGCAAGTAGACAAAGCAATCAAAATGAATTGATAAAATACATATTTATCTATTAATTTTGAATTCCTACTACACACCAGGCACTATAGTACTATACTGAAAATAAAATAGTTCTTGCTCTCAAGAAACTGAGATTCTATCGGGGGACCTTATCTGGAACACCAATATGAATATAATAATAAGTACATGCAGAAAATGTAATGTTTCACCTAATCAATTCTTATTTAAATGACACCATTTTACAGAAGGGTTTGGCAAAAATGAGTTAGTAGAATAATCTTCCGCGTCACACCCAGAATTTGCAAATAAATATTAATTATATTACAGCTGGCAATTTATCTCTATTACCAAATATCAACAATTTCTTGGGAGCTGATAAGAACTTCTCAATGGCATCTCCAGGAATATTTCATGACTCATCTGTGGGGTGGTAGTATTGTGAGCCTTCATTCAGGCACTGACACTAAGGCAGGTTTGGTTAAATGCTGTGTTTTATGTGGATTATGATAACTTACATGTCTAGGTGAAGAAGAATCTGGTTGGACACTCTGAAAATGAAACAGAAAGAATCAGAGTTAGATAAATTCCATCCCTGAGATTCTGCTCACTTTAGAACCATTTTTGAAAATGAAGGCAGGAGGTAAAATACAGACTTATTAAAATTTCTGCGTGTTAATTCCACTGAATGGAATCAGTAGCATATATTGGATTCATTGTGATGGCAAGGAAATTATTTTTCTCCCTGAAACAAGCTATAGGAGGATATGTTCAAAATTGTGTATCCAGCTTAGTACTCATGAAGTGATACATGCTAACATATGATTCATTATCTCAAAGCTTCAGATATGTAAACTCTTCTCCTGAAATAACATAAGCTGTCATAATATCGTGTTAGTTCTTTCCTATGATCAAGACTATAATAAGCTCTTTTTGGTACTAATATTTAATTCATCCCATAGCACAGCAAAAACATCAAACGTAACGTGGCCAATTTAAGCAACACCTCAGTGGCACAGGGGATCTGTAATGATGGATATGGTCAGGAAGTCCTGAGTTCAAATCCTGTTCCATAAACGGACTTAGCTATGTGACCCTAGGCAAGACTGTTAGCCTACCTCAACCTCAATTTCTTCATCTGTAAAATGGGGATAACAGAAACAATGAATCACGTATTAACAGATATCACTTCATAAATATTAAACTGGACACACGAAATTGAACGATAATATTGGTGAAAGTGCAAACCCTAAAGTGTCACATAAATGCTAGCTATTATCATTTTAAGATTCATCAATTTCCCACACCAATATTCAACTCCTCAACCATCACCCGGTCAAGGTTAATATCCACATCTTTATCTACAGCTCCAAACTAGCATTTCCTATTAGACATCTCTTTTCTGCTGACACTTCAAACATACACAGCAAGATGAATAGGTAAATCTGATATATGAGAATGTAGATATCATTCTCCTCAATTAACTCTCTGTCCAGTCCAGCCAACCAAATGCTTTTTCTCACACAAAGGCACTCAAATTCCCAAATCCATAGCTTTGCAGAGTCTTCCCTCCAAGCCTGTAATAACTCCTTTTCACATCATCCTCTTAGAATCTCTAGCTTCCTTCCAAAGCTCAGCAAAGTGTACCGCCAGCGTAAGCCTCCCCTCCCTGATGATCCTCATCTGCTAGCCTACACTACCTTTTAGGTTATGCTTTCAAAAAATATACCTGCATTTGTATTCTTTAAACTGCAAGATCCTTGAAGGCAAAGTCTGCATATACTTCAATTGAAAAACATTTAACAAATGTGTGCTTAATAAGTGAATGAATGGGGAGGAAGAAAGAGCATGAGAATGGGAATGAGCAAACATCCCAATATTGGCAGCAATTTCCTCATCTGCAAAATAAGTGGAGGGGAAGCTGTTGTATACTAGATAAAATTCTATAACTCACAAATTTCATCAATTAGCAATCATGTTTTTGAAGTACCCTAAAATTTACTCCATTCAAACCCAAAATAGAACCAATCTAAGGCTATGAATCTAGATTCCCTTCTGTTCACTCCCTCCGTCATTTTATAACTAATGAATAAAAAAAGGCATTTATTAAAACCTCAGGGCCAAGCACAGTGTTAAGCCTTATGATGAGAAGTATAAAATGCAAAAGTCTGCTCGTTCCTCGTTCTTAAGGAACTTACATTCCAATTAAGGAAACGACACAGAAAGGAGTGGTAGCCAGGGGAAGAAACCCTAATCTCCAAATATAAGGATATGATTAATTTTTAAGTTCTACTCTCAAATGCCCTTCCTCCATCCCATTCAGGGCCCAATATTCTACTCAGTCTACATATCCCAAACACCAACTGAATACAAAGCTCTCTGACAGAACATCAGAGGACATGTAGAAAACAATGAATCTAGTTCAGGATAATATATAGTAATTAGTTGCTAGACTCTGGGGTACAGGTTAAAAAGCTAAAGGAATTAAAGAAGGAGGTCTTAGAAAAATCTTCAAGGAATTATAAGATTTATAACATTAGAGAAGAAAAATTATGGAAGGAGGGGCCTACAACATGCTATAAGAGTCACAAGGTGTGAAAGAAGGAGATTATGTGCACATCTGGGGAAACAGGGAGGTTACTGCCACTGGGCAATAAGATTAAAATAGGTAAAGTTAAATAATGCCTGGAATACCATGCTGGAAGCTTGGATAAATTAAGTTTCAAGGTTCATCTATGATACTTTGTAATTATGATCATAGGCAATTCATTTAACTTTTCATCATCTGTAAACTTAAGATAATAAAATTGCACTGTGCTACCTTGTCTCATAGGATTGTTTTAAGGAAAACATTTTGTTAACCACAAGGGACTAAATAAAATGCAAGTCATTATTACCACTATGGATGATAACAATACTATTATAATTATTATAACAAGCAAAAGAGAGGAGAGGGATAATTCTAGACAACAGCAATGGTATAAACATATTCAGAATGGGAAATAAATATGGTGTATTTAGGGAACAATAAGGTTCAACCAGGAAGATTCATGTTAAGCAATGAAAACATATACTGGGATCAATTTGTGGAGTTTGAACTTAATCCTATAAGTAACAGGGAAATAGTGAAGGCTTTTGAGCAGGAGAATAACACTGCAAATGTAGCATTCTAGGAAGATTAATCCAGTAGTACTGTTGGACAGATTGAAAAGGAAAACCTACAAGCAGGAAGACCAATTAGGAGGCTACTACAATAATTCAGTAATGAGGAACCGGGTTAGGATGGTAATAATGGGAACTGAAAGGAAGAGACAGATTTGAAGGACATATCATAGAATTTCATTCTAGAACTTAGTGTCTAAGATATAAGAAGAGATCAGGTCAAAAACGACAGAAATTGAAAACCTGGTTGACAGAATGACACCATGAATAAAAAGTGGGAAGAACAGAAACAGTGAAGTCAGGAAAGGAAACTTTTGTTTGTAGGGAAAAGGCTCTGTTTTAGAACTACTGAGTTGGAGGAGAGAGTAGGCCATTCCAGTGCCCAGTAGGTGGCTGGAGACATAGAACTAGTACTTGAAGGTTAGGGAAGAAAATAAAGGAAAAATAATTTGCATTCAAGTAATAAGAAAAGTAGATTAGGATGTGACCAGGTGGGTGGAGCCAAGATGGTGGAGTAGGAGAAGCAAGGTATGCAGCTCCCAAATAGCTACCCCAAATACCCATAAAATACGACTCTAAACAAATTTTAGGGTTCTAAAACTCACACAAATACACCTCTTGCTGAAGGCAGCTCAGCAGGAAGAGATCACCGCAGCTCTGGGAGCCGAAAGCAGCCCAGCCTGAAACCACGGAGTGGCTGGGGAAGGAGGGGGAGGGGGCAGCCAGGATGAGCCGCAGCTGGAGCTTCAGGAGAGTGGATCAGCGGCAGCTGTGGCAGCTTCCAGACTGATCAAGCCATAAGAAAAAAGGAGTAAGTGAAAGGTCAGTGGGTCTCGGCTAAAATTGCGGGAGAAAAGAAGTCTGGCCAAACTGCCTCCAGGGCAAGGAAGCAGCAGAAGACGGAGCCCTGCAGCCGCCTCCATGTAGCTGCTTCAGAGCTCCCAGCCTGCAGACTGCAGGGGAGCCAAGTGATCGTTCAGAGGCCAAGTGCTCTTGTGTTGAGCAGCCTGGATCCGGATCAAGGTCTTGGGTGGTGGTCTTGGGGTGTGTTTTCAGTGAGCCAAAGCTGGTGGGGGCTGCAAAAAAATGACAGCTCCCTAATAGCTCCAGCAGCTGGGAAAACCCCAGCGATTTGGGACAGAGCTTTCCTCTCTGGAAGCAAAGCTCCACAGAGCTAAAAAATCATTGACTGGCCAACCATGAGCAGGCAAAGGAAGCAAAGTAAGAACAGCAACCAAACCCTAGATTCCTTCTTTGGGGACAAGAAGGATCAAAGCATGGAACAGGAGGAAGACCACACAGTCAGAACTCCTGCACCAAAAGCTT
>CM053589.1:76161023-76181422 GCA_028646515.1 Pseudochirops corinnae
ATACATATATACATACACATATATCTATATAGGAAGGTTTATATGTGCATACAAACACATATCTGAGTATGTGTATATATGAATACATAGAGGGCACAAGATCAATTGAATAGGAAGGGACAATACTCTAAAAGGTGAAATCCTGAGGTGAGAGGATTAGAATGAGAGGAGACAGGGAGAGACAGAATGGGGTTAATCATCTCATAGAAGAGGCAAAGGATAATTGTTACAATGGAGGGGAAGAACAGGAAGGCAAATGGGAAAGGGTCAACCTTATTCTCATTGAACTTGGCTTAGGGAAGGAACAACATAAACTCTAAACTGGGTATCTTGCCACACTGGAGAGTAGGGGGGGATGGGGACGAGAGGTGAGATGACGGAGGGGAGGGCAAAGTGGAGGGGAGGGTTGATGGAAATACATAGTTCTGTAAAGGGACAGGGACAGGGTAGAGAATAGAATAAGGGGGGGTGGGGGCAGGATAGGAAGGAGGGACATAAAATCAGTCTCTCACAATATGCCCGCTGTGGAGAGGTTCTGCGTAATTATACATGTACAGCCTGTATTTAATTGCTTGTCCTTCCAGTGAGGGTAAGTGACGAGGGAGGAAGGGAAAGAATCTAGAATTTAACGTTCTATAATCAAATGTTAAAAATATATATGCATCTATCTATCTATCTATCTATATATATATATATATACACACACACAATTATTATTATTATAATTAACTATATCCAACTGGGAATTAAGATACACAGACACTGTGGTAGGGAGATCCATCCTGCCCTACCGGAAAGTCAGAGGGGTGAGGGGGAGGACATAGGAGAGAGCAGATTGGGGGAGGAGTTATACAGTGGGATGGCTGTTTTGAGGTGTTGGGTAGGGGAAAGATGGGGAGAAATTTTTAACTCAAAATCTCATGGAAATGAATGATGTAAACAAGAAAATAAATAAATTAATTTATAAAAAAAAAAAAAAACAAAAAGAAAAGTAGATTAATTCACAAAAAAGAGGCCACAGAAAAAAACAAGAATGACAAGGACTAGCCCATAAGAAATGACCAGTTGGAGCACAAAAAATGGAAAAGGAAAGACAAATGTAGTAAAAGGTCAAAGGGAATCTGAACATAGTCCATCCAGAAAAGAGTTTTTAAATGAAGGAGGTGGATTACAGGACCAAATGCTTCAGAGGTCAAAGAATGAACAATAAGAAAAAACTTCCAAACTTGACAATTAAGGGATTACTAAAAACTTCAGAAAGTGAGATTGAAGCTAATTAAGCAATAAATGGAATTGAGAAAAAGGAGGCAAAAGGCACGGATCATCAACTCAAGAAAACTGCCATTGAGTATTAGAGCAAAAATAGGATGATAATAATAAAAACAGGTGACATTCATTAAGTGACCTTTATGCAACAATTCATGAGGTAGGCAGCACAAGTATTGTCATTATCATTTTACAGACAAGGAAATTGAAGCTCTGAGAAATTAAGTGATTAAGGTCGTAGGAAACCTCATTCAATAAGACAGCGTGGATCTGAACCTAAGTCTTCACAGTCCAACTACAGTATGTGTTCTTTCCACTACAACATGTCACCCAAGTAAAGGCTAAGAGAGAGACTTACTTTTTAAATCAAGAGAGAAAAGAACCAAGAGGATAACTACTGTCACTGGAACCAGGCAAAGAATAAATAAAAGTAGATTGGTAATGGTAGAATTTTGAAGTCAATGACAAATGAGGCTGGATAGTTGGAAAAGGGAGATAATGTGGGGCAGATGATGATGAGTTTGTTCTTTGTTTTTGGTCCTGTGATATTCTCTATGTGGATGATTCCCAGTGTTGCCCCAATATACAAAGTAGAAACATGGAGAGTGGCCCAGAACACCAATAGGTTGGCCAAATGATTTGTTTCCCACCCCCCAATAAGTAGCTAGAGTGGGTCACAGGAAGATCTTGATCTTAGTTCTTCCAGACTCCAAAGACAGCTTTCTATCCATTACACCATGTTGCCACCTTGTTTCTCTGCATTGAATTTGGAGTCATGCAAGGGTATCCAAGTGTAGACATCATATAGGACAGCAAAAGAGCCAAAAGTGCTTAAATAAAACTAGGTAGGGCACTCATTCACATAAAGTTATGCAAATGAAAAAAATTCCCTTCAAGTACTGCTTACATTATTCTCTTCTCCCCTGGTTTCTATACTCTCAAAGAGAAGAAGGGATAATTATAAAAATACCTACATCCTGGCCTTCTACAGTGATAATCTTAATTAATATTTTAAATTTTCACTATCCTCTTCATTCTTTACTAAAGACTCTCAGGGATATACAGCAAGATTCTAAAGTTAATTGGAGTCTAGGTCTAATATCAGTTCCTTTTCTTAGCAACACCTTATTGCTAAAAAAGCCTATCTAAATAGAGGCTTTCCTTTTGTAACTGTAAGAGGAAAAGAGAAAGGAGAAATGATATTACTGGTTACTGGACTTTCAAAAAAATTCTTCATTTTCAAGTTGCAAATCTGATATTTATGTCTATACCTCTCTGAAAGAGAAAGAGGCCTAGGCAGCTAAGATAATACCTGTACTCTTGATGATCTATCCTCAACCATCTGAAGCACATTGATTCTAATACTGCCACCCACTCCCACTCTTAGGAAAGGGAAGAGAAAATAGGAAGAGCTTAACACAAATAAGAATCAAGAAAGAGAAGCAGCTGAAAGTGTGCTTATTCTTAACAATTTTATCTTTTCTGAAAAGACCAACTTAATTCAGCATAAAGCAACCTGTTCATTTGAAAAATATCTGATATTTTACAGTAAAAAACTGCAGAGGAGGACATATGCAAGCAAATAAGAATAGTTACTGTGATTTCATTGGCACTAGTAACTACAAGAGGGAGAAAACATTAGCAATGCATATCTGCACCTTCTCATCAACTTACTGTCTTGGAAGGTATCCCAGCACCCTGAAAGGTTAAATGACTTGCTCAGGTTCACACCACCAGTCTGTGTCAGAGAGGGAATAGGAATCTGAGTCTTCCTCCATTTGAGACTAACTCATTATCTTTAACTACCTTTCATGTAGTTTTACATGCACCTAATACACGAATTATTTTTTTCAAGTAACTGTAACAGGAACATAAAAGAATATACAGAGCACCTCTGACATAATGTTCACTGGGACTCTAGGGCAGGAACAGACTTTCTGCACCTGGCTCTAGTCTGCTAGTCAAGCGATGAAGAAGAGCCTTTTTAACTGGCTGCATAGCAAGAAACTGGGAGACAGTTAAAAGGCAGTAGACAGTCAGAGCCTTGTTCTTCTCTTGGTGTAATTTTTTTTTTCCTGCCTGAAGCATGCCAACTTTGAGAAAGGACATGCTCCAATCCAGACTCTCCTGGTTAAGGCAAAAAGGAGAAAGAGGCAGATCCTGAGGAGCAGCAGACACATAGGGGAAGATGATGCTCAATGTGTTTCTGATTTCCAGCTTGTTTCCTTAGATACACTGGGGAATTTTCTTCTTGGGTGACACTGGATCTCTCTTGGTTGAGCTAAGTTCTCTCTCTCTCTCCGACCTAAAGAGCTCATTCATTCACTTATTTTCTAGTCAAGTCAAATCAAAATGCATATATATATAAAGTGTCGACTATATTCCGGGCAAATGCACTGAGCACTGGAAAAAACAGTGACTTTCTCAAGGAGCTCATAGACTACAATTTATCTGATTTCTGTGTGCTATTTGCTTGGAGAAATAAGTTTACCATTCACTCTTTCTTATGATTTTTTTGTGTGTAACTAGCATTTGGTGGGAAGGAGTCAAGCCTATAGTTATGAACTTAGGGTATCCTCACTCTCCAGCAATATTTAGAGGGGCAGATAAATATTAGTTCTAATCTAGTACCCTTTTTACAGAGGAGAACAGAGTAGCCTACCTTCTGACCCCTTTCCTGCTCCCTTTCTACCAGGAATCAAAGTCTTTCTTTGAAGAAAGGTAGGGAAGATTCCAGAGACAGCTATCCAAGCCTTCTCATGAGCCCCATTTGGACAAAAATCCAGCATGGACTCCAGTATTGGACCTCAGCTCAGATAGCTTACTATAATCTTGTGAGCTTCCAGTTAAAACAAAAAAACAAATGCTGAAGTAAAGACCTGAGGCCTGTATTCAAGGCCACATGCTGATCTCATATACGGAGGGCTATTCCTTTAGAAAATTGTTTCTCATCTCACTGGAATGCTGTCCAGCAAAAATAAGTCACACCAAGAAAAAAACAAGATTCTGGTGATCTAGGGCCCTTTGAATACCTTCCCTTGCACCTGCCACTTCTGGCTACACATCTAGTCAAAAATGGATCTTTATCTCATGGCCATCAGAGTAGATGCCATTAAAGAATGTTTTAAAGGCCCTTTGGAAATTTTATTAGAAACACTCTGTGTATGCTCCTAAGTACCAGGCTCATTGGCTAGTCCTATTATATAATTGTTATCCCAATTAATGACTAATATTTTTAAAGGCTTTCTATGTGTCTTATCACATTAGCTATTAAAAATTTGAAGGAAAAAGTAGATTATTAGTGCAGAAGTATTTTGCTACCTCTATTTCCTGTAGCTTCATTCTAATCATGTCCTCAAACTATAATCCCTGAATGTTTTTCTTTATACAAATGAGGGTTAATGAAATTGGGGCCTGCCACCTCTCAGAGGGGGTGGAATTGATCAATTTTCTCTGCTAGTTATTAAAGGGGAGTAAGAGGGGTGGGTAGTGGTTAATATACTACCAAGGTGTAGTAGAGGTTTGATTTCTTTGTTGCTCCTCTGGCACTACAGCAATTATGTGTCTACTTAGACCTGTGAAAGCACCCCTCCCCCCACTCCTTCTTTTTAAAAGTATTATAAAAAAAGCCATTTTCTCAGTGTTTTTATATATAATCCTTGGTTTCACCTGATTAAAATATCTTACCTGTACTTAATCAAATCAAGGAGATAATGCCCTACACTGAAATGATCATTCTTATTAAAGGATTAACCAGTTTCTAAAATTTTCTAAAGACTTGGCAGCCTAGGAAAGAATTTTCCCAGAAACTGATTAGGTTAAAGATCAAACAAAGGGCAAAAATGTATCTCTTACTAATTCAATTAAAGGTTATTCCCGGTTAACTTTAACCAAACTGAGAGAAGAATCTTTCCAGGGAGCGGTGAAAAAGGGATTAAACAGTTTTAGCAAAATGGTTCGCCAAGGTACCTAGGAAATTATTTTGCTTGACAAATCAAAACTATTCCAAAATCTGTACTTCTATATTTTATCTTGACTACGGAATCTTTTTTAATGAACCCGATAAATTTTAACTAAAAAAAAGTTTGGTCAGAAAACTTTCTGAAGGCAAGACAGATCTCTATCCTATTTATATTTCTCTCTTAAGATACTTCAAAAAAATTACTTAATAAATTTGTTCCTGGAATATTTGTGCCAAAAATGCAGGGTACTGAGCATTTCTTCTACAAGACAAAATACATGGTCTCAGCTTAAGCTAAAAGGTCCCCAACAGGTCAAAGCACATATAAATGGAGAATGTGAGATATTACTTGAAAGAAAAAAGGTAAGTTAGGATTATAAAACATGCAGATTGCTGCTTTTAACTTATATGCAAAAAAAATTCTTGTTTATTTTGGTGCGCTTCTAGAAAACAGCATTTTAAGAAGTACCTGTTACACACTGACATTTGTATTTAGGTTTCTGACCCCTCCAAATCCCAACTGCTCTCCACTGCCCAATCCAACTCTAATATCCAAATAGGCTAAGTCCAAAAGTTAGCATTTCACTAAGAATTCAGTTTTATAAATATATGTGTCCATCCTTATTCTACCTCTCTATCTCGAGCATTACAAAAAACTGGATACCTTAAGTAGTGAGTACTGACAACTGGCTATCACCAGGCAGAACTGGAAGACCCAGATATCCCTGAAGAAGCCTTGTATAAGGAGGACAGATCCCAAAAAAGCAACAAGAATAGCCAGGATAACAGCCAACACATTTTCTAGTATCTCACGATTCCTGAAAAAAAACAAATTAAACTGAGTGAATGAAGTATATTCCTAAGTTTTAGAAGCTAGGTAGGGAGAAGGAAGGGAAGTTATTAATATAAAGTGGTAATATTTACACAGGGATAGTTTTCTGGAGCTCTGTATAAATTAGTAATATTCTGGATTACCCTCCATTTTTAAAGAAGCTAGTAAGAATAAAATTACTGTATATTAAATTAAATGGAACATACAACACAGAAAGGTTAATCTTTTAACACAAAGTTCATACATTTTAATAACAAAAGAAATTAATTCACTTCTATTAAAATGCTACAGTTTTAGAGGACATGTCACTATGCTATTTATCGAAATAAATGCTAAGATAGCTGAGACTCTAAGCAGCGGTTCTCAACCTGTGGGTTATGTTCAATTTGTAACAATGAAAATACATCCTGCATATCAGATAGATTCATTATAGTAGCAAAATTACAGTTAGGAAGTAGCAACAAAAATAATTTTATGGTTGAGGGTCACCATAACATGAGGAACTGTATTAAAGGGTCGCAGCATTAGGAAGGTTGAGAACCACTGGCTTAGAGAGCTAAAAATGCTAAGCAAGTTATCAAAAGAGGTTAAATCTGAAATCTAAAGCCTTAAAATATATTTTATTAGAAGACTGAATGTGGTGCTATATTACAAATCTCATTACATAAAATCAAGTCTGACTCTTGCTATAGATGCCAACTAAGTCTTTTTCTTTTATCTAGATCCAATTTAGAAAACAACCTAGTTTCATCACATTATATAAAAATTTTAAGAATATTACCTGATAGAGCATTAACAATTTTCATTATAATTAATTATGATAGACATTACAATAAGGTAAGATATTATAATAAACACAATGAACATATTAGTGGTGATGGCCAGGGCATGTGATAGGTCTAGAAAGAAACTAAAGGTATTATAAATGTTAAGTTTTCATATAACAGTTACAATGCATTCATAGAAGATTCAATAATATATCCAAAATTTTGAATCCTTGATAATTCCATTTTAACTTATAAAATAGTCTTTATAACTTTATTCTGGCTACAAACAACAGATGTGAGGCCTCCTAATCATTCTACTTATGTTCAAGAGGGTATCTTGTTTGATCTCAGCATTCAGGAAGAGTGGAATATGACACCTTATACTCTCCAGTATTCTTGTAGTTTGGTCTTAAGAAGAAGCATTTAATTGTATAACTTCAGGTTAAGTATAACCATCACTTGTGAAGGACCTAATAGTTGATGGATTCACAGGCAGATTTCTCTCTTCTAATCCTGGCTATTTGTAAGTCACAGGACAATTTTTTTTTTTTGTTAAAAACATGACTATTTAATATTTCCATAAATAATTCTTTCTGTACATAATATACTTCAACAAAAATTTGTAAAGTTCGTATTTGAAGGCCCAGGGGGGCAGAAGTCAGAGGAAAGAGAACTCTTTCATCAGGTCTTGTCTCAGACTTTAATCTCCTGGAGCGGTCCTGTCCCTTATCTCCCTTTTTCTCAGTACCAATGTCACAATTCCCTCAGGAAGGAAGCCTGGTCTGGGCAACTGCTCATCAGACAGGCCAGCACAGACGGGATGGCAGAAGGGGACATTTTGAAGGAGGTGGGAGGTAAAGACAGAGGTGGCAGAGGTGGGAGGGCCAGGCCCCCAGCAAAGGGCTCCTGGACCAGGCTAGGGAATGGGAACCCTACAGCAAGGCCTGGCGGCAGCACTGGTATAAAATATAAGAGATAGGGGGCCATAGAGGTGGAGGGGGAGGCCTGGAGGAGGGCTGGACAGCCTTGGGTCCTGTAGCTGGTGCTTCAGCTTCATGCGGCAATTCTAGAACCAGGTTTTTATCTGAACTTCAGACAGCTGCATCTTGCCCGCCAACTTGCGCCTCTTATCAGCACCCAGGTAGTGGTAACCTTTGAAGGAGCTCTCCAGAGTTCTGATCTGCTTGGTCAAGAAAGACCTGCAAAGGCAGTGGCCCCCTGGTCATGGGGCTCCCATTGGCCTGCAGCTGCCACTACTGACCTCAGGGGAAGCCTTGTCACCCAGAGACCTGGATTTGACTGAGAAAGACCCTCTGACAGTGATGGTGGGTAGTTCTGAGGCCTGGGAGCTCTCAGAAGAGCCTTCTGACCCCGAGGTATCATGGGATCCAAAAAAAAGATCTCCTGCAAGGACCTGGGAGCCTTGGCCTACCACTCCAGTGGAAGCCTCAGAGTCACCTTGGCCAGGGTGTGAGGGTTTCTGGCTGCTCTGAGAGAGCCATTTCACAGAGAATGGGGCCTTTGTCATTAAGAGGATGCTGGACACCGAACGGGACGTACTTTGACTCCCACAGGACAATTTTTAAATGGACCTTTTAAAATGGATAACTATAGAAAAATATGGAGTGAGGAGGCACAAAGAACATCATTTGAATATGATGAAAACATTCCCACTGATACTTTTATAACAGGATAAGCATATTTAGAGATGGACAAGACTTTAAACAACATCTAGCCCAATCCTCATTTTACAGATAAGGAACCTAAGGTTCAGAGAAGTTATATGCTTTGCCCATGGTCACTAAGGTAACTAAATGATAAAGCCAGGATTTGAACCCAAATCTATTGTATATAACATCATACTATCAATCATTTATGAAATGCTTCAAATGTGTCAGAAGCTATTCTAAGTCACTGAGAACAAAAAGAAAAACGAAATCATTCTTCCCCTGAAGAAACTTACATTTTACTGGAAAGCTTCTACTCTCTATAATGAAGTTTATTGTAACCAAAGGGAACTTCTATTTTTATTACTATCAAAGGGCAAAGATGGATGTAACTTTAAAATTACGATATATCCTCACCTATCAAACAGGGCTAAAAGAGTAAGTCTGTCAAAGTTAATGCCAATCCAAAGTTGGGGCAGAATCCAAAAACGATAGTAGTGTTCTACTTTTTGGGCAGCTTCTTCTTGTGGTTGCATATGTTCCTGCAGGTCAGGGCTTAAATCTATATCTTGTTGCTCCAACAAATCTGGATCAATAGTCAACAATCTATTCAATCGAATCTGGGGAAGAGAGAGCTATAAGAAGGTTAGCATGGAAAGTATGTATTAGTCATAATATTTCCAACTCACAATTCAAGAGCTGACTATCTAGTTTCATTTATTTTCTTCTTCATTTCCTGCCCTTTTTGGGCTATTTCATTTATTGTTTAGTAATTCAAAGAAGTGAGAACCAGAAAGAAGAAAACATGAAATCTCTATCTGCAAACTGTTCTATGGTAAAAGGCTTAAAGATTTAACAGGGAGGGGGTTTGAAAAATGATAGGCTTTTTGGTTTATTTGTGGATGTCTATTAAACTTATTTGTTCACTAAAACCACTACAAAATGACTAGTATCCTAACCAAATGGTCATTTATAATGAAGCCATGTTGTCTCTTTAGTATATAACTGTGGCATTCTTCATAGCAAATCTCAATTCTTTTTGGCTAAATTTCGATGCTTTGATCTCATTTCTTTGCAATGTAGCATTTAGGCCATCCACTCATCAAAAATTACTTAAATACACACATATACACACACATACACACACACACATCCTATATTTCATTTTTTGTTGACCATTTGCTTCCCAGACTCCCCCATCTTTGAAAATAATCAGTCTACTGGGCTATCTATAAACTCAGGGTTTTGCTTTAGCAATAAAAAAATAAAGTCACCTTATGTCAGAAAAATAAAATAGGGTTTATATGTAGCAAAATTAAGTAGAGGATTAAAAAAATCCTTTTTTACCCTTTTGCCTTACAATGTGGTTTCTAGAAATTAGTTGTAAGAAAAAATTAAAACTATACTCTTCTCAACATCAACTCTGAATCACTTATTTGGTCAAATAATTCTTTCTATAACTGATACATTCCTCTATGCATTCATAAATGCAAATCTCTTTTTTTTTTTTTGGAGGGAGGAAGGCTGGGCAATTGGGGTTAAGTGACTTGCCCAAGGTCACACGGCTAGTGTTAAGTGTCTGAGTCCGGATTTGAACTGAGGTCCTCCTGACTCCAGGGCTGGTGCTCTATTCCCTGTACCACCTAGCCACCCCAATGCAACTCTCTTTTGCCTGAAATTTTCTTCCCTCTCTTTTCTGCTAATCTATATCCCCCAAATCCCTTAATATCTTGTTCATAACTCACCTCTCTTCCATTATTAGCACCAATCAACATCATCCCATTCTATCATATCACTATTTAGTGTTCCTTCAGCAATAACATACAATAAAGTACTTGATCAATTTCTTAAACTATCTACAAGCACTGTGCTGGACACTGAGGAAACAAAGACAAAAATCACACATCTGTCCCTGTCCCTCAAAGAGCTTACATTCTATTTATAGAGTCGCTAGTACTACATTAGCTTGAACTTGTGACTTCCTAAAGGTTTTATGTAAATTTTCATTCTCCAATTAGATTTAGATCTACCTGAGGACTAAGGAGATGTCATTTACTGCTTTTTAAAAAAATCTCACAAAGCCAAGTACGGTTTCGTTATTGTCATTCAGTTATTCAATTGTGTCCAAATCTTTATAATCCCACTGACCACAGCATGACAATATCATCCATGGGATTTTCTTGGCAAAGATACTGAAGTGCTTTTTTATTTTAATGTTGTTGATTGAAAGTCTATTAAATAATATTAACTATAATTCAATAAATCACTACTATTTCTGACAAAACCACAATACAAGAATCCTATTTATGGATTTGTACAGTTAAAATTTTGCAACATATATCAGAAATTTAATTTAGTGAGAAGGCATACATTTACAAATCCCCATATCAACCTTTAAATTTTATTGGTCTACAAATGAGTGTAACTTACAAAGTTCACTTTATAAAATAATACTATAAAGAACAAATAACACAGCAATTCTATCTTCATTAATTTACTTGTATTTCACCAAACCTCAAAGTTGCATCAACTTGTAAACACAAATATAAAACCTACCACATCATGAGGATAAAATCGAACTGAGGTAGAACTGGATACATGAGAGTCCGTGTCACTAAAACAAAATGAGAAACATTTTAGATTATATTTTTTGTAAGCAAATTTCCGAAAACAAGATGTGTACTTATATAGTGATTTTGCCATTTGTAAGTTCCAAAACACAGTACATGATTAGCCAATACATTATTCAAAATAAGTTTCCATTGTGCAACTATTTTCATATTTTAAATGTCCAAGTTATTCTTAACTTTTATGGTACAACTTTTTTGTGTCTCTTAGTCGTGTTATGACAATTAAGTATTTCCATTTTCTCTGTACTCTTTGAATCTATATGCAGTGCCAGTTTAATCAAAGTTTTATTAATTATAATATACTACTAGGTTGGCTAGAAAAGGTATTGAGTCACAAGAGAGTTTCAGTGGGTTTCTTTTTCATTTTGGCAGAGCGTATTTTGAAATCTGACTTTTTAAAAAGCTTGGAGATGACAGTATTTCTATACATTGTACTTATCGGGCATAATAAACTAGGGTGACAGGGCTCATTTTACAACTGAAGAAACAGAGGTCCAGGAGTTAAGTGGCCTTTCTAAGGTGATAGAGCTAATATAGAGCAGAACCAGCAGCACCATGTCTTCGAATTCTAAATCCAGTGCTCTTTCTACTACACTATGTATGATGTCTCTCACATGAGCTTAAAGCAGAAGGGTAGTATAACAGAAAAATGCTTGGACTTAAGAGTCATAAGTGATCTGGGTTTGATTCTGGCTTCTCACATGATACCATGAGCAAGTGACTTAAATCTTTCTAAGCCTAAGTTTCCTTTCAGTAAAATAGCAATAAAACTTCTGAAATCTATTTCATATGGTTATTTTAAGGTTCACATGGGATAATGTATGCAAAACACTTAAAGAGTCCTACAGAAATGTCAAAGTTCAACTATCCTAATACTGGTTAATACCCTTCTAGTAAGCTATTTTAAACACACACACACATACACTCTTCAATGATGTATAACTTCAAAGATAACTGATTATTAAAATGAAATTCAAAAGAAAAAAATCTTAGAAATTCAATCTAATTTCAATCATTTAAATAACATCTTTACATACAAGCAAAATAATTTCAATGGAGGCTTTGCTTCACTAGGGAAAAGATAATTGAGGGGAGGCTGAAAAATAAACAACTTTGCAACGATTCTAAAACTCAGTGAACTTGGTTTAGCAATGATAAATTCACTCCAAACCTAGAATATACTTCAAATTCATCCCCAACTGTTGGAATCCTTCTCTATTCAAAATTCAGCTCAGTTGCCATTTCCTTTAAGAAGCCTGGGCTCTTTCTGGCAGAAAGTAGGCCCTCCATCCTATAGCTAATTTATCTTAATCTCCCTTTTGCCCCGGGACACAATCCATTGTATACTTATTTGTATACACGTCATAATAGATGTTAAATTCCTACAGGGAAGGGATGATATGTATTTTTCATATAGCACCTAGTGCTTCCACCGAGTAAATACTTAATAAATTTGTTATTGAAACTGAATTTGCATCCCCATTAATTGCTGTCAAATTTTTTGGTATTTCCTAAGAAAAATACTAAATGTAAAAAAAAAAAAAATCTTCATTTTCAGAAATGGCTTACATAAAACTGGTGATATGTAAGGTCTAATTTTTTTATGAAAAAATGAACAAACAAAACACACAACACATTTGACAGCCTTCAGAAGGAAATGTGATTTTAAAAAGAGAAAACATTAAAAAGCTGATGACATGCAACTTAAATGAAAAGACTTTATTGTAATTTTTTTTCATATAAATATTGTTTAGCATAAACTCAGAAAATGTAGTTAAGTGCTGAAACCATACTGCAAAAGAATTCTTCCCTACAAGAAAAAAAATATAAAGGAAAACTTGAATCCTGATATTTTTAAAATATTTCTTCCCAATTTCCAAGGGAAGTATTTCTAGCTAAAAAAAACTCTTTAGAAAATGAACTGACAAATTAACTAAAATTCATGAATATAAAGGCTTTTATAACCATACTTATGATTCAAGGCTCAGAAACTTTAGTTCAAAGCATTTGGCTAAAAAAGAAAAAAAAGTGTTATTAATTTGAAATTGAATTTGCACACACCAGATATTGGATGCTCTTCTTGCTGCTGGTTCAAAATTCACAAGTGACATGTCACAGCCACCAGTCTCATAAAGTGTAGAAGAGAACTTACCTACCAAAAAAAAAAGGGAGGGGAGAGAAAGAGGGTGAAGAAAAAGGGCTATTAGAAGAGGGGTACAGCTCCCACCACCCCTTTAGCTCTATAGCTAATATAACTGTTAAATAATGACCAAAATGCAACTTAAAATTCTATAGATCATCTGTTTCCTAAATCATCAGCAAGTAAAATTTAACATCATATAAATGGAAATGAATATCATATAAGTCAGAACTTCAACATATAAGATATTAAAATGGAATCAAAGTAAATATAGTTTGTCAGCTTTGCAGTTGTTTATAAAATGTATTTCTCTCACTTCAACCTACAAAACAAAGCTAGATAGAATCAAATGGATTTAATATTCCTTTCAGATGATCTAACCAACCTGCCAATAATGTCAAGAGGCAATTATATAGCAAGGCCACTTTAAGCTTAATATGAAATAATAAAATTCCAAATTAACTTAAATGCTTAAGAATTTATAGTTTTGTAAGAAAACAGTTAATTAAAAGACCAATCAATTATGCTAACATCAACATTAGCTTTAGTTCAAAATTAATTAACAGTATAGTCATTTACTAATCTATTACAAGTCGAGTGATTGGAAATTTAAGAAAATTCAGCAATAATTACTTAGAATATAGGCCAACCCAAAAATTGCCACAATATACACACAAGAAAAAAAAAAGATTTTTAAATGACAATTGTCCTAAGTAGATTACATCTCAAAAACCAATTACAATGAACTCAGTGGGATATTAAATTGTTTTGTTCTCATAGAAATTTAAGTAAAAAAAAAAAACCAACCAAACAAAAAAGCCAAAACACTGCTCTAAAAAATAATCTGAAGGATTTCCAAGTGCTCAAAAATACTTAATTGTTAAGTGTTTGCTTTACTCCAAATGAATGAATTCACTGATAAAGGAATTTCCCCCCAAAGTAAACTCCCCCTACAAATACAGATCAGAAAGGGTTGGACAATAACATATGAGTCACTGACTAGCCCTGGGTAAAGTAGCCAATAAGGGCAAGAAACTGGACTTACACTTCAAATCTTCCTGACTCTAAGACCAGTTTTCTATCCACTAAGCCAAGCTGCCTCTGCTCCAACCTGAATACAGAAAAAAAAAATCTTCAAACCAAAAGAGTGAGAGAGAGAGAGAGAGAGAGAGAGAGGAAGAAAAAAACAAAAAAAGTACAATCCACATACTCCTCTCTCTTCCATCAGTTTCCAATTATAAGCATCTGGATTCTTTGGTGTGGTACTGCTGCTGACTTTTAAAACCAAGAGAAAGACTAGGGTATTTTTTTTTTATTTTAATAATTGTGATTTTTTTAGATAGAAGGGTGAGGGAAGATGAAAACTCAAGTTCAACTCTTTCCCTTAGTTATAACAATCAAGATTATTAAAGAAGAGACTTTTTTAAAAATATATATTTATTTTGAAACTTTTTAAAAGCACTTTTACTTTGGGCCTCAAGCCCCAGGCCATTTTAAACCTTGGTTTGAAGGTATCCCTTATAATAGAATTTCCTTACATAATAGATTTTTTTAGGTTAGGAGCAAAGTATCCTTTGAAATTTCAGGAAAGAATGATTATCTATTCTGTGGATTATCCCGACCATTTGCCTTTTGGTTTTAAAAACTTCATAGATAAACAGATAGATAGATAGACAGACAGACATATAGATAACTATCTATATATCTATGTAGATATATAGATATCAGCAACTTCTCCAGAAACTGAATGGAAGAACTAAACTAAAACAGAAGTCGGTCCGGCTATTTCCCAGCAGTTTTAATGAAAGGTGTTTTGTTTTATTTGGGGAAGGGAGAAGAGGACTGTAACAACTGGATAGTGGGAGAATGAAAAACAAAATTCAATTAACTTTTTGCTAACATTTAAAAACCTGAGATCACATGTAAATTATTACTATTCCATGCAACATTTGTTGTCCTGTTGGCATCAGATAATTAAGAGCTGGCTGGTGTACCAATTTGCTCTCATCTTCCAAATTACTGATCAAAATTTATTTTTCTATTTATTATATGGGTTTTTTTATACTGAATTATACTGAACCCTCTCTTATGGTCTTTGTGCGTATTAAAAAAACTTTCTGGTTAACATGAGTAGAATGTATAAGCCTATGCACAAATACTGATATACTGATGCACAAATATAAAAAAATTCAAATATAAAGAAAATGTCTAAATTGAGATGTATTAAAATAGTAAATGCTTTATACTTTGGAAATACATTTTAAGTATAATGTAATATAATCTGAATATGTAAGAATTGCATGGTAATATGAGTATTGGGATAATGTGATAAGACTCATCCAGCAATACTCAACAATTTTCTTTTTTTTTAACTTAGGGCTGGATCAGTTGGTGGGCCCCTGACTAGGCTGACCTAAGAAATTGAACACAGCTTTTATAGAGAGGAGAAAGCATCTTCCACATAAGGGTAAAGATACTGGATCATGAAAGCATAAGGAGGTGGGATTAGTGCCACCTCATTTCCTCCTCAAGTAATTTTGATTGGTCTACCTACCTCTCAAATGAGGAGATGAGCTAAAATGAACATGCCTAGCAACTAGGCCCAATGCTCAATAAAAAAAAAAAATGGGATTAGCACCACGGAGATGCTATTAGAGTGAATATCCTCTCCTCTAGGACCAAAGTCAAGCAAGATTAAGAGATGGGATCACTTCAGAATGACTCTGCATTAGAAACCGATTTTATACAATATCCCTCCTTTAGTGCTAACCAGACTCATGGTGCAGCACCACAATCAACTCTACATTGTTCTTCTGTCCTCAACTGCATCATCCTAATTTCGGCTGCTTTTGCCAAAACAATATGAGTATGTATTAGTAACTTTAAACTAGAGGACTTAAATTTACAACAGGAAACAAGCATAATGTGTATTTTAAAAAATCATAATCCCATGTTTCCTTCAATATCCTAAAAGCCAAACCAACTTAGTTAAACAGAGCCATAATTTCACACATCTGTGGTAAATGATGGGAGGAATTTTGTTTCCACACGATTAAAAGTGCTCCTATCTTTGATAGCAGAATGTGGGTCAGAGGTGATCGATTCTAATCAGAGCTGTGACCTAGCAGGGCCAAGCTTCTGATCAGGCAGGGGGTTCCCAAGCTATGTGAGGGAGCATGATGTGGGCAGTTCAGGAGGTTGCACCTAGCCAAAGGAAAACAAGGTGAGAAATTCTAATGAAAGCAATATAAATGGGCTCACATTTGTCTGAGTTGGCATACTCCATTAAGGGAGCTACCCATTTCTTCAGAAAGAATAAAAGAAAAAAAAAGTAATGAAAACCTTCCTGGATTTTCAATGAGTATTATTTATTCCTGGACTGAGCATGTTTATAACACATTCCTTAAGGAGATAAACTTTGTTAAATGGGCTCTAGAGGTAAACTAAGTTAAATTACAGACTATACTAGAGGACTCACCTCATACTAAAATGAGAGGAGGAGATTTACATATCATCAAGATCATGGAAGAAACTCAAGCTTTCCTAATCACATTTTCCCAGATTATTACTTTAATACTAAATAGAAAATATATTTTACATTTAAGTTCTGGTCTACCACAATTATCACAATAGGAAAACACATTTCACCTTAAATGAGACATTATGATTTAGTTTCAAGACAAATTTCAACTAAATTAAATTTGGATTTATAGTTACCATTAAAAAATTTCATTAAAAAATTTCAGACCCTATTGCTTTCAGTTAGCTCATGTTAAAAAAAATTCCTGGTGGTATTCTGACCTCCCTATAACCTTTCTTCTTTCTTTTTGTTTGCAGGAGGGGGTGGGAGGAGAGTCCTTTAAAGTCATCCAAAGAGCCGAATCAATTCTTTTGTGTTGGGATACTTTATTTGCTGCTGCTGTTCAGTCGAGTCCAAGTCTCTGTGACCCCATTTTAGATTTTTCTTGGTAAAGATACTGTATGGTTTGCCATTTCCTCTCCAATTCATTTTACAGGTGAAGAAACTGAAGCAAATAGGGTTAAGTGACTTGTCCTAGGACACATAGCTACTAAGAGTCTGAGGTCACATTTGAACTCAGATCTTCCTTACTCTAAGCCCAGCATTCTACTATCCACAGTACCACTCACTCAGCTGCCTTATCAATACTTTAAGAGGACAAAGGACACTCCCAAGTTCCTAATATTCTTTCCAGTTTAAACCCTGGGAAGTCCTCAGGCAGTGGATGAAGGAGCTCCACCTGGCAGTTTCACATTCCCATCCACTTCCTTAGAAGCTCTCAAGATTCTAAGGATTGGGATATGTCCTTCAAATAGTCACAGTGTTATTATATTACTCAGATAATTTCATGCTGCAAATTTCCTTCTAAGAGTTTCCATCTGATCAATGTTATAACTTGATAGAATACTGTCTATCTGAAATTACTAATAGATATTTCTCTAAAAATTTCTCAGATCCTTCTTATCATAATGGAATCAAACTCTTCTCAAACTTCTTTCCAAAACTCTAAACCCTTCATTTTCAAACCTTCCATTCACATATTCAGTGCAATCAGACTCCAACTTCCTTTAGTTTTCTACCCATTCTCCTCTCATTCCTACTTGCTTAAAATATCTTCCTTTCTTTTTATATCCCTCCATTACTTTGATTGCAGCCTTACAACTTTGAAACTAACCTTTCATTTACAATAATTCCTCACTTCTCTTTACCTTCACTATTTTCTTAAGTCCATCTCATATTATTTCTCTATCATTCTAGTTTAACATTCCACTGAATCTCTTCTGTACAGATTTTCTTATACAACACCAATTTTTACTGCTGGAGTTGCAGTCTATTTTAATTTAGATGATTTAGCTACTACTTTACCTAAACAATTAATTTCTGTTAAATCGTTTCAAACCACCTTCAGTTATGCTTATTCTCTAATATTAGAGATCAACTTCTATTAGAACAAAACACGGCTCACCCTAGAGGACAGGGACAAAGGAGTGTGTTGCTGGCACTTAATCTTAATCCTAGCTGCAAAAATCAACTAAAATGTTTTGGCAGTTACAAAAAACTTTAAACCATAATTTGGAAATTTACAGTAAAGATATTACAGTTCAGTTACAAATTTAGTCTCTAGTTTATAATGCCATAAATTTCTACAAACCAGGAAAAAGATTCTCTTCCTTTTCTTGTCTTTATCTGTGAAATCTCCAACTTGGCCAGGGTGAAAGAAAGAAGCCCTATTACCAATAGCTAGGAGACCTGTTTTGAGACTCCTCTTAAACTCCTATTTTTTGTGCTTTTCTTGCAGCAGTTTTTTTGGATTGGAGGAAGTATTCCTCTTCAAAGTTATCCAAGGAAGAAAGACCTTGTACAGATGAGAGAACTTCTGAAGTGGAAGTTCTATCAAGTCAACTTTACATTGCTCCCTTTCTGGGGCCCATCAAAATCTTTACTTCTTTCTTCTCAGATTATTCCCTACCAAAGTTGGTGTTTTTTGTTTTTTTTTTTTTTAAGAATTCCATGGTCTTTTCTTTCTCCTAGGCTCTAATTTTTTCAAGTTTGGCTTTAACATTGTTGTACTCTATATAAGTACAGGAGAACCACTGTTGGAAGATGATGAGGTAGATACCCTGGGTGCTCTCCTTAGATGGAAGATCTATGAGTTTTTGGAGACAATGATGAAGTCCAGAGTTGATGGCCAGAGAAAGAACTTAGGGGTACAGAGAATGAAGGTCTTGGTGAGGATAAGAAACAGAGTGGGTACAAGTATTAGAAAAGATAGAAAAGATGAAATTCCTTTGATTTTCTTTTTAGAGTTCATGCATATGAAAGTGGATCATTTGTGTGTGATAAAAAGATCAAGACTATGACCTAAGTAAAATGAGGTAATACGGTATTAGGGTATCTGAAGGAATATTAACATTAATTGAAGCATCTCATATGAAGACAGGAGTGGAGCTGAAAGATAGTGTGTCAGGCAATGAATTTATTTCTGTAGGAAGGAGAATGTCCTGGAGGTTGCTAGATAATGGCCAACAGTATGTGGTTAGGTGATGAATTAGGACAACTGCAAAGGAGAAGTTATTGTTGAATGACAGTAGAAGAGGAAAGAGGCTGATAAAGATGGGAAGGGAATATTATGAATCCCTTACCACAGCCAATAAGTGATGGTGGGGGTGAGGGTGAGGGGAAGAATGGAGATTAGATGGAATGAGGGAAAGTACAACCAGTACTAGAAAGTGTAACCAGGGATTCAGTAATTAGGAAAGAACCAGTGAGTGCCAGATTTCTCCTTTCGGAAAAATGACTCTAATAAACTAAAGAGAGATAAAGAAGGAAAATAAGACCAAATAAATGATGCAAAACTCTTTAATTTTATGCATTTCCCTTGATCCTATTAAATTTTTCCCCCTTTCTTTGCTTCTCCCCTTCTTTACACAGAAGAGGGATGTGGAACAAGAATGTGCTCAGTACCACTTCTCTATACTTAATGCAAATAGCTTCTACTTTTCTACCCCTCCCAATCACAGGTTCTTACCTTTTCCTTTTAAAAAAAATTTCTATTCACAATTTCCCTCTAAACTCTAAATCCTCTCTAGACCATTTTCCTCTCACTATTATCTCCTCCTTCCCAATTGAATTGAATGGATTTCTACACCAAATTCCATGTTTGTATGTTTTCTATCCTTCCTTGATTAGTTCATATGAAAGTGCAAGTCCACAGTTGCCTACCTCCCTTCCTCATTTTTATAATTTTATATTTCTACCACATGATTATGTGAGATAATGGGTTCCACCTATTCCCATTTTCTCTCTTAATGGATCCATTTTCCCCTTTTCTTTCATATTTTTTTAAAATTTTATTTTATTTTAGCTTTTTAGAGGGAGGAAGGTAGGGCAATTCGGGTTAAGTGACTTGCCCATGGTCACACGGCTAGTAAGGGTTAAGTGTCTGAGGTCAGATTTGAACTCAGGTCCTCCTGACTCCAGGGCTGGTACTCTATTCACTGCATCACCTAGCCCCCACTTCTTTCATATTTTAAGATATGTTTATATACATATAATGTATATACATAAATCATTTATAAATTTATATATTTATATAATTATATAATATGTATAATAT
>CM053589.1:76181922-76206900 GCA_028646515.1 Pseudochirops corinnae
TTTCTCATAAAGTCATTTGCTTCCATTTGCTCCGCTCTAATTCTGAAGGAATTACTCTCTTCAGAAAACTTTTGAGATTCTTTTTCCATCTGGCAAATTCAATTTTTTAAAAGCATTCTTTTCCTCATTGGCTTTTTGGGCCTCTTTTATCATTTGAGTTAATCTATTTTTTAAGGTTATTTTCTTCAGTCAGGTTGTTGACTCTCTTTTCATCATTTTCTTGCATCATTCTTATTTCTCTTCCCAATTTTTCTTCCACTTCTCTCATTTGGTTTTCAAAATCTTTCTTCAGCTGATCTCTAACTTTTTGCCAATCTTCATGTTTCTTGGAAGCTTTTGGTGTGGGAGTTCTGACTGTGTTGTCTTCCTCCCTTTCCCTGCTTTGTTCCTAATTTTCTCTGAAGAAGGAATCTAGGGTGTGGTTGCTGTTTTTACTTTGCTTTCTGTGCTTATTCATGGTCGCCATTCTGTGGTTTTTGTTTTGTTTTTTTTTTAGTGCTGTGGAACTCTGCTACCAGAGGGAACAGCTCTGTCCCAAATCACTGGGGTTTTCCCAGCTGCCAGGGCTTTTAGGAGACTGCTGGGTCCCTCCCCAGCTCCAGCTCACTGAAAAAAAAAAAACCCAGAAGAACCACCGAAGACTGCGATCTGGATCCAGTCCTCTCAACGAGAGAACTTGGCCTCTGACTGATCGCTTGGCCCCCCTGCTATCTGCAGGCCGGGAGCTCTGACGCGGCAATGTGGAGGCAGGTGCAGACCCTCCGCTTTCTTCTTCTTTGCCCTGGAGGCGGCTTGACCCGACCTGCTTTTCTTCCCAGGTTTTTAGCCAAGTTCCACTAACCTTGGTCCTTTTTTTTTTATGGCTTGATAATTCTGGATACTGCCACACCTGCTGCAGATCCGCTCTCCTGAAGCTCCAGCCAGGGCGGGGCTCGCCCAACCAGCCTGTTTCAGGCTGTACTGGTTTCTGCTCTCAGAGTTGAAATGGTCACTTTGAGCCAAACTGCCTTCAGCAGGAAATATATCTGTGTGAGTTTTAGAGCCCTTGAATTTGTTTAGAGTCATATTTTTTGGGTATTTGATGTGGCTGTGTCGGAGCTGCAATTTCTTGCTTCTCCAGCACTGCCATTTTGGCTCTGCCCCCCTGGTCTTCTTTTGAAAAAAAAAAATCTTGTTATAAATATTCATAGTCTCCTTGTTTTACTTACCCCTCCCCTATTCAAAAGCAAAGAAAAAAAGTGTTCATAATCTAGCAAAATGAAATTCTACATTGAGTACAACATTGGTCTTGACCAGAACTCTTTGAGATCATCCTGTTTCTCTGTCAGGAGGTGGGTATCATCCTTCATCATTGATATTTGAAATCTTGGGTGATTATACATATATTGCTTTATTACTGGCAGTATTTTTCCATCGAACTTTTAATTCTTTATTATCTTTTCTTGATTCTGAGCTGTTTTTCCTGCCTATGCAGTAGGGTTTTCTCCTACGTGGCCATTCCTAGCTGTGAGAAACTTAGTTTCCTTCTGTCTCTTCCAAATCTATAAGAACTTAGTTTCCTTCTTTCTCTTCCTAATCTGTCAGAATTTAGTTTCCATATTTGTCTCCCGAATGTGTTAGAACTTAGCTAAATGAACTTGCTTTATTGGTAGATGGCATTCAACAATGTGAATTTTAATTTTAACTTTGAAGTTTTACACTTCAGGTACTATAAATTAAGTTAGTGACCATAATTTTGTAAAATAAACTTATTGAAAACAAAAAAACCCCTGTAAATTTGTGATAATAATAATAGTAATAATAATAACTAATTCTTTAAGCTTTGCAAAATGCTTTACAAATACCTCATTTTAGTTTTACAACAACCCTTGAGAGCTTACACGCTGTTATTGTCCCCATTTTACAAATAAGGAAACTGAGGCAAACAGTTTAAGTGGCTTGCCCAGGGTCACACAAATAGTGTCTGAGTTCAGATTTAACACAGGTCTTCCTGACTCCAGGTCAAGTGTTCTCTCCCACTAGCTGCCTCCCATTGTTAAGTCATCCTTGGCTCAGACATTGGAATCCTACTGTCTATTATTATAGACCAGACAGTAATCTGCTAGGTTTCTCATTCCTAAGCATCATTCAGTTTGTGCATCTGTAAATAGTTTCTTGCTGTTTGACACTAAAATAATAGGCAGCAGAAGGTGAAAAAGCATCATCTTTTCCTCCTGTTCACATGCTGCTGGATGGAGTGTAAGAAAGTCTTCCAACTCTGCAGATTACTTCATGTTTAATTTATCTGTTCCCGACTCTGCTCTCAGTGCAGCAAGGTGATTCTTTCACTCCTACGTGTTTGATTCACTCCTACCAGTATCTACAGTGGCTGTTTCAAATCTTCTTTCCTCAAGCCTTCAGCACATCTAGTCTACCTACCCTCTCAGCTGAGACCCTTTCCTGAAAATAAACACTTTATAAAAAACTTGAGGGGTTACCCTGAGAACTCCATCATCTGGTAATCTTTCCTCATCTCGCAACACTTTGATGTTATCTCCTTCCATTTTTTTTATTGCAATCTCACCTGAAGGAATGGTCTTTCTTTCTCCTGACCAAAGTCAACCTTTGTACATTCTTCCTTTACAGCTCCTGTCTTTTCCTACAGATTGCCCTTACTATCATCCTAGTTTCTCCCTAATCTTCAGTGTCTCCCTCTCTTTGGATTCTTCTCTTCTCCCTAAACATGTCCAAAACATCTTCCATTCTAAAAAACCAAAACACAGAACTGACTTGGACCTACCACTCTGCTTTATCTCTCTTAGCTTTGATAATTTTACTCCTTGAAAAAGCTGTGTGCATTTGGTGCTTCTGCTTCCGCTTCCTTTTGTCTTATACTTTCTCCTTAACCCCCTACATTCTGGATTCTGACCTTATAACTCATCCAAAACTGCTGTCTCCAAAGTCTGCAAGGGTTCTTTAATTGTCATGGCTGAAATACATGCTCTTCTTACTTCTACCTTTTGAAATCCCTAATTTGCTTCAAAGTTCAGGCTAAGGGTCACAATCTATTTTAAGAAGACTTAACTGATTACCACAGCTGCTAAGACATCCCTTCTAAAAATTATCTTGTATTCATTTTATATATATTATGTAAATACATGTTGTCTCCTACATTACAATGTAAATTTTTTAAGGGAAGGGGGTATTTTACTTTTATCTTTAGTAAGTACTTAACAAATGGTTAATTGTTCATTGATTCTTGCATCAAATAAGTTGAAGTGTCTTTTGCTACTATGTTTGGTTTTTGATTCCTCAGATGTAGACATTTTATCCTTTGAACAGTGCTTTTTCACTTCTTTTGGCTTACTGGTAATTAATTATTGCAGGTTCCAGAATTCCCATGATTTTAATTAAGGTATGATTCTAATGTTTTAAGAAAGTAGCTTGGTTTAATGGATTCCTTGTATATTATTAGGTTATGTCTTTCTGACAGGCTTAACGTATAGGATGGAATTTTTTAAAATGCTGCTTTAATACATAATTACATCACAATCATTGGAACCCCTGAGGTTTATGGAAAGTAAATTAAAAAAATCTAGCAGGAATCAGCATAGATAAATCACAATGTTTTGCTCAAATGATATTTTTTTTTCCACTTTTTTCCATAGTGACCCTGGTGGAGGTATTGAAATGTCTGAGTTTATTCGAGAGGCTACACCCCCAGTTGGTTGCAGTTCACGAAATTCTTATGCTTGTCTAGACCCAAGCAATCAGGTAGGAGCCTCTACTGTTCTTTATGTTGTCATAGTATATCTGATGTGCCTTTTACTTTCATTTGATCTTTGACTAATAGATTCCATTTTTTTGATAAGCTTTCTATTTATAATATTTTTGTTCATTTCTTTGTTTTCCCTTATTTATTTTTAGTTTTCATCATTTACTTCCATAAGATTTTGTTTTAAGTTTTCTCCCCATCTCTCTCTTCCCCCCACCCAAAGATGGCATGTAATTTGATATGGGCTATACATATACATTCATATTAAACTTATTTTCACGTTAGTCATGTTGTAAAGAAGAATTAGAACCAATGGTAGAAACCATGAGAAAGAAAAAAACAGCAAAAAAGAGAGCATGCAAATAATAAGCTTTGATCTACATTCAGACTCCATAATTCTTTTTCTGGATTTGAACAGCATTTTCCATTGTGAGTCCTTTGGAGTTGATCCTTGCATTGCTAAGAAGAGCTAGGTCTATCAAAGTTAGTCATTGCACACTGTGGTTGGTACTGTGTACAGTGTTCTCCTGGTTCTGCTCACTTCACTTAGTATCAGTTCATTCAAGTCTTTCTAGGTTTTTCTGACCTCTACCTGCTCATCATTTCTTATAGTACAGTAGTATTCCATTACATTCATATACCACAACTTGTTCAGTCATTCCCCCATTGATGGACATCCCCTCAATTTCCAATTCTTTGCTACCACAAAAAGAGCTGCTATAAATATTTTTGTGCATGTGGGTCCTTTTCCCATTTGTATGATCTCTTTGGGATAATACTTTTATTTCTAATGGACTTTTATGTAATCTTATTTTACACAATTAATATCCCAATCAGATAGGCATCAACAAATCAATAGCCCTGTTTTAAAGACAGGCAAACAGTGGCCTGTTGTCTATTGCCTTGTGACCAGCCTAAGTTTGGTGCATGACTTGGCATATAGGTAGCAGTGTTTTATCTGTAGCAATTTCCTGCTGGAAGTCTCTACTTAGATGTTACAGAATCACTTTGAATATAGCTAGAACTGGATTCCTGATCTTTTCAAATCCAGTTTCCTTATAATTTTTTTCTAATGGAATCACAATCCATCTAATCACCTAGTTTTAAACCTTGCACAATTTTTGCCTTTTTCCTGAGATCTCTGATGATACCAAGGCCCTTTGATTTTTGTATAGTCTGCCCCTTTCTTTCCATTCTTGCTGCTGCTATCTGTAATACTCTTGGCCCCCATTTCTCTATGTCTGTAGTACTGCTGGTACGATAGTTTTCTAACTGGTTTCTCCAGTTCTCTTCGTTAGGCTCTCTCCACCATCCAGCCTATTAATCTTAAATTTCACAGATCACTCTTTCTACAATACTACTTTGTACCTGTCACTGCCTGCCCAAGAATCTTTACTGATTCTCATTGTGCATTGGATAATTTCCTAAATTCTATATTCTTCCATTGAATCAGGTCCTCCATAGTCTGGCATCTACTTATTTCCAGCATGCTCTGACGACTTGCTTATACTTATGTGAATTATCCTGCTCGTCAGACTAATATATTTATTTTTAAAGACACCATGTGCTTTTTTCTTTGTGCCTTTGCTCTTGCCCCTTTTTCTGAAATGACCTTCTTTTCCTATTTGTGCCAAAATCCTTTTTTCCCTTTAATGCCTATCTGAAGTCCTACCTCCTCTGTTACTCAATGATGTCTTTCACAATGATCTTAGCCTATTATGATTACTCTCTCCTCTGAACTGCTCTAAGATTTACTCTGACTCATTTGATACTTTCCACAATTTGTTATTTTTATTCATTGGTTCTGTCTTTGTCACCAGATTGTAAACCTCTCAAGGGGAGAGGCACTGATGCACCGTAGCTTTGTATTTTCTTGGTTTCCCTGATCCTTAGCAGAATTGTGCCACAATAAGCGCAGATTTAGCTGTTCAGTGGTGGTGACGTACATCTTAGAATAACAGATATAGAGCTGTACGGGAACTCAGAAACCTTTTAGTATAGCCTTCTGCTTTTATAGAGGAGGAAACTTGAGGCCTAGGGAAATTAAGTGACTTGACTAAGGTCACACAAATAGTAAATGTCAGAGGCAGGAGTTTTCTTGTTATAAGAGCAGAATATTACTAATGATGTCTTATGAAACAGATACCTTGAGCTTGATGGACTGGAAAAAGTGCTAATTTTAGAGTCATGGAACCTGGGTTTTAATCCTTCTTCTGCTACTTACTAGCTGTGTGTCTTTGGTCAAGTTACTCAGCTTTCCTGAATCTCAGTTTTCTCCTCTGAAAAGGATTTAGAGTTGAGACTGCAGAGAATGTAATCTAAGTCTATGATTCTTTGCATAGAGCTTTATTGCTTGATACATACCAAGGAGAGAGAGCTATCCCTGAATCAGATAATTATGTAAATGAAAGCTATAAAATGCCATAAACATGTAAGATGTTTTAATTGCAATAGATTTCATGATTGCTGATTATAATTAAGTTTGTTCAAATTCAAATGGACAGAATTAAAAAAATTATATTTCTAGCTATTCAATAAAGCACGTGGGAAAATAATCTCAGTCAACAGTATTCATCTTTTTAAGTACTTATATTTTATTCCATATGTTTATTGCAAGTAGATCAAGTGATGGGAAAAATATTGTTTTGTGAGAGATACTTGTATGTAATTAGATTGGAACTTCTGTCTTTCAAAAGGAAATATGGTAAAGAGGAAAGCATTACTTATTTTTAAATTCTTTATTTTGGTGGCATTTGCTCCTATTTTATCTTTTATGCATGATAAATTGATAATTGGGCTTTTGATTTTTGAGTGATTTTTCTTTGGCATTTGCATAGTCAGACTCTTTATTGAAAAATGTAATCATATTTTGACTACCCCAGAGACAAGTCTCATTTATCCACAGGGTTTTTGGGCCTATGCTTTTTTCATTTATTTAGAAAATGAAAAATCAGCGTTTATCCCTGGAAACTATCTGATGATTTCATATCACAAGACCTTGTTCATTATATTTTAAGGAGGTCATCCAACTTTTAACACTACTAAGAAAAAACACTGATTTTTTTTTTAAAGCAGCAATTCTTTTGTAGGAATGTGTAAGCTATTGAAAGCTAATGTGTCTTTTAGATACGTGGTTTCAGATTTTCAGAGTTATTTTTAATTAAAGACACAGTTGACATATTCTTATTGTTTTCCTTAAGCAGAGCTTGGTACTTTGCAGAGTTTTTAACCAGTTCATAAAATAGGAAGATTAAATACCCAGTTATACGCCATTTAGAAATCTGTTCAGAAATTTATTGTCAAAACTTTTGTTTTGAGAGGTGTGTGGGTATTAAAAAGTTTTTGCAGCTGGAAATTTTTGGTGGGTTTGTTGTGTTGCCTTAATTTAAAAGGTAAGTGGTGTGATTGCTTTGTTAGTAGGAGACAGAAGAATATTTCATAGGATGAATTTTTGAAGTAACAAAGAGACCTTTAAAAATTACCTAGTTGCACTTCTGCTCTCTTCTATTCTACTGATAAGAGAAATGTACTTCTAGAGAGGTTAAGTAACTTGTTCACTATCACAGAGCTAGGTAGTAACAAAACTAGTTCTAGAACCCAAGTTCCTTGAACAAGCATAGTACTCTGCCCACCAAACTAAATTTTTTCTTAAAGTATTGTTTGGTTTTTTAGGTTTTTTGTTTTTGCATTTTGGTGATATACTTATGACTAACTTTGGGTGTTTTTGTTTAGTCCAAGATATTTGGCAAGAAAGGACTATATCTAAGAAGGAAGACTTGTAGGGAAATAATTTTATGATCCCTATTTCCAGCTTGGCAACAATTGAGAATCTTTTTCATACGTACTGCATGGCAATCACCATATCACTAACAAGTTCCCTGTAAAACATATCTAGTATAAGAGTAGGATGAATATGAGGATGGACTGATCTCTTGATTTTATAGTAAAATCTATAAACTTGCCATCTCTTTGATTACCTTTTTCTCTCTCTCCAGCAGCTATATTTATTATAGGGCTGATTTGAAGAAGAAATTGGGCTAAAACCTGAGAATTATGGTTAATTTAAAAAATAGAAGATGGTCAAAATAATAAGCCATGATAATCTAACACAGTGGTTCTCAACCTTCCTAATGCTGCAACCCTTTAATACTCGTATGTGGGCATATCTGGGCGTATCTGCATGTGGGCGGACCCGCCTGCAGATGGATACAGGAGCGGTGTCTCGGTTCCTAAAACCACTGGAAATATGTGTTTTCCCATGGTCATAGGCAACCCCTGTGAAAGGGTTGTTTGACCTCCAAAGGGGTTGTGACCCACAGATTGAGAACCACTGGTCTAACAAAACTTAATTTTGGTTAGTTGTTTTAAGCAGTTTATGTAGTCATTGTTCAAATGACTACATTTTTTGTGTTGCATAGATATATTAATAAAACATTTTATGAATATTAACTCTATGAGTACATTAAATATTGTTTTTCTTCTAAAGTTCAATTATGGCTCTTGAGTTCTCTCTTGATGAGTCTGTTTGAATTATGTTTGTGGGAGTAGTTGCCAAGAATGTTGTTTAAATAGCTCCACTGTTACTATACTCTGTTTTCTGGGATTAATTTTAGCATTTCCTGTTACTTTCTCCTTTTATATAATATTTGAGTTAATGTAATAATTTTTGACTATAAAAATTTTGAAGAGGTTTCATATCCTTTTTTTTATAATTTTTTTTTACTAAGGAAAACCTACATCTTCTTCCCTTCATCTTCTCCCTACGCCCTCCCAACTGGAAAAGAAAAAGAAATATGTATAGTTTCTATATACATATAGTTTCTGTATACATATAGAAATATTTATAGTAAGAAATATGTATAGTTAAATAAAATAATTTTTTGCATTGACCATGTACAAAAAACCATGTCTCAATTTGTGCTCTGAATAATTCACCTCTTTGTCATGAAGTAGTCCTCAGAATGTGGTTGGATATCATGTTGATCATAATTCTTAAATCTGTCATAGAAGTTTTATCTACTTTTGATTAACATCACTAAAACCAAGTTCAGTGATCAAATTTTTATTTTTGTATATATTAAACTTGGAAATTTTTAGAATCGCTTTTGCTTTTGACTATTGTCAATACCATTTGTAAGTAGGCACTTATAAATAAATATTTTGTTAGTGCAGTATGGACATAAATACCGTTGAAATAAAGCAGTATTGTAATAATGAGATTTCAGTATCTAACATGTCTGTAGGATATCTAGTTTTCTAAACCCTGACTTGTGAGTACCCTAGGGAACTAGTTTTGGTTATATACACCCAATATCTGTTTTACTTTTTTGCTCAAAATAACATAACATAGTTTGCTTTTTGGGGTCAAGAATGACTGAAAGTACATGACGCTATGACCATATCAATATATAGTTCATTAATCTGTTGCTCTATAAAATTAAAATGTTTGAAACACTACAATTAATAATCATGTTTTGTTTCCAGATTGGGTCTGGCTCACCTCGACTTGGAACAGAAGCAACCATTAAAGGTTAGATTTTAACTTAATTTGAAGCTTATCTCTTTGTGTCTGTTTAATTTTTCCTTATATCACTCAGTCATAAAACATTTACTAAGAACTGGGAATATGAAGAAAGGCAAAAACAAACAGCCCCTGCCCTCAAGGATCTTACATTTTCATGGGAGAGACAACATGAAAATAATTAGGTAAATAAAAGATCTCTAGTGTGGGGGGACTGGTAAAGATCTCTTGCAGAAGGAGTTGTTACTGATGCCGTGACATTCTGAAGGCTTCATAATTTCACAGGTGATCATTGAAATCTCTCTGTGCCTTCCCACTCCTTGATTCTTGTTCATGTCTTTCCATAATTACTCTACAGAGATTCCATCTAATGGGCTGAAGGCTTTCTTCTGTTTCTCTTAATATCTTTGAGGTAACTACTGTAACATTTAGGCTATTTATTGCTTCTTTTTTTCTTGCTAAATAACTAATTTACCTTTTTTTCTCCAGTCATAAATATCTTCAGTGACATCTTTTGTACTGTTTGACTCCATTAGAAGTCATCCCTTGTCATATTTTGCAGCCTACTTAATCCATAATAATATTAGCTTTTAGGTTACTTATTATTTTTATTCTTTTCCTGAGATCGTGGATATTTCATTTTTTGTAGAGCCTTATTACAGCATCCTTGGGAGAGGGATAAAATATATCACCTCTAGTATTTGTGTTAAAGAGAAGGGCATTTGTAGCAGAAACTGATTTAGAATATGTACATGATGAGCTCAGCGATGAACTGGGCCAAGGATTGAGTAGATTAGGTTAGTTTATAATTAAAAAACTGTATGAGGCTTTTAATGATTTCAAACAACTTACTGGTACAAACCTTCATCTTTTTAACACTACCATTCCCCCTACAGGTTAGCTATATAATACATAATGAAACCAAGAACTATTATTGTAAGAAACTCAAAAGGCAGTGGAACAGTGCACATGAAACTGAATGGGTAGTCCATCATGAAATTACATCCTCTCTGATTGGATTAGTTGGGCTAATTCAAAGGACTGCTTGTCCAGTTGTATGTCATAGTTTATGCAACATTTATTTTTCATCCACTTATGTGTAACCATCCACACCAAGAGTGATCTTTTGCACTGCTGTGAGGTAGTTTTTTAGAGTTCTGAAGATCGAGCCAATTGGTATGATCTCATCTTAATAAGAACATTCTGAGACTACCATTATTATTAGAGAATCTTTTTTTGATAACTATGTTTAGAACATTTTTCATGACACCTTAGGGTGAACAACTCAATTTGCACTGATGTCTATAGTCAGTGGGTTATTAAAAGAAGTTATCTCTACAGTCACATTTCATATAATTTTATATTATCATACTGTTGTATAATTGTAAAAGGTACCTGAAAGATACTTCGTATGACAGAAGCCTCTAAAATTATATCATGTTTTATTGAGTAAGAAGTTGGCAGATCTGATTCTCCATGCCCTCTCAATCAATTGTATATTTACAATGATACAGTTTGCTGTAGAAAATAATCTGTGCCAGTCCTGCCTGTTTCTCATATTTTCTTCAAGGATAACTTACTGTGTGATAGAGAATTCTTTTCACGATTTTATAGATGTGAGAAAATAAGAATATTGGTTAATAGTTGTTGATGTCATCTTGGTTACCTTTGAGGGATAAAAACCATGTCTGTTGCTTCTTTTATTCTTGTAAAAATTTTCTTCTCTTTGAGATTCTGAAAATTAGTGTCTTAAGTACATTTAAAATTATGTTATGCCTGGTACAGATTCTTATATATCTATTTGCTCAAGTTTATTGGTATAGTGGAAAAATCATCAAATTTTGAATTTGAGGTCCTGAGTTCAAATATCACCTCTTTCCTTTACTACTTTTGTGATCCTAAAGAAGTCATTTAATCACTGGACCTCAGTTTCCTCATCTGTAAAAATGAGAGTTAAACTAGATGACTTAAATGGCTATTCCAGTTCTAAATCAATGATCTTTTCACTTCCCCCTCAATTTGCTATTAAGTGCCATTCCTGCTCTCTTGTAGTACTAGAAGGCACTGAGGTGATAAGAGTTTGAAAATTTGGTGGTTCCACAGTTCTCACCAGCAAAAACTGATCACTCAAAAAACTGATAAATCTGTACCATCTACCAAATAGATAGTATCTATTTGTTGCACTCTTCCTAATTTCATCTATAGAGAGTCTTTGGATGATTTTTTTTTTAAAGTATGCCTGAAACTAGCACCTAGGTTCTTGCATGCTCTTTTATGATATTGATTATTAATGTGTTGATTTAGCTTGAAATACATTGTCAGGATCTTTCTTCATAGAAGGATTTTTAAACCTAATCATTTTTTTGGAAGTTGATAAGTTAAAATTTATCTACTCTGTTTCCATAAAACTCCACACTCCACAAAAGTATGACTGTATTGGACTTCTGTAATAATTGATTGTTTTGACTTGCTCTATTTAATTTGTAGAGCTGGACAAATTATGCTTTTGTTAAAGTCTGAGTTTTGTTTTTAAGATTCTTTTGGTGGGGGGGGGGTGACATTTTGTATATTACTGGAGTGAAGTTACTCAGTGGTAAGGGAAAGGAAAACATTACATGTGCTGTATTTTTCCTTTTCCCTTCTTTTTTACACCCCTATAGAAAATTAATATTATTTTAAAGCTTTCTAGTTATGGAGAAGTCCTTGCTTTGGTTTTTACTATTATCATTTTAAGAACAATTAGAAAATTGGTATATTACAAAATGATTTAAATGTAAAAGAAATAGCAAATATTGTGCTATATTCTAAATATTTCATTTCTTGACTTACTGGCAATTGGGAGTTCAGAATCTCAAAATTCATCCAGTATTTTAGCAGTTGCTACAGTGGATTTAAATTTTATCTTTTTTTTTCATTCTTTTAACTTTGGAATTGAGCAATACCTTTAATGAAGAAATATTTAGTTACTCATATATTCAATTCCTTAGTCTAGCCATGAAGTATAGCTTTTTCTTTTAAGAACAATAAAAAAACCCAAACACCCTAAATGTACTTCTTTTAAACTTTCTAGGAGATACAGACACTGCCAAGACTTCTGATGATATCAGTTTAAGCCTCGGCCAGAGTTCTAGTCTATGTAAAGAAGGAAGTGAAGAGCAAGGTGAGATTCTCTTGGGCTTAAATGTGGCATCAGATTTCAAGAATATCAGAACTTTCATTATTAGGAGCTAGAATCCTTGAGTTGCTGGTGTTTTGGCAAATTTTCTTATACTTCGTTGTACCTTTGTTTCTCAGTTGACAACTATAGTTAATAATATTATTTTGACTTTATTTGGTGTCTAAGAAATCAAATCAAAAATCAGTTAAATGTCTACTATAAACCAAGCATTGGATTAGGCCCTGGGGAGGTAAAAACAGAATTTCAATAGTCTCTGCCCTCATGAAGCTTAACTTTTAATGGAGGAGACAATACATATAATGCAGTGGTTGCTGAGTCTACAGTATCATAGGAATGGTGAATGAAGCTGGAAGGCCCTTTCTAAAAGCAGTGGTGGTATTGATTTGATTAGTGTTGTTGGAGAAGAAAGTAGAAGGTAGGGGAGGGAGAATGTTATTTGTGCAACATTAGGACTGATGGCACAGTATCCTGGAGGAATGGAGTTTGAAGCTTGGTCCTGGGCCAACCAGAGAGTGTTAAGTAAGTTTGTATTCACATGAGTACTCACCAACCAGGATAAGTGAATTCCATGACAGAGTTGCAAAGCTGACTTCTTCAGGATGGTAGGGGTGATCTTTGGCTATCTGCCAGGGTGCTGTTTCCAGGTGGTGAAAAAGTGAGCCATATTAGGGAAGATGGCAAAATATTTGGGTTGAATGTTTGAATATTCATGAATATTATTTTATTTTCACAGAATTCTTCCAAGGTAGGAATTAAAAGATAAAACATTTTTGTTTTATAGATAAAAAAGGTGTAGCACAAATTAGTTAAATGACTTGCCCAAGGTCATACAATATTGATAAAACAAAGACCTGATGCCATGTCTTCTACCTTCTAATTCTGTATCTTTTTCACTAGTCTGTGGCTGATATGTAGTGGAAATGTAATATAGTAAAATTTATAAAATGAATCCAATTAATTGAACTGACTCCATCTTGTTCACCAAGATAAGAAGTGTGAAATACTTACTGTATGTCCTGTTGAAATCTCATTATGCATAATAGTGCAAAAAGCCCTTGCCAAAAATTAATGAGATTGTAGGCATTGTTAGTAGAGACATCGGTTCCAGAACCGGGAATATATTGCCCTATTCTGTCTTGTAATTTATTGGAACAATGGGGCTGAAACTACCAAAATGAAATTTCTTAGGACAAATATATAATCTTATGATTGACTTTAAAGAAATCAGTTGTAGAAGCATAAGATAGGGAGGAAGATGTGACTAGAAAAGGACCAGAGGGTTGTACAGCAATCAGAGTAAATGTCAGCATGTCCATATGACAGCCAAGAAAGCTCATTTGACCTTCAGTTATTTATTCATACCGGTGTGGTTCTTTTATCTTAGAAAGAAAATGGAGCCCCACTGTACATGCCCTAACATCTGAAGTTTTATGCATGATGTCTTACTGTATTTGTTTATACTGCTTTTACTGAGTTTTATAAATTTTCTGAAATTGATTTTTTTTTATAATTTGGAAATTTTGTTTTTGTTCCAACTAAATAAATAAAGTCCCTTTATTTTTTTTTCCTTAGATGAAGGCTATAGTGCAATGATAGAGTGTTCAGAAATTTGGACTTGAGTTCAAATCCAGCTTGAGACACATAGTACCTCAAATTACTTAATCTCTGTTTGCCTCAGTTTCCTCAACTGTAAAATGAGGATAATAACTACACCTACTTTGCAGAGTTGTTGTGAGGATCCAATGAGATAATATTTGTAAAGCACTTAGCACTGTGTCTGGCACATAGTAGTAGTAGGTGCTATACAAATGCTAATTCCCTTCCAATTATTTTTTTCTTCCTTTAAACACACACAAGAGTGGCTCATATTAACAAATATAAGTGAAGGAATATAAAGATTTGTAGGATACAGATTTCCTTCTGACTTTAGTGTTTGGAATGGTAGTTGGCTAATCTGAATGAAAACTTCTCAACCAAAGTGAAGGGGCTTTATTTTATTCCTTCTCTGTTCTATTTATTTTATTCCTTTTCTGTTAACTACAAGGTAAAGATTGACCACTGTATCATAACATCAGAAATAAAATAACTTAAACTGATTTGTAGCATTCAGTAAACTTGATGAAAATGATTTGGAATACATAATTCAGAGTTTAAGGATAAACTTTTTTCTGTATCCACTAGGAATAGAACAGGGAAGATTTGGTGTATTCTGTAGTCAACAGATCTAGGTTAGAAGCATAGGTTTCAAATATTTTGTAGATGAGAAAACTGAGGACTTAAGGGATGAAGTACTTTTTGCTGGCTAAACATCAGAAAGACTTAATGTCTAGCTTTTGGATTATTTTTTAAAAATTGTAATAACTTTAAATTTAAATAAGATGGTTAATTTTAGACCCATCTGAAAGCAGGGAAATGGATTAAATGGTCTTTCAAGACAAGTTCTACCTTGATTTTACAAGTACAGGACAGTGTGATACTGATAAAAGAGGGCTGGGCTTCATTTGGAGTAAGAAGACCTGACTGGTCTCACATACTGACTGTGCCTCTGGTTACATAGCTATGTGAACTTGGCCAAGTCATTTAACCTTTTTCTTGGCTTCAGTTTCTTTAGTAAAATGAAGGGAGTTCCTAGTTGACCTTTAAAGTGATTGTCCTATAATTATTTTGTGATTTTAGAAGGAATATTGAAAAAAATGGAGCTTATTCAGAAATGGATGAATAGGATAGGGAGAGGACTTGGGACCTTGCAAATGAGTCTTGGTTGAAGTAAGTAGGAGTGTTAGACTGGGAGAGGGAGTACACAACATCATAATCTTCAGTTATTTTGAAGGACATAATACTGAAGAGGGATTGGATTTGTTTTTGTCCCAGGTTGTTGTTGTTGTTGAGGCTTTTAAGTCGTGTCCGGTTCTTCCTTACCACCTTTTGGGGTTTTCTTGGCAAAGATACTAGATTGGTTTGCCATTTCCTTCTCTAGCTCATTTTACAGGTGAAGAAACTGAGACAAATAGGGTTTAGTGACTTGCCCAGGGTCACACAGGTAATAGGTTTTGGGGGCCAGATTTGAATTCAGGAAGATGAGTCTTCCTGACTTGAGGCTTAGCACTCTATCCACTGTGTCACCTAGCTGCTTAGGTAAAGCTAATATTAAAACATCATATAAACTGCTTTAGAGTGAACTGTAGGTGAAAAAAGGTAGTGAGTTCCCAGTCACAGGAGGCGTTTTAAATAAATATTTTTTTCCCACCAGACCATTGATTAGCTGGAAAAATTATTGTATTGGAACTTAATGTAATGGACTATTATTATATAATGAGAAATTATGAATTTGAAGAATTTAGGTAAATGTGGGAAGATTTTAATGAAGTGATACAGAACAAAATAAGCTGACCTAGGAGATCAATCTATATAATGACTGCTAAAATGTAAATGAAAATTTCACTTTCTAAAAGTAAGTCGAAGTTTGAGTACTGGAAAAACCAGTGAAAATCTGGAAGAGACAGTGAATGAAACTGTCCTAGTACATAGTTGAAGGACTTCCAGTTCAGAATAGTGTATACCTTCTCAGAAGATTTCTGTTTTTGCGTAATTATTTTTCTTGGTCACGAATGATGGTTTGTTCTGGAAAGGATGACATAAAAACAAAAATGCATCAATAATTATATAAAAATAAAAAATGCATCTATGTAAAAATTAAATGAAAACGATATTTTAAGCACACAGCTTCTCATGAGGCCTTTTTTGATCTCCTAACTAGTGCCTACCTGTAAAAATAATCATATTCTCATCATATGTATTTTGTATATACTTTTTTGTTCGTATGTTGTTTTTTTCTGGTAGAATGTAAGTTTCTTGAGGACAGAGATTGTAATTTTTGTCTTTTTGTATTCAGACATTTACATAGTTAATAACTATTTGATTAATTGATTGGCGATCCAAAAAACCAATGTTGAGAATCATTACTAGAATCATTACTTTTAGAGGTAAAGTGCCATGTTTAGGAATGGGCTGTTTTGCTTATATTGCTACCCAGCAAGTGCCATTTACAAATGAATATTCATACCTTTGATGATGCTAGGAGTTTATTGATGAAAGAGCATAATGGCAAGTTGACATTTATATAATCTCTGAACATGTTAACACCAGTTAGCACAAAATTATATTCTTCTTTTTTAATCACTTTCAAATTACCATTAAGATTTCATTCTATTTCACTATGTATCTGATTGCTTTGTTGTTATTGAAAGTAATGTAGATGGAGTAAAAAGTCATGAAAGCTCTGTGTGTGTGTGTGTGTGTGTGTGTGTGTGTATTTAAGAGGATATTTAAGTGCTGTTTTATTAAGGTATGGCATTGACTTTACTCAAGAATTAAGGCATTTTCAAGTTTCTTATTTTACTTACCTTTTTTTGACTCCTAGGGTATTTAATTCCTTTCCACTTCTAAGTGTTTGATGTTACAATACTAATAGTTATCATTCTTAATTAATTTTAATTATTTATGTAGATTTGAGAAGCAGGCTGGCATAATACATAGAAAGCTTGGCCTTTTGACCAGAAAGACCTGGGTTCAAGACTCACCTTTGAAACATACTGCCTCCAACTCTGAGCAGGTTTATTTAACCTTTAAGTGCTTTAGGATGTTCTCTAAAACTAAGTTTCAGAGAAAGTACTGGTCTGCATTGGTAGAAGGAATTTTCCTCATTTAGAAGTTCTCTATGTCAGTGAAATCATAGATCTAGGCCCTCTGCTATTCAAGCTCATTCAGTTTTAGCTAACCTGAATTTTATATTGGCTAAATCTATACAATTTTCTTAGTTACATATTAGAATTAAACCTGTTAAATTTTAATATGATTTTTAAAAAGTATTTATCATGTTGGGTACAATTATAGATCCAGATTAACCCCTCACTACTGCCTCCCCCCACCTCCCCAAATGGCTGAGTAAAATGTTGCCATATATACTCACATTGCCTTAGTGCAATTGCAGTTATGGTGGATTAGTAGTAAAATGTTTTCTCCTTGATAATTTTTAAAATGTCTATAGTTTTGCATAGAGTAATTTGATGAAAATCATTCTGATATTTAGTATGTATATATGTCATATCCATGTGTCATGTATGAATATTTAGATGTGATCTAGACTTCTGATATGATATATTATAAAGTCTTATTCGTAATAACCTTATTTCATTTTAACTTTATGGAAGTTGAAAATGATACATTCAATTTATTCTCTTTTGTTACTTATTAATCTTAGAAGAGTCCACCTTGTGTCAAATATGGTGACAAATCGAAGCTGTGATTAGTTATTTATCTTTCCCTATTCCCCCTGTATTAAATAGCAGGACTATCTCATTCATGGCCTTTTATATGTACTGGTTAGGTATTGTTAGACATATTCTCCCATTTCTAATTATTTCTCTCTTGATTTGTAAAATGGCCTTAATCTTTCAGAAGAATTCTGGATTGGTCTTAATGAATTATGTTTATTCTTTCACTGAAAGTCAGCTAAACTCTTTCCAAGTCAGTTAAGCATATAGATGGGATTTTTGTCCATTCTAGCCATAGAATGGTTTCTTTGTATATCTATGAACTTGGAATCAAGGCTATAAATAGTGGGTGGCTCGCAGCTTGTCACTGAGCTACTTAAGAAATTGCTTATACTTGGTTTACTGTACATTATGAATTCATTCCATTGTTAAGCATTAGAAAGCAGATAACAGATTTATGTTAACCTTTCCAAATATGTGTTTGAAACAGATTTGGCAGCTGATCGGAAGCTTTTCCATCCAGTCTCCAATGACTCCTTCATCTCCATCCAGCCTTCATTATCTTCTTGTGGACAGGATTTACCCAGGGACTTCAGTGACAAAGCAAGCTCCCCGAACCAGCACCACCATGTGGATCAGTCTCTGTCTAATGCCTGTGACACAGAAGTGGCTTCTCTTGTTCCATTGCATTCTCACTCTTATAGGAAAGACCACCGGCCTCGAGGTGTTCCAAGGACTTCTAGCTCTGCTATAGCTTTTCCAGATACATCTCTAAATGACTTCCCTCTCTATCAGCAAAGGCGGGGTCTGGATCCAGTCAGTGAATTAGAAGCTTCTAAACCTCATTCAGGATCCAAAGAATCTTTAGGAGAAAATTCTTGCCTATCTGGGGATTTTCAGCTTGTTGGTGAGGTGAAAAGCTGCAGTCCACAGCCCCCTGCAAAAAGTGGAAAGAATAAGTCTTTGAAAGCAGACAAAAGTGTAGATAGCTTAAGAAGCCTGAGTACAAGGAGTAGTGGCTCAACAGAAAGCTATTGCAGTGGAACTGATCGGGATACTAACAGTACCATCAGCAGCTATAAAAGTGAACGGACTAGCTCAACTCACATAGAAAGTATCTTATCAGAGCATGAGGATTCTCCTAGAGGAGGGAAAAAAAATGGTAAGAAAAAAGAGGCCTTTGTTAACCAAGAGGAAGATAGTAGCTATACCAGTGATAAAAGGACTAGCGGTGATATGACTGCTTTGGAATTGAGTACGAATAGTGGTGTACAGGAAGCCATAGATTCGAATGCCTTAGATGATGTGCGTAGTCAGAAGGGTCTTAGTACCTCTGCATCTGAAGAAGCTAATAAAAATCCTCATGCAAATGAATTTACTACACAAGCAGACAAGACTGTTGGGAAAACTGACAAAAGAGAGGAGCAGAATGATAAGTCAACTGTTTCAGTTGACTCGAGAATTTGTAAGGATGTTAGTGGAAAACAAAAGGAAGGGGATGTGCGCCCCAAATCCTCGAGCTTAATCCACCGCACGGCCTCTGCTCACAAGTCAGGCAGGAGACGGACAGGAAAAAAGAGGGCTAGCAGTTTTGACTCAAGTCGTCACAGGGAATATGTTTCTTTTCGAGGCATATCTGCTACCAAACCTCACAGTGCTATATTTTGTCATGATGAGGACTCAAGTGATCAAAGTGACTTGAGCAGGACGTCAAGCATGCAATCAGCCCATCAGTTCAGCAGTGATAGCTCTTCTAGTACCACCTCCCATTTGTGTCAGTCTCCTGAAGGAAAGTACAGTGCTTTAAAGACCAAATACATTAATAGAGAAAGAAGTGCCGATTCTGAACATACACACAAGGCTCATATAGGTCCTGAAGGAACTAGCAAAAAGCGGTCATCACGCCGGACTAATAGCACAAATAGTGCCAAGAGTCGTGCCCGAGTATTGAGCCTGGACAGTGGTACTGTAGCGTGTTTGAATGATGCAGATAGGCTAATGGCACCAGGGAGCATAAAACCATTAACTACTTCAAAATCAGATCTTGAGGCCAAAGAAGGAGAAGTACTAGATGAACTATCTTTATTGGGAAGGGCTTCACAGTTAGAATCAGTCACTCGATCTAGGAATAGTTTGCCAAGCCAGGTTACTTTTCCTGAAGGGGAAGAGCAAGATGCAACAAGTGGAGGTAAGTAACCAAACTACAAGAAGAAAATTTTGCCAAGTGAAACTACTGCAGTGTATTATTTAATAGTTATATTTCACTGTATTCGTGTTATATTTCTCTGTATTCTTGTGCATTTAGATAACTAAATATGGAGTTTGGACATAGAGTTGGTCATATGCCATGTGCAGCATTTGTTACAGATATAAGCAACAAACTGCTTTTGTAATTATTTAATGAAAATTATTTCGAATCCATTATTGATGGCATTTTTTTCCTAACCAATGGTAATGGTTTATTAACATTCTACTATTGTGACAGATTAGCCTTTTCTTTGTAGAAAGTAAAGATGATTTATTCAGGCATTTGGGGCACTTACTATAATGCAGTACTATAATGCATCAAATATTTCAAAATTCTATTTTTGTAGCATGTCATGTTATCTAGAATTTTGTTAAAATTGCTTTATCTGACCCCAGTTGCTTGAAGACATGTGGCTCATGTTTGCAGTTTTTACATTTCTTTAGTTAATTTGTTTTCAGCTAAATATGCTTAGTTTTTCTGTAGCAACATTTTATAAACATTAGAATTAAATTTTTAAAATTTTGTATTCGGAGTTTGCTTTTTAATTATAAAATACTGAATTTTTTGTCAAAAGCAGTAATCATGTTTTCTGCTGTCATATTTTAGTTGGAAGAGCAACTTTAGTTAACTACCTGCTAAAGCTAAATTTTGTTATAAACTCAGGCTATACAGAAAAAAGTGAACAGTTTTTCCTTCTATCAAGTAGTCTTGTACTTTGTCAATAATAGTAACTGACATTTGCATAGTACTTTAAAGTGGGCATTACATTTTTGTATGAACTTTGTGAGGTAGATATTATAGCTTCATTATTAGACTTTTACAGTCTGTATTTGTTTTCTTAGAGTATCTTGTTTGTTTTTTCAGGCCCTATGGAAATAGGGTCCTTGAAAGTGTGAACTAAGGCTTTGAACTCTAACCTGTTTTTATGTGATTTAAGCTTTACTACTTTTTAGTTTTGAGTTTGAGTGTGTCCTTTTATTAAAAAATTAAATTAATTTAACTGAGCCTGTGTTACATATACAAACATCTTAAAACATAATTATCATCCAATTGCTTTTTCTTTCAAACAATTTGTTGAGTGAACACTACATTAATTAGCCTGTTTTGTGGCAAGCACTGTCTTTTACGGTAGGTTCTGCAAAAAGTTAATTCCTGATAGAAGCATTTCAAAAGAACATGATTTCATATTCCAGAGAACTATGATTGTTGTCAGTATGAGTGCTGCCAATGCAGATTGTTTGACAGTTGCTTTGGTCAAAAAATGTCACTTCTGATTGTTTCTTTGAACTCAGCTAGATTGCTGGAATGAAGAGAGCGAACTCGCATGCGCGCTTGCGTGTGTGTGTGTGTGTGTGTGTGTGTGTGTGTTGGCTACTTTCTCACTCAGAGCTTTCTCTGTTTGGTATAGCATCTGCTAGAACTTGTGATTTACTACTACGATCAATCAGGGAAAGACCCTAGTGGAGGAATGGGAATATTAAGATATGGTGTTTATAGCACCCTATCAAATGAGTCTTCTGAGAACTGAAAATAGGAGAAATGAGAAATATATCCATAATGTTGACAAAATAGTTAAAATCACTTGGGTCTTCATTAATGTGGATAAAAAAATATTTAATTGGTAGAGCTAAAATACTTTTAATGGCTTCTAACACAAACTATATCAAACTATATATTTGTGATATACAAGACTAAGTTCAGTTTTGAAAATGTTCATTCATGTATAGTTTTTGCCGTTAAAATAAGTTACACTGGAAAAAAGTGCTAAAAAGCTGCAATATAGTGCCATTGTATCTTCATGCTTGGATGTTTTTTGCTTCATATGGGAGGAATAAAGTCTCTTATTTTGAGAGAACTTCAAGATGATATATGCTACCAGTTCATCCCTTTTTACAAAAATATGTGGATTTTGGTAATGGTCTGGGTTCTAGTTTCTGTTTTACTGTTGATGTTACTAAAAGTTCTTTGTTAAAGGATGTAAATAAAAATATTAATAATGTATTGAGACTTTCTTAACTATTGTGTATGAAGTAGCCTGTGAGCTGTGTGAATATACTTTTTTTTAAAAATCATGTATTTTAGAAGCTACTTGATTTGTCTTATCCCACTTTTGGTAGATGGTAAATGAGAAAATTAGACCCTTATGGTTTAAATTGTGTATTTAACTTATATCAGAAGTTCTGCATTTCATTCTATTTGTTGTTTGTACTTTGATTCTTGCTGTGTACAAAACACACAGAATATGGCACATAGAAAAGATTTTTGTTTACACTGACATTAATTGTCGTGGGTCTCTCTGGCAAATTAGGAAATTCCCTGTGGTCAACAACCCTTTCTTGGCAAATACTCATCTTCAGGGTTGTGGAAAACAAGTAATCTTCAGGTTGATGGGAAAATACAGTAAACATATCTCCAAAGTACATAGTTCTTAGAATCATAACTGCACATAATTCATATATTTATTTCAACATTATGACCATGAGTGGTGCAGAAAGTTGTAAAAATTTGTCTTTTTGTTTCATTCGTTGGGAAATGAACAATTTATTTTTAGATTAATTTTTATATTTATTGTATTTCGACTTAGGCAAAATATATGTTATTTGTATGTTGACCCTTTTACTTGCTGGATTAATTTTTAAATATAAAGAGTAAGTATGAGGGAAAATATCAAAGATAATAACAATTCTTTGTATTAGGAACTTAATCCTAGAAGTCTGTCTTCATTATAACTGATCATAGCACCTTACCTTTGGCAAAATCCAAGTAATATCTGACTTATGGTAAAAAGCATATGGAAAAATAACACTTTACTAGTCACAATTCAGTGCATAAACAGATCATGCTTTGGTAATGTGGATTTTTTTCCTTTAAGTTTTAATAGTATGTTGCATCAGTAGTATAGTGCTTTAGTTGTGCTCAAAGTGTGTGTTTTCTTGAGTATTCATCATTGATGAACATTCTGTTATATTGAGTTGGATTAAATAAAATTTTTATCAGTAATTTTATATTACTGCTTAAATGCAAAGAAAGCATTGTAAGCATGACACATGCTAATTAATATGTTTTGCAATTTATTTGTATTTCTCCATTTACATGGACAATTATATTTCTTGGTCAATAATCACAATATGAGGATAAAAAACAGTGTTAGAATTGTGTGTTGATAGACATACTTTTTATAGCTGTTCTCTTTTTTATAGCTGTTCTCTTTTTAAATTTCTGTCCATTTACTTTTTTGATGTAATATGGAAATGCCCAGAAACTTGGGTTTAATAAGTAGCTTATTTTTGTCATGATTTATTAGTTTCCTTTTTACAAGTAAGCACATGTAATTCATTTGGTAAGCAGTTTTTAGATCCATACCCTGTTAACTATTCCATAGCATTCTATTATAAAACTGTTTTGAGAGGAAAAGGATAATTTAACATCACAGTTATGGGAGATATAACTTTATACCACTATAAGATCATGTATTTAAAGTTGGAAGGAAAGGTAGCTGTGTGCAACCCCTTCAGTTTCTTAACTGAACCTAGAGAGATTAAGTAACTTGCCTAGGGTCACGCAGGTAGTAGGTAGTAAATATCTGAAGGCAGGGTTTCAACTCTGGTTTTCATGACTCCTAGTTCATTCAGAACTGTATCCATTATACTTGAAGCACTTGGACTTGGAATCAGGAAGACCTAAAACTAAATCCCTCTTTTGACACTAGCTTTGTAACCTTGGACAAATCATTTAACCTCTTCCTCTCTTAACCTTTTCCTCCTCCACACATATCTACTCAGTCAAATATATTGTTGGATTTGGTGGAGACAGGTCAGTTATTATAGTTGGGCTTTAAAAATTTCTGCATTGTTCTGGTGTACGTGAATGTATGTATATGTTGATGCATATATCAATATATATCTCATTCTTTGGAAAAATTTGCAGAGTTCTTTCCTTTACACTTAGATTGGGGACATTTTTGCATGTTTCTTTGATTGAAGATTATGTTTCTGGTTGCTTTTCTTGATAATATAGTCATTCTAAAATTATACATAGGACCATAGATTTGGAGCTGAGAGGTAATTCAGATGTTTTCTAGTGTATTCTACTCTTCAGGAAACTTAGGACAGAGAAGCTCAAGGTAACACAGGTTGAAAGTGGAAGATCTGGGACTTGAACCTAGCTCATCTGACACCAGACTTGACCCTCTTTCCACTGTACCATGCAGTGGAAAGTCTGATATTCTTTAAGTGACTTAGAACCTCATGTTTTCATTTTTTTTCAACATAGTTTCATGGTTGCTATTCTTTTGATTCATCTTTTTTCTTTTTTTTTCTGACTTCATATTTAATTTTATTTATTTTAGTTTACATCATTCATTTCCATGAGATTTTGAGTTACAAATTTTCTCCCCATCTTTCCCCTACTGCCCCCCTCAAAACAGCCATCCCCTTGTATAACCCCTCCCTCAATCAAATCTTTCCTATGTCCTCCCCCATCACTCTTCTAAATTTCCGATAGGGCAGGATGGATCTCCCTGCCGCAGTGCCTGTGAATCTTAAGTTCCAGTTGGATGTAGTTAATAATAATAGTTGTAATAATTAACATTTGATTATAGAACTTTAAATTCTAGATTCTTTCTGTTCCTCCCTTGTCAGCCACCCCCACTGGAAGAACAAGCCATCAAATACAGGCTGTACAGGTATAATTATGCAGAACCTCTCCACAGTGGGCACATTGTGAGAGACTGATTACATGTCCCTCCTTCCTATCCGCCCCCTCCCACCCCCCAGTTCCACTCTCTACCCTGTCCCTCTACAGAAGTGTGCACTTCCATCAACCCTCCCCCCGACCCTGCCCTCCCCTCCATCATTCTACCTCTCTTCCCCATTCCCCCTATTCTCTTGTGTGGCGAGATGCCCAGTTTAGAATTTATGTCATTCCTTCCCTAAGCCAAGTTCAGTGAGAGTAAGATTGACTCTTTCCCTTTTGCCTTCCTGTTCTCCCCCTATATTGTAACAA
>CM053589.1:76207400-76218945 GCA_028646515.1 Pseudochirops corinnae
ACAAAAGAGGCCCAAAAAGCCAATGAGGGGAAGAATGCCTTAAAAAGTCGCCTTTGCCAGATGGAGAAAGAATCTCAAAAGCACTCTGAAGAGAATAATTCCATCAAAATTAGAGTGGAGCAAATGGAAGCAAAAGATTTGTAAATAGGATTTTGACTTGACCATCTATAGAAGAAAGATCAAATGGAAGAACATCTACTGCCTAACTTCAGTGTACATCTGAATGAATAATCCTATGAAAGAAATTCTTAACCTTTTTTTGTGGCATGTACTTGTTTGGCAGTCTGGTGAAACCTATGGACTTTCTGTTAGAATAATGTTTTTAAGTACATAAAATCAAATACATTGATTGGATTACAAAGGAAACAATTACACTGATGTTATATAATTAAAATGATCACACTTGATCCTGGGCAAGCCTTGCAAAAATAAAAAATGCAGCATATCTTTGACCCAGCACTACCACTAGTAGGTCTGTATCCCAAAGAGATTAAAGAAAAAGGAAGAGGACTTACATGTACAAAAAAATATTTATGGCAGCATTTTTGTGGAGGAAAAGAATTGGAAATTGAGGGGATGCTGGTAATTTGGGGAATGACTGAACAAGTTGTGGTATACGATTGTGATAGAATACTATTGTGCTGTAAGAAATGATGAGCAGGATGCTTTCAGAAAAACCTGGGAAAGTTTATATTAACTGATGGAAAGAGAAGTGAGAAGAACTAGGAGACCATTATATTACAGTAACAGCAATCTTGTATAGTGATCAATTGTCGATGATTTAGCTATTCTCAGCAATACAGTGATCTAAGACAATTCTGAAGGACTTAGGAAAAATACTAATCATTTCCAGAAAAAGAGCTGATGGAGTCTGAATACAGATCAAGCATACTTTTTTACTTTCTTTGTTTTTCTTGTTTTCTTTTGCAACATGGGGAAATATGTTTTGCATGAATGCACATTTATGATCTATAGTAAATTGCTTGCCTTCTCAAAAGGTGGGGGAAGAAAGGAGGGAGAGAATTTGGAGCTCAGAATTTAAAAAAAACACAAAATTTTTTCATGTAATTGAGAAATTTTAAAAAAATTTTAAAAATGCGCCTCCCTCCCTTCATTGTAAAAGTCAGGGGCTATGTGTGTGGAGTATCACATACGTTGTCAGACATGGTTAAATTATTGTTTAGTTTTGCTAAACTTTTTCATTTTTCTAAAAGACTCACAGGGTAATGATAAAAGCAGGACATAAGTAAAAATATAATATTTCAGAGATGAAGCCTACATGTCTAGATTGTAAAAAGTATATGTAGATCTAATAAAATATAAATATTGTAATATATCCACAAATTAATAGGTTACTACTTATTAATTGTTTTTGATCTTACATAGTTGTCTATGTTGTCTGTATATCTGTGCATGTCAGTTTTCTGTATACTCTGGAGATCAAATATTTATCAGATATATAATAGATTTTTTTTTTCCCACTTGACTGCTTCTTTTTTTGGTTGCACAAATTTTGTTTGTGTAGAAGCTTTTCAATTTAATGTATTCAAACTTAAGTGTTTTATCTTTTATAATTGCCCTATGTCTAACTTGATTCAGAATTTACCCCCTACCTATAACTGTGAGAAGTATGTATAATCTTGTTTTGTAGAATTTTTATAGTATAATCTTTAATAATCAGTTCACATCCATTTTGATTTTATTGGGAATTATGGTTTAAAACGTTGGTCTAAACCTAATTTCTTTCAGACTGCCTTCAGTTTTTACAGTAGTTCTTTCCTAGGTAGTTTTTATTTTCAGATTTATCAAATATTTAGTTATAGAATTCAGTTTTTTCTGCTTGTTTAGTCTGTTTCACTGATGTACTTTCCTTTTTTTAAAAGTAATACCAAGTGATTTTGATAATAACTATTTTTTAAAAGACATCAAGGTCCAAAAGTGCTGTTTCTCTTTAATTTCTAATTTTTAAAAATTATTTTCCTTGATATCCTAGATCTTGCTCTGTAAAGTATCCTTTTGATAGTTTGGTAGGACTAAGTCTGTAAATTAAGTATTGTTATTTTTATTATATTGACTTGTCTTAGCCATGAGCACTGCATATCCCTGTTACTGTTTAAGTACTCTATTTTTTTTGAAGGAACATTCGTAAGTATAACTATAAAGTCATTGAGTTAGTTTGCTAGATTGACTCCCACGTATATCATACATTTTGTACTTTTGAATCGGACTTTCCTTTGGTTTGGGGGATGATGTTTTGTAGCCTGTAACTTTACTGAAACTATTAATTTTTTTGATTAATTTCTTTGCTGATTCTCTAGGGTTTTTAAGTGTTACCTTAATCTGGATTAAACCTCATGCTTAGCCCATCTCCTTAGTCTGAGAAGGTAGAAGAGAATAGTGCATATTCATAGGTGGGCAAGTGTAGAGCCTCTAGAAATACTGCCAGAACCAGCAGAGGTTAATTGGTTGGAAATAGACAAACCAACAGAGATTCTGTTTAGTTTGTTGCTGTGTGAGTTTTTGCCTTACCTTAATGTAGATGAGGCTTCTGTCCTGCTGCCTACTATCTCTTCATTGTGCCGCCTTTCATCTGACCATCATATTCACTCCATTAGAACCTGGTACACTGACCTAGGGATAGATGAGCTTATCTTGCCAGGCACTAGACCTACATTCCTTCATTATCACGTAAGCTCATTTAAGACAGGGACTGTCTGTCCTGTTTGCTTATTTGTATCCCCATTGCTTAGCATGGTTCCTGGAACATAGTAGCACAATGGTCTCCCTTCCTACCTGCTCACTATTTTGACATAGAGATGAATTGCATCAAATCATAGTAAAACAAAAAGCCCCCATTATGGCACATTTTGACTCTCTTAGTCCACAAAGGATTTATCTACCCAGTCTCTTTGGTAGAATTACAAAAATACTGAAGAACTTTACTGTTGTATTTTACTGGAACAGCTATTGGTGTTTGCAGGATGATAGCTGTCCTTAGAATAGTCAGGAAGATTAGTCACAAGTTAAAGCAACTTGAATCATATATCAGACTGTTTTCCTTTTCTACGCCTCCTTATTCCTTTGAAGGTTGTTTAGCCACAAACTATACAGAACCACTTCTGTCATCTTTGTCATCTTATTATTTGAGTTATTTTTATTATTTACTCTTGTAATACTGCCATCTAGTATTTTATATATATATATATGTATATATATATATGTATATCTAGTATACAGGTATCATGCAATTAAGTAACATTTGTTAAATGTGTTGTTTGAGGAAAGTACTTTAGAAAACGTCAAGCTGTGGTAATTTGAAAGTCACTATTTCAAACAGTGTATTTTGAGACCATAGGATTTAGAGTTGGAAAGGGCCTTAGAGATCATGTAGCTAAAATTTACATTCTGTCATGGAGAAACTAAAGCCCAGAGTGAAGTGGTTAAGTTAATCATTAGTAGGATCATTCTAGAATTGGGACTGATATCCAAGTCTCCTTACTCCTAGTCCAGTGTTTTCACATTTTTCTTTTATTTTTATCAAGTTTCTGGAAGTTGGCTTTATTATTTTGTCTGAAGTTGTTGATCCAAACAGGTACATTGGGTTTTTGGTCTAAAAAGGTGATAATTCTATCCTTAAATATTTGGTATCACTTAAAAGGCGCTTTCCTGACAAATTCAAGAATTTCAGCTATGTGCTAGACATCATACAGTTCTGGAGGTTAAGGTGTGACAGAAAGTATCAGAGCCAGGTTTAAAACCATGCTGCTTTCATATAGGAGTGATATGTACACAAAGTAAATATAGTAAGGTGTGATGGGGCAAAAGACAGATCCAGATACAGTGCCCTAAGAAACTTGAGGAGGGAGAGATCATCTTTTGCTTCATTATATGAGGGAAAATTTCGTGGAGGACATAATACCTGAGCCATATCAGTTTAAAATATCTATTTCTCCTTTAATCTCAACCACCTTTTTTCTAACATCCCTGTTTTTGTTAAGGATGCTACTACTATCCTTCCAGTCATATGGGTTGAAGACCTTTGAGTTAATCCTCGTGGCTTTATTGTTCTCTTACCTTTCCTTCCTCCTAGCTTGTTCCCCTTTTTCTGCCATCTTTTATTTTTCATTTATTTCTCGGTTTTCTTTGTTGGATCATCTATATTTTTTCTGCCTAACTGGGTGGATCTGGAAGCTGAATCTTTTTCTCTCTAATTCCTCTCTCTTTAGCTCTGTGACTTTGGGAAGTTAATTGAACCTGCTCAGTCTCAGTTTCCTTATCTGTAAAATGGAGATAAAAATAGCACCTGTTTCACAATATTGTTGTAAAGATCAGATGAGATAGTATACATAATATGCTTTATAAACTTTAAGCACTATCTAATGTTAACTATTATCATCTCTTCACCTTTGATGGGTTCACCAATCTTTGTACAAATGATTCCTGTTCTATCCAGTCCTCATATCCTTCTAGCTTTATCCCACATCACTCTCTGTTGTTCCATTTATATATATCATATTTCAAACTCAACATGTTCAAGGTAAATGATCTTTTTTTTCTCTCCGCCTATTCTTCCTGATTTCTGTTTCTTTTGAAGATACCACCCTTCTAGTCCCCTAGATTTGCACCTTCACAGTCATCTCTTCTGTTTCCTTTCAGTTTCCCTCCTTAACCAATTGTCATATCTTTTCTACCCTACTTCTATAACATCTTTGTCCCCTTTCTACTCACAGGGTTATCACCTTAGTTCAGATTCCATCCTTCTCAGCTGGGTTATTGTAATAGTTTCCTAAATGGCCTTCTAGTCTCGGATCTCTCCCTTCTCAACTTCATTTGATACACAGCTGCTAAACTGATAGTCCTAAAACACAAGTCTGACCTTTTCCCTCCCTTCCTGTGGCTTTCTATGGAGAAATTTTGAATCCTGTGGATAAGTTCACTTAACCGTGGTAGTGTACTTTTCAGGGATGTACACATCAATAATGAGATTGATGCAATGTTTGGAAGACTCTGAAGGAAAGTGTGGGAGAGAAGAGGTATTTAATTGATTAGCAAACTATAGGTCTACAGAGCCATTGTGCTGACCTCATTATTGTATGCTTGTGAAACCTGGACAGTCTACCAGCACCATGACAGGAAACTGAATTGCTTTCATTTGCATTGTCTTAGGAAGATTCTGAAGATCACCTGGCAGGATAAGGTACCAGACACTGAGATCCTTACTCGATCTAAACATTCAAACTCTGCTTCAGAGAGTACAGCTCTGATGGGCTGGCCATGTTGTTTGAATGCAAAGCTTAGGCTTGCCAGAAAGACTATTTTATGGAGAATTCACACAGGGCAAGTGTTCACGTGGTGGTCAGAAGAAGCATTATAAGAACACGCTAAGGTCTCTCTCAAGAACTTTGGAATTGATTTGTGACATGGGAGACACTAGCACAGGACTGCTCAGCATGGTGCGCCCACATAAGAAAATGTGCTTTACTTTATGAGCAAAGCAGAATTGAAGCAGCTCAAAGGAGATGCAGGATGTGCAAATTTGGAGATTCCACCTTAAATGTTCACATGAGCTATTTGTGCCTGACCTGTGGTAGAACATTCCAAGCTCTTATTGTTCTGATCAGCCACAGTTGGATACATTGAAACTTAACTTTAGCATAGTGATGTCATTTAGGTCCTCTTTGAGAACGAAGGACAACCACCATTGTTTCTAGTATCACATACATATTTCTCTGATATTTAATACCCTTCACAGTTTGACTGTAGTCTACTTTTCATGGCTTATTGCATATTCTACTTCACACACTTAGTGTTCCACCCAACTTGTTCCCTGATCCTGATGTTTTATTCCTCTACATCCATTGCTTTGCATAGACTTTCCCCAAGGCCTGGAATGAAATCTCTTTACTTCTGCCTCATAGAATCCCTGTCTCCTTTTAAGGCTCAGGTGAAGTGCCAAAGCATTCCTACAAAAAAAAAAAAAAGAACTGAAATCCAAAACCCCAAACTCCCTTTTCTTATTTTTTAGTACCTTCCCTGCACTCTTCCCTGAAATTACTTTGTATTACTCAACTGTTGTTTCCTCTTAATGGTAATTTAAGCTTCTTAAGGGTAGGACTATTTAATTTTTGTCTTTGTATCCCTAGTGATTAGCATACCATCCGACCCAAAATGAGTGCTTAATAAATGTTGTATGATGAACCTAATTTTAAAAAAAGTTCTGTCATAAAAGAAAAAACCTCCAAACTTTATGGTGACCCATATTAAGAAGCTCAAGCAGTGTGTGTAAATTACAAAAGTATTTACCAAGTCTCAAAGCATATCTAAATAGATTAACCTTTTACTAGAAAAAAGAATAGCTTTCTTATTTTTATTAACTTGTTAGTGCTGAGACTGGAGCATTAACTTAAGCTAAAAACAAGCTCTATCATGTTAGGAGAAAGATTGTTCAGTTTGGAATCAGGACCTACATGTTACAATCTTGGCTCTGTCCCTTGTTTTTTGACTTTTGGCAAGTTTCCTTTAACGTCTTTGGATCTTAGCTTTAAATTAACAGGTGTGAGGGGTGGTTGGGATTGAGCTTTAAAGGCCTCTGGAACTCTAAAACTTATGATTTTTAGTGCTTGGTACTTCTTATACTTTTACTTTCTAGGAAGATAAATATAATAATTGCGAACCAAGTTTTTCCTAATTTTTTTTTAAGAAAAAGATCAAACCTAAGTTTCAGAAACAGTCAAACATTTTGTCCCACTCAGTTTGCTATTACATAGTCTTAAAATTCACTAGTGATAGGTTTAGCATTGAATTAAATGGACTTAAATGAGATCATTATATAGGTAGGGATTTTAAAACAGATTTGAAAATATGACTCAGTAAATTAATATATGTTCTAATGACATGGGACAAATAAAAGGTCATACATATTAAGAATGTGTAGTTTTTCTACATTGTTTATTATTTTTTTTCTGCCTCTCAGGTGATTCTTGATGGAAAAAGGACATTCCCTCTGTTCTTACACCTATTTGCTTTTATGTCATGCTTTCAGGTTTTGGTTCCCAGGAACATTCTTCCACCTGCAAGTTGTAGGCCTTGCTCATCCCAACCTGAATTTTTCCTCTCAGAATTTTATGAAAAATTTCCAAGGTCTCTGCTTGCCTTTTTCCCTGAAATAAGCACCCAATACATCTTTAGATTTTTATTTTATTTTATCTTTAGTTGACATACTTTAATTTTTAGTTTTCAACATTCACTTCCGCAAGATTTTGAGTTCCACATTTTCTCCCCATCTCTCCCCTTCCCCCACCCCAAGATGGCATGCATTTTGATTTCCCCTTCCCCCAACCTACCCTCTCTTCTGTCATAACTCCTCACCTCCTTCTCTTGTCCCCTTCCCCTCTATTTTCTTGTAGGGCAAAATAGATTTCTGTACCCCATTACCTGTATGTCTTATTTCCCAGATGCATGTAAGAAACAATTTTTAACATTTGTTATTAAAATTGAGTTCTGTATTCTCTCTCTGCCACTCCACCCACCCCCATTGAGAAGGTAAGCAATTTGATATAGGTTAGTGTAGTGTAGTCATGCAAAACACTTCCATAACAGTGATGTTGTGAAAGACTAACTATATTTCCCTCCATCCTATCCCTCCTCCCATTTATTCTATTGTCTTATTTGACCTTGTCCCTCCTCAAAAATGTTTGCTTCTGATTACACACTCCTCCTATTTGCCCTCTCTTCTATCATTGCCATCCCCCCATACCCCAATCTTTTTTTCTCCAACCTTCCTGTAGGGTAAGAGAGACTTTCGTACCCAATTGAACGTCTGTGTTATTCCATCCTTAAACCAAATCCAAGGAGAGTAAGGTTCACTCATTCCCTCTCACCTCCCCCCTCTTTCCCTCCATTATGAATACTTTTTCTTACCTCTTTTATGTAAGATAATTTATCCCATTCTACCTCTCCCTTTCTCCTCCCAATGTATTCCTCTCTCACCCTTAATTTTGTTTTTTAGATATCATCCCTTCATATTCAATTCACTGTGTGCCTTCTGTCTACCCTAATACTGAGAAAGGTCTCATGAGTTACAGATACTGTCTTTCCATATAGGAATATAAGCAATCCAACTTTAATAAATCCCTTATGATTTCTCTTTCCTTTTTACCTTTTCATGATTCTCTTGAGTCTTGTATTTGAAAGTCAAATTTTCTGTTCGGCTCTGGTCTTTTCAGTAAGAATGCTTGAAAGTCCTCTGTTTCGTTGAATGTCCATATTTTCCCCTGAAGTATTATACTCAGTTTTGCTGGATAGGTGATTCTTGGTTTTAATCCTAGCTCCTTTGACCTCCGGAATATCATATTCCAAGGCCTTTGATCCCATAACATAGAAGCCACTAGATCTTGAGTTATTCTGATGGTGTTTCCACATTATTCAAATTGTTTCTTTCTGGCTACTTGCAATACCTGGGAGCTTTGGAATTTGACTAGGAGGTTTCCTTTTGGGAATCTCAGGAGATGAATGGTAGATTATTTCTGTTTCAGTTTTGCCCTCTGGTTCTAGAATATCAGGGCAGTTTTCCTTGATAATTTTTTTAAATCAAATTTATTTAATTTTTCTTTTTCAACATCCATTTCCACAAGATTTTAAGTTCCAAATTTTCTCCCCATCTCTCCCCTCTCCCCACCCCAAGATGGTGTGCATTCTGATTACCCTTTCCCTCAGTTTCCTCTCCCATCTATCATGCCCTGTCCCCTCTTATGCCCTTCCCCCCTTATTTTCTTGTAGGGCAAGATAGATTTCTATACCTCATTGCCTGTAAAAACAATTTTAAACATTTGTTTTTAAAATTTTAAGTAACAAATTCTCTTCCTTCTTCCCACCTTACCCACCCTCATTGAGAAGGCAAGCAATTCGATATAGGTTATACATGTTTAGTTATGCAGAACATGTCCATAATAGTCATGTTGTGAAAGACCAACTATATTTCCTTCCATCTTATCCCCCCCCCTTATTCTATTTTCTCCTTTGACCCTGTCCCTTTTCAAAAGTGTTTGCTTCTAACTACACCCTTCCACAATCTGCCCTTCCGTCTATCATTCCCCATCCCCCAGTCCCCTTCCCCCTTACTTTCCTGTAGATGCTCAATTGAGTATGTATGTTATTCCCTCCTTAAGCCAAATCTAATGAAAGTAAGGTTCACTCATTCCCTCTCACCTCTGCCCCCTTTCCTTCCACTGTGAAACTTTTTTCTTGCCTCTTTTATGTGAAATAATTTGCCCCATTTTATCTCTTCCTTTCTCCTCCCAATATATTTCTCTTACCCCTTAATTTTATTTTTTAGATTATCCCTTCATATTCAATTTACCTTGTACTGTCTGTCTCTCTGTCTATCTGTCTGTCTGTCTGTATATATATCTGTTTCCTTCAACTTACCTAATATTGAAAAAGGTCTCATGAGTTACAAAAACCATCTTTCCATGTAGGAAGGTAAACAGTTAAACTTCAATAAATAAGTTCATTATAATTTCTCTTTCATGTTTACCTTTTCATGCTTCTCTTGAGTCTTGTATTTGAAAGTCAGATTTTCTATTCAACTCTGGCCTTTTCAGCAAGAATGCTTGAAAGTTCTCTCTTTCATTAAATTTCCCTTTTCCCCCCTGAAGTATTATACTCAGTTTTGTTGGATAAGTGATTCTTGGTTTTAATCCTCATTCCTCTGACCTCTGGAATATCATATTCCAAGCTCTTTGATCCCTTTATGTAGAAGCTGCTAGATCTTGTGTTATCCTTATTGTATTTCCACAATACTAGAATTGTTTCTTTCTGGCTGCTTGCAGTATTTTCTCCTTCATCTGGGAACTCTGAAATTTGGCTAAAATATTCATAGTAGTTTTCCTTTTGGGATCTCTTTCAAGAGGCTAATGGTAGATTTTTTCCATTTCTATTTTACCCTTTGATTCTAGAATATCAGGACAGTTTTCTTTGATAATTTCTTGAAAGGTGATGTCTAGGCTCTTTTTTTGATCATGACTTTCAGATAGTCCAATAATTTTTAAATTCTCTCTCCTGGATCTGTTTTCCAAGTCAGTGGTTTTTCCATTGAGATATTTCACATTGTCTTCTATTTTTTCATTCTTTTGGTTCTGTTTTATAGTTTCTTGATTTCTCATAAAGTCATTAGCTTCCATTTGCTCCATTCTAATTTTGAAGGAATTATTTTCTTCAATGAGCTTTTGGACCTCTTTTCCATTTGGCCAGTTTTGTTTTTTAAGGTATTCTTCTCCTAATTGACTTTTTGGACCTCTTTTACCATTTGGTTTAGTTTATTTTTTAAGGTGTTATTTCCTGCAGCATTTTGGGGATCTCCTTTAGTATACTGTTGATTTTTTTAAAATGATTTTCTTGCATCACTCTCATTTATCTACCCATTTTTTCCTCTACTTCTCTTACTTGATTTTCAGAATCCTTTTTGAGCTCTTCCATGGCCTGAGACCAATTCATATTTTTCTTTGGAGGCTTTGGATATAGGGGCTTTGACTTTGTTCTGGTTGTATGTTTGATCTTTCTTGTCGCCAAAGTAGGATTCTATACTCTTGATTTTTTTTTTTCTGCTGCTTGCTCATTTTCTCAGCCAATTGCTTGACTTTTTAGCTCTTTGTCAAGGTAGGGCTCTGCTTCCAGTAGGGATGGGGAGGGAGGTGTACTGCCCCAAACTTCAGGGATTTTGAGCAGCTGTTTTCAGAAATATTTCTCGTGACTTATAAATTTTCAGCTCTTGCAAGGTTGTATGATCAAAGGAGAGTTGTTTACTCCTCTCCTGGCCTGTGCTCTGGTCTGTGAGTGACCTCATGTACTCTTTTCTACCTTGGAAGCGTGAGTAGGATTCCCTTTCCACCACCACCACCAGCTCTGCCAGGGCAACACTTTTCCTCGCTGCAGGACTACCACCCAGGACTGTGAACCAGATAAAAGCATAGGCAAAGCAAGAGAAACCTGCTTCAGTGCCAACAAAGAGATCCCTGCAAATCTCCCTCTGATCCCCTCCAACTTTGGTGGACTGAGAATTCTGAGAGCAGCCACTGCCACTGCCACAGCCCTGGGACTGGGGCTGGATGATCCTTCTGTCTCATACAGGTCTGACAGATTTTTCCTACTGACCTTTTAAGTTGTCTTTTTTTGGGGTGGAGAAGTCTGGAAACCACTTGCTGCTGCCAGTGATTTGGTGCTCTGAGTCCTGTTCTGGCCCATCTATGCCAGTGCTGCCCATACTAGACTGTGCTCTTCTCTCATACTGGTGCAATAGACCTTTCCTGTTGACCTTCCTGGTTGCCTTGGGCTTCAGATTTGTTTCAGTCTGTCAGTTTGTGGATTCTGCTGCTCTAGAATTTGTTTAGAATAATTTTTTACAGGTATTTGGAGGGGTTTGAGAGGGAGAGTTCAAGCAAGTCCCTGCTTTTACTCTGCCATTTTGGCTCTGCCCTCACACCTTTAGCTTTTTAGAGGATTTTTATTGGCATTAGCTTGGAACATTCTTTAACGTGAGTCAGTCAAT
>CM053589.1:76219045-76232469 GCA_028646515.1 Pseudochirops corinnae
CTTTCCACAGTGTCACCAAAATTGACTCTTTTCATCTTTTATCATCTTTTCCATTTTTCTGCCTGTAATGCAAAGTAGTTTTTATTTTCATTTCTCTTACTATTGATGATTTGAAACAAAGTGTCATGTGGTTTTTTAATAGCTTAAAAGTTTTCTTTTGATAGATTTCTAATATTTTTTGATCTATTGGAGAGTAACTTTTAATTTTACTTATTTCTATTAATTGTGTATACATTTTGGATATTAACTTTATCAGAACTATTTGAAACAGGATTTTTCTTCAGTTCATTATTCCTGTTTTCTCTAATTCTGTTTTTGCAAAAAAAAGCTTTTCAATTTTATGTAATTTAAATGACTTGTTTATATTTATCTTATAAAGGGAATTTGAGGGTGTGTTTTCTTTCTCATTTTTTGAGAATAATTTATGTAGTTTTTCCACAAATTTAAAGTTGTTCTTTAAAAATGTGCTAGAATTCTCTATCTGAACCACAAGAAATTTTTTTCTTTGGTGGTTCTTTTATGGCTAGTTCAGTTTCTTTTTCTAAAATTGAACTATTTAAAATCTCTTTTTGACAGTCTGTGTATTTGGGTATTTTTGTAGGTAAAAATGTTTCTTTTAAATTTTCAGGTTTGTTGACTGTGTAGAGTAGGTTCTGATACCTACCCTCTATTCCTTCCCTGTTGTAATTTCACCTTGTTCATATTTATTTTGCTAACTGGATTTTCCTTTCCCCTTAAAATTTTTCTGTTTTATTGTGAACTTAAATATGAATATTAGCATTTCCATGATAATAATAGTGCCTTAATGTTTGCAAAGTGCTTTGCATCTGATATTGCATTCAGTCTTAACAACTACACTTATCAGCATTTTATGGATGGAAGAATTGTGGCTGCGAGAGACTTTAAGTGACTTACTCAGGGTCACACAGCTAGTAAATGTTGTAAAGTGGCATTTGAGCCCAGGTTTTCTGGACTCCAACCCCAAATACTCTCTTCACTCTGCCTTCTAGTGGCTATTAAAAAGAGAAAAAGAATGTATATAAAATTATGAATCTCTGAATCATGAAAAGCTTGGGTTTTTTTTTATTTCAAAATTACCATCATTGGTTTTCTTTTCATTGCTTTCTTTCTTTTTGTGGTATCACAATTGTTACACTGATGTCTTTTCTCTCTACAAAAACAACAACAACCCCAACACCACAAGAAAACCCCAACCTTCTGTTCTTACCAGTAAGTATAGTTAAGCAAAAGAAATACATAGATCAACTGTTGGAGAATGCACATCTCATTCTGCATCACCTCTTTACCAGGAGGTGGGAAACTGTCTGAGTGTTGATTGCTCATTGTCTTGATCAGAGTTCTCAAGTCTTTGACTGTTATATTTCTTTACAATGTTGTAGTCATTGCATAAATTTTTCTGTTGTTTTGTCACAGTTCATTCTGTCTCACTTCATCGAAGTCCTCCTAGGTGTCCCTGAATCTGTTCCCGTCATCATTTTCAGAGCAAAAATATTCCATTACATTCCTATATCATAATTCTTTCAGCCATTTCCCAAGTGATGGGCACCCACTTTGTTATTAGTATTTTACTATAACAAAATGCTGCTATAGAATTTTTCTTTCTATGGATATTTTCCCTCTGATTTAACCACTTTGGGCTATATGCCTAGTAAGGCTTTTACTAGGTGGAAAAAGCATACATAGCTTTGGGGTATCAAAATTGCTTTTCAGAATAGTTGACTCTACCAGTAAAACATTTGTGTTCTTATCTTCCCACATCCCTTTTCAACAATTGCCATTTTTCTTTTTTTGTCATATTTGCTACTGTAGTAAATGTAAGGTAGACCCTTAAAGTTGTTATAATTTGTTTTTCTCTTGTTGGTGATGTGGAGTATTTTTTCCTCAATATGCCTCTTCCTGGTTTGGGTATCAGTACCATATTTGTATCATAAGAATTTGGTAGGACTCCTCCTTCACCAATTTTCCCAAGTAGTCTATATAATATTAGAATTAATTGTTCTTTAAATGTTTGTTAGAATTTGCTTATAAATGTCTGGCCCTGGAGATTTTTTTTCCTAGGGAGTTCATTGATGGCTTGTTCAATTTCTTTTTCTGAGATGGAGTTATTTAAGTATCTTTACTTCCTCTTCTATTAATCTGGGAAATTTATATTTTTGTAAGTATTCAGCCATTTCGCTAAGATTGTCAAATCTATGGACATACAATTGAGCAAAATAGTTACTGATTATTATTTTAATTTCTGTAAAGCCACACGTGAGCAGCTTTCCAAAGGGCTGCTGCACATTCACAGAAAATCAAGGTACAGCATTCACAGTCTTACAGCTTATCATAGAAAATCAAAATACAACATTCACCATGTCACAACTCAACAACTTATCACTAAAATGGCCACGTACTTTTCACCAAAGTGGTCACTTAGTTTTAAACAAAATACAGTTATTTAGTAACTCAATCATTTAGTAGCTCAATCGTTCAATCATAAGGGACACAAAGTACAAAAGTCAAAGTCCTCCACCCATGGGATGCAATTAAGTTACAACTTCAACATTCACTACTCATTACCATCTTAAGGGGTAGTGGAAAGTACAAAAGCCATCCACCCTAGGTCACAAGTAAATTACAGTTTCATCAGTCACTATTTAGTACCCTATTTCATCAGTCACTACTCAGACAGTTTCATCAGTCACTACACAGTACTCATGAAGAAGTCTTTTCATCTTGACTTGAGGCAGGCTATCAGCTTCCATGGTTTCTCTTCTATGGTCCCAGCTCCCACCTGAATCTAACCAACTGCCACCTGAGTTCAGAGGCAGCTCCCAGTTCCTTGTCCAGGTCTCCATGCAGTTCCTGCTCCACACTGAAGCTCACGGTGTCCATTCCACCCCAAATCCTTCACAATCTCTGTTCCTGGGAAGACAAGGCTTAACAAAGCCACAATAACATTCATACACATTAAGAAAGCCACAACAACATTTGTACAAAATACCGGCACCACAATCATGCTTCCTCAGTCTTTGGCAGCTCCAGCTGGCCCTTGGAAGTCTGCAGCAGCTCCAGCACCACAAGTTCAAGTTTTGCCACCACAAGTCCGAATTCTGTGTCAGTTCTAAGTTTTTATTTCTCTTCTCAATTCTTAGTCTAGCAGTAGCAGCCCAGCCTCCAGATGCTGGCTGAGAGAAATTCTTTCTCTCTCTCTCTCTCTTTCTTTTTCTCTGGCAGCAGCTGCTCTGCCTCAACAATGCTTACCCCAAGAAATTTTGACTGTCCAGCTTGTGCTTTTCCTTATATGGTATTAGGTCCTCCCTTTTCCACCCCTTCCTGTTATGTCAGCAACAGGGGTTCATACCTCCTGTTTCTTTACACAGGCTTAATTTGAAACTAGGTGCTAAGTGCAGTTAGCTTGACAATACAAAGGGATCTTCAAATTTCATTACTATTACAATTTCATCTTCATTGGTGGTGAATTCAGTCATTTCATTTTTGATACTGGTAATTTGGTTTTCTTTTTTTAAATCAAATTAACCGAAGGTTTATCACTTTTATTGGATTTTTCAATAAAACCAGCTCTTAGTTTTATTTATTGGTTAAATAGTTTTTTAAATTTCAGTTTTATTAATCTCTCTTTTGGTCCTCAGTATTTCTAATTTGGTATTTAATTGAGGATTTTAAATTTGTTCTTTTTCTAGCTTTTTCAGTTGCATGCTCAATTCATTGATCTCCTCTTTCTCTATTTTATTCATGTAAGCATCCAGAGATATAAAATTCCCCCAAGAACTGCTTTTGCTGCATCCCATTAGTTTTGGTATGTTGTCTCATTATTATCATTGTCTTAAATGAAGTCGATTGTTTCTATGATTTGTTGTTTAACACATTTCTTTTTTAAAAATTTTTTTTATCTTTTTTGGTGGGGGGGAAGGCAGGGCAGTTGTGGTTAAGTGACTTGCCCAAGATCACACAGCTATTGTTAAGTGTCTGAGGCCTGATTTGAACTCAGGTCCGCCTGACTCCAGGGCCACTGCTCTATTCACTGTGCCACCTAGCTGTCCCCTTGACTCACTTATTCTTTAGGATCAGACTAGTTAATTTCCAATTAATTTTTAGTCTGTCTTTCCATGGCCCTTTATTACATATAATTTTTATTGCATCATGATCTGAAAAGGATGAAGTTACTATTTCTACCTTTCTGCACTAGATTGCAAGGTTTTTATGCCCTAGTACATGGTCAATTTTTGTGTTTGTGCCATGTACCACTGAAAAAATGGTATATTCTTTTCCGTCCTCATTCAGTTTTCTCTAGATGTCTACATTATCTATCTCTTCTGGAATTCTGTTCACCTCATTAACTCCTTTCTTCTTTATTTTAAGGTTAGATTTATCAAGTTCAGAGAAGAGGAGGTTGAGGTTCCCAAGTAGTATAGTTTTGCTGTCTGTTTCTTCCTATACCTCCCTTAACTTCTCCTCTAAGAATTTGGATGCTTACTTGGTGTATATATGTTTATTAATGGTATTGCTTCATTGTCTGTGGTGCCTTTTAGTAACATATAGTTTCCTTCCCAGTCTCTTTTGATTAGATCTATTTTTGCTTTCTGTTCTATCCCTTTACCTTCACCCTGTGTGTATCCCCATGTTTCAAATGTGTTTCTTGTAAACAGTATATTGTAGGATTATTGTTTTTAATCCATTCTGCTATCTGCTTCCATTTTATGGGAGAGTTCATCCCATTCACATTCACAGTTGTGATTACTACCCTGTGTCTTTTTCTCCATCCTGTTTCCCCCATTTTTGCTTTTATTTCTCCCTTATCCTCTTCAAGAAAAGTTTTGCTTTTGACTACCACCTCCCTCAATCTTCCCTCCCTTCTATCAGCCCACCCCTTCCTCCCTTTTCTTTCTTTTTTCCCTTCCTACTGCCTGTAGGACAAGTTAGATTTCTGTACTTAATTGAGTATGTTATTCCCTTCTTGAACCAAATTAAATGAGAGTAAAGTTTAAAGAATGCTCATATCCTTCACTTCTTTTCCTCTGCTGTACTGTTTTTATGCCTTTTCATTTCATATAATTTACCATTTTCTGCCTCCTCTTTTTCCTCTTCTCTCATTATAATTAATCCCTTTGCACCCCTTAATTAGGGTTTTTATCATCACATCAGTTAATTTATACCCATACCCTCTGTATATGTATATCCCTTTTGAATATCATAATAAAGATATAATTCTCAAGATTTACAGGTAGCATCCTCTCATGTAGGCATGTAAACAGTTTTCTCTTGTTGAATAACATGATTTTTCTTTCTTTTTTTCTCCCTATTTATACTTTTTCATTCCTCTCTTGAGTCTTGTATTTGAAGATCAAATTGTCCGTTGATCTCAGGTCTTTTCATCAGGAATATCTGGAAGTCCCTTATTTCATTGAATGCCCACCTCCTTTCCTAAAGATTATTCTCTGTTTTGCTGGGTAGTTGATCCTTGGTTGTAATCTAAGCTCCTTGGCCTTATGGAATATCATATTCCAGTCCCTATGATCTTGTAATGTAGAAGTTGCAAAGTCATATGTGATCCTGACTGTAGTTCAGTATTTGAATTATTTCTTTCTGGCTACTTTCTGTATTTTCTCCTTGACCTGATAATTCTGAAATTTGGCTACTATATTTCTTGGTGTTGGGATCTCTTTTAGGTGATCAGTGGATTCTTTTGATGACTGTTTTATCCTCTGGTTCTAGGACCTTGGGGCAGTTTTCCTTGATGATTTCTTGGAAGATACTGTCCAGGCTCTTTTTTTCATTATGGCTCTCCAGTAGACCAATAATTCTTAAATTATCTCTCCTGGATCTATTTTCCAGGTCAATTGTTTTTCCTATGAGATATTTTGTTTTCTTCTATTTTTTCATTTTTTCGATTTTGTTTGATTCTTGATGCCTCATAGAGTCATTTAGCTTCTATTTGCCCAATTCTAATTTTTAATGAATTGTTTTCTTCAGTTAGCTTTTGTACCTCCTTTTCCATTTAACCAGCTTTACTTTTTAAGGAGTTGTCTTCTCTAGTTAGGTTTTGTACCTCCTTATCCATTTACTTTTTAAGGAGTAAGTGAAAAATTTTTTTTTTCCATTTTGTCACTGTATTTTTAAAAGAATTGATCAATTTTTCTTCTACCTCTCGAATTTGACTTTCAAAATCCTTCTTGAGCTCTTCCAAGAATGCTTTTTGGGCTTGAGAATAGTTCATATTCCCTTTTGAGGTTTCAGATATGGGTATAGTGTCAATGCTGTCCTCTTCTGAATTCATGTTTTGATCTTTTCAATCCCCATAGTAAGACTCCATGGTCTTTGCTTTTCTAATTTGCTTTTTTTCATTGTGATTGCCTTTTTCTTGGTTTTTAAAGTGGATTTCTGCTTCTGGGGCACAGAGGACTCTGTCCCATGCTTTTTGTGGTGGGGGCTAGGGGCCTGGTTACTGGCTTTAAGGTGTGCTGTGTGTGATCTGACAGCTAGAAGCTGTATAATACTGTAGCTTACCTGTGCTGAGCTGCAGCTGGCTGGTGTATGCTGAGGCCAGGTGAGGTCTTTCTGTGACTCCCCAGGGTTACTAACTGAAGCTCTTCCAGTGAGGTGTGGGGGAGGGGTGGTCTAGCCACTGGAGATCTCCTCCTCCCCTAGGCCTGTGCTAGAGCAGGGTCTCAGCTGCTGGTGGATGCCCATCCACACTGGTGTCTTCCGATTCCCCTGGCTGTGCAAAGGAACTCAATGGGACTTGGTATTGGAGCTTGCTGACTCCACCACCCTGGGGCTCAGGATGTCCCACTGGTTTGCAGAGTTGAGCTTCCTGTTGGCTTCCTAGGATGCCTCCCATCCTCTACTGGTGCCCTTCAGCCACGGTAAGAGGGACCTTTCCTGTTAATCCCCCTAGCCTCTGGAGCTAAAAGACTGCTGTACCCTGCCTTTCTTCTGGCTCCACTATTCCAGGATTTTTCCTAGGGCAATATTCTCTATGTTTTTCAAGGTCCACAAGGGAGGGTGAGAGCAACTTACTGTTTCCTCTGCCATCTTGGCTCCTGCACTTTTTTTTTTCCCTCTCTTTCTTTTAAAATGGCACCAAATGGTTCTGATGATTACTGCTTTGTGGTATTGTTTGAGATCTGGAATTGCTAGGTACCATTTCTTTCTATATATATTTTTTTATGACTTTTCCTGAGAGCCTTTTGCTTCTCCAGATAAATCTTCTTACTATTTTTTCTAGCTCTATTATGTAATATTTTGGTAATTTGATATGGTGCTAAAAAATAATATAAATATTATCATTTTTATTCCATTGATATGGCACAACCATAAGCAGTTACCTCTCCACTTCTTTTAGTTTGTCTTTATTTCTATAAAGAATATTTTGTAGTTGTAGTCATATAATTCCTCTGTCTCTCTTAGTTGATGGATTCCCAGATATACAGAAGATGTAGGACAGACTTTTGCGGGCACATCCATGGTTGGGATCACCAGAGAAATTGGATAGATTTGGAAATCATCAGCATAGAGACGATAATTAAATCCATGGGAGCTCTTGAGATCACCAATTGAAGTAGCATAGAGGGAGAAGAGGTTAGGTAGTTCCAAGATAGAACCCTGAGGGATACCTGCAGTTAGAAGGAGTGATCTGGAGTGGTTAGATAAGTAGGAGGACATTCAGGACAGAATATTGTCCTGAAAACCAGGAGAAAAGAGAGTATCTAGGAGGGGGAGAATGATCAATAGTGTAAAAGACTGCAGAGAGGTTAAGGAGAATTAGGATTGAGAAAAGGTCATTGGATTTGGCAACTAAGAGATAATTAGTAACTTTAGAGATAGCAGTTTCAGTGGAATGAGAGGGTATAAAGCTAGATTGGAAGGGATTAAGAGGAGCAAGAAGGGGAAAAGTGAAGGTATATATTGTAGATGGCTTGGAAGATGAAAATTTGGTTCCCTTGGAGGAACCACTCCAGTATCTTTGCCAAGGAAATCCCGTGGAAAAGTATTGTCCATGGGTTCATGAAGAGTTGGAGACAACTCTGCCTGAACAATAGTCGCAACAGTAGGGTTGCCTAGCAGCAATGAGGGCCCAGTTGAAGTTGTGCAACTTAAATTTATAAAGGATCCAGTCAGAATGATTGTGTGATTTTCTTCATCTTCATTCAGTAGCACATGTATAGGTGCCAAGGTAGGAGTGATTTGAAGCTGAGAATTGACTGGGTATGATGGGTGATATGATAAAGGGGGCTGGGGATTCTGAAAAGGAGGACATTATAGAGTTGGATTGGTTCACTAAGGGGTCTAGATAGGGAGAAGAGGATAAAATGGCTAATGCAGGGAAGATGGCTTGGCAAGAACATTGAGAAATCAAAGGATTGAGAGTGATGGTACTGATAAAGAGTAGGGTTTTATAAGGGAAGGCAGAGGGAGAGGTGAAAAGCCAATAGGGTAAAGGGATTTTGGAATTCTTGAATGTAGAAGTAATACATTTGTAGGTGATGGCAAGATCAAGGGTATGATCATCTTTTTTTTTTTTTTTTTCCCAAAAATAGTTATTGCAGCTCTCTTTGTGGTGGCAAAAAACTGGAAATTAAGGGGATGCCCATCAATTGGGGAATGGCTAAACAAGTTGTGGTATATGAATGTAATGGAATACTATTGTGCTAGAAGAAATAGGGAGGAGATGGACTTCATAATTACCTGGAGAGGCTTATACAAATTGATGCTAAGTGAGAAGAGCAGAACCAGGAAAAACTTGTACACAATCACAGACACATATGATCATCTTTGTGTGTGGCTGAAGTGGGGTAGCTCATGGTAAATAAATGTTTGAGGAATTGAGTAGTTAAGATATTTGAGGGAGAATCAATATGTATGTTGAAGGCCCCTAGTAGGAAGACAGGAGTTGATGAAGAGACTTCAGTTCCCACTCAGCTACCAAAGTGATCTTTCCTAACGTTCAGGTCTGACCATTTCATACCTTTTTGTATACTCTGTGATCTGGCCACATTGACCTACTTGTTCCTTACACACAGCACATCCATGTCCTGCTTCTTTGCCTTTACATAGTCCATCTACCATGCCTGGAATGCTCTCTTTCCTTCCCCTTTGTTTCTTAGAATCTGTGGCTTTTTTTAAGGATCATATCATATCATCTCCTATGGAAAGCCTTTCCTGAATCCTTTACCATTAATTGTCAGTGGTCACTTCTGAAATTATCATAAATGTATTTACATGTTGTATCCCTTCAGTAGAATTTAAGCTTCTTGTGGATGGGTACTGTTTTTAAAATTTACCAACCATTTTGGAGAGCAATCTGGAATTATGCCTGAAGAGTTATTAAACTACCTATACTCTTTGACCCAGCCATACTGCTACTTGGTCAGTTTCCAAAGATGATAAGGAAAAAGGAAAAGAACCTCTGTGTTCTAGAATGTTTATAGCAGCAAGGGTGGTGGCAAGGAACTGGAAATGGGATGTCCTTCAGTAAGTCATGGTTTATGATTGTGATAGAATACTACTCTGCTATAAGAAATGATGAGCCCAGTCATCTTAGAAAAACATGGAAAGATTTACAGTGAAATAAGGAAGAGCAAAATAAGCAGAACTAAGAGAACTTTGTATACAGTAATAGCAATATTGTTTTAAGAACTACTTTGAGAGAATGAGTTATTTTATCTGTCGTAAATACCCACATTAACTGTAAAGGACATATGAATATCTGTATCCAAAGAAAGAATTGATAAATATAAGTATATATAGAATAATTTTATACACACACACTAAAGTGAGAGAAAAAAATTTACATAATAATTTTGTATATTTGAAAGGAGTAGCAAATTGTGCATTGTAGATTTGTGGTTTCATATATGATCATCTTTTTTTATTGTGCTGTGTTATGAGAATGCTTGTTTTATTCCATAAATTAAAACTAAAATAAAGTAAAAATTTATCTCTGTATCCCCAGTGCTTAACATAGTGCTGTGCACATAGAAGGAGTTTAATAAATGGTTATGGGATTGGATATTTTGATCCTGACTGCCTAGCTTTGTGTCTACTGTCTATTTTATGAACATGTCTTCTATTCCTTTATCTGTGTCATAGAAATGTTAAATAGCATAAGGTCAAGCACAGTTGATGCAGCATTCCACTGGAGAACTTGAGTGATTCAGTGACTTGCTGAATGAATGCTTGAGGTCAGGAATTGAATCACTAATGACGATTCTTTGGTTAAAGTCATTCAGCCAGTTCTGAAACTACTGTGATATTGCATACCCGATATCTTTCTAGTTTATAAGCAATAGCTTTGCTAAGTTTTAGGTGAACTGCATCTAGAGTTTTAGCTTGATCTGTGAATCTAGTAATTTGGTCCCATCCTCTCTTTAATTCTGTTTTCCTCCAGTAAAGATTAAAAAAAAAAACAACAAAAAACTAGTCCCAGAATATTCTTAAATGTTTGACTATAATAAAAAATAATTAGTGTTGGTTTCCACCCTTTGGAGAATTAATATCAAGTTGAGGTATAAAATAGGTTCACATATGGTCATGAAAGAATTTGCTGCTATTGTGGAAGATTTCTCAAGCAAAATTCAAGTTGTAGAGATATCCCCAGTAGATGGTGAGATTTTCTAGGTGCTCATGTTTATGGATGATATACTGATTATATTAACCTTTATGGACACTGAGGAACCTGATAAGTGATTTCTCTTTAGATATCACTCAAGAATTTAATCATCATTCATACAGGTGAAAAAATAGAAATATGGGTAGAAACTTGATGTATGATTTCAAAAATGTCTGTTTAAACACGGATAGAAAGCTGACAGCTTGGACAAATGTTTCAAATGTACGATGCATTGGGCATTAAAGAATTGAAGTTGAAGATCACTGAAAGAGCACTTGAAAGGTACGTGGTGGGTATGAGGAAGCTGTAGCCAGTCACAAGGAATTATGCAAGAGATACATCCTAAAAGGATGTCATCAAGGAAATATATGAGTCAAAAAGAAGATGAGAACTGTTGCATTGCCCATGTGTTCTTTTGGTATCTTCATATTGTAAAGAAAACTTAAGCAAGGCTTCCAGCATAGTAGGTGGATATACTGTGGTAAGTTTATGGGAAGATGTGGGTGACAGTTGTACCACATGTGCAAGCATAGGAGAGTTGTGAACTGCATCATTGAAAGGAATGATAAAGTTAGTAAGATCATCTCACTAACAGTTTCCTTGGCAGATTGGAGTATCTTAATAAATGTATGTTTGGTTCTGAGTGGATGGATAAGGAGGCAAACAAGAGCCTCAGCAGGCAGTGAGGGAATGAACAGAATACTGTTGAAACCTCATGTGCTCAAAGAAGCAGGGACAGGAAAAAGGCAAAAAAGTGAGCAACAAGATTCAATTTACATTGCAAATCACTGTCATCCCCTCTATTTATTTTGTGGCATTGCTTATACCTCCAAACCATGTTCCCATGACCATAGTTGCTATCAGCCAGTCATGAAGTTGAGTAAGGTCTTACTGTGATTTTCTTTGTGACTCAGTAAAACCTTCCACTTCTCATTGTTAGCCTCAAAGCTGAGCTCACTACATATTTTGAGTATGTGGGCAATAATAATAGAAGCTTTTGCTGTTGGCAGATGTTTCAGAGCTGGACCTTTTACTTTGATTGGGAAATTTCACCTCTTTCATATGTTTCTGTGGTTTGAACAGACTTAAAATTGCTTTTACGTGTAGGAAAAATGTCCAGTAGGATGAGAATTAAGGCATGTCCTCTTTCTCTTCTTTTTTGCTTTTCTCTGTTATAGGCTTCCTTTTCTTCCTCCCTTTATCTGCCCTTAGTCACTTAACATATGATACATAATTTAATTTTAGTTAATTCTTTTCAAGGAAGAAACTGCCTATATAGCATCTTTGATTTTCAGTCAAATATAGTGTATACACACACATGCATAGGTCCTGTGATAATGGCATGATAGGGGATGTATTTTTTTTTTTTTACCATTTGAGGATGAATTAATTGTCTTTTTGTTTTTGTGATTTAAACATAGTTAATTTTAATAAAGTATTGAAGTGAAGCATCTAAGAAATATATAGTCATTTATATATGTAGATTTTAGTGGATAAAATTTTTGCATCAATTTCTATTTTTGCATTATCAAAAAAGTCTTATTTTTCTCAGCAAATTTGTTGTCAGATTTAAAGTAATGAATTTGAGATATGTAGTCACTATGTTTTACTTACGAACTTTAAGTTGTAAATATATCTGAAATCCTTTAATACTGTTTGTTACAGTATGTGGTTTGATATAACATCTGTGTCATATAATTTATGGAGGCATTTTAGAACTACAAAAAAGGCATCTTAAAAAAATTTTTTTTACCTGTAAGGTAGTAAATACCATAGAATGAACTCTGAAAAAATCTTATGTTACAGTATTAAATATAATAAAGTAATAGATATGAGGCTATTTATTTGATAGAATTGACTAAGCCCTGTTAGTCGGGGTTGTGACATGAAGATTTTCTTCCATTTGTTAGTAATTAAATAGATATTTTCAGGATGTGCTAAACAGCGGTGTTGCATTCTGGTTTGGGGGATTACTCTGATCCAGTATCAAAAGTTGCTATTTCACTAATTTCCCTTTACCAGTGCACTAATAGGCGATCAGTTTGACTGACCAATTGATTCTAACAAAATTTATAAGAGACTGGTTTATAAATTAGAATGTTATTTTAAAATTTTATAATGGATGACATCTGGCCCAAAGACAGAAATTTGTCACCTTCTTGGGATTTCCCCTTCTTTGCCGGTAGACCCATTCAGCACACCAAATGTAAATCAGTAGATTGCTTGGTGAATTTAAAATTAAGGCAAAGAGATATTTCTAGAAAGCTATGATAGCCACAGAAGTGTAGACACGTGGTGATTGTATTGTGCAGAGAGCAGACTTTGTCATCAGGACAGATTGGGTTCAAGTCTTACAACAACAACATCATCACCATCCTTGTCATTATCATCCTTGTCATCATCACCATCATTGATGTGAATATTTCTCTCTTATATTTAATAACCAATTATTGTATTAGGACCATGCTTTTTCCCCTTTTATACTTCCTCATCCACAAACCAACCAGTGTGGGAGATATGTCTTAGAGATTTACTCAGGTCAAAATCTAATCAGGCAGTAAAAGAAATTCTAAGTTTAGGCTAATGGGCATATTCTTGCTCATTATGTTTGACAGGTCCTGGGAAAATGTTGATTCTCCCTATTATTGTATCAGCAATGCGGTATTCACAATGCCTACAGTAACTATAAGTATTCTGATATGGCTATCAATCACAAAATGTAACAGGCTCTCCACATGGGAAATATAGCTAGAACATTTATTCAAACACCAGAAAACTGAGTCCCAAA
>CM053589.1:76232569-76253383 GCA_028646515.1 Pseudochirops corinnae
CCCCCCCCCCCCCCCCCGCCCAGTTCCTGTCCCTGGAAGTCCTCAGCAGGAGTCCTTAGCAGAGATTCTGGCTGGCTCTTTAAAAAAAAGAGTTGGCGCTGCAACTGCAGCCGCTGCCACTGCTTCCAGTCGCCACCACACGGACTCTAGCTTGTCTCCGACTTTCTCTTGCTCCACCACTTCCTGCTATGTCAGCATGTTCAAGGGGCATGGAAGATCTTCAAATCCCATATTCATTACAATTATCAACATAGGTGATATGGAAATTGATGTCTCTTTGACCAAGATTTGAGTGAACTAAGTCAGGAGCCCCAAGACCTTCATTTTCATGTAGCCCACATCTCTTATTACATTAACCAATCCTAGTTGATTACTACCCCTCCACAACCCCTCTTCTTCAAAGGGATATAAACTGTGACCCCACCACCATTAGGGATCTTTGGTCTAAGAGGGAAGGTCAGATGACCATCCTTTTTTTAATAACCTGCTGGTCTCCTTAATAAAATGATTAAACCACCCAGAAACTATGTCTTTTGAACTTTTTTAATCATCACAATCATCATCATGATAATTTGTATAGCACTTTTAAGTTTTGCAAAATTCTTTTTTTTTTTTTTAAGATAGACCAGTCATTTTATTTTCCTCCAATCTGTTCAGGAATGTTGATGGGCATATAGCTCTTTATATGGGCTTTGGAGGGAGTATGGGGGCAGTACCTGAAGGTCTGAAACAGCGTGGGGGTGTCCGATCCTTCTATGCCCCATGGGAGTGATTCCTTACTACCTTGCTGTGGATCACACATCTCACATGGTACTGTAGTTTCACATACAGTTTGGGCAGCACATAGGAGTCGAAGACACTGGCCTCAGAGATGTCCCTGATGGCTGTGGCTTCCACAATGTTAAAGATGATGAACTTCTTGATGGCCTTGTCCTTGGGCATGCAGTGGGTTGCAGCTGGTGCAGTGGATGGGCTGCATGTGGCCATGGCCCTTTATGGCACACCTGTTGTTCTTCCTCGTCTTGGTCTCATCTTGGAAGCCATGAACTGAAAAAGTGCAAAATTCTTTACAAATAAGACCCTTCACAACTAATATAATACTTCTTACTATCTCAGAAACTTTCTTAGATTCTGAATTTCCTCACTATGAGTTACCTACATACACAAAATCTGCGATGGAATTAAAAAATCATTATAAATTATGCTTCTTCACTCTAGGGAGATTTCTTTTTTAAAAAACTGAGTGCCCTTGTCTATTCTCTGCTGTATTCTACTAGAGAAGTATCGCCATTTTTTTACTTTCATCTTTGTCTAAGATTTTATCCAGACTACCTTGTTTCTTTTTGCAGTTGTCAGTGTTATTTTCTTAAGATTAGCATACTTTCATAGTATGTTACAGTATCTAAATTTCTTGATTATTTTTCATTTAAGAGGTTAATGGCTCAGTTTACTGTTGAGATTATCTTCAAGTCAGAATGTAAGATAGCTTATTTCTCAGTCAGATTCCTGAAGAAGGATAACCACATCTGAAAAGTATGGTTTCTTGGTGCTATAGCCTCTTGACCTTGTTTATAGATTGTAGATTTTGCAGTATACCTTTGGTATCCTGGAGTTTCTTGTTCATGTTATTTTTCCTCTTCAGCTTGAACATTGAAAATACCTTTGAATGAATTTCTGCCTTTCAGGGTCATGCTCTTCTTGTCAAGTTATTTGGAAACTTATAATTAATTAGCATTTGAAAATTTTCCCTTTTTTGGAGGGGAAGGAGCAGATTTTCCCTTGTAAGCTAGGGATGACTCCTAGCATTGTTCTGGTGCTCATTTTGAATCTTTGTTCTTTGGTGCCTAAATATCATAAAGGTTAAGTAAAGCATCTAAACTATATTGACTGATAAATGGTCCTGTGAACAACAAAAGGATAAAAAGTGTTAATCCTCTAACTAGCTGCTTCTGGAGGACAAAGAAAAATAGAACAAGAAAAAGAAGGAAATTAAAGCTTTTAGGTTAAAAAAATTGTTGCTTGGTTCCACCACTTTCTCTAGTGCACAACCATCTGACGAAATCCTGGCTTCTATTTTGGTACCTGTTTACCCAGATCAAGACCTTGGACTATCAGTTTTGTATAACTCCCCATCTGTTTATCATATTCAAGTATATCACACTCAAGACCTAGAGTGGTCCAAAATAAAAACTTTTATAATCTGAATTTTGTAAGCTCAGAAATACATATTCCATTTATTCCATTGTTACTATGTAACAAATTCTCCCCTCCTACATATTGTTTCACCTGAGGTTGTATCTTTCATGAAATCATTTCACAGGGTTAAGTGAGGCATGCTTGTACTTGTCATAATTCTCCTACGATTATGATCAGTCTCCTTTTTTTAAGGAGTCTTGTCTTTGAAAATGCACATAAGTGTAATAAACCTTGTTTAATTCAGCCACCACTGAAACAGAATTGTTATAAATTATATATGGTGAATATGATTTATGCTGTAGTAAAATTTTAAAATTCATTCCTCCATAAATTTTATGGGGCTCAGTTTTGATATTAATACAGTTGAACCTGTGATTTGTTAGCACAGTGTGGTACAGTGGGAAAGGGTACACACTGCCCTACCCCTAGACATCTAATAAATGTGTGTTGTCTTCCTCATGTGTAAAATGAAGAGATTAGATTCTTTAAATGGTCTCTAAGGTCTCTTCTAGTTCTAAAATTCTGTGGTTTTGTGTTTCAACAAATGAATACATTATTTGAAATTATGCACTATTGGAATCTTAGTTTCTCGTAGAAATTCATTTTATGAATTTAAATAAAAATATTTGAATAAATGTATTTTTTCAGTATAAAAATTTTTGAATACATATTTAGTTTCAAGGAAATAAAGCAGCTATTAATTAGTATTAGTATCACGACATGATTATTTTGAAACTGTCTAATTGAATTTACATAATAACTTGTTTTTATTTATTCTAATAGCATTTACATGTATTATCTCATCATTTCTTTATCTCATAAATAGCAACTCTGTAAGGTAGGTAGGCTGGACTTTATAACCAAAGTATTTAAATTTCAACATTAATATTTGACCTTCCAATGAATAGCTTGAATTAATTTCTTTAAGTTTTGAATGCTTTGACCTCCTTGCTGTCCAAGGAACTCTCAAAAGTTTTCTCTAGCACCACAATTTGAAAGCTTCAATTCTGTGGTGTTCAGCATTTATTATAGTCAAGCTCTTAACAGCCATACATTGCTACTGGGAAAACCACAGTTTGACTATATGGGACCTTTGCCAGCAAGGTGATGACTCTGCTTTTTAGTATGTTGTGCAGATTTGCTGTGGCTTTCCTTCCAAAGAGCAAGCATCCTTTAATTTCATGGTTACAGTAGTTATCTGCAGTGATCTTTGATCCCAAGAATATAAAATATGATACTACTTAACATTTCTTCTCCCTCTGTTTGCCCAAAAGTGGTGGGACTAGTTGCCAAGCTTAGTTTTTTTAATGTTAAGCTTCAAGCCAGTTTTTACACTTTCCTCTTTCACCCTTGTCAGGAGGCTCTTTAATTCCTCTTCATTTTCTGCCATGGGAGTGGTATTATCTGCATATCTGAGGTTGTTTATTTCTCCCGGCTTTTGATTCAACTAGCCTGGCATTTTGCATGATATACTCTGTATATATAGTTAAATAAATAAGGTGACAATAAAAGCCTTGGCGTACTCCTTTCCTGATCTTAAACCAGTCAGTTGTTTCATGTTCAGTTTTAACTGTTTCTGCTTGGCCTGCATACAGGTTCATTCATCAGGAGACAAGTAAGATCATCTGGTACCACCATCTCTGTGAGAACTTAGCACATTTTGATGTGATCTGCACAGTCAAAGGCTTTAGTGTTGTCAGTGAAGCAGAAGTAGGTGTTTTTTTGGATCTTCCTTGCTTTCTCCATAATCCAGCAATGTTGGCAATTTGGTCTCTAGTTCCTCTGCATCTTTGAAAACCAGGCTGCTCTTCTAGTAATTCTTGGGTCTCATTGCTGAAGCCTAGTTTGCAGAATCTTAAGCATAATCTTGTTGGCATGTGAAATAACTGTATTGTTTGGTAATTTAAATGTTCTTTGTCATTACCCTTCTCTAAAATTGGGACGGAAACTGATCTTCCAATCTATTGGCTGCTGTTGAGTTTTCTAAATTTGCTGGCATAGTAAGTGCAGCACTTTAACAGCATCATCTTTTAGGATTTTAAATAACTCAGCTGGGAATTCTGTTACCCTCCACTAGCATTACTTGTTAGCACTGCTTCCTAAGGCCCACTTGACTTCATTTTCATGTAATTTCTTTTTTCATCATCTTAGTACAGGCCATGGAGTTTTCTCTGCAAAGACACTGGAGTGGTTTGTCATTTCCTTTCTCCAGTGGATCATCCTTTGTCAGAACTCTTCACTCTGATCTGTATTGAGTAACCCTGCACACCATATCTTCACTGAGTTATGCACACCCCCTTCTGTGACAATGTGGTGATCCAGGAGTGGGGCATAAAAGAAGACAGTTGACTTTAGAATGTTTTGGAAGTAGAAGATCAAGGTCCACATCCCAGACTCCAAAACATACTCTGTTAGTCAGGTTTCCTCCTCTGTAAAATGGAATTAATACTTGCATTTCTTTACACATAGTATTTTTGTGAATAAGATGCTTTATAAGCCACAAAGTGATAAATGTAAGGTTTTGTTATTATTTCTGGGGTTTTACAGTTGAAATATCTTTCAGACTATTCATCATTATCATTTTGTTTTAGTATTCAGGTGGTTATACTGTAATATTTAATTATCAAATAAGAATATTGCTTTATGTACCATACCTTTAGTCATAAAGAAAAGAATCAAAGAAATAGCAAAAGCTGATCTTGTTGGGTTAATGCAACTAATTAGAGGGATAAAACTTAATAAACTTAAGTTTATTATAAAGTCTCACTGCTTATAAGGCCTGTGGAAATGTAATTAGCAAGTTGAATGTCATATAAAGAGAAAATAGATTTAATCATAATATAATATTGAAGATTTTACTTGCAGCACATAAAAAAGGGATTGTGACCTGGCCTCAGATTGTTCAGATTATTGGCTGTATTTCAGGGAGAATGGTGTAGAGGCAAGTATCATAGTGACAGTCAGGAGGCCTGAGTCTTGGTTTGAGATCTACCCTTAACTTCTTAAGACACTGGGCAAATAACTTAATTTTTTTTCCCTGATCTGTATAATGAGGGAATGGAGATGTTAGATTAGATAAAGACTAAGGTCCTTTTCATGTCTAACTTCTGAGATTCTTCTGTATTTTTGTATCAGTTCAACAGAAACTAAAAATTGTGAAGCAGATATCGGTGCTGTTTGTAATCTGAAGATGAAGTTCTGAGAGAAAATTTCATTCTAGGGAGTTGTTACAAGCTGCCTAGTTGTTTCTATCTAATTGTCTGGAGCATATTGAGATCTGTAAGGACAAGTCTTTATTTTGTGAGCCTTCTCCTTCCTGTCATGTGTTTCTTAATATATGTTGACCAAATTGGTTACTTGGAAAGGATATGGTTTCCGCATCAGTTGGTTTTCTCTCTGCCCCATTACCAGTTAATAGTGGTTTCATTCTAATTCTTAAGTGCTTTTGGTAGGAAAAGGACAGAAAAGAAGCATTTAATGGTTATATCTTTCTCTGCATGTTGTTGTTCGGTTGTATCTGACGCTTTGATCGCATGCCAGGCCCTTCTCTGTCCTTTACTATCTCCCAGAATCTATCCAAGCTCATGTTTGTTGCTTCCATGACACTATCTCTTCTTCTTATTCTTTGTCACTTCATTTTGCTTTCAATCATTCCCAATATCAGAGATTTTTTCCAGTGAGTCCTGTCTTCTCATTTTTTAGTCAAAGTTATTTAAGCTTCAGCTTTTGTATTTGTCCTTCCAGTGAATAGAATTAGTTTCTTTAAGTATTGACTGATTTGATTTCTTTGTTTCAAAAGTCTTCTGCAGCACCACAATTTAAAAGCATCAATTCTATGCAAGTAGGATTCCCCAAATTGTTGGGTTTTGTGAATGTTTATGAGAGTAAAGCAAGAGCTAGATATCTCTGTACCCTACACAAATAAGCTTGGAATAATCAACCTGGTTTTAATTACCTTAGGGAAAGTTGTGCCTTGTTCCTTCAACATTAATTGAAGTTTATATTTGTAATAAAATGTTATGTTTAAGGTGAATTATTTTAAACACTGCAATAAACATTGTTATTGTGCATATTTACATTAAACCATATGTGCTTCCTAGAGAATCAACAAATGGGAATTAATCTAAATATAAATTACTATTTAATGAGTTGGAAGGTGTACTTGCTAGTTATCAACAGAAAATAAGCAATTTAATTTTGTAGAATCTTTCATACTTCTTCCTTATCTTTCATATCTTCATCCTTATGGAGAATTTATTTCTGTCTAATTCTGAGTGTCTTTACTACGTATCTGCTGCCTCTGAGATTAGAGTCTAGATTAGTGCTGTTTGAAAGAGTTAAAACTCTGTAAACACAGGTAATAACAATATTGTGGTATCTGCTCATGAGTATATAAAATTATGTCACTGAGGAAAAGCTAACTGTCTAGTTTTAAAGGTGTTTTTAAAAATATATATTTCATTCTACACGACCACTAGAAGCATATAAAGACAGTTAATTTTTGAGATTCTGTTTACAAAAACTGAATTGCAATAACAAGGAAATTTTCTGATCTGGACATTAACGTCTGAGCTGCCTCCATGCCAGCAGACAGACCAGTGAAGTAATGCAAATAATGCAGAGAGCAAATTTAAACAAAGGTATAAAAAAGCCCAGTTGCATTTATTTCCACTGTTCACCCATTTGGAGAATAGAGTTGCTTTAGCCTACATATCCCCTGTAGTCTAGAAATGTTAAGGATAACCCCTAATGGGAATTAGTTACTTAAGCTATGGTGACATAAAACAAATCAGTTACTTCTATACCTTGAACAGGAAATGCTACTCATAGGATATTGGCTTATACGTGGACATTTTATTTCAGATTTCTTTTTTTTTCACTCTTTTTAGTGCTCAGAAATTAAAAGAAACATCCTGTACTTAATGTTATTCATTCTTTAGTGTCTTTTTTGCATTCATAAACAACTTTTGAAATAACTCTAGATAAGTTAGGTCAGCAAAACCAGGTGGTGGCAATCCAGGCAAAAATTCACCACTTTCAGTAAACTGTTAGCCCAATAGTCTTTTCATGGCAAGAGAAAAATTCGTTCTGAGGTGCAAGGTGTATGTCAAGGTTTCATCTTGAAAGAATTCAGATTCAGACTGTCTCTAAACCAAGCAAGGGCATTTAATGGGAATGATGCTCTTCTCCTTAAGGGAGAAAGCAGCAGCCAGGAGCAGCTAGAGAGTTTTGTAGAGAAAACGTGTCATGTGGGCAGGTAGATGAGGTAATAAGGGCAATACAGGCAAGTGAAGGTAGCTCAGAGTTGCACATATCCTGTTCAGAGACATCGTCATTTCATTGGCTAGCCCATTTTCCCAGGGCAGAGGAACCCCAGTTAATCTCATCATTTCTACCTTCTAAAATGGGGACCCAAATTCATTTGGGGAAAAGGGATAGAGGTCTCATCTTTGAAAAGAGGTGTAGAATTGTCCCTACCACACTGGGTCCCAGGGGGTGAAGGGTGACCAGAACTGAGCATATGCAAAGTCCAGGGGATGGGAGAGGGGCAGGTATGGGCTGGCATCTACTGTTTACTACCTACTGTAGGTGAACGGCCTGTAGTCTGGAAGACACAAATCTGACAGCAAAATAATTAAAAGTGCTGTCAGAATAGGGAAAAATAAAGAAACCAAGAGTCCCATTGGAATAATTTACATTTATCATATGGGATTATCTGAGCTTGTTACTTTATCAAAAGTTTCCACTCTCATTCCAGTGCTTTAGGAGGACGATCAGGTGCTAAAAGGTATTAAGTTATATACGTGGAAATATAAGTAACAGCACTCTTGTAGGTAGAAGTTTTCTGCCCCTGAGTTCAATAGTTATACAAATGAAATTTACTAATAAGAGACTGACTTTATTCCAGTTATAATAAAAGACTTGAGAGGGTGCTTAAGAAATTACAAAATAGTGCATATCAATAATATATGCATGTCAATAATCAATAAGTTGTTTATGATAAAACATGTCTGTACTGTAGGACATGCAGGATGAACAGGTGTTATTTCCATATTAGTAATAAACTTGAATGAAATTGACTTTTCCATTAATGTAATACAAAATGTTCTGCAAGTTATCTCCCTCTAAGAAAATTGATTGCATTGAAATTCTTTTCCCCAAACCAAACTGAAGATATTTCTGATTTAGTTTCTTTAATTAATTGAATAGCAGCTAGGTCCTTCAGTCAATTGTACCAATACTCAATTATTCTTACATCATTATGAAACATTTAAGGACCTTATTTTAACTTTGCCTAATTATTTCCATATTATTCTGAAAGAATGTTCTATTTCACGGATTTAATCTTTCACATGACTATGCAGGAAGACAGATGACAAGCCTGAGTACTAATTTACTTAGTTGTTTGGAATATGGAATGATTACACATTCAGATTGAAAACAACAAGATCCCACTTACTTGCATTGAGTCCATATTTTTTATTGACCACTTGCTTTGATTATAGAAATTTTCCATAAAAGGAAAAAGCAGGAATATAATTATACGAGCATCAAACTGGTCCTTCAGTCTTAAGCTTAAGGGCATATATATGACAGGATAAAGCAGCCTTAGTTATCTTTGATTTCAGATAAGAGTCACAGTTTGGCAGTCAAACATGCAGTAATAAGTCCACCTTATAGCCAGACCAAAGAATAGTCAGTTGGGAAACATTCCTTTTCTTTTCTTTTCTTTTTCTTTCTTTTTTTTTTTGTCTTTTTAGTGGGAGGCAGGGCAGTTGGGTTTAAGTGACTTGCCCAAGGTCACGTGGCTAGTAAGTGTTAAGTATCTGAAGCCGTATTTGAACTCAGGTCCTTTTAACTCCAGGGCTGGTGTTCTATTCACTGCACCACCTAGCTTCACCTGAAACACTCTTTTTCAAAGGAACGCAATGGGGAAACTTAGCCAGGAGAATCCCATCGTAGAGTTGATGCCAAGGCTGTCCTCTCAGCTTTTCCTAGTAAACTTCCGCCTGTATATAATGATACTGGGATTTGAAGTTCTTCCATGCCCCTTGAACTTGCTGACGTAGCAGGAAGGGGTGGAGCAAGAGAAAGCCGGAACCAAGCTAGAGTCTGTGGGGTGGTGACTGGAAGCAGCAGCAGAGGCAGCAGCTGTGCTTGTGGCTGGAACTTCTTTTTCTTTGAGCTAGCCAGAATCTCTGCTAAGGACTCCTGCTGAGGACTACCAGGGACGGGAACTGCAGGGGGGCCGGAGCTGCTGGGAGCAAGCTGGCTGGACGCTGAGCAGTTGCCGTGAGTGAGGAGAGGAGGATCTTTGCCTGAGGTAGCCTTTCCTGTTTTGAAGGCTTGAGAATGTGGGTGTTTACTACATTAACTACATGTGCAACTTCATCACTACTGTGTTGGCTTTGACTTTCTGGTTTTGGGACTCAGTATTCTGGTATTTAAATAAATGCTCTAGTTATATTTCTCATGTAGAGAGCCTGTTACATTTTGTGATTAATAACCATATCAGCATACTTATAGTTACTGTAGGCATTGTGAAGACTGCATTGCTGATACACTGTAACAGTTTAGGATTACATTCCCTCTGTGTAGCTTGTGGCATTTCTCTTGAATATTGGATTACAGAATCATCAGACAATTATACCTAAATTTAAACCCCCAAATAAAATTAGTTACAATCCTAAGAGCTTTTACCAAAAATGGTGTGTTTCACTAATCTCAGCTTACTTTCATGGAATTGCAATAAGTAATATAAATTTACCAGGACTCTTATACATAAAATACTTCACTTAACTTTGACTTGTTTTTTTTTTCTTCTCAAGTTCTTTCAAGTTTCTTTCTCTTAGAAATTATTTCTACATAAACTTGAAAATTTCCAGCAAGCCAGGTTCATTGTTTAGGAACTCTATAACCCAAATAAGCTTTTTTCCTGGGGCTGATGACTTTGTCCACACAGATGATTTCCCAGAACCTGACAAGTTTACAATTTAAGGGAAATCTACAGGGAACCCAGAGAAGGGGCTGATCTTGATGATATTCTTCTTCCAAACTGATGTAAAACATGTACTTTCTGGGTGGCAAGGCCCCTATTTTCAGTCTTAATTTAGTTTGTTTTGTCCTGACTGAATTTTTGTTATATCCCTTCTATGGGTACCTCCTTGGCAGGATATCTTTTTTGGATTCCTGAATAGTATTGTGCATTCTACATTGATATCTACCAGAGCAGACACAGTTTGTTTATTTTTAGGACACCAGTATATGGTAGCTGGCACATGGGGCCTCCAGTCCCCCTTCCCACCCATAGCCCTACATCAGAGATGTTGGCCATCTTCCTAAGGGAGAGGAGAGTTGAGGGTGTCCATCCTATCTGTCCTTAGAGCTGCTGTGGGCTATGCTCTTTGACATCACCACCCCTCTCCCAGGTTGGAATAGACTAGCCCTGAGGACTGTTCTGAATAGGCAGAACCAATCTGGATAAGGCTTTCACCTCGTTCCCTTCTTTCCACACCCAGTAATCAATGACCAATTTTAGGTTTTAATGTTAAAACAATAACCCCAAATAACTTAGTTAACCATCTTACAAATTTTCACAAGTGATAGCTAAATTGTTTTACTGTAGCTTCCTCTGAACCATAGGAAAAGTGGAAATACCCAGTTTTCTAAATGGCCATTACAAAACATTATAAGACAGGGTTAGCATGGCTGATAAAATAATATAACTGATAAAAAAAAGTTTACCAGTTTGAAACAATATAGAACAAACCCATTACTGATCAGGTGACTGCAATTCTGTTGAATGCATTTCCAAATTACGTAAAATAGAAAATCAAGCATCTCATCACCATTGGCTTTTGTATACTGGTCATATCTAATTAAGGAGCTAATCATGATAGTTAACATTTATGGTGTTTGCCCTCTGCCAGGCATTGTGTTAGGCACTTTGCACTCATGAAATAAACTGATATAACTTGTTGAAGGTCACCCAGTTAACACAGTTGTGATCTATATATTTCCCCAATTTGTTTTAGTGCCAAATAATGTAATAAACTCTGACTTATCTTAAACATCTAATTAGGAGAGACATATTTCACTTAAAAGGAGACCAGAATGAGTTCAGTTACTTGGATCTATGTTCTAAGTGGTATTACACAGAATCTGGGTTATGATTTTAGTACAGACTGTAGTATTTTATTTTACACAAATGTTATTTATTCAAAACACTTCATGTTATGGAGTCCATTATTTCTAGCCAATCCACTGTCAAGCCACACTTAAGAGTGTGTTTTAATTTAGTTCAAATCTAGATTCCACAATCTTGAAAGGAACCTAGAGCTCTCTATAACTTCTTATGAATAGGAATCTCTTATAATAATCAACCACAACTTAACTTTAGGTCGTAAGACTCCATAAATTCTAGGCAGATATTCCAGTCAAACTCAATTACCTTTGGCTATGTTCTTTCTCCTCTTTCATGAGCCAATCTCGTTCCAAAGTACAAGCCTTAAAACTTTCACTGACACAGCCCCCATACGTGTCTCTATAATCAGTGAATTTACTTTCTTCTCTTAAATCTAAGGGGAAATGGTTCCTCCCTTCTTCTTTTTTTTCCCCTTTGTTTGTCCTTTTACACCCCAGAACCTGGCTATAGTTCAGGAGAGAGAGAAAATTTTTTATTAGCAACTTTTTCTTTCCAAAAGTTTCCAAACCATTTGCTCTCATATCATCTGTCCCTGTGGTTAATGCAAACAGATTATACCTTTCTTTCCACCCATGCTCCTCTCATTCCTGCATACTTAAACTTTCTCACCTTTCCTTCTGTCTACTCATCCCTCTGGTACACTTTGATTAAAGCCTCTTTAAAACTGCACACATGTTATTTCTTTTTTATTCTGATCTTGCACTTCTCTTACCCTTCTCTGTTTGCCTTTACCAATCATGACCTAAATACTAAAATACTTTGTCTTTCCTGTCCAGCTGCTCCTCTGAGGCTGCTGCTATCAGGAAGGGAGGGAGGGAGAGGGAAAGAGAAAGAGACATTCCCCTTGTAATCCTGCTAGACTATGCCAGTTGTAAGGCCCAGAATTCCTCCAGCTGGGGGACCCTGTAGCTCTCCCCTCCAATAACTGTGTTGCCACAGCAGGGTATCTACCAATTTGTCCCCAGACTTCTGGACTAAGTCCCAAAGTCTTCTCTTCTATATGTTAGGTCAGATTGGAGGGTAATGTACCTCATTGAATTTGGTGGGGTCCTCAGAATAACCACCAAGTTTTTCTTTGGCCTGAGAAAGACTGGACGTGGAAGAGAGAACATGGACTCTAGTGGTTCCTCCCCTCCCATTGACCACCTTCCTCAAAGTTCATGGTTTCATGGGAATGGCTGTTAATTCAAAAGGTTGAGGCAGGGGAAGGAAGGGAGGGGGTCACACTTATTGTATTTGACGGGCTGAGGATTGGAGGGTGGGTGGAGGGAGAAACAAGATGGGGAAGTGATTCTGGGTCTGGGTAAGTGTGTATGGGGGGGAATTTTTGTAGGAGGCTCCAGTTACTGATAAGGATTACTTAGCTGGAGTGGGGGGTAGAGCCTCTGGGGCCAGAGGGGTGGAAAGGAAAGGATCTTTTAGGAGGTCTGGTACTTCTTCCTTCTTTCCCACCATAAATTTAGCTAAGAGCATTCTGCATTGTTACCATTGTGAAAGAGCCATGAAGGCCATATGGAACTCCTGTCCACTTCCCTTAATGGTAGCAGAGGATCAAGTTGCAAAATGGTGTTATAGTTGAGGGACATGGCAACAGGCCACTTTTCTTGGTTCTCTAAATTATTTTGAGGCCAGGCAATATTACAAAAGAATTCATGGCATCTCTTTTTGAGGTCCTGAAGATGAAGTTTCTTCCAATTCTGCAAAAGACAGCCCAGCAGCTAGTCCCATGGTGTGGAAGGGGACTGCCCCATTGTGTTGTAAACCCAGAACAACTCACCTTTCCTTCAAGCCATCTGCCTTCACATGCAGTGTCCCATGGGGAGGGGAAGAGGACAGAGTTCTCAGGCACAGCTTAGAACCTGCAGGGCACAGAGACCTACCGACTTACCCCTAGCGTATCTGGCTGGCTGCTTGAGAGCTGGTTGTAAAGGGAATGGACTTACCTTGTGTTGGAGAGAGCCAGGGTTGGAGACAATCCCTGTATAGGCCACCAAATTGGTGAAGTATAAGACATGTGTAGTGGTGTTGTCTTGAAAGAATTCAGATTCAGTCTATCTCCAACCCAGGCAAGAGCGTTTATTGGGGGTGATGCACCCTGTGGGTTCTTCTCCTTAAGGGAAATAGTAGCTGTAGCCCAGAGAAGTTAGGGGTGTTATTGAGGAAACATGCCCTGTGGGCAGGGAGATGAGGAAATCAGGGATAGACAGGCAAGGGGCAGTAACTCAGAGTTCTGCACGTATCCTGTTCAGACACATCATCATTTCATTGGCCAGCCCATTTGCCCAGGGCTGAAGAGCCCCTATTAATCTCATCAGTTCTGCTAAAAAAATGTTTAGTCTGACTGCTGTCCACTTGACATAGAGTGACAGAAAATAAAAGCACGTGTGCCCATGTATCAGTAGAGAAAGAACAAAGATGAACAGAATCATTTCTAGTTTCTTTTTTCTCCAAAGCTTTAAACTGCTTTCAAAAACTATTATTATATACGTACATTTTCACAGTTTATTCTACACTCCCCCATTTTCTAGAAATAGCTAAGAAGACATAAGCAAGCAGTTAAAATATTGAAGAAAGATGGTAATTCTTTTGAAAATGTTTGTTTTAAATATTCAAATAAGATGACTTAAAAAATTAATTTTGGTTCCAGCACAGCATTCAGCACTGTTAGGTGACAAGGATTTGTTACAAAGGAACACCTTGCCTTTTCCCAATCGCAGTCCCCAGTTCTTTACTTTTTATCATTCAGGTGTGTTAAATTTTACCAAGCATATCTGCCACTAACTTCTCTATTTAGAAAAAATACACTTAATTCAATAAAAACAAGAACAGACTCACTGAGAGTAAATAACCATAATAAAAGGCTATCTCTCGTGTGTGAGAAAATCAGTAATGTGCCTTCACGCTTAAAGGCAAGTAGCATGTTACACTCTCCCTTAGTATCCTCTGATGTTTTGCTAACAAGCACCAGAAATTCTCACAAAAGTGTCTCATGTCACTTTTCTAGCACTTGGAGTAAGAACTTAAAATAATCTCTCTTTCTACTCACCTGATATAATTCAACCTCTTTGTTCTAAAATCTGTTATGGTAGATTATTGTGATAGTGCTTCATGGTTTCCAAGGTCCTTTCCTCACAATAAACCTGTGAGGTAGGCAGTACAAGAGTTATTTCTTTTACATAAATTGAAAACGTACAAAAGATGCACAGATTGAACCTTCAAGAGGTTGTGACTTGTTTGTGGACACATAGCTAATTAAGTGTCTGAGAGGAGAATTCTAACCCATGTTTCCACATTCTAAATCATGGAATCTTGCTTAATAATTTTCTCTTTTGAATTTCTAGCAGAATTATATCTTTATAGATGAAAAAAAACAAATGTTATTTTTTCGTTTGAGATTTTTATCTGATTTTCTGAATAATAAGGAATAACATACTAGAAATAAAGCAGTTTAGATCATATAAGTATCTAAATAATTATATTTGGATTATATTTCCCTAAAAAAGTTTTATTTGTAGCCTTCTAGTAGCCAGATAACAAAACTATTATTTTAAAACTATAACAGTTTGTGGCTTAATAGAGAGCTGTCACAAGTTTCCAATATGGAAGGCTATTGAATTCTTCTATAGTAATATATTAGCTTCCTTCTACCACTGAAATTATAGGTTATCATCAAACTAAAGACTTTATTTTATAGTTGTGTATAGCAGATAAGTGCTATAAATACATAGATGACTTATTTAAAGTTATTATAATATTATGGTATCTTCCAGACATAACTTTTTTTTTTAAGAGGAAAAAATAGCAGTTTATTAAAAAAAAACAACTAAGTAACATACAAAAAAAAACTGTATCATATACAGTTTTCCACATCCTTTTCTAGTGTTTTTTTTTTAATTTGCTCATTTACTTTTAATTTACAAGATTCAGTTCCACAATCACTTGAGTTTCAGATTTTCTCCCCTCCCTTCCCCGCCCCCCATGATGGCGTGCAATCGTGTATAGGATCTGCCAATACTTTCACATTGTACAATAGTTTGGTCATATAGAAGGGCTGTAACCAATGAGTGATCACTGGGAAAAGAAAAAAAAAACCAGAGATAAAAGAGAACGATAACGAGTTTTGCTTCAGTCTCCATTTAAACTATAGTCTTTCTATATCTTTCTCTGAGTTTAGGTGTCTCCTTCCTTCTTGAGGCTTGTAGAGTCAGACATAACTTCTTTATTGCTTTCTCTGCTGACAGTCCAGAATTTCATGAGTTCTTACATTCATATGATTAGCACGACACTATACCTTATCTTCTGTTTTTGCTGTATAGTGTAACATTTTAATTATGCATGAGAGAATTCCTGGTGTGTAGAATGGAGAGCTGGCCATGGAATCTGGAAGGACTGATTTTAACTTCCACTACTTACACTTACTGTTTGACCCAAGGCAAGTCACTTAATCTCTCAGTGCCCTCAAGTAACTCTCCAAGACAGTTGATTTGCATAGATAAAAGAAGTTGCTTACCTTTACATACTAATGTAATCATACATTTGCTTTTTATGTAGTATGTGAGTGTGTGTGTATATATATTTAGTGTATCTTTTATATCTCATTTTTAATAATTGTTTAATGCAGTTAACTCTTTTGTGTCATGGACCCCTATGGTGAAACCATGTGTCCATCTCAGAATGTTATTAAATATATAAAATGAAATGCATAGGATTACAGAAGATAAATTATATTTAAATAGTTTTGTCAAATATTAAAAAAAAATTCAAGGATTTCAGGTTAAGAATCCTTGATTTAATATATGTTTTTCTTTCCTCTCCAATTAAATGGCAGTCTCTTCTGGGTAGAAACTGTTTTGTATTACCTTGATGCTATGGATTGCATCTAGAATATAGTACTAAGTAAGTAGGCACTTGAAAAATTCTTGTTGTTTGATGTTTTGATTTATTTCTTTTCTATAGATTAAAATAATTTCTATTTTATCTTCCATTTTTCTTGAAGGCTCTTCCTTCTTCCATGATTGTAGTAGCAGTTTACTGTCCAGTGATAGCTGCTATCTTCATTGTTCTGAAGATGGTCAATTACCGCCTGCACAGAGCACTTGATGAAGGAGAAGTTATAGAGAAGAGTGCTAATGAACTCATTGATCGGGGAACCAAACCTGAAAAAGACAGCTGTTCTACCAGGAGAAAAGATAGCAATGCACCTAGGTAAGGAAGCCTGCTTTTTCCATCCTGCATTGCTGAATCTTGTACACCTACCATAATTTATGGTTTTAGCTGTTAATATGGTTGACTAGAGTTAGTCTTTACAGTTTGTGGCTAGGAATAAATATAAGCTAACTTGTCTACATGGAGAGATTAGATCCACAATTGAGGTCTTCCTATAATGCATCTTAGAACAACATATCTACTTTTGATATCCTTGATCTTTTAATATTCTGGAAATTACTTGAGTCAAAAAACCCCTTTGAGAACATATGTAGGCAATACAGCATGATCCATAAATCTTCTGTAATAAATCAGTAATCTTCAATAATGAATTCAGTAATCTTCAGTAATATAAATGGTAATACCTTGGATCAGTTTACTCTCTGACTTTTTATTATTCCCTATACAATTTTCTGTCTTTTTGTACAATTAGATATGAAGAAGAAAAATGTAACCATTTCTGATTTTCAGCTAGGAAAGAATTTATAATCCATTGTACCTCACTGGACATTTGAAATCTCATTCCTGGAAACTGAATTTTAGTAGCAGAGGAATGAATGAATTATATATTTGGAAATTGTGTCCTTTGATATAGCCTCTTTGGTTGTTCTTAACTTTTTGAGTGAGAAAGTTGTCATACCTTCACTTGACCATACTTCTCCTTGGTGGTAAAGTGCTTGTAAAGGTGGTCAGGTGCCTAATTGTCTACAGTTATCCTTTCCATATTGTGACTTTCCCCATCATGGTTTCTCTATATTGTGGGTCAGCATAAGAAATAAAATGGGAGTTTTGGGGATGTTCTGTGGAAGCTCCAGATGGCATGTGAAGACCTGTAGATGACATAGAACCTATGACCAACTTCTTAACCCAGATTTTATAGTAAGGTACTGTAAAAACCCCATAAAAGAAAAAGAAAAAATTCAGACTTCTTCTCTGGTAGGAATGTAGAGTCAAAAAATTTTATGCAGGTTTTCCAGATTGTGGTGCGTCTCCCCCCAACTGTGTAACATGGAAGGGATAATTGTAGTTGTTCTGTTATGTAACTTAGGCCGGGATATGGTCCCATAGAGGTAAGGACTCAGTACTACTTGTATTCTGTTAGTTTTGGGAACAAACTTCTGCATTATGAGCAGATAATTTGAGAAGTAGTGAGAGTCTTGAAAATGAATGGAAGGTAGTCAGAAACGACCTCATTCAGATACTTGAAACTAGGTAGCACAAGTACATGTGTACCAACAGTGCCTATTTTAAAAAATATAATTGTAATTCACATTTTTTTACATAGTATATTCTGTAGTAGTTTTCAGATCAATATCTTATTTCCTTTAAAGCTATCATCATTGATTTATTTTCATTTTTATCAATGATCTGTTATGATTAATCTATTTCTGTAGCTCCAGAACTAAACATCAAAGAGAAGGGCAGACCCAAAGCACCAGAGAAGAGGAACATAGAGAACCATGAACCAATTTAGAAAATGTTGATTTATAATATTTGAGTAATTTAAAATTATGAAATTATTTCATATGCTAGTGTTTTAGAAATTAATTTAGTAATCCTATCCAAAAGAATTTTTTTAAGAAGTATAATTTAATTATTTGATCAGTTTTATGAGCATGTAGCAAAATTTTTAGTTAGTAAAGGGGTGGAGGGGTTTGGCTTATTTTCAAGAATAGTGAAGATTACAGCTAATTGTGAAGTGATCCAAATATAAGGACTCTGATGGCTTCTAATCAATAGTTGGTTTCTGTAAATTGGTGTTTCCTACAACTAGGTGCTTGCTTAAGCGTTGAATATGAAAAGGAAGAAATCTTAGGCTGATTTTTTTTTTTTGCCTTCTCCACTCATTAGTGGTTTTTCTAGTCTATTTTATTAGCAGCAGAAGCCAGAGGAATTAAAGAAAACAAAACCAAAAACCAAAAAAATGAGCAAACAAGATTTTTAACTAAAGGTACTTATTTTAGTCAGTTGCTGGAAAGATTCTTGTTAGGTTTGATTGTAGTATCCTATAGGATAGTCTAATCCAGTGTGAGCTGAAATAGGCTTTGTAGTATATTCAGTCCAACCCTCTCATTCTCTACGCAAGGAAACGGAGAGTCATAGAAGCCCAGTGGTGTTTTTTTCCCCATGATCACGCAATGAGGAGGTGTCAGAGGAAAAATTTGAACTCAAGGCTTCTAAGTTTAGCAGTCAGTGTGTTTGTTTTTGAAGTAATTTAATTGATTCGCTTTATAACTGAAGCTTTTAAACTTAAAACTAAAATAGTAATTGAATTTTTCTTTTAATTGTATTTTTTAGAAGGATTGAAGCATTGACAAAGTTACAGACTTCCTAAAATAGGACTAGAAATAGGTTGCAAGAATGTGGGGGAATAGATTGAATTTGGGGTCTGGATGAAATTGCTATTATTATCCTTGAGAAATTCAATGAATTTTTAAATTGTTTCAGAATTGGACTTGTTACATATTCAGCAATTTTTGGAACTTGGAAAATACATGGAGCATGAGCAGATTTTGATGATTCTTCAGTTAGAATAATATTAACTAATATTTTTTGATATTGGCTAATCAATTAAAAATTATGAATTAATCAAGAGTACAGATACACATTGTAAGTTGACAAGATTTTTGAGAACCTTAACTTTGGTGTATTCTAGATTTAAGAATTAGACTTTTGGGCCTCATGCAATTGAGTTGAGTTTTCTAAAGAAAGTATTACAATCATAACTTGATAAGATGCCTGCTTTGGAAATGTGTGAGAGCCAATATTGTTCCTTCTCCCTCTTCAGATAGTTAATACTTTTATATTCGTGAATAGTAGTAATATAAGCATTTATGCTGAATTTTCAAATGTTCTTTTTCTTCCAGATTTTATTGAGATTTGTAACTATTTACCCCAAAGGACTTAAATATAAGGTAGGAAGATTACTAGCACTTGGAAGAATCAGGAAAGGCTTCATGTAGAAGTTGCTTCTTCAGCTATGTCTTGAAGAAATAGAGGTATTTTATGAGGCAGATATGAAGAAGGAGTATTTATCAGATATGGGGTATGACAGGTACAAATGTACAGAAATAGGATATAAAACTATGTGTTTGAGGAACACAGAAAGGATAGTTCACTTAGATTGCAGAGTATAGGAAGAGAATGCATGCTGAGTATAATGAGGCTGAGAATTATAATGAAGCTACAACATAGTTGTGAAGGGCTTTAAAAATGAAGTAGAGGAGTTTATATTTTATCCTAGAGGCAGTAGGAAGCTGTTGGAGTTTGAGGAGGGATTTGTAAAGTCATTTTAAATACTGAGTGGGGGATAAATTAGAATGGGGAGAGAAATAAGCCAGGAAGACTAGTTAGGAAGCCATTGCAATAATCTAGGATTCTAGGTTGAGACATAACGAAGACCAGTATCGTGGTGATTCTTGTGTGAGTGGAGAGCAAAGGGATTAGATTTGAGATATGTTATAGAGATAGCAGTGACAAGATTTGGGTACATAGCTGTGAGAGAAAATATAACCCTGAGTTTAGAAACCAGAAAGATTGAAGGAATGGTGGTTCCATTAACAGAAATAAGGTAGTTTGAAAGAAAGGTGGATTTTGGAAAAAACTGAACGAATTCTGTTTTGGACATGTTGAATTTGAGATGCCTCTGAGACTGCCAGTTGGACATGCCAAATAGGTAGTTGGGACTGAAAGCTCAGGGAAGAGACTGGAGCTAGATAATTTGATTAGTAGAGATTTTTGGACCTATGAGTCACTAAAAGAGAAAATATAGAAAGATGTGCAGCTAGGTGGCAGAGTGGATAGAGTCAGAAATTTATGTGTATGTATATGTTTATATACATTTGTATTCCCTTGCCCTATCCTCATACTGAGAAAAGTTTCATCAATTACAATCGTCACTTTTCCATGTTATCATGTAAATAGTTCATCTTTGATAGGTACCTTATGATTTCTTTTCTGTGTTTATCTTCTCATGCTTCTTGTGTTGGAGTGTCAAACTTTCTTTTCAGTTCTGGTTTTTTCAGCAAGAATGTCTGAAAGTCCTCCACCTCATTGAATAACCATATTTTCCCCTGGAATACTATGCTCAATTTTGCTGGGTAGGTGATTCTTGGTTTTAATCCAAACTCCCTTGATCTCCGGAATATCATATTCCAGTCCCTTTGATCCCTTAATGTAGCAGCTGCTAGATCCTGGGTTATCCTAAT
>CM053589.1:76263612-76285688 GCA_028646515.1 Pseudochirops corinnae
GGGAGGGGAGAAAATCTGAAACCCAAGTGATTGTGGAACTGAATCTTGTAAATTAAAAGTAAATGAGTAAATAAAAAATAAATTTAAAAAAAAAAAAAAAGTAGTGGAGGGTAGGGGAGAGCATAGCTAGGTAGCCAGTAGATGGAGCTTGGGCCTGGAACCAGGAAGACTTGAGTTCAAATCCAGCCCCAGACACTTTATAGTTATGTCACCCTGAGCAAGTCACTTCTGTTTGCATAGGTTTCCTCAACTGTAAAAGGGGAATAATAATACGACACCTTCCTCCCAGGATTGTTGTGAGGATAAAACAAGATAATATTTGAGAAGTGCTTAGAACAGTAGCTGGCACATGTTGTTCAGTTGTGTCGGACTCTCTGTGACCCCATGGACCATGGTACACCAGTACTGTCCATGGGATTTTCCTGGCAAAGATACTGGAGTAGCTTGCCATTTCCTCCTCCAGTGGATTAAGGCAAACAGAGGTTAAGTGATTTGCTCAGAGTAACACTGCTAGTATATGGCTGAGGCTAGATTTGAACTCAGATCTTCCTAACTCCAAACCCAGATTTGCCTGGCATATAGCAGGCACTTTATACATGTTTATTCCCTATTTGTTTGCCTGGCATATAGCAGACACTTTACAAATGTTTATTCCCTTCCTTTTCCCTTTCCCCTAGGAGAGCACTAAACTGAAGAGACTGGAAAAGGTTTCATGAAGAAGGTAAGCCCTTGAAGGGAGCTAGAAATTCAATACGGTACTACTGAGACATCATTGTGAGGCATCAGGTAAACAGCAGTATACTATCCAGTGGTAAAAGCACCAATTAGGAGCCGCAAAATCTTGCACTCAAAACTAAGTTCAGCAACTTGTTGCCTGTGTACTCTGTGCATAGCACAGTGACGAGCACAGGAGGTGCCAAATAAATGTTTGTTGACTGATTCTGTGACTTACGAGCAAGTCACAGAATCGCTTCTGCATCTGGTTCCTCATCTACAAAACAAGGGCACGGAAGCCAGATGATATCTCAGGTCTTATCACTTAAAACTCTTTAATCCTTTTGATACGAACCGATTTCCCACCACAAGTCTGATGCCTGTGCCCTTTAGTTAGCTTTCATGCTCTTTTTCATGGCTAAAAATGACAGCCTTGACCCCAACTTGAAATCCTACAATTGCATGAACCTAGAAGCAAGGAGTAGACATGAGTGTATGAATAGAGTAGTGTAAATCAATTTCTTCTACTAGTAAACCAATTCAAAGTATATAACTGTAATGGTAAGGGAATTTGAAGATCTTCCCTGCCCCTTAATGGGCCTCACTTGGAGCCCAACAAGAGAAGCTTGCTTAGGGGAGGCTTGTTTTTCAGGAAGTCACATACCTTTTGTTACTTTGTAATTAGGCAGTGGGTCATGACCCTGGAAAAGGCTCTATATATACCCTGAGGTGAGATTTTGCTTTGGGGCTCACTTCTGAGAAAAGTTGTATGATTTGGCCAGATGAGATTCAGTGTAGCCACTGAGCCCCCGGCTTTGAAAACCCAGATGTTGGTGCTTCTCTCTCTGGTAGCTGACTACGTATGTACGTAATGGTCAGACAGCTAGAAGCCCTATCTGTTGAACTGTGTTATTTTCTCTGTCTGTACTTTTTGTCTGCTTGTAATTTTTGTTTGTATTTTCTGAAGTTCAGGGTGCTGACTTTTTCCCCTGAACTAAGTGAATGATAACTATGTTTGATTAAAGTAAGATTTTTACCCCTTCTGAGTTGCTTTCCTTTAGAAAAATGGATCAAAGAACCTGTGCTAGCAGCCATTCTAGGTATACTAGGGTGCTTGCTGATACAATGACCATGAATTAATAGCATCCTCTTCAGGTGCCTCAGTAGCACCATGCTAACTGCAGACACAATGGATAGAGTGCTGGTCCTGGAGTCAGGAAAACTCATCTTCCTGAGTTCAAATCCAGTCTAAGACACCTATTTGCTGTGTGATCCTGGGCAAATTATTTAACCCTATTTGCCTCAGTTTCTTTATCTGTAAAATGAACTGGAAAAGGAAATGTCAAACCACTCCAGGATCTCTGCCAAGAAAACCTCAAATGAGGTCAAAGAGAGTTGGACATGACTGAAAAACAACTGGACGACAACTGTAGACCAAAATGTGACAGGGGCATGCTCTAACTATTGATCACAAGATATGAGCTTTGTGATGGAATCACAAACAAAAATCATAGGCATAGTCCTGATTCCTTTTGTCTTAGAAACTCTTTCTTCACTAGCCTGTTCTTCACTGACACATTTTCTACCCCATATCTACCCCAGTTACTTTCCCTTCCTTTTACAGGTTTGGGGTAAGAAGTTCAGGCATGGGAAGTGACACCTTGATGTAGCTACTGTGGCTAATGTATGCCCTAGTTAATTTTGTTACAGCCTCCCATTTTTACTCTGTAAATAGTTTATTTTGTTTCTTATCTCTAGCAAAGTGCTGAGTTTGGTTTTCTTATCCTTTCTATCACTCTCTTTCTTGGGCTGTATAAACCGTTCAAACTTAAGGTTATGATTATTAGGCTTGTGTTTTCCTCAATATAGTATTCATTTCTGTAGATTCACACTATCAAGCAATGCTGTCTGTATTCAACACTTCTGAGCAATTTTCTTGTATTATTTTCTGATAGTCATGCTTCTTGATTTATCATGTCCTTAGAGACCTATGATCTTTAAGTTATATCTTGACAGCCTATCTTTGAGGCCAGTCACTTTGACTTTTATGGAATTCGTGTGTTCCTTTAAAGTTACTGCCCTTTAGTTCTCTTCATCCTAATTTACTTTCACTTTAGTGTTTTTATGTTCCAAATATTTATTCTCTCGTTCATAATCTCTGACTCTTTGGATGGATTCTCTATCATGCTTTTTCATTTTTTTGTTTTCTTTAATTCTGAATAGAGAGTTCTGATTTCTGACCTAATTTCACTGCTAATATCTTCTTTTAGGTGAGGCAGCATGACATGTAGTTGGAAAAAAAATACTATTTTTTAAAAAAGAAAATTACATATTAGAGAGAGAGAAAGAGAAAGAGAGAGAGTGTGTTCCCCCAGTATAGCACAGAGGATAGGGAGTCAATGTTAGAGCCAGGATGAACAGGATTCAAGACCTGAGTCTGATACCTGATTCTGGCCTATCTTATGTGACCTTCACAAATCACCAAATTTCTTAGTGCTCTAGGCAACTCTAAGGAATTTTCTTTTTCATTGAAGAATTTTAAATTTTTCCTTTATAGCAGTGGTTCTCAACCTTCCTAATGTCACGACCCTTTAATACAGTTCCTCATGTTGTGGTGACCCCCCAACCATAAAATTACTTTCGTTGCTACTTCATAACTGTAATTTTGCTACTGTTATGAATCATAATGTAAATATCTGATATGCAGGATGTATTTTCATTGTTACAAATTGAACATAACCCACAGGTTGCGAACCGCTGCTTTATAAGTATAATGTTTTTTCACTGTGGCCTGGCCTCTCTTTGAATTTTTACTCATCTTTCCATCTTTTTTGAATGAGTGTCTCTGTTAGTTTCTTTGCTTAAGAGCTTAGGGTTATATTCAGGCTTTATTCGGGTCTTTCAGTCTTTCAATGTTTCTCTCGAACTCCCATGAGATCTCAGGTTTCCCTCCTTACTCTTTGTTCTTTACCCCTCTTACTGTTACTAAGACCCCTGAGGCTGAGTCTCCTCAGCCTTGTCATAAGGGCCTCATCCAGTTTCCTGTCCAGAGTAAACTCTATGGAGAGAAAATTAAACTTGGCTATGCTTCTAGTCTTGATTCCTTCAGACTTAGAAGCTCTTTCTTCACTTGCCAGCTCTTCACTGACACATTTTATGCCCCATGTCTACCCCAGTTACTTTCCCTTCCTCTCACAGGTTTGGGGTAAAGAGAAGTTCAGGAAGATGTGTAGGCTAAGTCATTGTATGAGATGATGACACGAAATGAACTTTATCCAAAGCACAAACCTATGGAGTTATTCACATTCACTACTCTTGAAACATGGTACAGATTGGGGATGGGGATGGGAATGGTAACATAGAGTTTTAAATATTTCAGTTGGTCAATACTATTTCATGAGGTTTGTACCATTTAGTATGATTCTGTGCTCTTACCTTGTTACTGAATAGCTGGTACTTAATTCCTTTTCCTAAGGTTGTTTTTTTTTTTAAATTGGAGAATGAATTAAACCTGAGAGGCCCCATACTTGTCAGATTTGACACAAATGAGAACTAAAGCAATGGTCTCTCAACACTCCTTTTGGTTGTTCCTGAGAGGGTTCAGTTGCCTAAGTATTCAAGGAGATATGAAACTGAAAGTTGTATGCATCTTCCTAATGGCTCTCTCTTCCTCATGAAATCATGCTAGAAGGTCCTAGTAATAATGTGTAAGAAAATGAAGATTCAGAAATGAGGAGCAGACAGACTTCATGATTACCTGGAGAGACTTATATAAACTGATGCTGAGCAAGAAGAGCAGGTACCAGGAGAAATTTGTACACAATCACAGACACAATGTATGTGTGACGACGAACTTCAATAGACTGGGCTCCTCCCAGCAATGCAAGGTTATAGGACAACTCCAAAAGACTTACGATTGAAGGAGATACCTATATCCAGAGAAAGAGCTGCAGAGTCTGAATGCAGATTGAAGCAAACGACTTGCTCTGTTTCTTTTACTTGTTTTGTTTTGTTTCCTCTTTCCCACTGATCATTTCATCAGTTACAATCCTTCTTTACAACCTGACTAATGATTAATGGGAAGATATTTGTAGATCCTGTATCCAAGTGCATGTCACCATGATTGGGGCGGGGGGAGAGGGAGAGTGAGAAAATCTGAAAATAAAGGGACTGTGAAATTGAATCTTGTAAACTAAAAGTAAATAAACCAATTTAATTTTTAAAAAATAAAATTTAATTAAATTTAAAAAAAAAGAAAATGAAGATTCACCTAGAATACCAGTACTCTCTTCTAAACTCCTTTTGCAGTTGTTTTTTAATTATACGACCCTTTGTGACCTGTTTTGGGTTTTTATGGGCAAAAATACTGGAGTGGTTTGCCACTTCCTTCTCCAGATTATTTTACAGATGAGAAAAGTGAGGCAAACAGGACTAAGTGACTTTCCCAGAGTAACAAAGCCAGTAAGTATCAGAGGTCAAATCTGAAGTCAGGTCTTTCTGACTCCTGGCATTCTATCCACTGCACCACCTAGGTGCCCCATACTCCTTTTATCCCCCTCAAATTCTACCTGCCACGTAAGTCCAGCGCCAACTGGGCAATTGTCAAAAACACAGGCATTAAAGCAAGCATGGTGCTCTGTGTCTTAAGGATTTTTCCCAATTTACAGCCTTGTTTTCCTGCTTAAACTTTTCCTGTGCTACAGATCACAGGGCAGTTACTAATTCTGACTTCATGTACACAACTGAAAGCTAGCAGCCACAGCAGAACCTGGTCAAGGCCTACCATAGAGAGATGTACAGAAAAGAAATACTCTGCCTTACTGCTGATGGCATGATGTACTATTTAAACCCAAAAGGCCATTATCCTCTCCCCCACTGGCCTGAGGAGTAAATAGTGTTTTCAGGATTAAAATAAGAAAGAAGGGCGTCGCCTTCTGCCCCATGAGTTCATCTTCATCTCTCTCCAGTCTTCCTAAAATACACCTGAACTTTAAAATAAAGTTTGGTATCTTATATCATTTGCTGTCTTGACTGAATTTTTCCCAAATAGCACAGTTGGAGCCCAAGCTCTACTCTTGGCCGCACATACTTGGCCCCAGTAGGAAACAGAAACCAAAGGTCCTGGGCATTTCTTTGCCTTAGAAGTCTTGTGGCAGGCAACCTCTGAGTAGCCCTTGTCTTCTTAAAGAGCCATTCTTCAAATCCCTCTCCTCCTCTCTTCCCTCTTCAATTGCCAACACAGGATGAGAGAGATGATCTGCCAAATGCCTATTAAAGTGTTTTCCAGCTGTGCCCCAAAGAAACCACAACTATACCTCTGCAGAACATGAAAACCTCACCACTAAAAAGTAGCACAGGAACATCGGTTTCCATTAGCCTCTCCCCAGACCTTTGGTGTCTCCTCCACAATGAACAGTTCACTCCCCTGGGGGATGGAGGCCTCCTGCTCACATCTCTTTCCTCTATGGAATCCATCCAATGATGCTAACGTCATTTTAGAACTTCTCAGAATATCTGCCCAGCCTTTATTTCTTTGGACTCAGTCAACCCAACATTCCTCTTATGGAGTATAGACAGTAGCATCACACATACATCTGCCCCCCCTTTCATCTGCTGCTGCCAGGAAAGGAAATGCTATTGGTCATGACTAAAAGGGTGGTGGAAGGAGGGGAGGGGAGGAGACCTGCCTCTTCTCAGGAAAATAAAAAGATCCTGAATCAGCATGGCTCCCCTTACAGTGCTGCCTACCTCCCTGCTGGGCCCATCATCTTGATCTGGGATGGTTTCCTTTTGAGCCAAAAGCTCCTCCTGTCCTCTCCCTCAAAATATTGTCTTCATTTCCCTGGGCCTCAGTTTCTTTATCAACAAAATTAAGGAAGCTGAACTAGCTGATCATCTAATTCTAAATATGAGATCCTATTTCAGTGACAGTCTGTACCAACCACGCCATCCTTTTTTTCATCCAGGGTTGTTGTGATTTCATTGGTGGCATATCTGTCCCATGAGACTTAGTGAGCATTCTGATAGTATAGATCCTTAGTACTAGGGTACATTGTTGGGGCGGATATAGGAAAATTACTATGACATTAAAAAAAAAAAGACTTAAAAATTTAATTTTAAAAAGTATATGCCAAGAGTATGATGAGAGAACACGTAGTGCAATGTATAGAGTGCTAGACATAGAGTCAGAAAGAGCTGAATTCAAGTTTGTCTTGTGATACTTAATGGTTGAGTTACCATGGACAAATCGGTTAACCTCTCAATAACCCCAGGAAACTATATAAGACCGTAAGTTATAGGTAAGATGCTTATTTGGGTCAGTGAAGGGAGTTTTCATATCAGGAGTCCCTATACTGAAAGAATAAAAGGGAAGGGGAAAGGGGAAAGAAAAAGGAGGAAAGAGAGATGGGAGAAAGAAAAGGAGGGAGGAGAGAAAAAGTCAAGCCCTTTTTTTTTATTTCTTCTTCCTTTCCTTTCCTTTCCTCTCCTCTCCTCTCCCTCTCCTTTCCTCTCCTTTCTTCTCCTTTCCTCTCCTCTCCTCTCCTCTCCTCTCCTTTCTTCTCCTCTCCTTTCCTTTTCTTTCCTTCCTTTCCTTTCCTTTCCTTTTACCTTCCCTTTCCCTTCCCTTCTCTTTCCTTTCCTTTTCCTTTCCTTTCCCCTTCCCTTCCTTTCCCTTTCCTTTCCTTTTCTCAAAACTGATCTTCATACTCTTTCCAATACTCAGTATCATTCCCTTGACTTTAGGAATTGAAGTCTTATAAGCCTATGAGTTTGTGTTCTGAAGATGAACTGTCTGATTAGTTCCCCTAATGGCAATTCACTAGTCAGCTTACCCAGGTAATCCCTTAGAGGGGACCCCATTCCCTTTCCCAGCTAGTGAAAATCAATGATTAGGTGTCATAGTAAAGACAGCCCTGCTGAAATGAGCAAGCCAGGAAAGAAACAAGCAATTATTAAGCATCTACTGCACTAAACACTTTATAAAAATTATCTCATTTAATCCTTACAACAGCCCTGGGAGGTAAGTGCTATTATTATCATCTCCATTTTACAGATGAGGAAACTGAGGCAGACATAGGTGACTTTTCCAAGGTCATACAACTATTAAGTGTCCAAGGCAGGATTTGAACTCAGGTCTTTCTGATTCCAGGTCCAGGTCTCTTAGCCACTAAAGATAGAAGGCACCTGAGGTCCTCTCTACCATGTATTAATCCTCAGTATACTTCCAATAATTCACAGTCATGGCATCATGAAGGAAATTATAGCTGGAAACCTTGTAGGAAGATGAAAAGACTTTCTCAAAAAGTTATGAAGGTATCCTCATGATAGTTTTAAGGAGGCTGTTTTGCTGGTCAAATTTACCTTGAAATGAATTTTAAAACAATTTTGCAATCTGCCTTCTGGCATGACTCAGAGGTATTCAAGGTTGAGTCTTTGCTATAGTAGGTTTCTACGTGCAGTCCCTAATCGAATGATTAATCATTAGAAACTGGATAAGTGTTCACTAGGTGCCGGCACTCTTAAGTGCTGGGTGGGCATATAAGGAAAGAGCAAAACCAGTTTCTGCCTCAAAAAGGTTACATTCTAATGTGAGGGGTGGGAGATAACAACGTATGCTGGGCATCTTATATCAACAGCAGAAATCATAAATCTTCTGTTTCCAATGTAGATGTAACTGCTAAAGAGATCTTTGGAAGTCTAATGAAAATGCTGAACTCTACTCATCATCATCATCATCATCTAATAATGATTGCTATCATTTATACAGCACTTTAAAGTTTGCAGGCGCTTTACAAATATTTCCTTTGATCCTCACAATAACCTGGGGAGGTAGGTGCTATTATTATCATCATCCCCATTTTACAGATGAAACTGAAGCAGGCAGGAGTTAAATGACTTGTCCAGGGTCACACAGCTCGCAAGTGTCTGAGGCCGCATTTGAACAGTGACATTCAGTTCCATAGTGTCCCAGGTTCACTTTAAAGTTTATTCCTTGTGGTCATAACTAGAAGGTTCTTAACTAGGGTCTCTTCAGACAGATTCTGCACAGTGCAAAACCATTCGTCCCCATTCAACCACAGCAGCAGACCATTCATCTTGGAGAGCAGGACGAGAAAGACCAAACTCATTGGTGAACACACATCTTATGGAGACACTAACCCAGCAGCAAATCCAGGGACCACTCAGATTGTCACAGTCAAGTTCAAGTGACCAATAACAAGGCAGCACTTGATCTATTAAATAACAGATACAGGATTAAAAACCATAAATCACCTTCTGTTCTCATTGTGCAATACAGTACAGAAGGATGGCAGCCAGAGGGTTTTGGTGGATAGAATGCTGGGTCAGAAGTCAGGAAGGACTGAGTTCAAAGCCTGCCTCAGACATTTACCAGCTGTGTGGCCCTGGACAAGTCATTTAACTTCTGCTTGTCTCCATTTCCTCATCTGTAAAATGAAGATAATAACAGCACCTGCTTCTGTGCCACCTAGATGCCCCTTAAATGTTAGTTATTATTTTAATTATTAATTAGTGTGACTCCCCCAAGAAGGATGTCCCAAGGCTAAATTTTCTACAGGATTAATGGATAGGATCTTCCCACAGCAATTTTGTCTATGTTACCAGATGATCCTCACTTTAAGACTTCAACTTTTAAGATTCTGAAATTAGGGACGGCTAGGTGGCACAGTGAATAGAGCACTGGCCCTAGAGTCAGGATGACCTGAGTTCAAATCCGACCTCAGACACTTGGCACAAAAAACTAGCCATGTGATCTTGGGCAAGTCACTTAACCCCAATTGCCCTACCTTCCCCCCTCCAAAACAAAAAGAAGAAGAAGATGATTCTATAATTAGACAACAGTCCCATTATAAAAAACTCTCGACAGAAGTCTTGGTTACAGAATTCTCACAATAATAGATAGTGCAACTGTGGAAAAAACAGGCAACCCTCAAACCATTTATTATACTCCAGTTTCTTACCCTTTAATCTATGAATTAAAAAAAATAGTTTAGTGTTTTTCAGAACAATTAGTTTATTTATTAATGCTATCTATTTTATTTTATGCACTTAAAAAATTATTCTAAGAGGTCCATGGGCTTTACCAGACTGTCAAAGAAGTCCACAACACACACAAAAATGTTAAGAATCCCTACAGACTCCAGCAAAGCCATTGAGAAAATAAGACTCTGCAGCCACTTCTCCACCTCCAGAGGTACTGAATAAAGAAATCTCTTTACAATTAAGGTGCACATCAAATACTAGATGACTGTTGTGGAGAGAACTCTTGTGCTGGTGGTGCTGGTGCTGGTGCCGTAGTGCTGCTGGAGGTGCTACTGTGGTGCTGGTAGTGGTGGTACTGGTGGTAGTATTGGTGGTACTGGTGCTGGTGGTGGTGGTGCTGGAGGTGCTGGTGGTGGTAGTGCTGGTGCTGGTGGTGGTGCTGGTGGTGCTGAAGGTGATGCTGGAGGTGGTAGTGATGCTAGTGGTGCTGGGGGTGGTGCTGATGCCGGTGGTAATGCTGGAGGTGGTGGTAGTGCTGGTGGTGCTGGGGGTGGTGCCAGTGGTGGTACTGGAGGTGGTGGTGGTACCGGTGATGGTGCTAGAGGTGGTGGTGGTACCAGTGATGGTGCTGGAAGTGGTGGTGTGCCGATGATGGTGCTGGAGGTGGTGGGTGCCAGTGATGGTGCTGGAGGTGGTGCTGGAGGTGGTGGTGGTGCTGGAGGTGGTGGTGGTGCCAGTGATGGTGCTGGAGGTTGTGGTGTGCCAGTGAAGGTACTGGAGGTGGTGGTGGTGCCAGTGATGGTGCTGGAGGTGGTGGTGGTGCCAGGGGTGGTGTTGGAGGTGCTGGTGGTGCCGGTGGTGGTGCTGGAGGTGGTGGTGGTACCGGTGGTGGTGCTGGAGGTGGTGGTGGTGCCGGTGGTGATGCTGGAGATGGTGGTGGTGCCGATGGTGGTACTGGAGGTGGTGGTGGTACTGGTGATGGTGCTAGAGGTGGTGGTGGTGCCAGTGATGGTGCTGGAAGTGGTGGGTGCCAGTGATGGTGCTGGAGGTGGTGCTGGTGGTGGTGCTGGAGGTGGTGGTGGTGCCGGTGGTGATGCTGGAGGTGGTAGTGGTGGTGGAGGCTGTCAGTTTGTTTTTGTTGTTGTTGTTCGTCCTTCATTTTCAAATAGAACCAATGACATCATGAGGTGATGTCTTAACTCACGCATGAATTGGATTTAAGTGAGGCAAAACAAAAGTGTTAGCCTCTACAATTTGTCATCAAAGTCTAGCAACAAGACAAAAGTCAAGACAACTAGTGATGGCCCAAGATGCAGTGGACGACCTTGACATCTCTGATGTCTGACCAAGCTCTAAGTACTCCATCTGCTTCAGCCACTTCATGGCCAATGGAATAAATTGTTCTCATCCACCCATTCCACCAGGGGAACATCAGTCAATTAAGAGTGCTATTTGGCCTTCTGCCAAAAAAAGACTTGGGCAGCTAGATGGCACAGTGGAGCGCCGGGCATGGAGTCAGAAAGATTCATCTTCCTGAATGACACTTACTAGCTGTGTGATCCTGGGCAAGTCACTTAACCCTGTTTGCCTTAGTCATCTGTAAAATGAGGCAGAGAAGGAAATGGAAAACCATTCCATTATCTTCCAAGAAAAGTCCAAAAAGGGTCATGAAAAATTGGACACAACTGAAACAATTAAACAACAATAAAAGCTGGATCCAATCATAACCATACAAATGAACATAAGTGTAAGGTATTGAAGGGTACTGGAAGCTATGGCTTAGAGAGCCCAGGCATCCTCTCAGTCAGTGCTAAAATCACTCAGGGTCATAGGTCTCTGATCGGTGGTGATAATGCCACCTTAAATTGGTGGAACCATCCTTCCAGGTCAGTTAAAATCAAGAAGATACTGTCTTTTGATACTACTCATTTAGAAAGCCTTATGGGTATTCCTATCCCCCAACTCTAAGACTTTAGGACACAGTATTTCATAATCCCCAAAACACAAATTACCTAGGGGAAAAAAAAAACTCCTCATTTAACAAACAACAACAACCCAAAAGCAGTTTACCAAAAATTAGGTCTAGACCAATATCTTACACCATATACCAGTATAAATTCAAGGCAGATACATGACCTGAATATTTAAGCTCAAACCATAAAAAAAAAAAATTGGAAGAAAACCAGGATCAGGTCCCTTTCACAACTTGTTAAATAAACAAGGGAAAGAGGTGATTATAAAAGATGAAATAGCTAGATTTAATTACATGTGTAGTGCCCTTTGGAGGCAGAGCTAAAGACAGAACAAATCTCCAGGGACTGGCATCATGGACCCCTGGGATTTGAAGTCCTATGTTTTGAAGGACAGTCTCCTTTTGGCCCAGAAAAGACAGAAGGCAGTCTGGACTAGACTGGAAAGGATTATGCAACTCCAAGGGAAGCTTGAACAGGTTGGGAGAGAACAAAAACGAAAGAAATGGGGACAGAATAGGGGATTGGCTTGGTAGCAGGAGAGCCAAGAGATTGCTATAGCAATTAAGACTGTATATTCAAGAGACTGAAGGCAGTCAGCCTTCCCTTCCTGCTTTATAACAAGGAACACTGACTATGGTTGTTGTGAGGTGCCTTGTCCCTCTGTGAGAATTCATCTCTTTCTTATCTCCTCCACATGTCTGATCATCATCGGACTTCTGTTAACAATTGGCTTCCCTGTTATGTTCTAAAATGTTCTTTTATTCTGATTTTGTTTCTCTTCACATACCACACCTATAGTTGTACTTTGGTAAAGTTCAGTTAACACAAATGCAGAATCCTTGAACTATTTGGCTTCACAGAATTCAAGGGTCTAAGAAGTTACCTTCTATCTTGGAGGCTAGGAGCTACCTTGGTACATGACATGGGGCATGATTTTATTAATAATTCAATATATTTCCCATAAGCAGGATTGTAAACAGAATCTGGGTCTCTTCTTTTGCCTCTAGAACACATGTGGCCCTCTAAGTCCTCAAGTACGACCTTTTGACCAAATCCAAAAACACCCCCTAATAAAAGGATTTGTTCTATAAAACTTGGACTCAGTCAAAAGGCTTTATCCAAGGACCTAGAAGGCTACGTGTGGTCTCAAGGCCACAGGTTCCCCACCCCTGCTCTATTGCTGTATTATAAGCATGGCTAAATCCCCAATCCCAAGGAGGTAAGGGCAGGGAAGGAAAGCACAGCCTTGGGCCTTTTAGGCAAAAAAGTCTCAACATTTCCCTTCCAGGAGGGGGAAAGAAAAGTCAGTCATAAGAATGGAAAGTTCCACCTCCCACCAGTCTAAGGGGAAGGGACAGGCATGATCTAGAGAAGGATCCTTTCCACTCCTTTCCCTGGAAAAGGGAGTGAGAATCAAGTTCGAAGCCAGCCTGCTTTTCTCTCTACCATGATAGCTGCTGATTACACATGAAATTGAAAAGGTTTTGCATGAACAAAAGTAATGCAATTAAGTTAAGGAGGACTTCGCTCAATGGAGAAAAGACCATTATATCAAATGTTTCTGTAAAGGTTTACAAGTTGTGCACAACAACAGAGATAGACATTAGCAACTAATGAAATATGTAAGACAAAAGCCGAAGGACACAAACAAATAGTTCTCAAACTAGGAATTGCAAACTGTTAGTAACCCTATGAGAGAAGAAGTCAAATCACTAGTAATAGGAGAAATGCACATCAGCATAACTCTTCAGTTTCACCTCATTCCCAGGAAATTAGCCAAGATGACAAGAAAACAGGTGGAAAGACTGACACAGTAATTCCGTACTGATGAATCTACAAAGAGGTCTGTATATTCTGTAAAGGTGTTTAGAATTGTGCAAAGAAAGTGACTAACATCCCTATACTCCTCTTTTGACTCAGAGATTTCACATCACAACATATGCCTTAAGGAGATCAATGACAAAAAGAAAGGCCCTATAGACACCAAAATATTGATAGCAGCGCTTTTTAGGGTGGCAAAGAATAGGAAGTGAAGTGGGTACCTCTTAACTGTGGAATGGCTAAACAAATTATAACACATTCATGTAATGCTGAACTGCAAGAAAAATATAAGATAAATACAAAGAAGCACAAAAATATATATGAACTGATGCAGAGTGAAGTAATATAAATTATTCTAGGAAAATAATTATATTTATATAATATATAGGAAAATATTATAGGAAAATAATATGCACAATGGTTATAACAACAAAACAACCAAAATTGAATTCTACAAAATGATCATGACTACAAAGAAGACATATGGGTCTTCTTCAAATTTTTGCAGAAATGAAGGACTATGGATATGGAATATAGCCTATGTCAAGTTTTTTTATTTGGCTAGCTTTGCTGAGCTCTTTCTCTTCCCTCCACTCCCTGCCCCTTTTATTCTTTGTTATAAAGGATGGCTTTCTAAGAGGGCAAGGAGAGAATACATTAGGAAATCCAGATGATATAAAAACAAAAGTAGAAATAAAATTTAATTTGAAATTTCACAGTCCAAGTCTTTACTAGGGATTACAGGAACCTAAACCATAGGACTGCAGTGGAATGGGAATGGAGGGTGATTGCTGTCAGGGTCTCTTGAATCCAACCAATTATCATACCTAGTGATGGGAGAATGATCCTTGATACTGATGGGCTGTGTAGAACAACCTCTAGCTCCAGGATTGACTCTGAAGCTGAGCCTCCAATGGATCATCATTTAGATTACAGACCAGACCCATGTTATATTCCTTCCCCATTTATCCAGCATCACGTTGTTTATCATCAATTAACTAAGCCAGAACACCACTGGTCTTGATATTCACATTGATTGCACTATTTCGGCTAGTTAATGGTGAACAAATATTTCTTCAGTCATGGACTCCATCCCACCTGGAATATACAACCTATTCCAGGGAGACAAGTTTTTCCATTGCTCAGTTGCAGCTTGTGAGTGCCAATGAAGGTATGTACAGACTTTTAAACAAACCTCTCCCCCATAACCAAGCAACTCTCTGAATCCAGACAGTTCTCTGTTGCATTCTCTCTCTGTGGAATGATTTAACAAAGCTTGAATCCAAGTGTGGTCAATATACCCATTCACAGCCTCAGTTAATGCAGGGTGCCCAGTGATTTCTCTACACATCTATAACTGTGCTGCAAAGCCTAAAGTTTCACATTTGTAGCATCCTAGACAATAAGCCATGCAGAAGCCATTATCAAGTGCTTGAGGTTGGAGTGCATTGCTAGATTCTCCACAATACTGTGTACAGGCTCTACCATGGTCAGATTCTTGCCTCCTCTTGTGGCATGTACCTGGCATGCAGTATGAAATTAATAAATGCCTGTTGATTGACATCGTCCAGATTTGGAAACAGTCTCTTGTACACACATTGTTCCAGGTGCTTCTGGATTTCTTAGGGAATCCCCTTTGTCTCAAGAGACACATAATTTGGGCACTCTGAAATTTAGACAAAGGTCAATTCCTGTAGCTTTGTTTTGTTTGTATGTGGGGGGGGGGCCTCCCCAAATCTATATTTCTAGATTTGATTGCAACTTGAGTAGTTCATTTTTAAAAATTAATTTTTAAGTTGATAAGTATATTTTTTCTCTCATTTCCACTTCCCCTAAACACTGAAGACAAAAGAAATAAAGAAAAACAAAACTCCTGTAACAAAATGTTCAAAAATGTGTGTCACCAATGGAACCAATCCATTCCAGAGAACTCCTGATGAAACAGGCTCTACACCTTCAAATAGAGAACTGATGTGAGTGTGTGGACTGAAGCATATTTTTTTTGGAACATGGCTAATGAGGGAATTTGTTTTGCTTGACCATTTGTAATAGGTTTTGTTTTTCTTGCTTTCTCAAGGAGTAGAAGATGAAAATTAAGAACTGAAAATAAAACTGAATTAAAAAAAAATATGTCTCGGAGCAGCTAGGTGGCACAGGGAATAGAGCACTGGCCCTGGAGTCAGGCGGACCTGAGTTCAAATCCTGCCTCAGAGACTAAACACTTAACCCCAATTGCCCTGCCTTCCCCCCTCCAAAATGCAAAAAAAAAAAAGTCTCTACTCCCTCTCTCTTAGGAGTTGGGTAGTATCCATTCTGATATATAATTGTAATGGAATATTATTGTGCCACACAACAAAACAAAGCTTGAGCCTCCATTTTATTGATAAATAAAGGTATGGCTTAATTTAATTTTTTTTTAATTCATTCATTGTCCACTCTTAGGTTTTATCTTCCCTCAAACCAAACCCCTTGGGTAACCATTCTATAAGTCTTTCAAAAAACAGTACCAAACATGATCATTTTAATAGCTTAAAAAAACTTTACTAACAAGTTTTATATAACCTCATTTCAGTTTACCTGAATTGGGTATAGTTTCTATATGGGGAAAAAAAAAGGTTAGTAAATGTTAAGCTAAGAAAATTTTAGCAGCTCAAGCTCCCTCCGAAACACCACACTTCTCATTTCTGCTTTGATCAAATATTTGTCAATTCAACTTCAATCCTCTTAAGTTTGAGAAATACAGGACAGAAGAAAAGAAAGAGGGAGTGTAAAGGATGAGGAGAAGCCCAGTATTGAACACTTCATTGGATACAGCAGGAAGAGGGTGAGTTTTGTACAGACTGATTGAAGAAGCAACAAGATGGGGTGTGGGGATGTACACACTGAAAATGAATGAAAAAATGAAGCAGGGAGGGATTTGTTTAAGAGAAGGGACATCTCCTAGAGAGAAAGTTAGGGCTTTACAGCTGGAGTTAAGAGTTTGAACCTCTTGTGGGGTCCCTGGGAAAGAGAGTTGGAGGAAAGAGTTTGTCACCTTTAAAGGATTTTAAATTTTCACAAAGCTCAGAACGTACATTACCAATCATCTAAGGATCCATTGACTTCAGTTTTAGTTGTCAGGCCTCCTGTACTAACAGAACAGGGCTCGAGGCTGGTGCCAATCATATATAGGCACAGATAGAATTTTGGGAGGCCAAGAAAATTCTAAGCACAGGGAATATTATGAGTAAAAACAAGAAGGAAAGAAAGTAGATGACTTGTGAAAAGATTTATCTTGAAAAGCAGGCTGCTAAAAGGAAGGGGATTCCTACTACAGTCTAGTCTAGTCTTAGAGAAGAAGTCTAATATAGTAAAACAAAACAAAACAAAACAAACATATACTTGGGTAGGTGGAGATGAGGGGCAGCTGAGTGGTACAATGGATAGAGAGCACCTATCAGGAGAACCCGAGTTCAAATCTAACCTCAGACATTTACTAGCTGTTTTGACCCAGGGCAAGTCACTTAGTTAACTTTGATTGACTCCACATCAAAAACAACCACAACAAAAACAAAATCCAATGTAAGGAAGAGAAAACTTGTATTAAAGTCTTACCTGTACCGCTTACTAGTGTTTGACTTTAGGCAAATCAATAAATCTCCCTAAACCTTGATTTCCTCAACCACAAAATAAAGGGGTTGGATTAGGTCAGGGAAGAGTTCTTAACAGAGAACATGAACTTTTAAAAGAATATTTTGACAGCTGTATTTCAATACAATTAGCTTTCTTTGTATTCCTTTGTGTTTTATATATTTAAAAATATTTTTTTCTGAGAAGGGGTCCATAGGCTTCATCAGTGTGCCAAAGGGGTCCTTCTACAAAGAAGGTTAAGAACCCCTGCCCCACCTTGATTTAACATTAGAGGATTTTATGAAAATAATAGATGTGCTACTGTTCACATTGTGATCAGTAAGAAACCACAAGATACAACGAATTATCTACAGTGATATTACCTGTGGCAGACTTAAAATCCCTAGTTGGTTTCCTTCTGCCACCGACAGCATGCCACTGAGCTACTTTCTCTTGTCATTAGCTGGTATGTGTAAGGGAAGGATCAGCTAATTTTACTATTAGACTAATAAAAATATAATTAGGAAGGTTAAATCTGCTGCAAAGAAGAAAATAACTATGTCAGTGCCAAAGAGAAATTATTTTTGGATCATTTTCACCACTGTTTCCTCCCACTATCATGACCAAGATTTGCTTGCACAGCCATTTCATATTTAGAAAGGGCCTAAAACTGGTTTGTATTGGTTCTTCTTCCTGATAATTTTTAAGGTTATTTAATGTGGTTATTCTCTTTTGTCAGGTGAAATCAGCAGGACATATCCAGGGAAGTAACCAGCCCAGATTATAGAAGGGACAGGTCACAGATGAAGGCATTGGTGGTTTCCACAAATACTTTCCACAATGGAGATCACAGAGCCATGTTACTTGGGGGTTACAACAGCAAGTTCTCCACATTCGAGTCTCTTGTTTACCCCATTATTCATCCCACACTATCACTTTAAAATGTTAGTGACACAAATGCTGTGTGACTGTAATGGTCAATATTGGCTTGGATTGGGAGATGAGGAAGGAAATGTATTCCCTTCCTACCCCTGAAGATTCTAAGGGAAGAAGAGATGAGCGGACACATGTTTTCAGTTGGATTTGTGTAACTGCCTTTCGTTGTTACAAGGGAAGGTTCCCTGGCTGGCGGAGAGATAGGGGAGGGAAGCAGATCCAGAAATAACTGTAATTTAAAACGAATCAGTGAAGCTCTAAAAAAAAGGAGGTGGGGGCAGGAGGATAGATGGCTGAATGATATGTTGGCTTTGGTAAACCAGGAGCAAAACTCATTGTTTTTGAATAGGTTGTATACTTCACATCTGTACCAAGTGGTCATATACCCTTTCCCTGAATTGTATGCTCTTTTTACAGTGACCTGGCCATCAGCCAAGGACCACAAATATTCCCTGGAGATTTTAACCCTTATCTCCTGAACTTCCACCCTGGAGGCCTGACTGTCCTGCCTTAATTTCTCACTAGGCTGAAATCTGAACTTCTCTAGCATGACCCACTCAGCATCCCAGTAACCCTCCCTGGTCACTATTCCCCAATGTGTGTTATCTCCCCCAACCACTAAGATATAAGCTCCAAGAGGGCAGGGACTATCTTTGCATTTATATTTGTATCCTCAGCACTTAGCACTATAACTGGTAAATAGTAAGCCCTTGATAAATAGTTTTTTAATCATCCACTCACTCATTCATCCATCCATCTATCCATCCTACATTCATCTCCAGGTTTTTCAGCTAAGTGTATCACTCCATAAAAATATAATGATTTTTTCCCATGGTATATTGGAAAAATAAAGACTTGAAAATCAGGAAACCTGGTTCCCTGTTAACCTTGGTTAAATCGTTTCCCTTCTCTCTGTATTCAAGTTTCTTCATCTATAAAATGACTACATGATCTCTAAGCCCAAATACTAGGATTCTAGGTTCTGTGACTGGCACATTTTGAATCTTCAAGAAGAGTTAAACCGCAAATAGAAGGAATGAAAGCTACAAAACGATGAGATGGGATCTCAAAGGCCCTCAAGTGCAACTCAGAACTGAACAAGGATCCGTTTTACAACCCATGAGACAAGTGGTCATGCAGCCTTTGCTTGAAGATCTCTCTAAGTAAAGGGGAACTCACAACTACATAAAGCAGACTATTTGACTTTTTTATAATTCACTGTTAGTGTGTTTTTCCTTTTATCAACCTTAAATCTGGACTTTCACTGACTGTTCCTAGTTCAAATCTCTGGGGCAGAACAAAAACTAGGGGCCACCAGTTTTCTTCATGTCACTATCTCTTTTTTATTCTTGAACACTAAGCAGTTTAAAGAACTTGGGGAGTGGGAGTATACAGAAGAAAATAATTTGGTTTTCGAGATCTTACTGGTTCTGAAATAAGTCCAAAGTCCTGATTTTCCATTTATAGGGGTTAAAATTATTATATCACTGATATAGGGAACTTGTAGGTACAGTGGATAGAGTGCTGGGTCCAGAGTTAAAAAAGACCTGAGTTCGAATGTGACATCAGGCATTTTCCAGCTGTGTGAACCTAGGCAAGTCTTTAAGAAGAAAAAAAAAAAAAAAAAAAAATTTTTTTTCTGTGCCTCAGTTTCCCCATCTGTAAAATGGGGATAATAATAATAACACCTACCTCCCAGGGTTGTTTTAAGGATCAAATGAGATATCTGTAAAGCACATAGCACAGTGCCTGACATATAGTAGGTATTACATAAATGTTTATTCCCTTTCCCTTCCTTTCCTTCTATCACTGAAGGTCAACACCTTCTCTATAACTTATAATCACAGAAAACTGCCTAGAGCATTGACAGTTGCCCAAGGTCATATAGCCACCAAATCAGAAGCAAGTCTTGAACCCAGGTCTTGCCTCTGAGGTTAGCATTCCATCTGCTCTTCCGTAATGAAATAACCAAGGGAAGCTAGCTTCCCTAGGCATTTCCAGAGGCAAGCATCAGACTTTTTGTTTTTTTTTAACTTTTAAAACTGGCACAAAATTGACTCTCTGGGATGAGGCTTATGAAAGGTTCCTTACTATCCATCAAATAAAGCCCAAACTCCTTAGCTTGGCATTCAAAACATTCCAGTCAAGTGCTATGTTGCCCTTTCAGCTTAATTTCTAATTACTTCCCTCCATTTGCTATGTTTCAGCCAAAGGGGACTTCTCTCTACCTCACAAATCTGCATTAAACTCTTACACCCACAAGCCTTTACTCTGGCTTCTTCCAATGTCTGAAATGCCCTCATTTTCCATCTTTATTTATTGAATCCCTATATATATTGTAAAGCCAAATTCAAGTTGAAGCCTTCATTGATTCCCAGAGTCAATGATATCCTTCCTCCTAAGATCTTACGAGATGTTTTTCTTTATATAATTGCATTAATCATATAATATTGTTCATAACAACTATCTGTGTTGGTCTTATCCCTTTATAGTTTCAAGTTATATAAGGACAAGAACTGTGTTTTCTTTAAAAAATTTTTATTTTTGTCTTTTCTTGTTATATCACATTTATTTCAGAATATATTCCTCCTCCTCCCTTTCTATCCAGCAAACTATCCCTTGGGACAAAGATTTTTTTTTTCAAAAGAGGAGAAAAAATACCAGCAGAACTAATACATCCACAGAGTCTGACAGCAAACACAATATTCAGTTCCAACATTTCTCCCTCCTTTTGCAACAAAGGGGGAAAGTGTCGCAGTCATTTTGTATATGATTTTTCTGGTTCTACTTTACTTCATCAGCTCGTATAAGTCTTCCCACACTTTCTGAGTTCTTCACATTCTTCTTAAAGTATGGAAATGGTATTCCATTTTAGTCATGTCCTAACTATAAGTTATTTAGCTGGTTCTCAATCAGTGGGTCCTGTTCTTTGCTACCATAACAAGTACTGCTAACAATATTTTGGTGCATATGGGACCTCTTTCTCCGTCTTTCACCTCCAAAGGGTACATGTCTACCAGTGGGATCTTTGGAACAAAGAATCTAGGCATGTTTGCCACTTAGAAAACAACAACAACAACAAAAAATAATTTCACATTGCTTTAAAGAAATCACAGAATCTAGAGTTGGAAGGGCAATCAGTAGCCACGTACTCTATAACCCACAATGTGTGGATAAATTAACAACTCTGTCAGTAGAGTATTAATTGCCATCCAAAATCTCTCCAGCATCAGCTACTTCCATCTTTTGTCATCTGTGACAAGTGGCTGGGTGTAACATAAAATCTCAGAGCTGTTTCTTATTTACATGTTTCTTATTAACAGTTAGAACAATCTTTCATATGGTTAATAGCTTGTAATTCTTCTTTTGAGAAGTATTTTCTGATCCTTTGATCACTTATCGTTCGAGGAATGACTCTTGGTTCTATCTAAGGATAAAGGACAGTAACTGGACTTGTGATCTCATTAATAAAGGGAACTCTATATTATACATGTGTAGTTGTTATATGTGTATATGTATACATGTATATACATATAAAACCACATGTAATTATATACAGATATATAAAACCATACATAACTATAACTATATATGTATATAGATGATAGATAGATAGATACATAGATAGATAGATACATATCACTAAACATGTATATGGGCAATTAGGTAGCACAGTGGATAGAACACTGGGCCTAGAGTCAGGAAGACCTGAATTCAAATCCAGCTTCAAATACATACTAGCTATGTGACCCTGGGCAAGTCACTTAACCCTGTTTGCCACAATTTCCTCAACTGTAAAATGAGCTGGAGAAAGAATGTCAAACCACTTTGACTTTCCTTCAGTATCTTCGTCAAGGAAACTCCAAATGGGATCACAAAGTCAGACATGACTGAAACAACTGAACAAGTAGTTATATGTGTATGTATACACACACACACAAACATATACATATACATATAGTTATAGCAATATATAACTATACTATATATGACAATAGCTATATATCATATAGTTAAGCA
>CM053589.1:76286188-76356424 GCA_028646515.1 Pseudochirops corinnae
ATCGTTCTTTTTCATGTTTGATTTTGTTTCTTTTTTCCCATTGTTCACTCATTGGTTACAACCCTTCTATACAACCAGACTGTTGTACAATGTGAAAGTATTTGCAGATCCTATACATAAATGCACGTCACCATGAGGGAGGGGGGGGAAGAGAGGGGAGAAAATCTGAAACTCAAGTGGTTGTGGAACTGAATCTTGTAAACTAAAAGTAAATAAACAAGTCATTGAAGAAAAAAAAAAAAGAACATTTGCTTTCTTACCTAAGAATGATTTGTGTAGCATAGGTATCAGTTGTTCTTTAAACTTTAAATAGAATTTACTGGTAAATCCATTTGGATTGGTTTTGTTCCCTTTGGTTGTTATTTTTCCTGGGGACTTGTAAAGAAATTTTTGTTGTTACTGGAATTGTGAAATTTGACCACTATATGACTTAGACTTTTCAAGCATGGGGCTTTTCTCTGGCAGTGATTTGTGAATTTGATGGACCACCCTTTTGTTGTTGGTATTCAAAAGTCCTTGTGTTATTTCCTAAGGTATGATATTTAGGGTTTTTTATTTTTCATATTCTTCTTAAGTTATATAATTCTGCAAAATCCTATCTCTAATATATTTCTTTGGTTTATGGAGAATTAATGTTTTATTTTAAAGTTGTGGTCTTTTACTTCTCTCAAATTTTCTTCTACTTCTATATTTTTTGTGCTCCAAATTTGTTTTCTCTCTCTCTGAACTTCTTCTTTGGAGAGATTATCACATGTCCTAAATTCTGTACCTTGGTATTTTTAATCCTATTTTCAAAGCCCTGATCTCTGACCTAATTTGATTCATAAATTCTTCTGCTTTCCTCTTCTCCTCTCCCTCCCCCTTCTGGATTTTGATTCTTGCCCTGTTGTTCTATAATCTCTGAATCTACTAAATTTTTGTTTTAATTCATCTTCCTTTAGAGTTTAAGGCTTGTTCCTAGTGTCCTGACATCTCTATTTACTCATTCTTCCTTCTGTCTTTATGAGCCTCTGTCTTGTTTTGTATGCTTGTGACTTAGATTTTTACTCAATTTTTCTCCTTTCTTTTTCATTTTTCATTTTACCATGACTTCCTTCCTCATTCTTTGGTTTTTTCCCTTTGTACACCAAAGGCCTGAGTATCCTTGGCCTCCTCACATGGGAGTGTATGAGGAGCTAGATCAAGACCCTCCCAGAATATATCCTTTGGGGAAAAGCTACTAGTCCCTTTCCCTCAGTCATGGAAGTTTCTTGCCCTAGTAGATAGCTCTAGGCTACCTTTTGCTTTAATTCTCCCTTTCCTGGTCTCAGCTGGGCAAAATCAATGTCTACTGTCCCCCTTTCCAAACTACCATCCATCTATTCTTGATAAAGCTTATATATCTAGTTATTTACATGTTATCTTCCCCACAGAGCCTAGAATATAGTAAGCTTAAGAAAGTCCCTTTGACTGACTGCTGCCCCTTATGGAGTGAGAAGGATTTCAGGCAGAATCCGTATTGCAGTGGGAGGAGAAATGAACAGAAACACAACCTATCCAGAAGCATTCACTTTGAGGTGGTGACACTGAGACCCAACTGTAGATATTTTGGCTCTCCAATGCTATTTCACGCATTTTTGTTGTTGTTGTTGTTGTTTTACCTTGCTCAGTGTTTCTGACTTCTTATCATATATTCTATATCTGGCATATAATCCCTCTTCTTAGGTTTCTGGATTGGAAAGAGTTAAGGAAAACAACCACTCTGTCATTTTATCATCCATGTGTCTCCAAGGAACTGTGTCTTAACTAAGCTTTCTACCTCCCATAGCAATTACATAATGCCCTACACACAAATACGTTTTGTTAAAATTGAGGGTGGCAAGAACATGGTGACTATAAGATTCTATCAACAAAAGCTTGTGAGCTCATGCAAAAAGAGACACTAAAAACAAACCAGAGCAGAATTTCAGGCTTTGGAAATTCTTCTGAAGCACCTGAGCTAATGTGCATGGAACACTGTGCCATCAGAACGGATGGGGGAAACATGGCAGAATTATGGTTCCTTGTGTCAAGCAACTGAGAATCTAAGAAAATAAGACTGAATAGAGGAAAGGAAAATTCAAATAATTAAAATCTAAGATTTTATCAATAATATTTTCTTTAATACTTCATTTTTAAGGACCCATGAAGCTCCTAATGCCTTTATTGCATGGAAATTGTCATTTGAGAGCTGCAGTGGTTGAAGAGCTCATCATCTATAACAAGCCTCTCTGAACTTATTGAAGCTGGTTCTCAATGACAAACATAACTGGTTTTGCCAAGCAAGCCTGTACTTAGCATCTTGGTAGGAACTGACAGAGATTCTACTCCACTGGCATATTCCTTTGAGGACATAAAGTCATGTCCATGCTGCAATGACTTTGGGCAAGTCACTTAACTTTCCTGGGCCTGCTTCCTCATCTGTAGAATGAGAGGATTAGACTGGATGATCTCTAAAGTCTGTTCCAGCTTCCGTCCTACAACTTTGTGGTTATTCTGTGACTTTAGTGGAACATAATCAAAAAAAGCATGAATGAAGGCTAGCTTTAGAGTTAGAGGACATGGGTTTACATCTTGTCTCTGAAACTTCTATCTGTGACCTCAGGCAATCACTTAACCTCTCTGGGGCCTTATCCTTATCTTAAAAATGACAAAATTGTTCTAGTTGGCTGCTAAGGTGCCTTCTAACTCTCTAAATCAGTAATTTAACATATTATTTCCCTTCCGTCACTGACATCCTACCAAACTGGCCTTCTTGCTGTTCCCTATAGAACAATCTATCTTGGGGCTCCCATGTCTTTGCACAGGCCTCACTCCATCCCATCATTCTGTCTTAATCTCCGCCTCTTACTTTCCTTCAAAGCTTAGCTCACCTTATTCCCCTACCCTCCCCAGCCTCCAGTGTATTTTGCTGGGTCCTGACACTGACTTCCTTGCTGTTCCTCACACAACACACTCCTTTTCCCAACTCTGGGCATTTTCACTGGCTGGGTACCACGTCTAGGATACTCTCCCACCTCATCTCTGCCTCCTGTCACACCTTGTTTCTTTCACATCCCACCCTCTACGCCTTCTTGATGCCCCTTAATGTTAGTGCCTTCCCTCTACTGCTTATCTTAAATTTATCCTGTATGTAACTTATTAATACAAAGTTGTTTTCATGTTATCTCCACCATGAGACTATGAGCTCCTTGAGACTAGGACTGTCTTTTTGACTTAAATGAGATAATATTTGTAAAGCACGTAGCACAGTATCTTATCTTCCCCCATTAGACTGTAAGCTCCTTGAAAGCAAGACTTTCTTTTATTTGTATCCCCAGCACTTAGCACCATACCTAATACACAGTAAGTGCTTAATAAATGTTTGTATTGTATTACATTGTGTTGTTTTGCACAGCACTGCATAAAATAAATATTTTAGGTGACTGATAAAATTCAGATTGGAAATAACATAAATGTATATATGTACATATGTGTATATATGTGTGTTGTATATATGTATGCATGTATACATATGTGTGTATATGTGTGTATGTATATACATATAGATATATGTCTTATGTCTAACAGAAGAGAGAATGTTCCATACCTATGATTTCACCAATGTAGAAAAATTCTGGTTTGGAAATTCTTTCCGCTGATGCAAACCAATAAATCATTGGTGACTTAAGAGTTTTAGAGAATTGATGAGAGAATCAAACTGTTTGTCCATGTCTGTCCACAGTATATGTCAGAGACAGAACCTGAACTCAGGACTTCCTGACTCCAAGGTTGGCTTCTAGTCACTCTGCTACACGGTACCTCAGGGAAAATAAAGAGTAAGTACAGTATTTATGAGGTACCGATAATTTACAAGGGCAGCTGGGTGGCACAGTGGGTAGAGTGCTGGGTCTGGAGTCAAGAAGACTCATCTTTCTATGTACCAATCTGGCTTCAGACACTTACTAGCTGGGTGACCCTGGGCAAGTCACTTAACCCTGTTTGCCTCAGCTTCCTCATTTGTAAAATGAGCTGGCAAAGGAAATGACAAACCACTCCAGTATCTTTACCAAGAAAACTCAAAATGGCATCAAGAAGAGTCAAATACATCTGAAACAACTGAACAATAAAAATTACTTACAAGGCTCAACCAGATTAGCCTAGATGAAAGAGAAAATATGTGCAAAGGAACATGCAGGAAATGAGGGTGCTAAGAGATGGGTGAGCGGGAAGGGATCATTGCAAAGTATCAGCATTCTCAGCTACTTACTGACAACCAGTATCTGTAGCTCTGGTCTCTCTTCTATAAGACAGTCAAGAGCTTTGGAAACCCATCATGGTCTCCGCCGCTCACTCTCAAAATTTTGCACTCCAGAACGAAAATCTGCAATCAGAATACTATCTTGCGCTAAAGAAGGCCAGGGTGTGGGGGTGGGAAGAAGCAAAGAAGACATAACTGTATCTCATACGTTCCCTCTGCCCTCAGCATCAGAGGCAAAGGAGAAAGGAAGGGGAAGAGATATATTATCCTCTTTTTGAAGCAAAGGCATTTAAATTATCTGCTGAGTGAGAGTCCAACGGAGCCATAAAACTGATCAGCTTTCCCATTTGATCAGTCCTGAGGACATGAGAAATAGAGCTAGGTGGCATCTCTGTGGGGGAAAGGGGAGGGGGGGGGGATGCTAAGCAACCGCCTACACCATGAATGGGAAAATCCATTTCCCAAAAGACAAAGGTCAAAGGATAGGAGCAAAAGGTTCTCAAGATAAGAATTGCAAGCTCCTATACAACATTACTAATGTGAAAATATGTTTAATAAGAATGTATATGTAGAGCCTATATTAGATTGCACACACTGTCCTGGGGAGTGCGGAGGAGAAGGAGGTGGAGAAAATTGAAAACTTAGGGAAGTGAATGTTGAAAACTAAAAATAAATTAATTAATTTATATTTTAAAAAAAGAATGGCAAGCTATTAAGAATCATATGAAAGATTGCTGTAAGACACTAACAATAAGAGAAATGCAAATCAAAACAACTCTGAAGTCATCTCATAGCCAGCAAAATGGCAAAGATGGCAAAAGGTGAGAATAACCAGTTTTGGAAAGGTTATAGAATGATTGGCCCATTAATCCAGTTGACTGGAACTGTGAAGTAATCTGACCATTCTGGAAAGTAATTTGGAGTTATGTGAAGGAAGTGATGAAATGTCCATACCTTTCAATTCAGAGATTTCAGTGCTAGTGAAATCCATATACATCCAGGCACACCCACACATACCATATATATATACTCCATCGACACCCTAAGTGGTCAATGACAAAAAGGCTCCATATACACCAAAATATTTATAGAAGAACATTTTGTAGTAACAAGAAAATGGAAACAAAAATGATTGTCCATCAAATGGAGAATGGCTAAACAAATGTGGTATATAAAGGTAATAGAATACTACTGTGATATAATAAATGAGGAATATGAGGTGAAATCAGAACCAGAAAAGCAATGTACTCAATGACTATAACTATGCAAATGAAAAGAATAAAATAAATCTGAAACTCAATGCCGAGAAATTATAAGGACCAAGAGACTGGCCTTAAAAGAATGTAAGAGGGGCAACTAGGTGGTGCAATGAATAGAACGCCGGCCCTGGAGTCAAAAGGACCTGAATTCAAATCCAGCCTCAGATACTTAACACTTACTAGCTGTGTGACCTTGGGCAATAATGCAGGAGAAGGCAACCTTGGTGGCTTTCTTGACTTCTCACTCTCACTTGCTCCACATATTCAATCAGTTGCCAGATCTTATTGTTTCTGCCTCCACAACATCTCTTGCATCAATGTCCTTATCTCCAGTCACACAGCTACCTCCTTCATTCAGACCTTTATCACTCCTCACCTGGGCTATCTTGATAAACACACCCCTTCCTCAGGTCTCTCTCCTCTCACATTCCAAATTTTACACAATTGCCAAGGTTTTCCCAAAACACAGGCCTGACCATGCCATTTCCTTACTCAATAAATTCCAGTGCTTCCCTACGACGTCTAAAAGCTCTGTTTTGCACTTCAAGCCCTTCACAAGCTGGCCTTGATCTACCTTTCCAACCTTATTAAATATAACTCCTCTTCACACACTCAAGTCAAGTCAAACTGTTTCCTCTCGCCCTCCATTTCCCAGTTCCACATTTTTGTGCTGGATGTCCCCCATGGCTGGGATGTATCCCCTCTTAAAAACCCTAATTTCTTGTGCCACCTGCTACTTGAAGATTCTCCTAATTTTCCCAACTGCGAGTGCCCTCCCCATCAGAATCACCTTACGATGATTTGTATATACCAACAGGTGCAGAAGTTTTTTTCCACAGACTGTAAATCCCTTAGGGGCAAGGCCTGTTTCATTGTTGTTTTTGTATCAAAAGTGCCTGGTACATGGTCGGTGCTTAATAAATGCTTGGTCATTCATCCAGGTGAGGAAACTGAGGCCCAGAGAGGTTGCACAGGTAAGTAAAGGGCAATGCTAGGGACTGAACACAGTTCCTTTGACTCCAAACCCAGTGTTCTTCCCATCACTCTATCCTACCTAAAAACCTTTACTTAAGTAAGGTTAGAAGGCAAAGAGGTATATAGTGGCGCTGGATGAAGCATCTTCAATAACATTTCCTAGAATTAGAAAGCCCCCTGCTTGGCTCTAAGGACAAAAGGGGAACAAATAAATATTACAACAAACACAGCCTCTTTGAGGGACGAATACTTCATTTCTCAGGGATGCCCATCATTATTAGGCTGATGGGGGACGCCTTCGTTCCATACAGCCACCATCTGTCACGTGTGGGACGGGATGGGGGAAGGGAGACTCTTTGTGCTCCCGCTGATCTATCGCCTTTACTAAACCTCTTAGTGCTGGTTCACATGGTCAGCTGCACCTGCAGCATGAATCCCTGCTGTCACCATAAACTATAAGCACCAAGCTATCTGCCCCCGATGCACATCTGTGATGACAAACAATAGTGGTCTAGCAGTTACATCGTGCTCTGAGGTCTGCAAAGAATTATACATGTATTATCTCATTTGAACCTCTCCACAACCCTGTGAGGTAGCGGCTGTTATTATCCCCATTTTACAGATGAGAAAAATGAGACTGAGAGGTTTAGTGACTTGCCCAGGGTCACACACATGGCTCAGGCAATTTTCAAACTCGGGTCTTGCTGACTCAAAGTCCAGCAGTAAGATCTATACCAGAGCTGCCCCAGATTTGAGAAGGAATCAAATCCTTCCTGACCCCATCCCCGGTCCATCCCCAACCCTCTACTTCTCCTCTCCCCAACGTCTCTCTGCAAAGTAAAGCACAGAATGTCAAAACCAGAAAGGCCCTCAGAGGTTACCAGTTCAATCCCGCCTTTGTACACAAGACCCTTCTTAGGAAAATATAAGCTTCAGGGAGGGACTGGACTGATACTCTTGTATCAATGCCCTTATCTCCAGTCACACAGCTACCTCCTTCATTCAGACCTTCATCACTCCTCACCTGGACTATCTTGATAAACACCCCTTCCTCAAGTCTCTCTCCTCTCACATTCCAAATTTTACACAATTGCCAAGGTTTTCCCAAAACACAGGCCTGACCATGCCATCCCCTTCTAATTCAAAGTCTTTGCTATTCGCTACTCCCTGCCAAGCCAAGCACTCTTCCTGGCTGCTCCAGGAACAAGACGTTCCACCTCTCAGCTGGGGCACTTTCTCTCACTGTCCCCAAGCTTGGAACGTTCTCCTTGCTCACCTTCACCTAGTGGTTTCCCTGGCTTCCTCTGAGGCCCAGCCAAAATTCCATCCTTCCCAACCCCTCTGAACTCCAGTGCTTCCCCTCTGTTCGTTATTTCCTATTTATCCTACATATACTTGTTTGATTTGTGGTCTCCCCCCATTAGACTGTAGTGCTGTGAGGGGAAGGGCCGTCCTTTGCCTCTTTTTGTATCCCCAGTGCTTAGCACAGTGCTTGGCACATAATAGGGGCTTAATAAATGTTTATTGATTCATTATGAATCAGAGAGGCTATCCCTTGTCCAAGTTTACACAGTTAGTAAAGAAGACAGAAAAGCAGCTAGGTGGTGCCACAGTGCACAGAGCGCTGGGCCTGGAGTGAGGAAGGCTCATCTTTCTGAGTTCAAATCTGATCTTGCACACTTACTAGCTGTGTGACCCTGGGCAAGTCGCTTAATCCTGTTTGCCTCAGTTTCTTCTGTAAAAATGAGCCAGAGACAGGCTGGCTAATATAACAGAAAAGAAAAATGATAAACGTTGGAGAAGATGTGGGAAAATTGGAACACTAATGCATTGTTGGTGGAATGTGAAGTGATTGAACCTTTCTGAAGAGCAATTTGGAACTATGCCCAAACGGCTATAAAAATGTGCATACCTTTTGACCCAGCAATGCCACTTCTAGGTCTGTATCACAAAGAGATCATAAAAATGGGAAAAGGACCCACAAGTACAAAAAAATATTTAGAGCAGCACTTTTTTGGTGGCCAAGAATTAGAAACTGAAGGGATGTCCAGCCATTAGGGAATGGCTGAACAAGCTGTGGGATATGAATGTAATATAATACTATTGTTCCATAAGAAATGATGAGAAGGTGGATTTCAGAAAAACCTGGAAAGACTGACATGAACTAATGCTAAGTGAAAGGAGCAGAACCAGAAGAACACTGTACACGACAACAACAACATTGTACAATGACCAACTTTGATAGACTTAACTCATCTCAGCAATACAAATCTGAAAGACTCATGATGGAAAATGCCATACACATCCAGAGAAAGACTATTTTCACTTTTTTGTTTTTGTTTTCTTGTGGTTTTCCCCTTTTGTTCTGATTCCTCTTTCATAACATGACTAATGTGGAAATAAATATGTTTTTTAAAATGAGCTGGATAAGGAAATAACAAACCACTCCAGTATCTCTGCCAAGAAAACCCTAAATGGACTCACATAGAGTCAGACACAACTGAAATGACTGAACAACAACAAAATAAGGCAGTGCTGGAATTCAAACCTAGAGCTTCAGCCTCTAAATCCAATGGCCTTTATCCTATCCTCTAACCCAATCCCCAAACATCAGCTGTAGAATAAAACAACAGACCTGACAATGCAGTATGTGCAGGTAAATGTTTAACAGTCAGCTGAGGGGAAAGGGAGAAATGTATGCATGAAATAATTCTGAGTTTAATCTATATTTTTAACATGTTCTCCTTTATTTTCTATTAAGTTTATACAATCCACAAAACAGATTTCCCAGGTTGAAAATTTAACAATTTGTTCTAGCAAGACAGAAGATGGTTAGAGCTGGCCTCTGATTGTATGTCTGTTTTCTGAGGACCAGTCTAGTTAAACTGAAAGATGCTCATGACTAGAATGAAAAATTTTTGATCCCAGTGACCCTCAAAAACCACCTACTTATTAAGTTATAGAGGAGTTGCAATATTCATTGATGGGTACAGTAGCCACACCAACAAAATTAAACACATCGGTACAGCATTTCAAGTTTTAACATGGCACTTTCCTAACAATTCTGTGATATCAGTAGTGCAAATACTATCATTCCCATTTTTGAGATGAAGAAACTGAGGCTTGGAGTGGTAAAATGACCTGTCCAAGGTCACACAGCTAGGAAATAGCAGAAATTATCTCTAAAGAAGGAATGCAATGATAACTTCAAGTAAAGAAATAAAGTCACGGGACCTAGAAGTGACATCCTTTCCTTTAAAAAAAAAAAAAGAAGCCTGGGTGTGAACTTGTCTTATACTTTGTACCTATATTTCAAAACAATTGATTTCCTTTATAATCATATACATATATAGGTATATATATATATATATATACACCTATATATATTATTGCATGAATTTAAAATCATGATTCTGGGGCAGCTAAGTGGCACAGTGGATAGAGCACCTGTTGTCCTGGAGTCAGGAGGACTTGAGTTCAAATCTGACCTTAGATACTTACTAGCGATAATCTTGTACTTATATAGTACTTTAAGGTTTACAAAGCACTTTATTATCTCATTTGATAATAATAAAAACTCTATGGAATAGGTAGTAGAAGTATTATTATTCCCCTTTTACAGATGAAGAAACTAAGACCCCAAGAAGGAAACTATCTTGCATAAATTTACCCTGGTGCTAAGAGGCAGATACGGAGTTTGGACCTAATTGAAATTTGAACCCAACAAATCCATTCCTCTTCCCAGTACAGATCATTGTTCAAGGTCATGATGTTAATAGATGGCAGAGCTAGTCTCTTGACCCTAAGGTCAGTGTTGTACCTCAGTTCTTATAACTGCTTTTGTCTTATTCCCTTGTGCCTAAGCTACCTTGTATTCCAGTTCTGGTACCTGACGCCTTGGCCTGTTTCTACCCTTACCTCTGTTCTGCCATTTCTAGAGAAGTCTTTTCTTGGTCTCTCAGTCTTTCCTGAACCTAGAATTATGCAACTGAAACCTGGGGCCCTAAAGTTAGGTCTTTGCTACCATAATTCTGTTCACACATTTACCTGGAATTCCTCCTTCTGACTATTGTTCAGACTCCCAATCATCTATCCTGCCGTATGTGTCTGAAGTCCAGTCTCTGGCTTGTGGCTTGGTTCATCTTACTGCCTACTGAGTTCCAGTCAGGACATCTTGAACATCTGGCAGAATAATAACAAAACTGTCAGCCAAAGATTACGATGGCCAGTCAGCTGCTACCAGCTTGTGATTAAAGCCAAGGTGCCCAAAACTCTCTTGTTAATTAAAAAAAAAAGCACATGCTGGCTCAATCAGCAGCTGGAGGAACAGGAAAAGAAATCAATGAGGCAAAAACAGGGAATCTAAAACAATAAGATACAGAATAGACCATATTCCTTTTCTACAAACTAAGCCTATCCTAGACCTAAGTCCACTAAATAAAGTTGGGCTTCTCAGCCTTTTTTTGCATCACAGAGATCTTTGGTGGGCATGTTGAGACCAAGGTCCCTTTTTCAGAATAATATTTTTAAATGTATAAAATGAAATACGTTATAAAAGAATCTAGTTCACAGATCCTAGATGAAGAACCCCACTCGATGCAGAGCATCTAACTATAACTGAGATTTAGGGGGTGCCTAAGTGGCAAAGTGAATAGAGCTCCAGCCCTGGAGTCAGGAGGACCTGAGTTCAAATTCAGCCTCAGATACTTAACACTAGCCATGTGACCTTGGGCAAGTCACTTAACCCCAATTGCCCAACCTTCCCTCCTCCAAAAAGCAAAATAAAATAAAATAAAATATAACTGAGATTTAAATAGCTTAAAACTGACCTGAGGTCAAGGGTTCTGAATCATTTTTGTGTCATGGACCATTAGCAGTCTGGGGAAGCCCATGAACCCCTTCTTAAATAATGCTATTAAATACAGAAAACAAAATACATAGAATTACAAATGAAACAATTATATTAAGATACAGTTATGAATTTTTTAAATGAGTTCAAGGTTCCCAGGTTAAGAATTCCTGGGCTGGGGCACCCAAATGGCACAGTGGATAGAGCACCCGTCCTGAAGTCAAGAGGACTTGAGTTCAAATCTGGCCTTAGACACCTAGGTGTCTGACCCTGGGCAAGTCACTTAACTTCCATTGCCCATTCCACCCCCCCCAAAAAAAAACAACCTGTGCTAAAGCAGTGGATAATAATGACTTCATAATTAAATAACAATCTGCCCCTCAGGCTCCTTCTCCTGGTTGGTTGGTTGGTTCTTTACCAGAGTGCCAAAGTCTAGCCAAATCTATATTCCTCTCCAGGCTCCACTCCTGACTTTCCAAATCTTCCCCTCCAGGCACAGAAGTCTCCTCACCCTGGAAATCCATATGACCCTGGTGACCCTGAAAGTGTTCAAACCAGTTATGTCTACAGGCTCTACTCCTGACTTTGTTGAACCTTTAAATCTCTTTATACAGATCTCAGAGGCTAAATTAAAATATCCTATAGTTGCAGAACAGTGTACAAAGCACATTGTACTATCAGCAAATAGCAAAGGGGTTTTTTTTTTATGATGATGCTAAAGGAAGCAGAGGGAAAGGCCATCACTTTTAGTAAATCTGTATAAAGTATGCATATTTGCCAATAACTTCCTCTAAACCTTCCCAAAACACATACTTAACCCCTAATCGCTTTGGCAGTTGGAATAAGCATGATCCCTGAAGAGATGCCCCAAATGACATTGACCATAGCCTGAAAGATCTTAGCAGCCTACAAAACTGAAGAAAAGAAATAAATTACCTTAATACAAAGACCAAAGAAGATATAGGCAAGGGAAAAAAATGATACACGAAGAATTAACTTTCTAAAACAGTAACACAACCAAGTACAGGTTTGGCATGATACTGATGGCTTCTTTCAAAATTCCATGCTGAATTATGAGATAAAAGCCTAATTCCTGCCCACTTACCAAAGGCACCAAGTGCCCCCAACTCACAGGTGAGACTCTTGACTGCCAACAACAACCCTGACTATGGAGTCTTGTGGGCCTTGACATTATTGATCAGTTAGATAAATAAAACTAAATGAAATTTTCAAAAATCTAAATAACAGCTTTTTAAAAATCAATTCAGCAGGACTTATTAAACAATGCCCTGTATCTCTGCCCACTATTATATTACACTGCAGTTCAACTTCTCTGAAGTTTAATGTTTTCTCAAATGGCAAATCTCAGATTCATCGGGCACTCAAAGGACAAAGTGAGAATTTTAGCTCAAAGTGTGAGAAGTCTCCTGGTTAAAAGAAAGACAGCAGGATTCTCACAGTTGCCCATGAAGAATGGAACCACCCACAGGGTGATTTCATCTTTACAACAGTGTAGGTTCCTAAGCATAAATCTTATAATAATTATGCCTTACATTTATAGCTTCCAATTATTCCTTAATTCCAAAGATCTTAAAACATCCAATGGGCAAATTCTTAGTTATTAAAATGCCCTTGGGGAAGCACATATTACTATCTGATCTTTTAAATAGGGCAACTGAGGCACAAGGAATTTAGAGGACGAGGGTGAAAGAGAATAAAAATTTTAAAACTCAATTCTGCCACCATATATGACATTGATAACTACAGGTGCCAGACAGAAGTCTCTCTCCACGTCTCATCTGAAAACAAGGCCATTATACATCAGGGCTTTGTAGAAAGATCTCTGTGGCAATTTTCAATTGATCTCCCAAGAATCTGAAAAATGTAATTTCTCAGGTAATTCCAGAGAAGTATAAAGAAGTCACTGGCATCCTGACAGAAAAGAAAGGAAAACTCTTTTTATTGCCCACGAATTAAATTATTGCTTCATCCTCTAATTTTACTAGTTTTCATATTTCTGATATTGTTGGGGAAGAAAGTATCCCAACAATGCCAATATTGACATGAAATAAATCTGCTAAAATGATTTTTAGGCAGTCAAATTCAGATATAATGAAAGCAGTTGGATCCTAAAGAGGAAAATTGCTAGGGTCATCTCTCTGAAAAATTAACTCAACTCCATCTTGACAAGGGAAACACATCTTAGTATTTTCCTCTGTATTGCATGGTGTAGTGGAATCAGAAAGATCCTGGTTCATATATCATCTCAAAACTCTAATAGTCGAGCAGCGCTGGGCAAATCACTTACCCCTCTTGGCCTCAGTTTCTCGTCTATAAATGAGGGGTTTGAGCTAGATGTCTTCCATGGTCCTTTCTAACTCTAAAGCTGTAATCCAATGATCCCACAGATTCAGTTTGGAGATATCTACCTTCCAGTATTGTTGCGAGGAAAATGTTATATATAAATAAGTTTGGGAACAGAAAGCATGAACCCCAACAGAAGGGTATTCTCAATCTTGAATTCATCTAGCCAGGACTCCAAGGAAAAGACTGACATGTTTTAGAATCTCACCAAAAATTCCATACCAACTACATGCAATACACCATTTAAGTAAAAAATAACAATCATTTTGCTATTTCAACGTATGAATTCTGATTGTCTTACAAAGTTACAGTATCTTTGGTTTATCTGTTAGATACTTACCAGGTAGTTATGACAATCCATAATATCTGTAGGTTACCTAAAATTGCCCAAGTATGCAACTTCCTTAAAGTTACAAACACATAAGAATGGATTTATTCAACCAGCATTGACTAAATGCCTATCTAGGTTCTAGGTGGCTTAGATGAAGTGCCTACTCCCTGTTGGGAAATATGTAAACAAATTCAAAAATGTCTATTTTAAATAATGATCCACAGAAAAAGAAATCTAAAGTAGCAAAGAGAATTTGATAATACCATATGCATAATACAATATGATTACCAAATACCAATCATGCATGGTATTTGTTCCATTTCCATATGTGTTCCATTCTTCCACGGTACCCAAACCACCCCACATCCACTCAGATAGGCTGTTTTCTACATGTAATTTCATCACAAATACATTCGAAACTCATCATAGCCATGGCTATCATTTGGCTCCATGCACTTCCTTCCACCCACCCTCCTGCCAGACTCACTGTTGCTGGATTTGAGGTCCCTATGGATGATGGGAACAATCGCTTCATCATGCAGGTAGTTCATCCCCCTGGCAATCTGCACAGCCCAGTTCACCAATATGTCAGGAGGAATCCTTTTCCCAGATAACACTCGATTTAAGGACCCTCCACGTGCAAATTCCATGATCAAACAAAGATTGGGTTCTTTCAGGCACACCCCTCTCAGAGCAATGATGTTGGGGTGCTTTAGCATAGCAAAGAGTTTGGCTTCCTGACGAACATTCTCTATTGTCTGGCTGATGTCCTCATCAGGGTCATGGCGGGCAGCTTTCACGGCAACTTCTTCTCCAGCCCAAAAAGCTCGATACACCTTTCCAAAACCCCCAATGCCAATGATCTCTTCCAGGGTCAGCTCCGCAAAGTCAATCTCTAATACTAAACAAGGAGAAGAGAGAGACAGAGGCATTAAGTCAAAACCATTCAAATAAATCATTTAAACTTCAATACATAGAGAGACCACTGATTTTAATCATGGAAATCCAACATGGATATTTTTTTTTTACTGTGATTGGCCATTTCAACAAGGATCTATGGAGAGAAACAGCGAGGGCAACTCTAAAATTTAACACAAGAAATCATATACCAGCAATAACCTGTGTTACTAGTGCCATCTATTCAACACAGCCCTAGACTTCACAAAAACCACATTTTTGCACTGATTCTCCTTTAAAAACACAATCTCTTTCTGAGACCATGACATTATCAGCTTCACTTAGGTCGAATTAAAATGGTTATGTAGAGGTGACAGCATGAACTAAAGTTAGTGATTTCCATATAAGTTCTACCCTCAAAGTGAGATCTTTTTAAAGGGAAAAAACGCATAGTAATTACACATAAAGGATGCAGTCAGCCTTCAAACAAGACAAATTAGGGGTGTGGAAGGGAGGAGCAAGAATATAGCTTATATTCAATAAAAACCAACAAACCTTTATTAATCACTTGCAAAATGTTGTACTACATGCTAGGGATATAACAAATTTAAAAAATAACTCCCCCCTACCAGAAAGTCAGAGGGGCGAGGGGGAGGACATAGGAGAAAGCAGATTGGGGGAGGGGTTATACAGTGGGATGGCTGTTTTGAGGTGTTGGGTAGGGCAAAGATGGGGAGAAAATCTATAACTCAAAATCTCATGGAAATGAATGATGTAAACAAGAAAATAAATAAATAAATTTATTTTGAAAAAAATAACTCCTGCCCTTAAGGAGATTATTTTCTATTGAGGGGAAGGGGAAAAGAAGGGATACTACATGTAAATGGATGTATATACATGATAATTTTAGGAGGAGAGTACTAACAGCTAAGAGGTTCAGAAAAGACTTTCCATAGAAGATGGTGCATAAAGCTGTGCCTTGATGAAGCTAGAGATACTAAGATGGGGAGGGACAAGGAGAGAGGACTCTTCAGAAACCAATGATAGTCTCTGCATAGAAACAAAGGTGGAGAGGATATAATGCTGAGTCTGGGGAATAGCATGTAGGTCATTTTTGCTGAAATATAAACTGTATGAATGGAAATAATGTGTAATATGCCTGAAAAGGAAAACTAGAGTCATATTATGAAGACCTTTAAATGTCAAGCTGAAGAATAAGAGCATAGTATTTTTCATGTTCTTTAATTTTTTGTGAGTATTTTTTTGGTCTGTGTCTTTTTCCACAACACAGCTAATATGGAAATGTTTTGCATGATTATATATGCATAACCTATATCAAATTGCTTGCCATCTCAGGGAGAGGAGAGGGAGGGAAGGAGGGAAAAAATGTGGAATCAAAATTTTAAAAGAACATCAAAAATTGTCTTTACATGTAATTGGGAAAAAATTAAAATATTATTTTTTCAGCAAATAAATGAATGTCAAGCCAAGGAGTTTATATTTTATCCTAGAGACAATAGAAGGTTACTATACAGGTAATTGACATGGTCAGACATGAGTTTTAGAAAGACCACAAGAAAGAATGAAAGCCTAGGAGACAACTAGGAAGTTGTTTGTAATAGTTCCCTAGAGTGGCGATGAGGGCCTAAGATATGATGATAGCTCAGAAACAGATGTGAGATGCTGTTGTAAAAGTGGGACTGGCAAGATCTGACAACTAGACATTAAGGATAAAGAGAGGGAAGAGCTGAGGAAGACTCTGAGGCATTTGAAAGGATGGTGGTGTCCTTAACAGAAATAGAAAAATCTGGAAAAGAAATGAGTCTGAGTTAGTGTGGGGGAATGGGGAGGTAATGGTGATTGGATCTATGACTTCATTGACATAGGGAAATCTCAAAAGAGGGCATTCCCTCTACCAATGCAGATCTGCAATTTGTAGTCTTAAGAGTTGATTCTATTATTAAAAAGTTAAATGACTTGACCACAGACACATGGGCAATATGTGTCAGAAGCAGGACTGAATCTAAGAGTTCCTGAATCCAAGGCGAGCTCTCTATCCACTACATTGATAGGGAGGTAATAATGAATTCTTTTAAGACATATTGAGTTTCAAATCAATCAATATTATCAATAGGCATTTTGTAGGCATTAGAAATATAAAGGCAAAAGCAAAGCAATCTCTGCTCTCAAGGAGTTTATATTTTATCAAGGGAAACAATATGTACACATAAATAAGTGTATACAAAAATAAAAGTATTTAAGAGGAGGCACCAACACCTGGTGGGGAGGGAAGGAATCAGGAACAACTTAGGGGTTGTACTTGAGAAGACCATTAAAGGAAACCAAGTCTTTTCTAAGAGGAGAAGAGGGAGGGCACTCCAGGCATAGAGGAAGTACAGTTTAAAACGTCCCATCAGACTTTCTCAGCCAGAATGCAAGGGTCTTTCTCTCTGACCAAATCTTTCTTTTGATTTTGTTATGTGAATCAATATCTGATACCTACTGTTAATCATAGAGTCATGGGCTTCCCCATGAAAAAGAGGGTCATTTCTCAATCTAACCAAGATGAATGGCAAACAGAATAACCAGAAGTAACAGAATGATGATGATGATGAGGTAGAGAATGGGAAGGATGGTGACGATGACAACACATTTCTAGTGATTTAATCTTTACAAAACATGGGAGATAACACCTGAGCAATGTCTTGAAGAAGCTAGGGATTCTAAGATGGGAAGACAAGGAGAGAGGGCCTACCTACTTTATTTCATTTGAGTCTCACTTTATACAAGTCCTTGTAAAACAGTGCACTCATTCTGTCTCCATTTCTGTCTCTGCCTCTCTCTCACCACACATCTCCATGTATACATAAATATACATGCATGTATATACATATATGTGCATTCATGTGCATGTACACAAACACACACACACACACACACACACACACACACACACACAAACATATATCCTAAGAGCCTCTGATGGCTTTTAAACTTAGCTCATGTTCCTCCATAGTGGGTTTGTGGACAATCAAATGAATGGAATCAGCATAATTTTCTTACTCTGGTGCTGCCTACGCAGTTCTTCTGTCTTAGTGAGTGGCTGATGTGGCTATTTGCCAAGCTGCTGCAAAGCAATGTTCTTACAGAGCTGGTAGTTACAGGCGCCAACTAAAACCTTAATGCACCATCTTACACATATTACACAGCATTCATGTCTTAAGAGAATCACTGCAAGGAACTAGAATAACACAAATGACCTTCTACTTAATTATAAGAAGTCCTGACTTACTGCTTGCCCTTGCAGAGTTGAATTTGTTAATTTCGTGGGAACCCGAATAATTAATGAGATTATAGATTTAGAAATGGAAGGGATGTGGTATAGTGGATAGAGCACAAGATTTAGAACCGGGAACAAAAACCCGAATTCAAATTTAAATAAGTTATTAGTTGAGGGATCCTAGGCAAGTTACCAAATCTCTCTTTATCAATAAATTGGGGATAATAATAGTACGTGCCTTACAGTACTCCTGAGGAGATCAAATAAGAGGCACCACGGCATTACAGACAGTCAGGAAAACCTGGTTTCAGATGCTGCTTCTGATATTTCCTAACTGTGAGATCACAGACAAATCACTTAATTTCTCAGGATGAATATTCTTATTGGTAAATAGGAATAATGCTTGTAGTGCCTAACTTACAGAGTTGTTGTGAGGTTCAATGAAACTGTATAAAACACTTTGCAAACTAATACATATATATATATATATGCGCAAATATATACATAAACACACATACATAAATCACATATGTTGTTAAAATCACCACCATTATCATCTTCTTTTCCACACTAACACTATTAGCTCTAAAAAAAATTTGTAAATAAATGCTGGCACAATAAAAACTCATATAGGAAAATCTGGGGTGAGAGTCATGTTTGCCATGTACCACAAAGAAAGTTGAGGGTTAAGAAAAAAATAATAGTTCACTTTTCTACCATCATTTACAGTTTATAAAATACCATCAAGGTGGGCTAGGTGGAGCAGTGAATAGAGCACCAGCCCTGAAGTCAGGAGGACCTGAGTTCAAATCCAGCCTCAGACACATAACACTTACCAGCCATGTGACCTTGGGCAAGTCACTTTACTCCAATTGCGCTGCCCTCCCCCCTCCAAAAAAAAAAAAGAAAGAAAAAAATACCATTAGGACAGTGGAAAGAACTTTGTATTTGGACTCAGAAAACTTGGGTTAGAGTCCTAACGCTGACACTAAACACTGACCTGAGGGAGTCACTTAACATCTCTCAGTCTCGGTTTCCTCAGAAATAAAATAAGTGAATTAGGCCTGATGATCTTATAGGTCCCTTCTAGTTCTAAATCTATTATCTTATTAATCATCCTAGAAGTTTCCTATATTAGAAAATTAGTGAATTAAATTCTGCAAAGACAACCAATAAATAGATTGAGACTTATAAAAATAAATGCAAAGATCAGATACAAAAATCTCTTGGAATCAAAAATTTAAAGATAAAATTCAGAATTATTCCTAGACTACTTAACAAATGACCTATATACCTATACATGGACCTTTCTGGTCCATCTGTCAGGGAGGCCTTTAGTGTTCAGCTGGGATTATTTTCTCTTTTCAAAGAGCGTTTATAAATCATCTTCCCTTGTTTAAAGTACAGCTCTCATTCCCTGCCATTGCCTTCCTTTCATCTTAATTTTGTCATACAACTGGCAGTTTATGCAAAAACCACCCTTAAAATAAAGTTGGGTGACATTTTCTGCATTTAGCAAAGATAGCAGGCCTTGTCCAAAAAAGAAACAAATGCTTAAAAATCCCTAGCCTTATTCAAAAGAGAGAAAAAAAAAGGAAGACACCTATTGACCTTTTCTTAATCCTCAGCAGACTGAGCATATAATAAATTCATGTCATCTAACTTCAACTAGCCCCCACTACAGAAGGATAGTCTTTTTATTCCTTCTTAAGTGAACCCCTATCTCACTTCCCACAGAAGTTATTTCAAACCTTCTTTATACTCTTCGGTCCCACACTTATCCCTGCTCCTTCTCTCAGCTGAAGACTATGACTCTTACCTTACCATTCTACATGAGTCCCCTCTCCTCAAAACCCCTTGATACCATCCCCTACTCTCTCCTCCTTTCCCCAAGTCTGACAGTGAGGTGACCTTGCAACCTTTCTACATTTGCATTTGATTTCCTATCGTCTCATCTTCAGTAGAAAGCTATCTCACTCATTCCTTCTCTGTTAAATCTTCAACCTTTTATTATCTACTTCTCTGCTGTCCTCAAACATCCTCCTATCTTCCCCATCTTTAAACAACCTTCATCTGTTTAAATTATTGTTCTACAGCTCTCCTTTTTTTTTTATATCTCTCCTTTCCTAAGCCAACCTTAGAAAAAGTTATCTAGAGGGGCTGTAGGAAACCCGTGAGTTGGCGAGGCGGTCTCTCTTTCAGGTGGACCCAGTGCCATGATGCAGATTTTCATGAAGACTTTGATGGGGACGACCATCACCCTTGAGGTCGAACCATCCAATACTACTGAAAATGTCAAGGCCAAGATACAAGATAAGGAAGGTATTCCACCTGATCAACAAAGATTGATTTTTGCAGGCAAGCAACTAGAAGATGGACATACTTTGTCTAACTACAACATTCAGAAGGAATCTACCCTTCATCTCGTTCTGAGGCTTCGTGGTGGTGCCAAGAAGAGAAAGAAGAAGTCTTACACCACTCCCAAAAAGAACAAGCCTAAGAGAAAGAAGGTTAAGCTTGCTGATCTGAAGTACTATAAGGTTGATGAGAATGGCAAAATTTAGCCGCCTACGAGGAGAGTGCCCTTCTGATGAATGTGGTGCTGGAGTCTTTATGGCTAGCCATTTTGACAGACATTATGGCAGGTGTTGTCTAACCCACTGCTTCAACAAGCCAGAAGACAAGTAAATGTATATGTGTTAAAAAAAAGTTATCTAGACTCCCAGCTTCCACTTCTTCTCTTCTCACTCACTCCTTAACCCTTTGCAGTCTGGATTCTAACATCTTAATTCAACTAGAAACTGTTCTCTTTAAAATTACCAACAATCATTAATACCCTGTTGGTGGAGTTGGGAACTGATTCAAACATTTTGTAGAGCAATTTGGAACTGTGCCCAAAGGGCCATAAAACATGCATACCTTTTGATCTAGCAACACCACTAGTAGGTCTGTATCCCCAAAGAGGTAAAAAATAAAAAGGAAAAGGACCCATATGTACAAAACTATCTAGAGCAGCTCCTTTCTTGGGGCAAAGAATTAGAAAATGAGAAGATGTCTACCAACTGGGGAATGGCTGGGCAAGTTGTGGTATGTGATTATGATGGAATACTACTGTACTATAAGAAATGATGAGCAGAATGCTCTCAGAAAAGCCTGGAAAGACTTGCATGAGCTGATGCAAAGTGAAATGTACTGTGTTCAAAGTAACAGCATATTGCAAGATGATCAGCTGTGAATGACTTAGCTATTCTCAGCACTACAACAATCCAATACAACTCTGAAGGATTTATGATGAAAAACTCCATCCATCTCCAGAGAAAGAAATGATGGTGTCTCAATACAGATAAGCATATTTTTTAACTATTTAAATTTTTAAGTTTTTTTTTGTCTGTTTTCTTTTACAGCATGACTATTATAGATAACTTTTGCATGACTACACATGTACAACCTATATTGAACTGCTTTTTTTCCCAATGAACAGGATTGGGGAAAGAGAAAAGGAGAGAATTTGGAACTCAAAGTTTTAAAAAACAAATGTCAAAAATGTTTTTGTGTGTAACTGGGGAAAATAAAAATAAAATACAAAAAAATAAAGCTACCAACAATCCCTTAGTTGCCAAATCTAATGGACTTTTTTTTTCAATCAAAATTTTTCTCAACCTATCTGCTGGCTATCCTGGCCTGCAAACATTCTCTTCTCTAAGTTTTTGTAACACTCTTCCTGGTTCTTCTACCTATCTCACCACTCCTCTCTCCTTCTCCTTTGCTGGCTCATCATCTATAGCACAGATGCCCTTAATTGTAGATTTTCCCTGAAGGTTCTGTCTTAGACCTTCTTCTCATCTGGGTAATCTTATAAGTTCCCAAGAGTTTAATTGTCATCTCCATGCAGATGACTCACAGATCTACATATCCCAATCTCTCATCTGAGCTTCATCTCTCCATAACCAACTGCCTTTTGCACGTTTCAAACTGTATGTCCCAGAGACATCACAAACTCAAAAAAGGGATCATCAAACTACAGCGGGCCTGCTTTTGTGTTAAAAAATGTAAAAACTATCCTTAGTTCACAGAGAGGCTCTCCAGTTGTAAATTGCCAATCTCTATTCTACATGTTAAATATGTCCAAAACTGAACTCATTTCCCCCAGTCATTCCCCTCTTCCAAACTTCCCTATCTCTGCTAAAGGTACCATCATTCTCTAAGTCTCTTAGGCTTGTAACCTTGCAATTATCTTTTTTGTCACTCTCCATCTCACTTCTTACATCTAATCAATTGCCAAATTATGCCATTTCTAACACTAGTATCCAACCTCTCCTTCCTACTCATACTACTGCCTCCTTAGTTAAGGCCTTCATCACCTCTCATCTATCAGAGGTTCCCAAATTTATCTGGCCTACTACCTCTTTTTCAAAAAAAATTACTCAGCATCCCCCTAGAAATCTACTTTCTTTAATCCTTTATGTTTTTTTAAATTTGCATTATTTCAAAAAAATTTAAAATTTAATAATTTATTGCAAATTTTTAGAGTTTTCCTGCATTGAAATTTTGATGATGCAATATTGTATCATGTAACCATACAGAAACGTATTGTAAATAAGTCATTACCTGCACATATTTCTGCTCGTGCATGCTGGACTTCCTAACAAGGTATAACACGCTCTCTGCCAACACTTGCTTTTTAAGACCTGTTCAGCAAACTTGACCATTGATCGTTTATAACTTGTATTTTGTGTATTTATTTGGAAAATAATTAAATAACTACAACTTTAACTGTTAGACAATAGATGAAATATGTATATATTTTTTTAATTTTCTTACCTTTTCTTCTTTCCTTATACTTCTACTGTCTCCTCATTTTTATTCATTGCTACCTAATTGCACTCAAAGGTACTACTGCCCCCCTGAATCAGTTCAGCATCCCCCCCAGAGGGCAGTATCACCCAATTTGGGAACGTACATAGATTGTTAACAACCTCCTAATTGGTTTCTCTGCCTCAAGTTCCTCCCTGCTCCAGCCCACCCTACACATTCTCTCCAAAGTATTTTTCTTAAAGACAGATCTACCCATGTTACTACCATGCTCAATCAACTCCAATGGCTCCCAATTGCCATAAGATCAAACATAAAGGTTTTGAAAGCCCTTCCTGCCTAGTCTCAATCTATCTTTCTAGCCTCATTGGACGTTACTTCCCACACCACACTCTGAGATCCGGCTACCTGGTTTTCTTTCTCTTCCTCAAAATATGCGATCTTTCATCTTTATACCATGTCACTGGTTATTCTCTATGCCTAGAGTGCTTTTGTCCTCACCTCCACCTGACAGATGCCCTCTCTTCCTTCAATACTCATGTAATGTCTTTAACTAACTGTTAGTGACTTTGTATTTTCATACTTTGTATATACAGTGTATTAAAATAATATAATTTTAGTACACTGTGTATACAAGCACACATGTGCATGCATACACACATATACATGTTTTCTCCTCATTAGAATGTCAATTCCTTCCATTAGGAATTATTTCAGTCTTTCCATTTGCATCCACAGCACCAAGAACAGACATTTATATAGCAGACATTTAATAAATGCTTCTTCATTGACTGATATCCAGAAAGACAGAATTTTATCAATGGCAATTCTGCAGATGCTGCTATGGGTGCCTGGGTAGTGCTTAGATTATAACTGCGCTGAGGGTCCTTACACCAGGATCATAAGGGAGAGACTGGGAGTTTTACATCAGAGGGAGAGGGCAGAGTGGGATAGTGTTGGGGAAATATGGGTAGCTATAAGCCCTATGAGTGGTTATGGTAAGGAAGATGAAATATAATACATCTTTCTACCCTTCAACTGGCTTATTGCATAACTCTTAGGATCATACCATGTCCCCCCTCCTCCTCCTGGAAGACTACTGCTCTCAGCTACTGTCTGATCCCATTTGTAATCATTTTCTAATTTATATTATAGTCATTTTTCTCATCTCTTTATCCTCTACTAAGGTGTTAAGTTCATTGAGGACAGGGACTTTTTTGTTTTGGTTTGGTTTTTGTCTTTGTATTTCTATGGCCTAGCACAGTTACTTGCACATTGTACCCACTTAAAAAATGTTTGTTGAATGGAATTTTGTGTAAATGTTGTGTTTTCCCAATTAGATTATATTTCTTTTGAGGGCAAGAACTATGCATTTATACTTCTCTTGAATCTCTCATTGTGTCCAGCAGGGTACATGATATATAAAATGTGCTCAAAGTATACTTATTGTATAAATCATTGCTGAAAGATAAGGTGGTAAAATGTAGGATGACTTTGGAGTCAGATCACCCAGAATCATAGCTGGCCTCTAACACCTACTACCTGCATAAGGAAGTCATTTAATTTTCCTGGGTCTTAGGTTCAGCATCTGTAAAATGAAAGAACTGGACTAGACAGCCTCTGAGGACCCTTTCAGCTCTAAATCTATGGTCTTATGATACTGAACTCATGGTGCTGAAGGAACAGCTCCTCTGGTTCCATTACTCAGAAGAAGGAAGAGAAAGAAGGCTACATGGGAAAATATGGTAATGACCTCTTGGTTACAACATAAAACCTAAATTTCTTGTTTCATACTTCAGGGAAACACTATATATATTCTGTATCAACTTTGAGACTAATGTCCAGGTGGAAGACGAGTCATATAGAAAATAACAACCCTGAAGAATGACTTTTCTGAGAAGACACTATACTGCTATACTGGTATTCCTTTTTCTCAGGGATTATAGCTTATTTGTCTACAAAACTAACGTTTTTTCTCTGTTCCTATAAAACTTCAGAGCTGGTTTTAAACAAGAATCAGGTCTTGAAGTTTTCAGCACAAGCTGAAGCTCAGTAAACTTTCATAAACAAAAACCATATTTGTTTCACTTTGGGGTCATGCTTCCCACTCCCTAGATCATGTGCAATAATATAAGCACATTTCAGAATGTTCAGAGCAAATGAGCTGCAGATTCCCCAGAATCTTCCTGTTCTACAAGGAAATGGCTCAGGATGCTCATAATTAAAATCTAAAGCACACTGGAACCTCCCTTTTGCTTTCTACTTATGCAGTAATGAAGGTACAAATTAGCAAACAAACTTAATACATGCTCTGCTTGAAAGAAAAATAAAAGCACTTCTTGATAGAAAATTTTTTTTTAGTCCACTGGGCTATACCACCCAAAAAGATGCAATGTAAACAATGGATTTTTTTATCCTTGAGAATGAGAATGAACATTGAGAAGCTCCTGCATTGTATATGTCAACTCTTTTGGAAGCCAAACTCTTTTACTTATGCTGACTACAATTAAAATAAAGGTTTATTCTGTTATATATGAAGTTATAGATGTGGGCATACTCCACAAAGTTAAAAGTGATATACTGATATAATATCAATAGCCTCCTAATTACCAACAATAGCCCCCTAAAAATTTATCATACTATCCCTAGTGTCTTCCCTCTCCAAGCCATCTTCATACATCTGCTAAATATTCTTAAAATTCAGATTTGATCATATCACCTCCCTACTCAATAATCCTCAATGTCTCCCTACTGTTTCTGGAAAAAAATATAAAATTCCTCAGCCTAGCACTCAAAGCCCTTCACATTTTGCCTCCTAAGTACTTATCTAGCATTATTTCATATCATTCTCTTCTCCAGACTCTCCTTCAGTCAAACTGCCCGCTAGCTAGCTGTTTCCTGCACATGATATGTACGTATGTGCACACTGCCCATACGTATTTTATCTCCTCCCTCTGTGCATTTGCACCAGTGGTCTCCAAGCCCAGACTGCCCTTCCCCCTCACCTCAGCTTCTCACAACCCCTACCTTCCTTCAAAGCACAATTCAGGTGACACATTAGACCTTTCCTCATCTCTCTGGTTATTAGCACTCTCTCCTTCTTGAAATTATTTGTATGACTTTATGTATATTTTGTATTTACTCATACTAATACACCCAGTTCACTCTAGTCAAATATAAGCTCTTTTAAGGCAAGAACTGTTGGTTTGGGGTGGGGGGTTGTTGTCTTTATATCTCTCAGAACTAGCACAGTGTTTTTGCATGAAGTAGGTGCTGAACAGATGTTCGTTGAACTGAATTTTTTGGTGGAACAAAACTCGGGGAATTCTTGTCATCCATATTTGAATAGAGGTTAATGATGAGAAAATTTCATTTTAAAACACCAACATTTAAACTGAAAAGTATAGTCCTTCACATTAAGTTCTTTAAGACCCAACATACAATGTTTATAGAGCTCAATCACAAATGTACAGATACCCAGAAGAAATTCTGAGGGGCTGGGTAGGTAGTTCAAGGAGAGAATTATGAGTTCTATCCCACTCCAGGCCTCTGGTGACAAAGATGACCATTTTAATTTTCTACATAATACTAAATGACCACCTAGACAGCTGATAGACCCGATAACTTCTAAAGGACAAAAAGTAAACTTGCAGACAATCTCCAGAACCATGATAAGGACCAAAGGAAAGAATTCACCGGGATCTTGTCTAACATTAGATAACTTCAGTCCCCAAAAGGTATCAATTCCAGCAACATTACTCAGGGTCTTCTGAACAAAGTCAGTTCTTTCCACATTTGTGAATAGTATGAGGGTTATTCTATTTCCTGTCTTTTCTTCACTACTGAAGTTCAATCAGTTCTACCCTGGGGAATCTTATAAGACCCAAATTTGGCTCTTTTGTCTTTGATAGAGGAAAAGCTGCTAAAATGAAACAGTGTCAATCCAACTGGTTCATAGAATTCAGGGTCATTTTGATCTTCATATACATCCAGTCCAGACCACTGCAACATATTTCAGAAGCCATGGAATGGCTTCAGACACTGAAGAAAAGTCAATTTTTCAGTATCTACTAAGTACTCAATTCAACATACTTTTATCAAGAGCTTATGTGCAATTCAATTAGATAAACATTTATTAAGGACCTGCTATGAGTCAGGCATTATGCTGGATGCTAAGTTCTCTCTACTCTAATTTTAGGTGGACCCTTTGAATAAAGATCAAAGGCTTCTTTAACAGAAAACATCAGATTCTGACTTAACTTAGTCATTAAAATGACCAGGGTCATCCAGCATGCCCATTCACTTCTTTCTCTGCCATACCATACTTTGAGGCTTTTAGTCCAATAAACTTTGTACCTGGACATTATTTTTCTTTCCACAGCCCCAAAATTATAAAGATCAACATGTAACTATATGCAGTTTTAAATTCAATGAAACAATGGAGGGCAAGATTAGAACTGTGGGGATCCCAAATTGGGGGCAAAACAAGAAGAGAAAGAAAGATTTCTGGTATTGTTCTAAATTTCTGCCATGACATAGGGCAGAAATATAGATGTAGCACTGAACTACAAACTACTTTTGTGGGAATAAGTTAGAGAGTAGTTTCACAATAGAGATTAAGTTAAACACTGAATATTTAAGTACTGATAACAACATTCTTGCTAAGAACCTGCGCTTTCCTCTTATTTTAAAGTTCAACTAGGATATGAAATATGGTGTAAATGTTAGTAAGAAGTAAAAATATTCAAAACCTGGTATAAGTTTAGAGCTTGAAGGTACCTTAAAAGCCATCTCAATTCCATCATTTTTTTTTTTTTTACAAATAAGGAAACTGATGGCTCAGAAGATTAAGTGACTTGCCCCAAAGCACCAAGGTAATAAGTACCTGAGGTGGTATTTGAATCTAGGTCCTCTCACTCTCTTTCCAAAAAAGTCTAGGCATACAAAGGAGCAGTTAAGATTTTTTTAAAAACTTTTAATTTTTTGCTTTCTGGCCTTTAAAAATTACTAGCATTGGCTAAAATTCGTGTGGTAATTTAGGTCCCTGGAGTTTAATGAGATGTACTTATCAGAGGTGGGTAAAGATTGAGGATCACTGAGAGATTCAAGACAGTGACAAAAATACTATGGATAACTATCGACCATGATTTGTCATAGTAAAAAACTAGTTTAAAAACCACTGTAGCAGAGAGAGCAAGACATATTTCTAAAGATTCTTTAAACAATGGATTAAAAAACAACAACAACCAGAAGGTGAGTTAAAGAACTGGAATTCAGGCAATGAACTTTGTACTTCAGGTACATTTTCCCTTCCCAACTCGCCACTTCTTGGTACATCATTCACACGGTGAGGTCCCTAAAGATACAGCTTTCGGTGCAGAGATGAGTCAAGAAAACTATACGATATTTCACAGAAATTTCAGCTTTGAGGAAACCTGGGGTTCAAAGAACTTTTTGACCCAACCCTGTCTTGGACTCCCCAATTTTCCTTACGGCAAATGCCTATGCAGGGTGGGGGAGGAGAGGAGGTTAGAGGATCTGATGACTAAGATCCTCACAATATTGATGTAATGAAAAGAGCACTGGCTCTGGTTAGTAACTGTGACCTTAGGCAAGTCACTTTTCACAGATCCTCAGCGTTGGTAAAAGGAGTGGGGGTACTAGATAACCTCTAACATTGCTTTTAGAAATAGCCTACTATTACCCACTTATACAGTAAAGGGTGAGGGGCTTCCCGTGCTAGGGCTTGACTTTGTGGGGATAAGTCACAGTAGGTAGTAGTCCCATCAAAACTGAAAAGGCCCAAAGCCTGAGATTCGAGGATCGGCCTGCGCACTATGGATCTTATCTATGGCACTACCAAGCCCCTGCACCCGGCGCAAGCGCGCACCGGCTACCTTCTTTCCCATGGGTACCCCCCCCCCACCCCAGCAACCTTCCTGCCCCAATTCCCTCACTAGAACCAGGCCCCTCCCTTCCACCGCGGCACCTTCAACCCTCCTCTCCCTGCACCGCCTGTCTCGTCTTGCCCTTACAGTGGATGGCTGGGTAGCAGCTGGGGTCTTCCCCTCCCGGCTGGCAGCGGCTGGAGAAGGCGCTCCGAGGGGTCACGTAGTTGCTGGGGAAGATGCCCACCCGCTGATTCAGCTGTCCAGTCCACCAGCCCTCGTCGCCGGACACCTGCGAGTCCTTGGACAGCACTTCCACCACATCGCCCAGCCTCAGGGTCAGCTCGTCCTCGCCTGCAGCCTCGTAGTCGAACACCGCGGTCCAGAAGGGCAGTGGTGGCTCGGAGCCCAGCTCCTCTGCTACTGCCACGGCCCCCGCCACCCCCTCTTCCTCCTCCTCTTCCTCCTCCTCCTCGCCCCCGGCCCCGGCTCCATCCTCCCCGGGCGGGGCGGCGGCAGCAGCGCTCGCCAGGCAGCCGAGAAGCGCGCGGGAGGGATCCATGGAGCGGGAGATCCATGGAGCGCAGGAGCCGCCGCTGCCTATTGTTCATGCGGCTCCGCAGAAGCTGGGGGACCCCTCCCCCGAAGGCAGCGGCGGCTGCAGGTAGGGTGGAAAGTGGCGGAATAGGGCAGGACTGGGGTCTGGGGTAGGGGATGTGGAGCGAGAACCCCTCGAGTTGTCCCGGCCCGAAGAGCCCTCAGTGTAGCATGGGGGCCAGGCCGGATTCCCCGCCTTCCCTCCTCCACCTCCTCCTGTTCTACCTCCACCACACAGGGGTGGTGGGGTGGGAGGGGTATGGGGTTGGGGATAACCCGTTCATGAAGCCAGCCAGCACTCCCCGGTCTGCTGCCCAGAGCCGCTCCCGGCTCCTCGATCCTCTCTTCTCTCCACTCCCCTCCCCACCCCTTTCGTCCTGTCTTCCTAGCCTAGGCTGCACGCCCAGGACCACCTGACACCCACTCCGCCCCGCCCAACCCTGCGGACTAACAGGGGCGGGGACCGAGGACCGGGTGGCAGGCGGAGACTCCTGCCCCACCCCCAACCCCGGTTTTCGCCAGCTTCCCTCCCCATTGGCCACGGAGATCCTGGGTCCACAGGTTACACTAGTTCTGATTGGGAATATTCTTTCCCTCTACTACCCGCCCCTCAACTACTCCCCTCCCATCTACTCTACATCCCTAATAAAAAGCACGCCTCCTCCGCAGGAGAGTCTCCGCCCCCCTCCCTCCCCGTTCTGGTTTCTCATTCTCAAACCCATGGATCAACCCTTTCCTCTAGCCCATTGGCCGTTGTCAGATTCAACCATTGGTGAGAAGCACCTGTCGATTAACCGTGAACTTACTGTCCTACCTAAGTGAGGAGAACTCAAATTTCATTGGATAGTCTAAGAGAGAAGGGTGTGTTCTGATAGGTAATAAGCCTCACTCCATTCAGATTTAGTAAGAAACCTAAAGGAAAGAGCTATTTCTTTGTTTGCAAGGAATTGAATTGGAAAATTTCTTGAACCTCACCTAAAGGGCCTTCTCAAGAACTGGATAAGGCTTCCATTCCAGGCATGATGACTCTTTTCCTCCATATCATTTTTACATTTGGACTGACTTCCTCCTCTTTTCAGACCTTCAACCATTGCTCTATGATGAGGTTAAAAGTAGTCTACATTTGTCTAACATTTTATATACATTATCTTGTCTCTATATCTTTCCCATCTGCAGACCAGCCCTTGGTGTTTGGTAGGCAAGGTTTCTTAACCTTTTTGGTGCATGGACCCTTATGGCAGTCTGGTGAAACCTACTCTTTTCAGAATAATGTTTTTAATGAAGAAATAAATGAAGAAAATAAAATACTTGGGATTACAAAGGACACCAATTATATTGAGATAGTTCATCTAGCTACCTACTTATCTTTCTATTTTTAAAGTTATCATGGCCCAGCTTAAGAATCATTGTTACATCAACCCTGCTGAAATCCCCCGTTCCTTAAATCTTTGGGGCTTTTTTTTCCTCTTTGCTGTTTTCTGTGGGATTTATTTCTTGGATCATTGAGAAAGAATAGAGTTTCATCATTTTAATGCTTATAAAATACTGCACCCTCTGATATTTGGTTGGTCTACAAAGTAATATCTACCCATACCTATTTTAATTTTTAGTAGTGGGGACAAAATCACAAGTCATAAAATCATGAGAATTTAGAATTAGAACAGTCCTCAGATCAACTACTTCAATTCAGCTTAATTTGATACATATATTGTGTTTATTATATAAAAGCACCTAGTTATGGTCTGGGATACAAAGATGAAAAATATCGTAGTCCATGCCTCAAAACTCTAAAACCTAATTAATATACGTGAATTATAAATTTTGTACTTCTTACAATAAGAACTGATGCACTGTCCCTAGTCAGCCAAACAAGCATTTATTAAACACTTACTATGTCCCAAGAATTGTGCTAAGTCCTGGGAGTACAAAGGAAGGCAAAAGCCCAGTCCCTGTTTTCAAGGAATTCACATTGTAATTCCAGAGTCAACATGCAAATAACTGTATGGACAAGATACACACAGTGCAAATAAAGGGTTATCTCAGAGGAAAGCTACTAGTTGTGGAGTATAGGGAGAAGATAATCCGGAAGACCTCCTGTTGTTCAATTATTTCTGCCTCTTTATGACCCCATTTGGGATTTTCTTGGCAAAGATACTAGAGTGGCTTGCCATTTCCTTCTCCAGCTCAATTTACAGATGAGGAAACTAAGGCAAATAATGTTAAGTGACTTGCCCAGGGTTATGCAGCTAGTAAGTGTCTGAGGCCAGATTTGAACTTGGGGAGATTTCCAGGCCTAACACTCTATCTACTGCCACCTAGCTGCCCTAAAGGGTTCTGGCAGAAGGTCTTGAAGTAAGCCAGGGAAGGAAGGAGGTACAGGTGAGATGAGAAAAGATCCTAAGCATGGGAACCAATTAGGCATGGTCAGGAAATGGAGTTTTGTGTAGGAAGATGAGCAAGAAGCCAAGTGTTGCTGGATACTACATCATATGGAGGAGAGGAGAGTGTAAAAAGCCTGGAAAAGTAAAAAGGAGACAGATTATAAAGGACTTTAAATGCCAAAAAGTATGTATGCATGTATGTATATATTAAAAATATGTGTATATATGCATATGTGTATATACATATAAATGTGTATATATACATATATATGAATATATACATATGGGGTTAGACTCCCTTTTCTTATAGTCTTATTATACACCAGCACAAAATACTTAAGGATAAAGTTTTGGTTTGTAAGGGACAACTATTTTCTATACATGAAGTAGATTCTAAACACAGAAACTCCCAAGTACACATTTGACAGACACAACAAAGTAAATAAACATCCTAACTCTTGTTAGACTCTGACAGGAGGCTGATACTTAAAACCTTTAAAAATGAAGCAGTTTACAGAACAGGTGATTAGGAATTTTTGGATTTAACCTCTCCTCTGCTATGTTTTCTGTCAAGATAGCCAGGAGATTGGATTTATCATCGAAGCCAGAAAGAACTGAGTTGGAATCTTGACTCAGACACTAGCTGTATGATTCTGGACAAATCACTTGATTCCTGTCTTCCTCAATTTCTTCATCTGCAAAATGGGTGGTATAATAATAAAACTTATTTGTATTGAGTTATTGTATTGATAAAATGAAATATTTCTAAAGCATTTTGCAAACTTTAAAGCACTACATAAATGCTTAAAATAAGAAATAATTTTATTTAAAACAATGTTTATACTTAAAATATTTAGTTAACAAATTTTTATTTAAAATAAAATAATATATTTATCTTTAAGATAATTATATTTCAAATAATGTTTGTATTTAAAATAGAATGTCCTTCTGAAGTGTGGTCAGCACCAACTGAAGAGAAGTCACACAGCTAGAAGTGTCAGGTTTGATCTGAGCTCAGATCCTCCCGACTCCAGACCAGACCTCCATCTACCGCATCATGGAGTTGCCCTTACAACTACGGAGACAAGTAGTTGCTCAGTCTCCTCTTGCACAACTCCAGTGTTTTTCCACTTTGTCTTTATATCTCAAGTACCGCAGAATATATGTTAATGAATGTTTGTGGAATTGAATTGAACTCACCGCTGCAAATAGACCACTTTGGAATGATCCTAATTGATACAAAGTTGTTCCTTGTATTAAAATGAATGATGCTGTCCAGTAATTTGGTTCCCATCTCTCCTATAGAGCTATAAAAATATCTAAAACCCAGTTTGCTATGGAATTAATTTGGATAGGGAAATCAAAAGTGATGGTTATCATTATGAATCATGGTTTTCCCTACTATTTTTCCTCCCACTCTTGAGCTTTTCCTGTTGGGTCGATTGCACTGTGGATCACTGCTACCTACATAACAGATGGTAAAGAATCAAAACAAATGAGCTTTTTCTTTTAAGGCTGTCCAAGCTTCTAGTATAGTTCATAAACTAATGCTACATCAAACCCCAAACTTTTTTATTACTTGTTCACATCTTACTGCACCGTGTTTTTTATACATGCAAATATGGTATGAGATTCTGCCCCATACTTGTTTCTGTGATATAATAGTGGCATAGACTTCAGTAAAAATGTCTTATATATTTCAAGATTCACTAGAGTTCTAATAATTATCATAACTGATATGTATGTAGCACTTTAAGGCTTGCAAAGTGCTTTGCCTATATCAAATCATCTGAACTTCACAGCAACCTTTTGGAGTTGCTATGATGCAGTGGGAAAAATTTCAGGATTTAAGTGAAAACACCTGGTCAGAATAGCTACTCTTTTGCCTACACCTTGGCTTCAGAGACAGCTTTTGAACGGGTGATGTAGGAAAGCCTGATCACAGACCTGATCACAGATTGTTCAATTTTCTGTGTGAGCATTCACACCTCAGAAATCAGCAAAAGCTACAAATCAGGGCTTGGTTTATTGTCATGTTGATTGTCCAAATTTAAGAAAGTAACGAGAAAAATAAATAATGCAGACTAAATTTAAAGTATGTGGGGCATACATTTTTTTTTTTCCCTAGAGAACTAGTTGTTAAACATTTACCAGCACATGACTGGTTTGAACCCAAGGTCTCTGACTCCAGAGACAGTGTTCTTTTCACTTTACTAAATCCTGAATATCGTTCATCTTGAAGACTGATTTCTGAAAGACACCCTTAAAAATGAAAAATTTTTTCATGCTGAATGTAATAACAAACTTGATCCTATGGGGTAATATTATGTTCTTATCTTTGTATGTCCAGAGCTTAGAATAGTACCTTGCAAATTATTGCTTATTAAATGAAGTTTGAATTGAATTAAATCAAACTCTCTCCCCTCAACAGAGAGAAAGGGAATGGAAATGTCGCATGTATATCTGAGGAAGTCATTTTATAAGTTTCACTTAAATGTTTTTCTTTGTTACAATGGGAAGAAATGAGTTGGAGTATAATTTTTTAAAATGACTTTTTTAAAAAAGGAATTAATAAAGCTTTTTTAAAAAAACTTTATTTATTTTATTTTTAATTTATGCAATAAAACAAGCATTTCCATAATATAGGATAATAAAAAGATGATTACACATGAAACTGCAAGCCTATTATGAACATCTCGCTATTTTTTTAATATATATTTTTAAAATTATTAATTTTTGGAGTGGGTAGGGGCACAGTTCTGAATAGAGCACTGGCCCTGGAGTCAGGAGGACCTGAGTTCAAATCCAGCCTCAGACACTTAACAAATACTAGCCGTGTGACCTTTGGCACTTCACTTAACCCCAATTGCCCTGCTTTCCCCCCCCTCCAAAAAACAAAAATATAAAATAAAATAAAAATAAATAAAAATTATTAATTTTCAATATACAGGCATAGGACTGCAAAATGCCTTGAGATGTCATGCAGCCTTAATTCAAGACCAAACCTAAATCAGTCAGAGTACAGGAGAGTAGAACCATCGAATTTTAGAGATAGAGGGGCTGATGTCCAACCCCTTAATTTTAGAGATGAGAAAACCGAGGCCTAGAGAAGTCATGATACTTGCCTAAGGTCACACAATTGGCCAGTGGCAAAGCCAAGTCTACATTAGAACCCAATACAGTTAATTCTAACACAGGTCTCCTACTTACAGCCCAATTCCCTGACCATACACTACATCGTCTTCCAGAATGTTTCCTTTTTAAAAAAAATTTCTAGAGAAATGATACCACATCCTTCCCCAGTAACCCAAACCAATGTTTAAGAGCTATCTTGGTAGGAATTTTTCCCTTCCGTATCTAATTTAAATCCTTGATGCTGCAACATAAGTTCTGTTGTCAACAAATATACAGTATTCATTTTGAAACCAGTCACTTAGTGGTTTCCATAGACTACAGGTCAGGATGAAGAACTATAGGTCTCCATGGCTAGACCACACTTTCTTTGATGTTTTTTAAAAAAATATTTGGGTAATTTATCAATCAATTAAGCAGCATTTATTGGGCAAATATTGTGAAGAACATTTTGCTAAACTCTCTAGGTGAAAATGATTCTTTCTCTATCTCTTTCTTTTTTATCATTATCTATGCCCTACCCCATTTGTATGGGTGTACCCCAAGGCTCTGTCCCAAGAGTTAGGTGATTTTTCCAAGGTCATCCAGGTATATTGTAAAACCAGGACTTGTATCAAGGGTCTTTGACTCCAAATCCAGCATTCTTTCTTCTTCATTGATCTCATTAATGTAGGTAACTTCCTCCAGCAATGCAGTTCAGAGCACATAAACAGTTTATCATCCTTTATGACTCCTGCATATGTTCCCCCATAAATCTGAGAGAGAAGGTTTACCCAATGTGCTAGTGTCCTTCTAAATTCCTTAACATTAAATGGGTGCTAGTGCAGTCTATAGAATAGCTATCTATTATCCCTTTTTCTGACCACTTGACAACTGCATAAGCCTCTTTGATGAAATTTTTTGAATGGATGAATGAATTCGTTAATAATTTTCTAGGGATGTAGTAAACAAAAGAATCTTACATTCTTTTATTCCCATCTGATTTTTATTTTTTTCTCAGTTATATGTAAAAAAATTTTTTTAATTCTTTTTTTTAAATTTTGAGTTTAAATTCTCTCCCTCCCTCCCCATACTCCTACTACCTCCTTGAGAAGGCAAGCAATTTAATAAAGACTATTCACGTGCAGTCATGCAAAACATTTCCATATTAGCTATGTTGCAAAAGAAAAAGACCAAAAAAACCAACAGCTATAATAAAAAAGTTTAAGAAGTATGCTTCAATCTGCATTCAGACTCCATCAGTTCTTTCTCAGAGGTGGAGAGCATTTTTCAGAGGTGGAGAGCATTTTTCATCATAAATCTTTTGGAATTATGTTGAATCATTGTATTGCTGAGAATAACTAAATCATTCACAGCTGATCATTGTACAATATTGCTGTTCATGTGTACTATATTCTCCTGGTTCTACTCATTTCATTTTGCATCAGTTTATGAAAGTCTTTCCAGGTTTTTCTGAAAACATACTGCTCATCATTTCTTATAGCACAATAGTAATCCATCACAATCCTATATCACAACAGTGTTCTGCCATTTCCCAGCTAAATAGGCATCTCCTCAATTTCTAATTCTTTGCCACCACAAAAAGAGCTACTATAAATATTTTCGTATGTATAGGTCCTTTTCCCTTTTAAAAAAATCTCTTTGTGGTATAGACCTAATAGTGGTATTGCTGAGTAAAAAGGGTATGCACAGTTTTATAGTCTTTTTAGTATAGTTCCAAATTGCTCTCCAGAGTGGTTGGATCAGTTCACAACTCCATCAACAATAATTGTGTCCCTATTTTCCCATATCTTCTCCAATGTTTATTATTTCCCTTTTCTATCATATTAGCCAATGGGATAGGTGTAAGGTGCTACCTCAGAGTTGTTTTGATTTATACTTTTCTAATGTATAATGATTTAGAGTATTTTTTCATATGACTATAGACAGATTTGATTTCTTCATCTGAAAACTGCCTGTTCATATCCTTTGACCATTTATCAATTGGGGAATGACTTGTATTCTTATAAATTTGACTCACTTCTCTTATATTTGAGAAATAAGACCTTTATCAGAGAATCTTGCTGTAAAAAAAATGCCCTATTTTCTGCTTCCCTTCTAATCTTGATTGCATTGGTTTTGTTTGTGCAAAACCTTTTTAATTTCATATAATTAAAATTGCTCCTTTTTTATTCCCTAATGTTCTCTAGTTCTTGTTTGGTGATATATTCTTTATTCATCTACAAACATGACAGATGAAATCATCCATGCTCCTCTAATTTGCTTATGATATCATCCTTTATGTCTAAATAATTTACCTGTTTTGACTTTATCTCAGTCCACGGTGTGAGATGTTTGTCTATACCTAATTTCTGCCAAACTGCTTTCTAGTTTTCCTAGCAATTTTTGTCATAGAGTGAAATCTCGGACTTCTAGTTTAGTCAAAACTAGATTACTCTGGTTATTTACTATGTGTATTGTGAACGTGATCTATTCCACTGACCCATCGTTCAATTTCTTAGTCAGTACCAGATTGTTTTAATGGTGACTGCTTTATAATGTAGCTTGAGATATTATATGATTAGATCACCTTACTTCACATTTTTTCATTGATTCCTTCGAGATTCTTGACCTTTCATGTTACTATTTTTTCTAGCTCTACAAAACAGGGGCTTTTTTTGGCACTTTCTTTGGTATGGCACTGAATAAGTAAACTAATTTAGGTAGAATTATCATCTTCATTATATTGCTTTGGCCTACCCATTAACAATTAGAATTTCTCCAATTGTTTAGATATGATTTTATTTGTGGTGAAAATTGTTTTGCAATTTTGTTCACATAGTTCCTTAGTTTGTCTTGGCAGTCAGACTCCTAAGTATTTTATATTATCCAGAGTTTTATATTCTAATAGAGGGAGACAAGAAATATAGTACAGTGATGGCTAGAGAAAGGAATTTTGGTATAAGTCCATCAAATGCCATGTCCCCCCTGATAGCAATGCTATTATTGACTATATTACTGTTACATAAATGACAAAATATCCAGGTAGGCCTGGTTTTCCTGATGTATAGCTGAATGGAATATTAAACATGGTCCTCTTACAGCTAGGTATGTGGGGTTAAATGAGTCTATACTAATTCACTCACTAATCAAGACAGTTCAGACCCAAGTAGAGATCCAATGCTGAGTGGATTAATTCCTCTATGGAGGGATGGTAAGAACTCTGAAGATCAGGTGTAGAGAGTGACTTTGTTTCAGGTAGGGCACAGGAGAGCAAAATATAACAGATGGGAAGATGCCTGGATAGGTTGTGTTTCCTAGTGAATAGCTAGATACTGATCTTTGCATAGAAATCATCGTTGGTAATCATTGCCATTGTCCTTTGGGTGACTCACAATTTTAATTCCTCTAAAAATAAAGGAAAAAATGTGGTTTTGTTTCAGGGAGAAGCTGGAGCATCATTGATAGGACTGTATAATTTCTCCCAAACAATCTAACTCTTACTCCTATTCAGTTTTAGGCTTAGTTCGTTGTACATCTCTGGTGTCTGTCCAAGATATATGTACTGACAGACAGTCTCTATGGCATGTCCGTCCAACTATATGTCATTATCTGGACAATAAGCATTCTTCATCCACTTGGATATCATTGTATCAATAGTTAAGCCAAACATTTTTCATTGATCATGAATCTAATTTAGTAGGCCCTTCAATTTCCCAGAACTTAATGGAATCAACACAATGGAATCTGTAAAAAGGAAGACTTGAAGGACTTCACCATCTATAGAAAATCTCTTTTCCATTTAGACTATGTACTGACTGGTCTCCATGCTAGAAGCAATCATGTTCACTGGGCATACATCTTCCTTTTTTATGCTTCAGATAATATGAATAATCAGAAGATCATTGTAGGAGACTTTATACAGAAAGACAAAGTGAACAAAGAGGTTCTGTTGGTTTCAGTGGTAGTAAAGACCTCCATTTGAACCCTACCATAAGAATTCCTTATATATAACATGTGCTCAGCCAGGTCGTGACCACTTATTTGTAACAACTGCCTAGAAATCTGTGTAACTCTCTAGGTTGCATACCAAGGGGTAGTCTGTATAAAAGGGAGTCCAACCTAAGTGATGAATTGAATCCTCCCATACTGATTAAACCAGTGATACCTGCCAGAAGTTTCCTATCATTCTTTTTCATGGTCTTTTCTGAAGCTTCCCCTTACTACTTTCCATAAAAGTTATTTTTGCTACTACAATATGATTCTTATTATCCTGGTGCCACTACAATTCAAATACAGAGCCTCTTCAGGCAACAATCATCAAGCTGCTCCTATCAAGGCAAATTTTATGATCTTATCATGAACATGAGAGAGGCCATGTTGGAAAATATCCTTTACAGAGTATTTTGCTCTACTCGATCAAGTGTTTTCTTATAGTCTATTAATAATAAGCACAAGATTTTATTTTCTCTGCACCTTTCAGTCAATTACATGACTGTAAAGATGTGATAAATCATAGAATATAATTTATAAAAACTCTACCTCAGTGGTTCTCAACCTTCTCAATGCCGTGACCCTTTAATACAGTTTCTCATGTTGTGGTGACCCCCCCAACCATAAAATTATTTTCGTTGCTACTTCATAACTGTAATTTTGCTACTGTTATGAATCATAATGTAAATATCTGATATACAGAATGTATTTTCATTTTTATAAACTGAACATAATCCACAGGTTGAGAACTGCTGCTCTACCTATTCCCTTCTCATATTTTTATCCATGATTCCCTTCATATGTTTGTGAATTATTCTTGGAAATACAGTTGGGGGGAAATTGTTTTCCCCTTCCCCCAACAGTTGACAAAATCATAGAAGGAAAGGGCAGATGAAGTGTTACTGTGTTAAACGATGAGTTGTTAATGTGTTAAATAGAAGTGCAAAGAAAGATCTATTGCTCTTTAGAAATCTTGAAGGAGTTCTTCCAGATGGAATTAGAGAAACAACTTGCCATTGGCCTGGCAAAAGATTTTCTGTGCTTGCCAATGTCCTTTAAAAAGCTAGGTTTGCCAGCCTTGCAGATGATCAAACACAGTGGAGTGAGGGGGCAAACTTGTAGAGTGACCCCTACCCCCCCCCCGCCAGTGGAAGGAAAGAAGAGAGAATTTCTTTCCTTTCTTCCTCTCTTCCTTCCCCACCCCCACACAATTGACCCAGGTGGAGTTACCTGCTCAGCAGAAGATGCCATATGCAACAGAGGGAGAAAAAGAGAGACAGAGACAGTTGGGCAGAAGTCAGCTTCAAGGATCATGAGCCCTGGAAAAGGGAGCCAATTGTGGATTCAAGGGAGAATTAACCCTAGTAGTTGGGAACTGAGGCACAGAAAAAAAGCATGCTCAGGGATTCCAACTCAATAACCTTCCAAGCAAAGGCACCACATGAACACATTATGAGAAGGAAAAGGATACCATGATATGCAGTACTAGATGCAGTTGTTTTAGTGATATGTGTTCCTGATGCATGTGCTTCATTACCCACTCTTTCCATGGACTCTATGCATCTTTGTGGGAGAATGCATCCTAGGTTTATTTGAGAAAGAGTGAACATTTTGTTTACTGTGTTCTTTGTAAATAGCTTTGTCTTGAGCTGATTATGTCTACTGGTTGATTATTAAAAGCAACATCACAGGTGGGGGCTTGTTAGATATAGTTCTCGGAATGTGGACCTACAGAGACCCTTTAAAATCTTTGAACCTTGGAGCAACTACTTGCAGCCCAAAATTCTTTTGGTTGCCTGCAAATGAAAGAGAGGATTAAAAAGAAGGAAATAAAAAGAAGCCTATGAAGCAGGGACAAGATTACCTTTCTACCAAAATATAAGACACTCTCTTTCATTTATGCTCATCATGAGTCCTATAATATGAGTATTCTTTTCTTGCCTTTGGATGCATGAGAAGACCATGCCAATTTTTGTTTCTCTGATAAGTTCTCATAAGCCATCTTTCTATTTGGCTTCAACTTTCCTTTATCTTCTGATTTTGTTTATATTGAGAACAACAGTATTAATACAACATAGTTCCTCTGATCTTCATTGGTCATCAAATGAGGATGCCTCATTCAGAGTACCAAGAGTTAAAAGGTAGAAAAACTTTGTGATTCTTAGCATCCTTTGCACCCTTTTTCAAGCATGCTGTTACTATTATTGTAGAAATGGAAAGATGTCATAAAGGATGGAGGGACATATTATATTTTTCTCTTTTTTTCATGTTTTCAATTATCTCAATCCTTACCCTTCTTATCATCTTTGTAACAATTGACACTATTTATTACCTAGATACTCTGTCTCTTCTTAGTTTTCATGAAATTCTTCATTCTTAGTCCTTCTTTCTACATAACTGATTATCCCTTCTTACTCCCCATTGCTGAATCATCTTTCATGTTATGTTCACTGTGGGCATACCCCAATACTCAGGAGTATGTGTATGTATGTGTAACTAGGTTGTCCCTCATATGTAGCATAGCAGTGTCATCATGTGGCTCATATGGATGTGGAATAGACATCTCTAGATTCTTCTCCCTCCAAGGCATGGTTTAATTCCTCCCAGGAAGGGAAGCAGGAGTTTGAGGCCAGAGTCTTGGCTACTCTGCTCTCCTCAGAGAGTAGCAGAGCCAAGAAAGAATTAAATCTATCTGTTTCCTTAAATATTATTAGTCTAGGGGTTGTGGTTTTCAGGTTCAAGCTAAACTTTGGATCACTGTTCATTAATGGGTAAGGAGGACCCCAAGCTTTCCATCCAAGGATAAACTCCCTTCCCACCAAATAGTAGTTCCATAATGAACACACAAATAGCATATAGCAAATAAATGCATTAACCCAAGTCAATGGCAAAACATAAATCAGAGAAAATATATATAGGAGAATATATGCCAAACAATACAGAATGAAGGAACTCTCCTATTGGGATCAAGGTAACTCATTTCAAAAAAGAGATGTCCAATTCTTACCTAAAGGGAAATTCCCTGAAGTTTCTAGTACAACAAGATGAAGATAGGGAAAGAATGGAAACTACTAGCTCCTCTCATGTCGGCTTCTTCCCTGAGTGTTATTCTCCCTTAGTCAACCTGGGGTAGGGTTGGCATCATCCACTTTCTCTTTCAGAGCTAGAAGCTAAAAGCCAGAAGCACCTAAAGGGACTGGAGAGCCCAAAGAGGCTTCAGAGACTTGATGAGATTGAATCTCTTCTCTCTTCTGCTCTGTCCAACTCTACCCAACCTTGCCTACAAGCACAAGGCACTGATCTTGTAGGGGAATATTTTATTATATTCTTTGGAAAACCTTATTTATTAACATTGTTTGAACTTAGTTTGATGTGCCTGAAATTGTCTAACCCAAAAGAGGTCAGGCTGACCTCAGAGACCCCAGGGAAGCTGGATAACTACAGGGAATGTTTGGATCTCTCCCAGTACTTGTGTTTTTGGTTTCCTGGGTTTGAATGTTTATGCTTACCTTTCAATCAACTTAATAGGAATATTTATGCTTACTAATATATAAATCAACAGATTTGGCCAGGGAACCACCTCCTCTACAAAATAGTTGGGCTGGTACTCTTCTGGGAAATCCAATACAATGTAAACCCCTCAGTGGCTGAGGGGGGAAACTTCTTGTGGCTTTCTTCCTCTACTAAATGACCAAATAAATTTCTTTCTAAAATTATTTCATTTTGGGGGACTCATTCTCATAACTAACAGTCTTCAACAATGAGAAGAGAGTCCAAAACCAATGAGCTTTAGGGGTTCTGATGATAGATAGATTAGATAGATAGATGTATATATATACACACATACACACAGAGAGATATACATTGTGTGTATGTGTGTGTGTGTGTGTGTGTTCCCCATTACAACATAAGCTGCTTGAGGGTAGGGAATATTTCCCCCTTTTCCTTTGTCTCTCCAGCACTAAGCAGTCCTTGTTACCGTCTTTAATAAAGGATTTTTGATTTATTTCATGTGTTGCCATGGCCAATGAATGGTCAAGCTCACTGGTGAGGAACTTCAACATGCTTAGCTAGACTGGACCTTAGAGATTGCTCAGTCTAACAGGAAGTTGATGATCCAATCTGAGTAAATGTGAGGCTTTTTTAGAACCAGACCTAGAATGATTTAAAGTGCCACTGCTGGGCTTCCTTTATCCATAATCTGTGCTATTCAGCTCTGTTGCTGTCCAGTTTTTCAAACACATGCAAATCCATGACTGTAAGACTTAAGCAAAACTCAAAAAAAAGGAGGGTTCTCTGATATGGTGATTGGTGTTTTTATATCTGAAAAGACTGTACCTTGAGGTTTTGCTATCTGGATACTAAACACATCTACATAATTTGTTGAATGGTTGAGTCACACAATTTAACATAGTCAAAAAAAGATCTCTCAGTCATGAAAGAACTCTAATCGCAGGTCTTCACACTTCAACATGATGGCAGACAACTGCCACCATGTGGAATTTAATGGTATAGCAGCCAAAATTTATTTAATTAAATTTACAGACTGATAAAGTTAATAAAATCCTAGCTTAATATCACAGATTTAGAGCTGGAAGAGACCTTAGAGGTCATTTAATCTGACTGCCTCCTTTTAAAGATGCAGAAACTGAAGTTGAGATAAGTCTCTTTCCTTCTAATAAAAGCACCTATTTCTCAGGGGTGCTGAGAGCATCAAATGAGATAAAATTTGTAAAGCACTTATCAGCACAATGTCTGGCACATAATAAGGTTCTTAGTAAATGTTTGCTTGTTTCCTTCCTTTCTTCTACTTGTACCCTTGTTCTCAGCCCCTCAAGCCTTTTCTGGTAGATATCCCCCATAAATGGTCCCACTGTTTCTAATCACCAACCTTCCCCTACTGTCTGCAAACAGACCTATGTGTATCTTCCATCCTTCAACAATTCTCACCTGCCCCTACCAACCTCTCAAGTTCTTGTCCTTTATCCCTCCTTCCTTTTACAATCAAAGTCCTAGAAAAAGCTAACTATTATCACTACTTACCCTCCCTTTCTTCTCATTTGCCTTTCTAACTTTTGCAATCTGGCTCCTACCTCATCTTTCCATTGAAATTGCTCTCTCCAAAGTTACCAGTGACTCTTAATTGCCACATCCAGTGGTCTTTTCTTAGTCTTCCTTCCTCTCTCTCTCTCTCTCTCTCTCTCTCTCTCTCTCTCTCTCTCTCTCTATTTGAAACCAGTGTCTGTCTGACCTGGCAACAATGTCTTTGCAGGACGGTCATTCCTACTGTACCCCCTAAATGTAGGTGTATCAGACAGATATAAAGATCTGGTTTAATTCAAACATATATCTCACTGTTTGTCATTGGTCACAAACAAGGTACACCTACCTGGTGAAAGAGTGTGGATGGCTTACAAGTGGTTCTCAACCTTCCTAATGCTGTGACCCTTTAATACTCGTATGTGGGCATATCTGCAGGTGGGCAGACCCGCCTGGAGACGGATAGAGGAGCGGTGTCTCGGTTCCTAAGACCATTGGAAATATGTGTTTTCCAGTCTTAGGCGACCCCTGTGACCCCTGTGAAAGGGTCGTTCTACCCCCAAAGGGGTCACGACCCACAGGTTGAGAACCACTGGCTTAGACAATGCAAACCAATCACCAAGTACAGGAAAGAAACTCTAAATTTTATGTACTATGTTAGCTGGCCAAAATTATATTTGTGTTTGAAGTCTATGATGTGTGTCCTCATCCTAGCCCCCTGGCCACCCTGGCTTTCTTCAAATATCTGGTTAAACCCAGTTGTTTACATGTCGTCTCCCACATTAGACCATGAGTTCCTTGAGAAGAGGGGCTATCTTTTGCCTTTTTTTGTATCTTCATTGCTTAGCACAATGCCTAGCATTATAGAAGGTGCTCAAAAAATGTCTACTGACTAATTGATATCAGTATTTCTGACTTCATATCCATTTCTCACACCAGGGATCACCTTTAATTTTTTTTTATTCTGAACTTCACAAATACAAAATAAAGTTAACATTTCCATATGCAAAGTAGAACAGGAAAAGATTATACATGAAACCTTAAGTTTGTTGTATGCCACTTTCTTTTCCTTTAAAAGATATAATGCATGGATTCTTAACCTAGAATCCATGACATAAAAAATAACCCTGGATTATAACCCTTGATATCAATTTAGCACATAATTTTCAGATCTGTTCAGCTTGTCTGTTTCCTTCTGGTTTTCCTTTCATTCTCTTCTGTGTCTTTTTTTTTTTTTAATGCATCAATGAGCCTCCTTTCTTCTCTCTCTTTTTTTTAAAAAAACTCTTTGGCAATCCTCTTCCTTTCCAACTTGCACTGAAAAAAGAAAAAGGGGGAAAAAAACCCTTGTAACAAATATGCACAATCAAGAAAGAGAAATTTCCATGTTGGTTATTTCTGAAATATATATATGATTCTGCACCTTGAGTCTATCACCTCTCAGTCAAGAAGTGGAGAGCATGATTCCTTGTTTGTCCTCTAAAATCATTGTTGGCCATTGTAGCAAGCACAGTTCTTAAGTCTTTCAAAGTAGTTTTTTCTTTTTAATGTTGATGTTATTACATAAGCTGTTCTGGTTCTGCTCACTTCACCTTGCATCAGTTCATACAAACAAATCTTCCCAGGTTTCTCTGAAACTATCTGTTTTGTCATTTCTTACAATAAAGGATGTGTTGAAGCCAGCTCAAATCAGCTCCCAAGAGCCAATTGTTGAATTTTCAATGTGATCATTCACACCTCAGAAATTAGTAAATGATGGGCAGCTAGGTGACACAGTGAATAGAGCATTGGCCCTGGAGTCAGGAAGACCTGAGTTCAAATCTGACCTCAGACACTTAACACTTACTAGATGTGTGACCTTGGGCAAGTTACTTAACCCCAATTGCCCTGCCTTCCCCTCTCCAAAAATTAAAAAAAAAGAAATTTAAAAAAGAAGTTAGCAAATGTATATAAATCAGGGCCTGATTTACTGTTTTGTTGATGGTCAGGACTTAAGAAAGTAAAGAAGAAAGTGTTGATAATACAGACTAAACTTAAAATTGTATCTTGCATAATGTTTTTCAGAGAACCAATTGTTAAACATTTACTAATACACCACTGTTCACAGTACAATAATGTTCCATTACTTTCACATAGCAGTTTGCTCAATCATTCCTCACTTGATGGGTCCTCCCTTAGTTTCTAGTTCTTTGCTATATCCAAAAAAAATTTGCTACAAACATTCTTGTACATACAAGTCACTTTGCTCTTTGATCTCTTTGAAGTATTGGCCTAATAGGGATATTGTTTGGTCAAATTGTATGCACAATTTAGCTACTTTTGGAGCATAGTTCCAAATCATGATTCAGAATGGCTAGACCAATTCATGACATTGCTGTGTCTATCTTCCCACTTTTGTAAAAAACTGTTATTTCCTTCTTTGTCATCTTTGTCAATCTGATAGGTGTAAGAATATCAGAATTATTTTAATTTATATTTTTCTAAAATATTGATGATTTAAAATATTTTTATATAGCTAGTGATAGCTTGGATTTCTTCCTTTAAGAACTGCCTGTTTATTCTCTTTGACTAATTATTTATTTCAGAAAAGCTGTTAATATGTTTACATCAGTTTCTTACTATATATCTTGAATATCAAATCTTTATCAGAGAAACTTCCTAAAAAGACTTTTCCCCACCTATTTCCTTTCTCATTTTAACTACATTGCTTTTGTTTGCAAAAATTATTTTTTATTTTGCATAATCAAAATTATTTATTTTATCTTCTGTGATCCTTTTTCTCCCTTTTTTGGTGATGAGTTCTTCCTCTATCCACAGTTTCTAAAGGTATTTTATTCCTTGGTCCTATAATTTGTCTCTGACATAACCTTTTATATCTAGGTCATGTACCCATTTGAAACTTTTCTTGGTATATGAGCCATTCATTGTTATTCTGTGTGTTTCCCTAGGAGAGACTACCTGTAACTATCATCTCTAAGCCCAAACATTCCAGAGGCAGTAGCTGGGAGGAGGTGGGGAGAGGAAAGGGAGGCAGGAAGGGTCATGAATCCGTTGCTCAAGGTAGCCTTGCCAATAAAAGTGGTCAAACTGGGTTTGAGTTACTTCTTTTTCAGATTCTGAGTGTCTGACATTTGGAGCTCACATTTTTCTAACTTCTCTCTTCTTCTTTCTTCTCCCTTATGTCTTTACCATAGTGTCCTCAATCTATATGCCAGGACTATTAACAACCCAGCCGGTTACACATTTGACACCCTGTCCTCTCCTGATGAGGGGGATGAAAGGGCATCAAGGAAGTCAAGAAAAGAAAGAAAAAAAAAAAAACAAAGAACAGCAGCTCTAAAAGTTTTGAGAATGTCTCTGGTTTTGGCTTTCTCATTGGTAAAATTAGGAGGTTGGACTACATGATTTTCAGTCTAGCTCTAAAATCCTATGATGTATTATCTTTTTTTACCACCTATATGATAACAAGATCATGACCACCAGTCCTGCCTGGTTTCTGCCAGTGATGTTGCTATGGAGATGGACCATGTGGACTGCTTGTGTTTTTAGATGAAGTTTATGGGCGTTAATCTCAGAGACAAAAGACTCGATTTTAAATCCTGGTTCTTCTACTTAGCAGTGTGGCTCTGGGAAAATCACTTTCTCCTATCTAGGCCTCAGTTTCCTCATTTGTAAAATGACATTATTAGTACTTACAGTATCTGCTTTGTGTGGCTATTATGAGGAAAACATTATGTAAACCTTAAGAGAGGTATAAAATGTGAGTTATTATTATTATAATTACAGGAAAATAGGGAAGCATATTCAAAGGCAGGTGAAAATATACCTTTGGCCTTCCTATTTCCTATATGTGTACAGGGCCCTTGGACATTTCCTTTGGTCTGGGCATTCAGGTAACAACAAATCATATTATATAATGTTTAAAGATTATGAAACTCTTTCATCAGAACAGCTGGAAGTAGGAATTTTTGTACCTGAAGCAAAAAAAGTGCTCTAAGTTGGAGAAAGTGAGGAAACAAAGACCCCAGGAAAAGAATTAAGGAAGGGTGTAGGGGACGAAGGTCATCCCTGTGAAACACTTATTAGATTCATATTTTGACTAACTATTTTTAATAATTAGGTTCTAATTTTACCAGACCAAGCCTTAGAATGGGAGAGCTTTTTAAGGGAGCAAAGAACGGGTTTGTCACAAATTGGGGAGAAGGAAGGGAGAAAATATTAGAGAAAGAGACACAGACAGAGAGCATGAGAAAGAGAGAGAGAGAGAGAGAGAGAGAGAGAGAGAGAGAGAGAGAGAAGAAACAGACACAGAGAATGAGAGATATAACATACATAAGGAAAGATAATGAGAAACAAAGAAAGGGGGGAAAAAAGAGAGACAAAGACAGAAATAGAGAGCAAGATCTAGGAAGTCAGATAGAGAGAAGCCATATGGACGCATAGGACTCAGTTCCCCAGAGGGAAACCTGTGCATCCAAACTCCTCTCCTCTGAAAATAGTAACACCCGAGAAACTGTATGATCTTTGTAAGGGTGGGGAATAGAGGCTGAGGCAGAGACAGAGATAGAGAAGGAATTTCTGGGCTTAACCAAGAGCTGCAAAAACACAAACTAGTGGCAATGGAAACGCAGTAGTGAGACTATGGACCCAGGAGGAATTCACAGACCAAGCAATAGTTGAAGCTGAGGAGCAACGGGATAGATCCAAAATGCTGAAGGGCAAACCCAGGCCTTGCTTTCCACTAGTACTTTGAATCATGTGTATTACGTAGGTCCAGGAAAGCAAACCTTTCCCTTTGTAGGAGAAAAAGATACGCAAAGTAGCTTTATAAGTCTGGAAGAGTCCTCTGGAAGATGCAGTTCTCTGAAGAAAATAGAATTCTTGACTATTAAGGAGTTTGGCTGCAAGTTCTTTGTGTTTTCAGTCATTTTACATAAAACCCATCCCAAAGTTAATATTCTGTTAGCCTGAATGCTTGAGTGGGAGCTTACCATACTTTTGCCTCGCGTGTGACTGTGTGTGTGTGTGTGTGTGTGTGTGTGTGTGTGTGTGTAAAAATACTATCCACATTAGCTAAATTATGCTATTCCCAGAGGAAATCCTAGATAGGAGCATAAGCCAAAGAGAAGCACCCAAGATTGGATTTGCTCTGCGTAGATTCAGAACTTCATGGGAACAATAATATCTTTCCCTGTTGACTTCACAGGTTTGTCATGAGGTTCAAATGAGACAATATATGTTAAATGCATGCATTTTGAAAATAGTAAAGCATTACATAAATGCTTTAGTGTTATCAAGCTTCCAAGCTATCTATTTAAATATTACTTAGACATAGGAAGCTGGATAAAATTTTCTTTAATGCTGTTTAATGACTGTGCCATCAGTTCAATATAACTTAACAGAGTGACCTTATGGGTTAATTACCCTCTTAGCTTTAGTTTTCTCATCTGTAAAATTAGGAGATTGGACTTCAAAATCCTTTCAAGCTCTAATAGTATAGGATTCTATATATGTTTATCCATTCTAGACTTTGTACAATGCTGCTATGAAACTTGACTACTGTCTAAGAGAGGTATCTAGCATATTTTAGCCACTAGATGTCCTCCTGCATGACAATATGTTACAGGGAAAGAGCACTGGGCATGAAATAAAGGAGAGGTTGGTGAAACAATCTAAGTTCTTCTCCATCTTATCAATATGACCTTAATGAAAACATTGAAAAAAATCTCTGTTGAGCTACAGTCATGCAAATCATTGGATATCCTGATGACATCTCAAACTCAACATGTCCAAAATAAAATTCATCCTCTTTCCCATCAAACCTTTCCCTATTCCAAGCTTCCCAATTACAGTCAAAGGCAGTACCATATCCCCAGTCACCCAGGCTCACAACCTAGTTGACCACACCAATTCTTCATTTGTACTCACTCCACATATCTAATCCATGACCAAATCTTGCCCTTTTTACTTCACAATATCCTTTGTATATTTTCCCTTCTTTCTACTCTTACAACCACAACTCTAGACCAGGGCCCTCATCACCTCTCCCCTGGACTATTGTAATAATTCTAATTAGAATCCCTGCCTCAAGTCTTTGGCGACTCCTATATCCACTCAGCTGCCAAAATGATACTCTCAAGCCTTTCCATTGCCACTAGCTTGTGTTCTTGTAGCTCTTGGTTAGGCCCTGAAACTCCTTCTCTATGTTTCTGCCTCAACTTCGATTCCCCACCATGTCATCTCCCTACTTGATGAGTTCCAATTACTCTCTATCACCTCCAGGATCAAATATAATGTCTTCTGTGTCATTTAAAGTCCTTCATAACCTGGTTCCATTGACTGTTCCTTGCAGTTCCTCAAATAGGACTCCACCTCTCATCTCTGTGACTTTGCACTAGCTCTCCCCTATTCCTGAAATATTCTGACCCTTAATGTCAGCTTCTTAGTTTTCATGGTTTACATCTTAATTTGCACCCCTCTACCTCCTCTCATCCCCCTAGTTCAATGGTTCTCAACCTTCCTAATGTTGCGACCCTTTAATATTCATGTGTGGGCGTATCTGCATGTGGGTGGACCCGCCTGGAGACAGATAGAGAAGAGGTGTCTCAGTTCCTAAGACCATTGGAAATATGTGTTTTCTGATAGTCTTAGGCGACCCCTGTGAAAGGGTTGTTCTATCCCCAAAGGGGTCATGACCCACAGGTTGAGAACCACTGCCCTAGTTGCTAATGTTTGCCCTTTCATCTTACCTTCATCTACTCTGGATGTAGCTTCTACATAACTAGTTCTTTACACATTGTCAGCCATAGTAGAATGTATGCTCCATGAGGGCAAGGGCTATATTTTGTCTTTCTTTACATCCCTAGTGCTTAACAGTACCTTGGACTTAGCAAGCACTTAATAAATGTTTGTTGACCGACAACCTGAGCTTCTGTTTCCTCATTTTTAAATGGGATTAATAATCTTGCACTATCAGTGTTGCAGGAGTGTTGTGATGATCTGATTCATTCAAAACACTTCTTATTTGCCAAGAATGTGCTATATAGTAATACTGTGTTAGACTCTGGGAGAAATAAAAAGATAAATATGACACAGCCCTTATAATATAACATGTACACAGATAAATAAAAATGAGACGATGGATTTAAAGCACTTATAGCCATAAAATGCTATACAAATGGTTAATTTGCCAATCATAAGATCTAGAGTGAGACCCTAGAGAGGGAAAGAAAGGGAAGGAGAAAGGAAAGGGAAAGGGAAAGAGAAATGGAAAGGAAAGGGAAGGGAAGGGAAGGGAACGGAAGGGAACGGAAGGGAAGAAAAAGGTATTTATTAAGCACCTATTATGATCAAGGTACAGTGCTGAGTTTTTTACATTCGATCTTCACAACAGCCAGTGAAGTGGGTGCTATTATTATCCCCATTTTACACATGATAAAACTGAGGCAGATAGCCATTAAGTGATTTGCTCAGGATCACATGTTTGGTGTCTGTGGCTGGTGCACTCTGGTACATAAAAGATATTCAGACAATCTGACCTCTCTTGTGTTTAATGTTAGACTCACTAAGAAGGGGAAAAGAGAGGGTATAGAATAGGGTCATAGGTTTAGAATTGAAAAGAACCTAGAGGCCATTTAGTCCAACTATCTCATTTTATATATGGGGAAACGAAGGCCCAGAGAGGTTAAGTGACTTGTGTTCATTGTCACAAAGATAGTAAGGGTAGAGCTAGAATTCAAACTCAGGTCCTCTGTTTCAAATTCAGATAATTGCATGTGATAAGTTTGTCACAGATCTTCTCTCCCAAACTCAAGGCTAGAACCTGCCCAACCAGGCCTAGCTGCAACATGCTGCAGTGGAGAGAACATTGAAATTGCAGCCACAAGGCATGAGTCAAAATCTCAACTCCACCATTTACTTATGACCTGTGTGACTTTGGATAAGTTACCTGCTTTGGGCTTCAGTCTTCTCATCTGTAAAATCAGGATTGAAGTAGATGACTGTGAAAGTCTCTTCTAGTTCTCAATATTCAATCCTATTTTGAAAACATTTGAGTGGCTCTATATTTGCCATTAGACTTTTAAGGAAATCCACACCAGCCACTGGGCTTCAGACTGAAGTTTATTTCAGACAAGTGAATCAAGAAACTGTCCTTCTCCATAGGGTCCCAGATATTATTGTTCCACATCAATTTTCTCCTCTGTGTCCAATCTGCCAACACACCTGTGCTCATATCCAGACATCCATTACCAATTCATGAAGATATAACAGCCTCCAATTCAAGAGAGCTGAAGGAATGTAGGTATATCTTAAACAACCAGGCCCCTGTCCCTTTCCTGGAGGGAGTGCTGCATTATTTACAGGAAAAGCCAGGCCTACTGATGTAATTAAAAGTCTTGCTATTGTAAAAGTTCCTTCCTTAAAAATATTATCTCCATAATCTTCAAACATTCACTAAGCTCTAATTGCTTCTATTTATGGTTGCAAAGCACTTTACAAATATATTCACTCATTTCATACATGTTAAGTAAGCAGGTCAATTATTATAAGTGTGCCCTTTTTACAGATACAGAGACTATAACTCAGAGAAGTGATTCCCCAAGGTCACAGAGAAAGTTAATAGAAGAGCTGGACTTGAATCTAGGTATCCTGACCATTAGATTATAAGCTCCTTGAGGGCAGGGACTATTTTTTAAAACTTACATTTGTATCCTCAGTCCTTAGCAGAGTGCCTGGCATATAGTAGGTGCTTAATAAATGTTTATTGACAGATTGATTTGAAGTCTAATCAATACTTCAATGAGCATTTGTGCTAGGCTCTGGGAATATACTCTCTCCTTTATACCACATTTCTTTCAGTAAGTATATAGGCAGATATGTCCATATATTTTTTCCAATTTATAGACCATTGGAACTGGAAGAGCATTAAAGATAATTTAGTTCTAGGCCATCCCCCTCATTTTGTAGATGAAAAAATAGGGTCAGAGTGGTAAAGTGATTTGCCTCAACTCACACAGTTAGTCAGTGAAAAGTTTAAGACTTAAATCTAGGTCTTCTGTCTCTAAGCAGAAATAACTTAGAACTTTCTTCTGTGTGCAGGGAACTCTGTTGGCATTAGAGTTCTAGTCTCTTCTCTCAAGGGGCATCAGTGGAACTAGAGAGACAAGTCATGTATACATTAAAAGTGTAAATAACACCAGGAATTGTGTGGGAGATTTTAAATTGTGAAAAGGATTATAAATAACTAGCTTATATCTGCTTACTCACAAATGAAGTCTGCCTTCATTTACAGAAATGGAAGAGCCTATTTATAAGCTGCATCAAGTAGAAAACTTTATTACCAAAAACTGCTAAATAGGCCTGGCTTTCTAAATATATAACTACACTCCCACAGAGTTTCATCTAGAAACATTCCAAAGATAATTCCATCTCATCCCATGCCTCTCAGGGAAGCTGTGTTACCCATGATAGCATAGCAAGTCAGTAGTAGAGTTGTAAATAGAGTCTCAGTGTCTTGCTCTAACTATTGTGTCTTTGTTCCCTACTACTTGAACTGTCTAACGTCTTTTTGAAAAATGTTTCATTAATGCCTTCTGTTTTTTTATATGTCATTTCCTTATATACAACCTCTTTTGTAATAATAATTTTTAAAACAACTAAGCAAAACTAATTGATGAAGCTACTATGTCCAACAGACTGTACTTTACTCTATACCTGAAATCTCCCACCAAAAGCTGGGAAATGTCTCATTATCTGTTCTCTGGAACCAAGGTGGTTGTTGTTGTTTCAGTCCTATCCAAATCTTTGTGATCCCATTTTGAGGTTTTCTGGGCAAAGATCCTGCAGAGGTTTGCCATTTCCTTCTCCAGCTCATTTTACAAATGAGGAAACTGAGGCAAACAGGGTTAAGTGACTGATCATCTAGCTAGTAAGTATCTGAATCCAGATTTGAACTCAGGAGGATGGGTCTTCTTGATTCCAAGCTCAGTGCTTTATCCACTATGCAACCTAGCTGCCTGGGACCAAGATTAGTCATTACTATCAATCTGAGTTCAGTTCCTTTGACTGCTTTTTTCCCCCTGTGTATTATTGTAGTCATCAAACATATTATTCTCCTGATTTATTCAGTCCACATCAGTTCATAAGTCTTCCTCTGTTTCCCTGAATTCCTCATATTCTTTGTTTCTTATGGTACAATAGTATCCATTTCATTCCTATAACACAATTTGATTAGTCATTTCCCAGCTAATAGACATTCATTTTTGTTTACATTTTTTACTCCCCCAGAAAGTGCTTCAATGAATATTTCAGTATATACTTCCTTTTTGTCTTTAACCTTGATGCTCAATAATCAGATCACTGAGTCAGAGAAAACAAAGTCTAGTGATTTTTCTTAAATAATTGTAAATTATTTCCCACAATGATTGGATCAATACACAGGCCCACCAACAAGGTATTTTTATGCTAGCCTTCCCACAGACCATTCCCCTAACCTCCAGGGTGAGAGAGAAGACAGAAGAGTGCTGTGTGTGAGGAATACTAAGAAAATCAGTTTGGATGGGCCATAGAGTATTAGAAAGGGAGCAATATATAATAAAACTAGAAAGGTAGGTTGGAACCATGTTGCTCTAAGAGTCAAACAGAGGAGTTTGTGCTTGATACTAAAAGCAATAGGGAACGATTAGAGGTTGCTGAGTAGCAGAGTGACATGGTCAGACTTGCACTTTGCACAGTTTAGCCACTGTATAGAGGCTGAACTAGGTTGGTGAGAGACTTGAAGCAGGGAGACCAATTAGATGGCTGTTGCAATGGTCCAGACCAAATTGAGGAGGGCACAAAATAGGGTGGTGATCATATAAGTAGAGAGAAAGGGAATAGATGCAGAGATGTTGTGGAGGAAGAAATGATAAATATGACAACTAGCTGGACATAAGAAGTGAGAGAGAGAGAGGAGTCAAGTACAACATCAAAATTGTGTACCTGGGTTACTGGAAAGATGGTGGTGCCTCAGGTAGAAACAAGAAGTTTACAAAGAGGGATGAATTTGCCAGGAAGAGATAATGAGTTCTGTTTTAGTCATGTTTGATTTGAGGTGCCTACAAGATATCCATTTGGAAAGTTCCAGTTGGCAGTTGGTGACATATGATGGAACTCAGGAGGCCTGGGGCTAAATATATAGATGTAGATCTCTTCTGCCAAAATATGATATTAAACCCACAAGAACTGATGATGTCAAAAAGCGAGGGAATGTAGAACCCAGGACAGAGAAGAAAGAAAAGCTCAGGACAGAGTGTTGGGATACATAATATGGAAGATGGACTAACCAAAGAGACTAAACACAATGGTCAGACAGGTATGAGAACTAGGAGATAGCAGCATCAAGAAAACTCAGAGAATGAGAAAGTATGTGGTCGGAGAGGATGGGTCAACAATGTCAGATGCTACAAAGAAGTCAAGAAGGGTAAGGATTAAGCAAAGGCCATTGTACATAAACATTTAAGAAATCATTGGTAACTGAACAGAGCAGTTTCAGTTGAGTGATGCAGTCAGAAGCCAGTTTGCAATGGTTTGAAAAATGGTAGGAAAAGAAGTAGAGGAAATAAGTGTAGACAACTTTTTCTAGGAGTTTGACTATTAAAGGAAAGAGAGAAATAAGACAATAGATAAAAGACAAGTGAAGTTGGGGTTTTTGTTTTTTATTAACGAATGAGGAACACATGGATATATGTCTATAAGCATTAGCAAAAGAACAGGGAGTAGGGCAGTAGAAAGAATGCTGGGTTTGGAGTCAAGAAAAGGAGGATTCAAATCTCTACTTACTAACTGAATAACCTCAGGCCAGTCACTTAACTTCTGTTTCTGAGTTTCCTCAACTCCAAAATCAGGGCACTGGACTAGATAATTTCTAAGGTATTTTTGTCTGCTATATACGGGGAGACTGAAGATTGGAGATTAAGGAAAGATAATTAAGAGTGCATAAGACAAGAGGGAATTAGATGACTGGTACAGAAGGACCACCTCAGAATCAGAGACTGGGAAGAAGAAAGGGAGAACAAGAGATAATGGGAAAGGGTTTTGAGATGTAGACAGAGGAGAGAGGGAGCTCAAAGGGAATAGCCTATATTGCCTTGAACAAGTCACAACCTTTCTGGAACACAGTTCCCTCATCTGTAAAATAAGAGTGTTAGACTAGATGGCCTCTGAAGACCTTTCCAGTTATAGATTGATAATCTTTATAGTCTATACTAGGTCACCCCGCCCTCTGCATTACTGTGTTGTACTTCCTTCTTCTTCACCTACTGAATTCCTACCCTTTCTTTAAAACCCAATTAAGATATCACACCCTTCAAGAACCCCTCCCTCCATATTTCCCACAATACATTGTTCTTGTGTATTATAGTTACAAGTGTTTACTTCATTCTGCCCCTTTGGACTTTAAGCTCTATAATACCTGGTACCACGGGGTGTGCTGGAGCCAAATCAGACCAGTTCATGAGAGCCAATTGTTAAATTTTCAATGTGAAAATTTATACCTTGGAAATCAGCAAGTTTGATTTGTTTTATTGATTGTCTAGACTTAAGAAAGTGGTGGAAAAAGTGTTAATAAGAAAGATTCAACTGAAAAATATAGCCAGTCTTTTTCTGAGAGTCAACATACTCTTGGTTGGTACAATGTCATATCTCAACTTTATACTCCCCCCAATCCCTAGCATAGTTCTTCGCACATTGCAGTTAGTTAGTAAACATTTTTTAAATGAATGAATGACTGGTCTTCTAAGGCTCCTCACAATATCTTACCAGATAAAATGGTAAAGACATTTGTTTTCAATACACAAAATTATTGAGAGTTCTCTAAACAACTCTAGCAATGTCCCAGTGATCAACATCATCTATCTATTTGTGTACAAAGGTTTAGTCATATCTGTATATTTTCTGTAAAGGAAAATAGATAAAAAGTACATGTTAAAATTATCTCTCCTCAAAAGCCACCTGAAACACTTTCCCTGGCTATTTTTTCAGCAAAGCTTACGATGGTCAGGGATGTTGGGTAAAAAGGGAATTAGATTCCATATTGAATCTCAGCACAATATTTTTAGCCTGAAAGGTACAAATTGACATCTTAGTGGTTACAGATCAGCTCCTAAATGCCCCAGAAATTACACCTGATACAAATATTCTTTAAGATTCTGAACGCAGAGAGGGGACTGTATTCTCCTTAGTTACTGGGTAATCAGTCTATCTATCCAGGTCAGGAAACTCTTAGAATAATTCCTTTTCCTTACTTCCCCTTTGCTTCACTTTCATTCTGTCAGATCTCCATAATCCCTTTCCCACCCTCCAAACTCTAGTCTTGTCACAATAAAAAGCAAAGGCTTTGTCTTATAGCAGTCCATATAAGAATGAAGGAAGTCTTCCCTAGATTTCTCAGAGACCTGCTGTAACTAAGCAGATTCCTTCAGGCTTCATTCACATACTAGCATTTACATTGCGCTTTGCAATGTACTTTGCAAAATACTTTATACATATTATTTCATTTAATCCTCCCCATTACCCTATAATTCAGGCTCTATTATTACCCCACTTTATAGATGAGGAAAATGAGGCTGAAAAAGTTAAGTGATTTGCTCAAGGTCACACAACTTCTGAGGCGGAATTTGAATTCATTCTGTGCAACACTCTATCCAGTGCCCCACCTAGGTGCCCTACTGTTCGATTATTTCTATAATTGTAAAAGTTGCACTTCCTATAAAACAATTCTCTAAGCCAGTTCAAGTCATTTTCATTCTTCCATTTTGTCCCCTCTATTCGAAGGGAAGAAAAAAAAGAAACTGAAAACCCGTGAAGTGCTTCCAAGTGCTTATCTAAGTAGGGGTTGTAAGGAAGGCTTTACCAGAGAGATGTCAGACTCTAGAAATTGCCAAACAGACTTTGTCCCAGAATTCATCACTTGGGTGTCATTTTGAACTTGGCTTGAGAATTCTGGGTAGAAAAAGCAGGAAGAAAATCCATGTAGCACAGTGCCTAGAGGAGGGGGTAATGGGGCAGGATCAAGAGTGGTATATCTGTTATCTGGACATCTGCTCCCTTGCCCCACTCACTTCCTTTGGAACTCTGACAGTAGCGATTAGATGTGATGGAACAGCAAGAGACTGACTGGGGCTGTTTGGCTTGAGCTGCTGGGGCACTATGCTCCTTCTCTCTGCTCACCAAAGTGTGTTAGCTCAAAGCCCCCTAACTCTTAGCCCAGCTGTAGAATTCTAACTACAAGCACTTACTAACTAACTAGTTGCCCACTTTGCTCAGGAAAAGACAAGAGTGAGACATAGGGACCCATGTCTCCCAGGCTGCCTAGACAAAAGTAATCTAAGCTTGTCCCTGCCTTTTCTTCCTGACTGTACTCCTTCACAATTTTTATGTCCATCCACAAGTGTGATAAAAGGAAAGTTTAGTCAGGTGATCTAAATTTATGTTTGTACAGAAGGAGATACAGATTAGGGGAGAAATCTTTGATTCTTTAAAGAAAGAGGAAATATCCTTTACAAGAGTTGAGGCATTGAGGGATCAATTCAATTCAATTCCACAAACATTTATTAAGCGGCTATGTACCAGCCACTGTGTTAAGCATTAGGGATACAAAAAGAAGAAAAAGATAGTCCCTAACCTCAAGAAGCCCATTTGGATTGCCACAGAGGAGTCCAGGGCTGTGTTTGTAAATATTTAATAACACGGGAGAGGAGGGAAATGCGCACACACTTTTAAGTTTAATCCATATTGAGAAAACTGGAAAGACTTAGATGAACTGATGCAGAGTGAAGTGACCAGAACCAGGGGAACATTGTAAACAACAATAGCAATGTTATATGATTAAGAATTGTGACTGACTTAGCTATTCTCACCAATACAATGATTCTAGACAATCTCAAAGGTCACATGATGAAACATGCTATCTGCCTCCAGGGAAAGAACTGATATTGTCTGAATACAGACTGAAACATACTATTTTTCACTTTATTTTTTGAGTCTTCTTGTGCAAAATGAATAATATAGAAATGTTTTACATGATTGTACATGTATAACCGATATTGGATTGCACACTGTCTCAGGGAGAAGGGAGGAGAGGGAAGGATAGAATCTGGAACTCAAAGCTTTTTTTTTGATGTGAAAAATTATTTTAACATGTAATGGAGGGAAATAAAAATGTTATTTTTTCAAATGTCTATTCTGTATTGGTTAACACTTTCTTAAGTCTTGACAAGTAACAAAACTATAAATCAAATTGCTGATCTGTCCACTTTATGAAATATAGTTTCTGAGGGGCAAATGCTCACACTAAAAATTTAACAATTGACTCTCTGGTTAGAATTGGCTCCAGCACACCCCTGGAGGAGAGTGTATAAATCTAAAACATAATCATCCTTAGACTAAATGTAGAGAAGCCCTTAAAATAAAATTGAGCCCAGAAAGGATAAGCTTCTTGCCAGGTGAGGGACAAGAAAATTTTGGAACTGAGTTTTTCTGAGTAACTACATAAGTGCATTGTTCAGTTCTATATTGCATTTACATAGCCCTTGCTGGTAAGCAACCTGAAACCTCACTCTAACCTTGTTACACATGAGAAGACCCTATCATTATCTACCCTTTATTTACCTTATGTTTAATTTCTTCCAAGTGTCTAGTAATAGGTTGTGTCAGGAAGCTGGTCACTGGAAAGGGAAAGGGAAGGTAGGATAAAAGACAAGGGAGAAGAGAGAAGGGGAAAGGAAAAAAGAGGAAAGAGGAAATGAGAGGGGAGGGACTAGAGAAGAGGGAGATAGGGAGAAAGGAGAAGGGAGAGGATTAAAGAGAAAAGAGACGGAAAGGGGGAAAGGATAGAAGGGAAAGAGAGAGAAGAAAGAAGAGGAAGGAGAGGAGAGAGGGGAAAGGGAGATAAAAGGCAGGGACATAAGGAGAGAGAGAAAGTAAAGAGAGGGGAAAGGAAGAAATAAAGAAGTGAGTGGAGAGGGGAGGGGATATGGAAGCAGAAGGTAAAACAGACAGACAGGCAGACAGACACAGAGAGGGACAGAGAATAAAATTATGTCATGACAAAAATATTGAACAAAAACATTCCTCTGCATTTAAATGAGCTTATTAGGAGAATTAAATGTCATCCTGTAGCTGGAGCATTAGATTGAGATGACTCAGGAGACCTAGATCCTTTTCCTATCCTGTCACTCATTCTCTGTGAAACAGGCAGCTTGTCTAATGAGAAATATAAAATAGGTTATGTACTTTAAGGTAACTAATATGCAAAGGTTTTTTTTAATATTGAGGAGGAGCCAGGGGTATAATTTTTTGCTTTCCAATAGGATTCCTCAGTTTGCAAAAGGATTCACTATAAGATTTCTAAAAGCAGCAAGCTCTCTGCATTTCAAATAATATTCAATTTACAAAAATTACATCTATACACAACTTTATTCCCTAACTGCATTGCAAATCACTTGAGGACAGGGGATTTATTCCTCTTTGTATCCTCAGTGCAGCTGCTCCTGACAACTAGGCTTTCAGTTAATGATTTTGCTAGATGTCAGTCTATTGGAAGAATAATTTTATTGTCTCTGTTGTCATGCATTCTAGGCTCACATCATCATAGGTTTATTTCAATATATTGGCATATAACAATAGAAAGAAAGCCCTTTCTTATAGCAATAATATTAGTTTGAACAACACTAAGGTTTTGATAGACTTTTATCATTTATTACTGGAGGGTCAGAATTGTGACATCATTTTGAGGGAAAATGTTCTTTTACATCTGGAAAATAAACAGGTATCCTACTTATTCACCCTTTCTTGCTATGTACTGTGTACTGGTACTTTTATGGTACCCCAAAATTATCTGGCATATGAACTGTGCTTAATAAATATTGATTGATCGTCCCCAAATGATTGTTTTCCACTTCCTTTTCATTTATCCTACATAGTAAACAATCAGCAGTGGTAAACAAAATGAAGCAGTGGGGTCCAGACAGTGCAATGCTATTTAGGGGCATACCAGGCAGATGAATTCTAAGTAACTCTGAAAAGTGGCTCCTTACAGTGTTCTATATGGGTTATACCACTCGTAGGTGTCAAAGGTCAAATCTGAACCGAAAAAGATGAATCTTCTTTACTCCAGCCATTCTGCCTGCCGTGCCACCAAGCTTCTCCCGAGCCCCTCCTTTGGCTCTTCCCCTCTGGCTTTCCTTGCAAATCAGATCTGCAGGGAGAAAATCTGAGTTTATGCTCAAACACTGTTACAGATTCATGGATCTGCATTCTCGAAGTGCGGTTCCAAGGCCTCTGCAGATCTCCAAGACCCTTTCGGGTTATTCATTGGGCCAAAATTGTTTGCAAAATAGAATTAAGATATTATTTGACTATTAAAATACTTTCCCCTTCTCCAACTATATATTTCCATGAAGCTTTATTTCCTCCATTTTCTTCAACAAAAACAACATATTCCAATAGACTGAGGAGAAAAGCATACATAAGAATTCATTTTTCTTCAATTAAGCCAGACACTAAAGAGATTTTCAGAAATATTTAAAACAATACTATTTTTCTTAGTGAAATGTTTTTGAATATATGGTTCTTTTTCATTTAAGATATATTGTCTATGTTAACATGTTTGTTATTTTAGAATAAGATAATAAATACATTTGTTGAAAATATATTTTTTTTCCCCAATTACATGTTTAAACAATTTTTTTGACATTTTAAAAAAGTTTTGAGTTCCAAATTCTACCCCTTTCTCTTTCCCATCCCTGAGACAGTAAGTAATCAGATATATTATACATGTACAATTATGTAAAACATTTCCATATTAGTCATTATATACAAGAAGACTAGAATGAAAAAAAAGAAAGTGATCAATAGCATGCTTCAGTCTATATCCAGACAATATCAGTTCTTTCTCTGGAGGCAGATAGTACGCTTCATCATTAGTCCTTCAGGCTTGTCTTGGATCACTGAATTGCTGAGAATAGTTCTTCATCATACAATATTGATGCTACTGTGCACAATATTCTCCTGGTAAGTATGTAAGTAATGTAAGTAATACCAAAGAATCAAAGTGAGAATAGAAAGAATCTACTACTTACCTTCTGAAAGAAATCCAAAGTTGAAAACAACTAGAAATGTCATAATTATTCACTTCACTTTCCATCAGTTCATGTAAGTCTTTCCAGATTTTTCTGAAATCATCCTGCTTGTCATTTCTTATAGCACAATAATACTCCATCACGATCATATACCACAGCTTGTCTGGCCATACCATTTGTTGCTATACAGCTCTTTTTGTGGTGGCTAAGAATTGGCTATCAAAGGGATGCCGCTCAGTTGGGGAATGGCTAAACAAACTGTGATATATGATTGTAATTGAATATTATTGTGCTATCAGAAATGACAAGCAGGATGATTTCATAAAAACCTGGAAAGACTGCTATACTGATGGAGAGTCAAGTGGCTAGAACCAGGAGAATATTGTGTACAGTAACAGCAACATTACGTGATGATCAGCTATGACTGACTTACCTCTTCTTAGCAATACCGTGATCCAAGACAATCCCAAAGAACTAACAATGAAGCGTACTATCTGCCTTAAGAGAAAAAATTGATATTGTCTGAATACAGAATGAAGCTATTTTCACTTTCTTTCTTTCATTCTTTTTCTTTTATTCGATTCTTCTTGTACTAAATGAGTAATAGGGAAATATTTTACATAATTGCACATGTATAACGTATCTCATGGCTTACTTTCTCAGGGAGGGGAAGGAGGAAGGGGTAGAATTTAGAACTCAAAACTTTTTTTAATGTTACAAAATTGATTTAACATGTAATTGAGGGGAAATTATATACATATGTATATGTATGTATGTATGTATACACTCAGAGAGAGAAAGAGCAGATATATTTTTGTACAAGTAGGCCCTCCCCCTCCCTTTTTTTCCTATCTTTGGGATAGGGATCGAGCAGTGGTACTGTTGGATCAAAGGCTATGCAGAGTTTGAAGTCCCTTGGGCATAGTTCTAAATTGCTCTCTAGAATGGTTGGATTAGTTCACAGCTCCACCAACAGTGCACTACTGCCCCAGCTTCCCCACATCCCCTCCAACACCTATCATTTTCCTTTTTTGGCATAGTAGTCTGATAGATGAGAGGTCATGACTCAGAATTGTTCTAATTTGCCTTTCTCTAATCAGTAATGAATAAATATTTTTTAAATTGATCAATTTTAATTTTGAAAACAGTAAATAACAGTAGATATAACTGACATTTTTGAAGTCCTCAATAATTTTAAGAGTGTAAAGGAGTCCTAAAACCAGGAGGTTTGAGAACAACTAACCTAGAGAAATCCCAATAAAAGTATTCTCTCTGCTCTATGAAGATATAAAAATGAATCAAGAACTTTCTTTCCTAACTCTGAGCCCTCATTTTTACTGAACTTATTACCTTCTTTTAAATTTCTTTATTATAAAGGGATGGCTTTCTGGGAGGGGATAGACAGAAATATAGCAAGAAATGTAAGTAATACCAAAGAATCAAAGTGAGAATAGAAAGAATCTGTTGCTTACTTTCTGAAAGAAATGCAAAGTTGAAAATAACTAGAAATGTCATAATCAAGATCTAGGTCAAAGTAAAAATGCTGCAAGTAGTCACAAAGAAAGAGTTCGGGCACTAAGGCATCACAGTCAAGATCATACAAGACTATAACACAATTACCATTAAAAAAAGAGAAAATCCGACTTTCTCTCCTGGCTCCCAAAGTGGCAACTTTTCTTTTTCTTGGATGGCTTCTTGCCCCTGCCCTTCACTCCCAGGGACAACTGTGGTGGGTGCTGGTGTCAAAAAAAGCAACAGCTCCTTGTCAAGATGCTGATTAACAACCAGAAGGTAAGAAATGATGAAGGTGGTGACTTCAAAGAAACCTAGTAAGACTTGTGCAAACTAATGCAGAATGATATAAACAGTTCCAGGAAAAAAGTTTATACTATGATGGTGTTGTTGTTTAGTAGTTTTTATTCATGTCCATCTCTTCATGAACCTATTTGAGGTTTTCTTGGCAAAGATATTGGACTGCCATTTCCTTCTCCTGTTAATTTTAGAGATGAAGAAACTGAGGCAAACAGGGTTAAATCAGTAGCAGTGTTTGAAATCACACAGCTCATGAGTGTCTGAGGCCAGATTTGAACTCAAGTTTTCCAAATTTCAGACCTGGCACAGTATCCATTATACTACCTAACTGTTCCTTTATGCTGTGACTACAACATTTTAAAGAAAAACAACTATGAAAGAATTAAAACCTATGATCAATGATTAACAATGACCAACCGTTTTCAGTTATGGTCCCATAGCGCAGATATATTTTGCTTAGCTAGACTTAATTTGTTAGAAGGGAGGGCTTTCATTTGGGAAAGAAAAGAGGAAGGAGTGATGGGAAGAAACTGGAGAGGCTTATGATATTGATATCAAAAAAGAAAAGAGAGTCAATGAAACATTTTTGAAATATGCAGAAGAGAGCAGAAAATGGTCCAAAAGGGGGCACAATCAAGCAGGGCAGTATTGGTACTACATATAGCAAATACTAAAATACAAGTTGTGTATACTTCTTGGTTTCATATACAACCATCTTTGAAGGTTCTTCTTTGTATATGGAAATGCTCATGCTTGTAGAAATTGGTCAAGTTCATAATGAAAACAAAAACATGTTTAAAAAGTAAAGGGGTAGGATAGGAGCCTGGGGATAAGAAGAAATAGTCCTGTCACACTCTGCCAATGTCATTCTATATCAGGGCTTTGGTATGCAGGTTGGGACACCATATTTTTAAAAAAAGGACATTGATGAAAGAGGGGACTATCCAGAGGAGAGCAAATGGAAAGGGGAAGAAGACTATAGACCATGCCACCAAAGGATCATTTGAAATATCGTAAATTTAGAGCTGGAAAGACCTTAGAGATTGAAAATAGCACCATTTTACAGGTAAAGAAAATGAGGACAAGAAAAAATATACTTTAGCCAAAGAAGAAAAGTTTTAGGGGGTATTTAGCAACCATCTATCTTTTGGAAAAAGGATTAGACTTGTTCTTGCATAAAGGTTTATAGGAACAAAATTTCAGAGCTCAAAGGGATTCCAGAGATCACTTAATCCATCCTCATGTGATAGGCGAGAAAACAGGCCCACAAGGCCTGGAAGGAAGGAAATGATCAGAGTTACAAAGGTACATTTTGGCCAGATGAAAGGGAAAATATCCTACTCATTAGAGCTTTCTAAAAGAGGACTGGGCTGCCCCTAGAGGTAGTATGTTGGTTCTGAACTTATAAGCATTCAAAAGGAAGCTGGATGTTCACTTGTACCCCCCAGAGAGCATATTTCAAAAGTACAGATTGGACCAGAAAACCCCTGAAAGTCCTTACCAGTTCTGAGATGCTGTGATTTTGGATGGAACAACAGGGTTTTGAGTGAAATCACATATACTAGAGATTGAAAGCCTCTATTGCTTAATTACAGTTGGCAGTATGTGTGTGTGAAACCAGTGGCATTCTCCCACTGCAAACTCCTGGCTACACCTGTTCCATTCCCCCTCTTTAGTCCAGCTGCCTTGCCCTCCCTCCCCCTCTACCTGAACTAACAAAGAATCTGAGTCAGACTGGGCAAAAGGGGGTGGTAGTGGTGGAGAGTCAGCAACAGACCAGTCTTTCCTGTCTGTGATACATATGAATACTGCAACCAGGACCAGCAGTGGGTTAGTGCCAGGTGCAGATTAAGAATAAATAAATGAATAGATAGATAGATAGATAGATAGATAGATAGACAGACAGAGTATCAAAATATCAGGTCAGCAGTGAAATAAAGAAGCCCAAGCAGTTACCAATGACCTATTAATTTAACTGACTTAACTAATGACCTTTCCTCAGCTCATACTTCTTGACCTCTTTGCAATATTTAACTCTGTTGATCACCCTTTCCTTCTAGGTACTTTCATCTTTGGGTTCTTATGATACTGATGTCTCTTGGTTCTTCCTACGTATCTGATCCCTCCTCAACCTCTTTTGTTGGATTTTCATTCATGCCATGTCCCTTTACTGTAGGTGTCCCCTAAAGCTCCATCTTGGATCTTTTTCTCTTCTCCCTCTATACTATCTCCCTTGATCTCACCAGTTCCCATGGATCCAATAACCATCTCAGATGATTTCCAGAACTATATATCTTAGGCCTACCCTCTCTCCTGAGCCCATTCACATTACTACCTGCTTCTTGGACATCTCACATCTAGATATCTCCAACTTGGAATGTCAAGACCAGAACTCATCATCTTTCCCTAAAGAATCATCCCTCTTCTAAACTTCCTTGTTTCTGAGAAAGGTACCACCATTCTTTTAATCATGCAAATTCTCGTGGTGCCATACTTGACTCCTCACTCTCTCATCTCACATCCAATCAGTTGCTAAATCTTGTCACTTCTACCATCACAATCTCTCATTATCTCTCCCTCCACTTGATTCACCTGACTACCACTATAACTAACATTTATATAGCACCTACTTTAAAAGTGTTGTCTCATTTTGTCCTCACAACAACCCTGGGAGGTCTATTATTATCCCCATTTTATCAACAAGGAAACTGAGGCAAACACAGATTAAGTGATTTGCCCAGGGTCACACAGCTAGTCAGCATTCAAGACTGAATTTGGACTTGGGTCTTTTTTATTCTAAGGCTAGCGCTCTCTCCACTGTGCCACCGTGCTATGAGGGATAGACTGAGCATCTGGGACCAACAAGCTCAGGGACAAGAGTCTGGGCCACAAAGGCTCTTAAAAGCACAGAAGAAGACTGAATAACAGAGGTCCCATAATTCAGGTGTATATGATGTTAACCATCACCTGACAGAGTTAATGAACTCAAAGTGCAGAGTGAGGCATTTTTTTTTTGGATATGGCCAAGGTAGTCATTTGTTTTGCTTGACTACACATATTTAGAATAGGGGTCTTCTTTTTCTTTCCTTCTCATTGGGGTGGATGGAACAGGAGGTAGAATGGAAAGAAGGTGCAATTTCATTCGAAAATAAAATCAAATTTTAAAAAATAACACGTGTAATGGAGGGGAGAGGGTAAATAGCAGGCCTCCTGGCTTTCTTTGGCAATGGTATACCCACAGGGAGTCTGTGCGACAGCTACTTATAGGGAAACATGTGGTTCAGTCTTGCAAGGCTTACCATTTTTGGATGATGCAGCAAACTTTGAATGGTCTATTAGTTCTGTACCCAGTGATGGTTGCAGGGAGGAGAAGGTATCAAAGTTTTATCAGAGAGGATTGAACGACTGAGCCAGGAGGAATGATCTCAGGGGACTTTGAAAATATTATCTCTGCCCTCTGGCTCTTTTTCTTCCTGACTACTCTGTCATGACCCTTTGAGATGCTCTCTGAAGGGGTGGGATAGGGTTTGGTTCCCATCCCCCAACCCTAGCTGAAATGTCAAACTGCCCCCATGTGGAAGCTACCGCAGAGTTGAACTGAGTTAGGTGAACTGAGTCTGGGTCTTTAGTGTCTGGATGCCTTTTCCAATCTGTGTTTTGTTCTCTGAGCATAGGTAACTGAATAATGATGTCAAAATAAATGTATCCAGCCTTGGAAGCAGCCTTTTCTTGGGTTTCTCATTCAGAACTGACTGGCCATAGGAGACCTTTTATTACATCAAAGAAGATGACTACCAGCACAGTGATGAACATAACCCCTTGGCCTCACTATGGACCTTGAGAAAAACAGTAGAAAGGCAGGTTGAAGATGAAATGTCAATTCAACAGTCCCGCAAATTGCTTCATGTTTGATGTTTTGAGCCTCAGTATCTCAGGAGAATGTAATAGTAGTTAGAAGTTGTTACTGTTGCTTGTTTAAGTCTTTGTTAATGTACTCTTGTGAGTATCTTCTGTTAAGCATTTCTTTTGTGTAAGAAATAAATAACTGTCACCTTGGAACAGTTCCCACTGTACCCCAGGAGCAGAACTCAACTTTTAAAAGTGAACAAAAGAAGAAAAAGAGTCCTGCCCACAGAAGGCTATTATGGTGACAGGAAAGATGAAAACACACCCAGAAGAGGACAACAATGTCAAAATGCCTACATGTGAAGCTTCAAAGGGGAATATGTATTGGTCTTAAGCCCAAAATGTTCTCTTGGAAGAGCTCAAAAAAGGATTTTAAAAATCAAGTAAGAGAGGTAGAAGAAAAAATGGGAAAAGAAATGAGAGTTATGCAAGAGAATTATGGGTAAAAAAGAGTCAACAGCTTGGAAAAGGAAGCACAAAAATTGACTTAAAAAATAGAATTGGTCAAGTTGGAAAAAAAAATCCACTGAAGAAAAAAACTGCTTTAAAAGTAGAATTGGATCCAGTCTCAGACACTTAACACTTACTAGCCATGTGACCTTGGGCAAGTCACTTAACCCCAATTGCCCTGCCTTCCCCCCTCCAAAAAGAAAAAAAAAAAGTAAATTGGCCAAATGGAAAAGGAGCTACAAAAGCTAACTAAAGAAAATAATTCCCTAAAATTGAGGATTGTGGAAGGAGAGAAAATGGCGTCCAAGGACTATATAATATTTACAGTCAAGCTACAGTCTAGTAGGGCTATAGTGCTTATACAGCCCAGCCAGCTCAAGGATATATACAGACCTCCCAGGCAACCTATGGATAACCTGCTGATATCAGCTATACACAGGCTCAAACAACTATAACATATGGGCAGACTGCATACACAACCTCTTATGGACAGCCTCCAACAGGTTATACTACATCAACTGTATGTCAAACTTACAGTCATCCTGTCCAAGGATATGAGACAGGGATTTATGATGCCACCACTGCTACAGTTACAACCACCCAGGCATCCTATGCAGCAAAGTCTACATATGGCATCCAGCCTGCTTATCTCATCTACAGGCAGCAGCCAGCAGCTGCTGCACTTGCAAAACCCTAGGATGGTAGTAAGCCCAATGAGACTGGTCAGCCTCAACCTAGTCTAACAGACTGCAGTCAGCCCAGCCTAGGACACAGACAGAGCAACTACAACTACCCACAGGTATATGGCAGCTACCTCATGCATCCAGCCACCACACCACCATCCTATGCTCCAACCACCTAATTCCTCTACCCAGTCAATTAGTTATGATCAGAACAGTTACTCCCAGCAGAATATCTATGGGGTATTTTTTATTTTTAAAATTTGTTTATTTTTAGTTTTCAACATTCATTTCCATAAGACTTTGAGTTACAAATTTTCTCCCCATCTTTCCCCTACCCCCCACCTCAAAATAGTGATCCTATTGAATACTCTTTCCCCCAATCTGCTCTCTCTTACATCCTCTCCCATCCCCCCTCTGGCTTTATAGTAGGGCAAAATGGATTTCTATACCCAGTGCCTGTATATCTTATTTCCCAGTTGCATGTAAAAAAAAATTTTTTTAACATTTATTTTTGAAACTTTGATTTCCAGATTCTTTCCCTTCTTCCCTCATCACCTACCCCTCCTAGGAAGATAAGTGATTCAATACAGGTTGTACATGTGTAGTTATGCAAAATGTTTCCATAGTAAATACATTGTGAAAGACAAACTATATTTCCATCCATCCTATACTGCCCCCAAACATTCTATTTTCTACTTTGACCCTGTCCCTTTTCAAAAGTGTGTGCTTCTAACTACCCTCCCCCTGATTCTGCTCTCGCTTTTATCATCCCTTCTTTTATCCCCTTCCCCTCTACTTTCCAGTAGGGTAAAATATCCAATTGAGTGTGTATGTTATTCCCTCCTTAAGCCAAATTCAATGAGAGTAAGGTTGACCCATCCCCTTTTGCCTTCCTGTTCTTCCCTTCCATTGTAACAGTTTTCTCTTGCCTCTTTTATATGAGATAATTTACCCTATTCTATCTTTCCCTATCACCTTCTCTCATTATATTCTTCTCTCACCTCTAAATTTTATTTTTTAGATATCATCCCTTCCTAGTCAACTAATCCTATGCCCTCTGTCTATGTATACATGTACACATATATACACTCACTCACATATGTATTTATACATACATACACCCTCCTCTATAAATATATAAAGTATATAAATGTATACATACATATATGTATATTATACATATACATATATATTCCCTTCTACTATCCTCATACTGAGAAAAGTCTCATGA
>CM053589.1:76356924-76381840 GCA_028646515.1 Pseudochirops corinnae
TCTTCTTAAAATACTTCCTGACACTTAGGGTGTTTCAAGCAACTATCTAGAGACAGAAGAGTCTGGAGGACTCTCCTCTTTTCTTTTCAAATCTCTTTTTATCCATCTTACCCATTATTAACATCAATATTATATATATTATATTTTATACTGGACTCTGCAAAGAGGGTGGAGTGTTTGCAGAGGTCCATGGTTCAATCTTACGAACTGATGAATTATATATCTAATTATTCTCATAACTTTCAGAAACAATATCGATCTCCATTCAGGAATTTCTTTTTGTCATCAGTGGAGACCTAATTGGACAAATTATTTACATGGAGTATGGTCCCAAAACCTTTTTACCTCCACATCAATTTAATCTTATTAATTTATATTATACCTCAAGGATTTTGCCAGGACTCACATATCTAAGGGTTTTAACACCTTCCCTTTTACAGATTTTAACCTTGTCCTGGTATAGAAACCAGTTGTTAGAAATCCTTTTTAAATCTTTTTGTACACAGATCTGCTGCTTCTCATCAAATCATATTTGTTATTTAGGAGCTTCATAATGAAATGAGCTCCCTTTCCCAGGGCTTGATGACATTGCCTCTTTTTCATGCACATAAACAATTTCAAATTTTACAAACAAAATACCACAAAGACTCAGTTAAAAGATCACAAAGATTTAAACTGACTGGTACCTGACATATATGCTGCATCCTTAATGAATTTACGGGAGGCATCACCAAACTCCCAAAGTCAAAAGAGACTTAGCCAGACTAATTTGAGAAGGGTCGCCCTCTTCTCCTCAGTCACCTGTGAAGCTTAGCTCAATGGCGTTCTTCCATTGGAGTATCAGTTAGGGAACTTCCTTAAGAGTTCACCTTTATGCTAATCACCCCCAGACCCATGACTGCTTACTGCCAGGCTGTGTATACACACTTTTCAGACTGCTGTATCCAGGTCCACGCTGGCCGGTTGGACTTTTCCTTTCAGTTTCTTTTCCCCTTTCTACTGTTGGAGCCCTAATGAGTTTTCTGTTTCTTCCGAGTACCTCTGTAGAGGTCTTTCTCTATGACTAGGCAGCGGTTCTCCCCCAAAGCCCGAGACCTCCAGGAAATCCTTGGTGTGCGCTTGGTCCCAACCCTTGGAAAGAAAGACCCCTCCTTAATCAAAGAGGGGCCCCATGTTGGGCGCCATAAACCGTGTGGGATAAAAGACCCCACGGACCATTACCTAAATAAATCCAGAGGTTTCTCAAGGTAAAGACAGAAGCTCTTTATTCAAAAAGACAAGTCTCGCGAGAGTTGGGTGTCACCTACCCCAGTCAGTCTGGTGCAGGGAGGCACCTGAGCAGAGTTCAGCAGCAGTTATATACCCCTGTACAACCAATTCTACGAAAAACCCAAAAGTTCTCAGAAAACCCACAAAAATTCCCAAACTCCTCCCACCAAAACGCCCCTAATGCTGGATCAACACCCTATTGGTGGGATGTCATGACCTCACAATCTACGTAGGACCCTGGAAAGCCCCTTAAATAAAGCCATGAATACTCTTATTTAGCAGAAATGAGGTTGTTACAAAAACCCCCACAGGAAAAAGAGAGGGGGAGTGGAGATACAACATTGGTTTACTGAAAGTTAGATAATTTGCAGGAATATGAAACTTAGGCCTATAGAACTCCTCAGCCCTAGCTCAATTTTGGCAACAGTCTTCCCCATTTTATGAGAATGCTTTCACCTGTCTCATTCACTGATGAGAGAGAACCTTCCCAAGATGAGATCTTTCTCTCCTTCCCAATTTGAGCAGAGATCCCAGTAGAAGAAATCATTTGTTCTTGTGTATTTTCTGGCATAATCTAATTTGTAGAGCTTCTTCAATGTCTGTTTGCTGCTTTTCTTGGACATAGGAGTTTATTCACTATTCATTATCTTTGATGGTCTTTTGTATAATTAGCATTTGATGGGGAGGGGCCAAGCTAGCAAGTATAAGCTAAAGGGAAGTTGTTCTAAATCAGGGTGGCAGATAGAGATAATTCTAGTCTGATAGCCCTTCTTGGAGTACAGTAGAGATCCTCTAGTTTTTCCATAGCTATTCTGGTCATGCAGAATTGTCATTATTGCTCCAGGTTCGAATGATGGAACCTGGATTCCAACAACTTAATGGTAATCAAAAAGAAAGAAAAAAATATCTCAATCATTCTGACCTGAGACAAATGCAGGCTAAAGTACTTATGGCTTTCTGGAAGTCTTGACTCCCTGAAAGGGTGATTATAGTATAGGCACAGAACTAATCATCAGCCCATCTTAGATGTGAAAATATACGAGGAACCTTCCAGTTTACTTTGGCTGGAGTGAACCTTGACAATACAACTGAATGCAAAGTCAACAACAGTGTTGACTGTGAGATCAAGACTACAGTACATTGACCTAGGGTGTTTCTATACTATTTGATACTGGGAAGGCGAGATCTGGGAAGAGAAAAATCATTATTTTAAGTCTTTGAAGGGAGAAGTGAATTCATTCAGGAGTGTCCCAGTTGTTTGTTGTTATTCAGTTGTTTCCATTGAACCATTGCATCCTGGGTCATCTCCAGTCATCCTGATGAATATCTGGCCCCTGGACCCAGAAAACTCTGGAGGTGAAAGTGAGGCTGGTGACCTTGCATACACTCCCCCATCCCCCCCTCAAATCCAAGTCAACTGCAAGTCATGCCATCATTTCCCTAATGTCATGGTCGTTTTCAAGAACGAAGGACAAACATAACAACGACCACAATAGTCATGTTGGACTCTTTGTGACCCCATTAGGGGTTTTCTTAGCAAAGATACTGATGTGGTTTACCATTTCTTTCTCCAGCTCATTTGACAGATGAAGAAACTGAGGAAAACAGGGTTCAGTGACTTGCCCAGAATCACATAGCTAGTAAGTGTCTGGGGCCACATTTGAACTCAGGTCTTCCTGACTCCAGGGCTGGTGCTCTATCCACTGTGGCACCTAGCTGCCCTATAGCTCATCCTTCTCAGAACAAATAAATATTTGTATTTTATTAGTAGAGGCTATCTTCATTGTATCAGGATCTAGGATCCAAGATAGAAGACTCCTGGCTCCAAACCCCTCCATAATAGAAAGGATTCTCTCACCATCCCTTTAATACCATACTTTTTTCAGCTAAACATGGTTTTTAACTAATTTTCTTGCATCAAGGATCCCTTTACAGTTTGGAGAAGCCTATGGGACCCTGCTCAGAACAATGCTTTTAAATGCATAAAATAAGATACAGAGGATTATAAAGAAAACTTATTATATTTAAATATACATATTAAATATTTGTTTTGTAAATGTTCATAGACCCCAGGTCAAGAAGCTCCAATCTAATCCAACCTCCTGCAGCTCAACAAGATATGTGGGTCATAGGGAGTAAAGTATAACAAGTCATTTATTTATATATTAACTGTTTTAATTTGATTAAACATTAAAATTAAATTAAAATTTTAATTTTAAATTAAATTAAAATTTTAATTTTAAATTAATTTAAATTAAATTTAAATTTGTAGCAAACTAACCTATCATATGAAAATAGACCACTGGACTTGTTATATAGCAAACTCCAAAATTCTTTCATTATATTAGAATTTTGTTTTATCTGTTGTTGCTTGAAAGGAATGAACTGGGACTTGGAAATCCTTTCATTATACAGAGATTTTTGTTACAATGGGATTTGACCTATTAAAATTCTGTTCCTAATAGAATTCCCTGATAAAAGAGACCATAGACAAGATTGCTGATGCAGCAAATCATCTTTGCTGGCTTTAAATTCTCTTTGTTATTTCTAAGTCATTCTAATAGATTCGTCCATTTGCTTCATTACCATCTCACTGAATCCTTTCTGTGTCAGTGGAGGTTTGGGGACATCTGCTGGGAGTATGGTAATCTTATAGTCTTGGTGACAGAAATGGAAATTCTTTTTCTTGGGAGTAATAATTTCCTTAAAGACAGAATGTCATTCTAACTCCAGTAGATAATGCTGTAGCTATGAAAGCACACATGCTTTCAGTGATTATAAACCAAAGATTTCTAGATGGAATGTTCTAGATGGAGTGTGTTTGCCTAGCAGAATGGTTTATACAGGGTGTTTCAAAAGTCATGGTGAAATTTAAGCTTTAATTTCTTGAAAGCTACTGGAGAGCACTAGCTCTAGCTTATAACCTGGAGAACTGTTGCGAACCATACTAAGGACACCAGTTAAATGGATCTGGTATAAAACTATGACTAATCCCCTTCTTGCTGGAGAGAGGAACTTAAAGTCCAGAATGAGAGATATATAGACCTGGCTATCATTTGTTTTATTGTACAATGTATATTTATTTTGAGAGAGTTTTGTTGTTCTATTTGGGGTGGACAGTGGAAAAGAGAGATAATAAACTTTCGTAAAAATAAATTTAAACAAAATACCCCCCCTTCCAAATGTCATTTGCCATCTAGTTCTGAATTTTACTCTTTAGTAACTTAAAAGTGCAATAAGAGTTTTGGAACACCCTGAATTAATCCTAATGCTCTCAGCCAGGACAAAAGCCTTTTTCGTGACTAGGTGAATTTGCTTTGATAAATCAAATGTAAAAATCTCTGGTTTTTAAAACCCTTACAGTCTGTTTCCTTAATACCTTTCCTGACTTCTTACAATTCATTCCCTTCCACATAATCTGTAAAGATCCAGCAATACACAAGCCTTCTTGCAGCTTCTTGCAAAGGTCACTCCATCTCCATACTTCAGGCCTTGTTGTCCTGATTCCCACTGTCTGGGATGCTGTCCCGGCTCATCACCTTCTGGACTCCTAGGCCTCCTTTGTGATAAGCTCACATACTGTCTTCTATAGTAGGAGGTCTTTCTCAGACGTTTTTCCTCCCACTGCTATTGCCTTCTCTCTGGGTTACCTATCTTTACACTATCTATAGCTTATAGGAACTTATTTTGCACATTGTCTCCCCCATTAGAATGTGAGTTCCTTGAGGGTAGTGGCCTTATTTTTGCTTCTCTTTACTTCAGCATTGAGTGTTCCCGACACGTAGGATATGTGTGTGTGTTTGTGCATATGTGTGTATGTGTTTATGTATATAAAATTGTATATCTCTATCGCACATATATCAATAAGTCAACCTTCATTGATTGTATACTATTATATATCATATAGAATGTTAAAATATATCATATGGCTTATATTTTTATTATAATATATGATATATGTATATAGGCTATATATAATAGTATACAATAATGCAGGTTGACTTATTGATATATATACATACACACAATTTTTAATATATACACAGCCACACATAATATATATGAGACATATATATATTCATATATATGTAATTTTACACAATCAATGCAGGTTGACTCATCGTTTGAATTTGGATCAATTTTCTGTCCATGGGACCATATTTTCAACATCTGTAATATTAGGGAAGTGATCTTCACTTGGGGTTGCTGTATGCTTTGGATAGTTTGGAGTTAGATATTCTCACCAGTGACTAGTGTGGGTTGGGAACAGAGTGAGACATTAGTGGGGAATGCTTGGAAATACAGTTTTGAGTCAAATTGGGTCTAAGGATAGCAACTTGGCAACTGTGTTTTAGAGGTCAAGGGAGAAAGCAGGAGAACACAGTTGTGAACCAGATTAAGGATAGCAGTTAAATGGGGTTTGTAGAAAACCATGGCCAATTCCTCGTTTGCTAGATAGGTGAGATACATACGTATTTGGACATGACCAATGTGGGTATTTCTTTTGCTGTTTAAGGTTTGTTTGGTGGTGGGTTTTTTGTTTTTGTTTTGTTTTTATTGGTGTTGTTCTATTGGCAATAGACTGAGAGAGAGAGAGAGAGAGAAAGAGAGAGAGAGAGAGAACTCTTGTAAAAATAAATATTAAAGAACTAATTTTACCCCACCCTATGATATGTAATTTATTATAAAGTTTGGAATTTGTCTCTAAATCAATGAACAACAAAAAAAGAAAATTATAGTTAATTACTGAGTATTTGAGCCATGAAAATGCTTGTCTCAACTGGACTATTGCTGTACTTACTACCAAGCTACTAGACTCAGCTTTGATGTGATTGCTGTTAATTGCCTTTTACCTTTGATCCTGGGGGTGCAGTGAGCTTGCCTTCTGAGCCCATCATTGGAACACAGGAAAAAAAGGACAGATTAATTTCTGGAATGTTCTTGGAACAACTGGACAGAAAGGAATCCTACCAGGACCAGTCCTTTATATAGCTCATCATCACTATTATTAGACATACTAGAATCATAGAATATCAGAGCTGGAAAAGATCTTTGAGGTTATCTTGTCCCTACCTCTCGTTTTATAGGTGAGGAAACTGGAGCCCAGAGGAATGAGGTGATATACCCAAAGTCACATGGCAAGTTAGTGGCAGACCAAGGACTAAATCCTATATGTCCTGATACCCAGAGCAGCTGGATGGCTCAGTGGATAGAGCACTGAATCTGTAGTCAAAAAGGTCTGAGTTTTAATGCAGCCTCAAACTAGTTGTATGACACAGGGCAAGTCTGCCTCTGTTTTTTCACCTGCAAAATGGAGATGATAATAGCACCTAATCCCCAGGGTTATTGTTAAGATAAAATAAGAGAATACATATAAAGTACTTTGCGCACTTAAAGTGCTTAGATAAATGCTAGCTGTTGTGATTTTATTCCCCTATTCCACTAGGTCATGCCAACCATAAATAAAGAAATTTCTTGCTTTTTGAAGGTCACTAGGTACCCTAGAGACCATCACTGGAGTCCATGAATCCTAGAGGTTTGAGAGGATTAATGTAATGTCCTAAGATGAGTAGTCTATTCCCTTGTCATTGGCGAAATCAAACCTGTTATGTTCTGTGATTAGAAATAATGAGCATCCTTCAATTTGTCAGCTTGGGCTTGGAAGAGAAAGCTAATAGATTGGGAAAGTGCTGCAGGCTTGTTAGACTTTGTTAGATGGACTGATGGGGGAAGTAGGCTGTTTACAGGAAGGTAGGATCCAAGGACACATGGCCAGGAGGAAATGATTAACTGCCTTTTCAATTTCAATGTTTCTTTAGAAGGGTAAAAGTAACCACAGTAGTCTTATTGATTACAAGACCTTTGGCAGAGAGTATTCCAAAGACTCTTTGGATAACTCAAGTCTTCATATTGCGGGGGTCTTTGGTCATCAAGCTTTGTGACCCTGGGCAAGTCATGTAACTGTTATTTGCCTCAGTTTCCCCATCTGTAAGATGGAGATTATAATAGCACCTATCTCTCAGGGTGGGTGTGAGGATCAAATGGGATATTATTTCTAAAGTGTTTAGCACAGTGCCTGGCCCATCGTAGGCACTATATCATCCTATGTTTTATAGTAGTTAGCTATTATCATTGTCATCCTCAAACAATAGTCCCATAGAAAATGCCAGCTATGTGACTGTGGTGCCATTTTCCTATTCCTGTCCCTGAGTTAGAGCCGTCAATAACGTAGTTACATGATGCTGAATTTCCAGAGGCGTGGAAGACATGAGAGAATGTCAGCAGGGGTTTGCTGAGAAAGAAATTTGCCAACTTCCTACCTTCATCCTCACTTAGTTTTATTATACTAGAACAACCTGTTTGGGGAAGGAAGTGAAATGGGTGTGTGGGGTGTTACTGTTCAGTAATTGAGGATTTGATATTTGTGTCTTGCTGGGAAGTGGCCAGTCGTACAACCCTGCCCCTCTACTTGACTGGAGATGGATTTAGACGGCATCTTAAAAGAAGCTTTATGGATGTCTTTTATTATTATTTTTGTTGTTTAGTCATTTCAGTTGTGTCTGACTCATCCGGACCCCATTTGGGGTTTTCTTGGCAAGATACTGGAATGGTTTGCTGTTTCCTTCTCCAGTTCATTTTTATAGATGAGGAAACTGAGGCAGACAGGGTTAAGTGACTTGGCCAGGGTCATATAGCTAGTAATCTGAAGCCAGATTTGAACTCTGGAAGATGAGTTTTCCTGATTTTGGGCCTGGAACTCTATCCAATGGGCCATTTAATTGCCCCATTAAAAAAAATATTTCAGTTAATTCTTGAAGCATCCCAACTTACCTCTATCTACCCCCAGCCCTTATCCCTGCCAACAGTAGAATCCTCCCTTGTAACAAAAAAATAATTAAGCGGGGTGGCTAGGTGGCACAGTGAATAGAGCACCAGTGCTGGAGTCAGGAGGACCTGAGTTCAAATCTGGCCTCAGACACTTAACACTTATTAGCCGTGTGACCTTGGGCAAATCACTTAACCCCAGTTGCCCTGCCCTCCCCCTCCAAAAAGCAAAAAACAAACAAAAAAATAATTAAGCAAAAATACCCAATATGGCAACTGCATCTCATTTTGAGTACAACATCCTGGCCTAGTTGTCTTCTGCCTCCATTCCATTATCTGTTCGTTGAGGAAATTATTGTTGTGTTGTGTTGTGTTTTTCTTTTAATTACCCAGAATTTGGCTTTCTTTTAGTGATGTTTTCACTGAAATTGTTGCTATAACATGGCTTCTAGCTTCTTTCTCCGACTTATTCTTTTTTTTTTTTTTTTTTTTTTTTTTTTGCTTTTTGGAGGGTGGAGGGCAGGGCAATTGGAGTTAAGTGACTTGCCCAAGGTCACATGGCTAGTAAGTATGTCAAGTGTCTGAGATTGGAACTGAACTCAGGTGCTTCAGACTCCAGGGCTATTCACTGCTCCTCTAGCTGCCCCTCTCCAACTTATTCTTACAGATTGGATGCCAAGAGGGCAATTGCTATTGGTCTCTAGGGTCTTCATTCTGAATACACTCATGAGCCCTCACTGGTGTGCTTCTTCATTAACAGTCAGTAGATATGATTCACGCTTAGCAAAGGCACTTTTTAGGATGGCACAAGAAGAGCAGTAGTTACAAAATATTTACCCCGTAAACCTGGGGTACACTATTCTGTAAATACACACAGTATTCATAAGAAGAGTATGCTCGAGTTTCTAGTACAATGGTAATAAAGGCATACATGTTGGGTACTATAGACAAATGGGCAACTAGGTGGCACAGTGGATAGAGTGCCATGTCTAGAGTCAGGAAGATCTGAGTTCAAATCTGGCCCCAGACACTTACTAGCTATGTGATCCTGGGCAAATCACTTAACCCCATTTGCCTCAGTTTCCTTGTCTGTAAAATAAGCTGCAGAAGGAAATAGCTAATCACTCTGACGTCTTTGCTAAGAAAACCCCAAACGTGATCACAAAGAGTCAGATGCTACAGAAATGACAGAAAAAAAAAAAAACAGTAACAAAAGAGGCACAACTTCTTGTAAAAGAGGGCCTGGCAATTCTTTCTTCACAGAGCCTTCCACAGCTTGCTGGGCGCCAGGTTTTTGCTAATTCATTTCCTTAGCTGAGTTCACCAGGTTTGCTCTTCTCTGTAGGTCAGCTATCTTCTCTGTTGCCAGATATCACACCCCTTGAAGCTGCTTCTTTCCTTGGGTGATCATCTTTCTCTATGTATGTGCATTTGAATTATTTGTCTCTGCTCCCTATTAGATGCTGTGTCACCTGCTGGTCCAACAGCTTCCCCTCAGAGATCCATGGCCAGTGATGGGAGGGAAGAGAAAGAAATTCCCTTTTTATTTCGCTCTCGCAAGGGTTTCTTCAACGAGTTTCGAGCTTGCAATTCTCTCTCACGGTCAAATTGCTGAAATTGTTCTGGGCTTAGCTATTTAAAAGCATGAAAGGATGTGGTTAATTTGTTCACTTGGGCCAATCCTGTGGTTCCCTTCTTGATCCAGAGAGGTCTTTGTACCTTATGAAAGCATCACGTAACCTTGTTAATGTAATAGAACCTCATCCTTGATGACTATATTTTGTGACTATATCAGCTGGGCTTGGGGGAGGAGGAATCACATTCTGTGTATTATTCTTTTGGTTTTACTCTTTTACTTTATGGGCCAGGTTATGTACCCATTTCTTTCATATAACATGGACTGTCTTCTCTTAGGTGAGAATAAAACTCACATGGGCAGTATTCTCAGGGTTGGGCATCCTCTAAGGTGACACTGACCTGTGGTAGAAAAAAAACACCAGATCTGGAGTCGTGGGTTGGATACATACTAACTGTGTGACCCTGGTCAAGTCATTTAACTTTTCTGAAGGAAAGAGTACTATAAACCATAAAGTCTTACACAAATATGAATAAACTAAGCTAAAGAATTCTTACAGAAGAAAAGGATTATATTTAAGGTTCCCATGTACCAAGCTTGGTTTTTTATTTTTACAGACTTAACAAACATGAACAAAAAGAAAAGAAAAAGAAAAAGAAAAGATACAGTATATCTCTCGTAGCTATAGATTGGTTTTTTGAATTAAATTTTATTTATATATAAATAATATTTATAAATAAATAAATAATATAAATAAAATTTATTATAAATTTCAGAATGGATAATTGATTTTAAAAGTATATGCTAAATTCAATATGTAGTTCCAAAATTGCCCTGCTTGTCTGTGTTCCTTTCTGAATCTACTTTTACTTTCTTCTCTGTTTTCAAAATGCTTCCTTGACATTCTCTTTAAAAATTTTCTCAATTTTTGAGTATCTTTACAATAATGTTGGAGTCATTGTATACATTATATTTGTGGCTCTGTTCACTTCACTGTGCACCAGCTTATATAAATCTTTGCTGGTCTTTCTGAAACCATTCACTTCATAATTTCTTATATTATAATCATATTTAATCAAATTCATATGCTACAACTTGTTCAGCCATTCCCCAATTGATGGATACACCTCAGAAAGAACAGTTTTGTATTTATTTGTCTTTTCATTCTTTCTTTGATCCAGGGTATAGACAATATATAATTATGGCCTTTAGCCGTCCCTGGTCTGTCCCTTACCCTTACAATGTTGCAGGTGATTGCATGAATTAAATTCATTTTAACCCATATTAAGTACTTACTATGTATTCAAGGCACATAGCTTTATGCATAGAAGGGAGAGGCCTCTAATCAACACTGGTGCTGAAGAAGTAGGGCCCTGTGATAAATACCAAAAAGGGTCCCAAAGCACAGCTGTGTCTGCATATAGTAGGTGCTTAATATTTGTTTGAAAGGGGAAGAGAATAAGCATTTATATGACACCTACTTTTTGCCAGGCACTGTGCTAAGTGATTTTCTTTTTTTTTTTTTTTTTTTACCAAATATTATCTCATTTGATTCTCACAACAACCCTGTGAGGTAGGTACTATTATAATACACATTTTGCAGTTGAGGAAACTGAGGCAAATATGGTGGAGTGACTTGGCCAGGATCACACAGCTAATAAGTTTCTGAGGTCACATTTGAACTAAGGTCTTCCTATCTCCTGCGCTCAGTATTCTATTCACTGTACCACCTCTAAGAATGGAATGTTTGTCCAAATTGTTAATAATTGGGGAGCTTGGCAGCTTTTGACAGTCCTTTTCATAGTTTTTTGCCTTGGCTCTAGGGCAAGAGGGCAAGTCTGAATACAGGAATTCACAGGAACTTTTTAGAACAGAGATACAGAAAGAGAAAGACCACTGAGAATTCAGTTACATTTCAAACTGTGTGGCATAATGGTTAATCCTTGTTGTTACTGCTGACATTTATATGATATTTTCAGTGTTGTAAAGCTTTTTATATACATTATCTCAGTTTATCCTGATAACAGCCTTGTAAGGTAGGGGCTCTTACAGGTTTTACATTTGACAGATGAGGCTTTGTGACTTACCCAGGGTCACGCAACTAGTAAATATCAGAGGTAGTATTCAAAGGTAGCTCTCTCCTGACTATTTGCACTGCATCTTACTGACAGTTGTGAGAAGAATGAGCAATGGATTAGGAATTCTAATTCTATCTCTTCCAGTACTGTAAATAGACTGTGTGACCTTGGGCTTGTCAGAAACTTTCTGGGTATTAGTTTCCTCACATATACAATGATGAGGTTGGATTAGACAATCTCCAAGGTCATATCTAATTTGCGCATTTTATTATTCTGCATGGAAGGCCTCTGGTTGCATTAGCCCATGTGATTGTACAAATAATAGGCTGGCAGTAGTCTTCTGTAGAGCCCTGTTGATGTGCTGGCATTAGGTTAGCCCAACCTCGATTGGTATCTTCCGTCTGTCTTTCGCATGCATCACTCCTCTGAAGAGAAGGGAGAGTCTGAGAGATTGGGAGTCTGGCACCTCTGAGCCTTCCCCAAACAGCAGGAGGTGGAGACAGCAGTGGGCCAGCAGCCAGGGGAGGCTAGGGGAATTTGTGCTGGCTTTGCCCTCTCTGGGTGGCAATGATGGATGAGTCACAAGTTCAGTCGGTCTGCTCCTGCTGAGTCAGCGTGAAGCAGCCCAGGACCTGGTTCTGCACGTTGGCAGCTGGCGGGTTGGTCTTTCTGGGATATGAGGGTGTAGACCAGCTCAGAGCTTTTCCATGCCTGCCTTCTTTGTTCGTCTGACTGTCATCTAGCTATTCATCTCATTTATTTGTTCATTTGTTTAATTATTTTATTTGCTTTCTTTTAATTCACAAGAGACATTACAGTGAAAATCGCACCTTCATCTCTGTGTCCCTGCTTGTATTCAATGAATGAGATTTTTTTTCCTCCTCTGACCTTCCCCTGTCCACCTCCTCATCTCATTTTCTTCACCCCTTACTTCAGAACAGTCTGTAACATTTCTGTTCTTCTCTCCTGGGGCAGAATAAATCCCTTTTGCCTTCTTACTTGGTGGTTCTGCCCTTAGGATGCTAAAGAGGCTCTGGTGGCTGGGTGGGGGTTGGCAGTCCTGAATGTGTAGCCATGCTGTTAATAAAAATGAAAAATTGTTACACGATTGTAGATTTAGGGCTAGAAGAGACTTTGGAGGCCATGAAGTTCAACTCTCTCATTTTAGAAATAATGAAGCTGATGTTGAAAGATGGTTATACAGCTACTGACTAAGGGAGGTTTTGAACTCAGGCCTAGTGCCACTTATAGAAGGATCTAAGACCTGAGAACAATCTTAATGATCCTTTAGATTTTTCCACCTATGATATTGAGGCTTAGAGAGAATTCTTGTTCACTAAAGAATTGGGATAAGGTTTCCTCTGAGGTTCCTTCCAACTTGGAGCTTCTGAGATTTTCTGAAGTGCCCCCGATCACACAGAATCTCAGTAGCTTAATGAGAACAGAACCTTGGTCTCCTGCCTCTAGGCTTCTTACCCCTGTTAGGATGGAAGAGGACTATAGGTATGGATACAGTGACTGGCCCTAGATTATAATGGGAAGACACAAAAATGTATGTGCACATTGGTAGATTTCTCTTCCTACATACTCCTTAGCATGTTTTCTCGAGAGGGTCACTTAGAGGGAATTCCAAGAAAGTTGATCCCCAAATAAGGCAAATCCTTGGAGGCACCTTTTTTTTTTTTGTTGTTCCTGACTTCACATTTCTTTTATCCCAATTGGAATCGTGTGTGTGTGTATGTATGTATGTATATACATATATATTGTTTTGTGTATGTATGCATGTGTGTATGTATATGTAGTCTTTATTTTAATTTGAAATAAAATAAGCATTTCCATAGCACAAAACAATAAAAAGATGATTGCACATGAAACTGCAAATCTATTATGTATAGTTTGCTATTTCTTTTAAATATATAATAAATATAATAAGATACAATAATAATAATAAAGCTATCGTGTACATTTCTTTTTCTCTCCCCTCTTGCCTGGAGATGGCTGCTATTAGACACCAATATGTATATGTATGTAAAATAATTCTATACCTACTTCTGTTTATCAGTCCCTTCTCTGGATGCAGATAGCATCTTCCTTCATATGTCCTTTGTGATTAATTTGGGTTTTTATAATAATCAAAATGACTTAGTTGCTCAAAGTTGTTCTTAACACAATATTGCTGTTACTATATACACTGTTCTCTTGGTTCTGCTCATTTATTCTCCATTATTTCATACAAGTCTATCCATGTTTTTCTTAGATCATTGAACTCATCATTTCTTATAGCACAGTAGCATTCCATCACAATCATATACCACAACTAAGAATGACAAGATTTGAGACTGAAAGGAACCTTAAAAATCTAGTTCTGAGCTTTCTCTCTCAGTTTACAGGCAAGGAAACTGAGACCCACAGAGGGCAAATGATTTCCCCCAGGTCACACAGATAGGAAGTCACAGAGCCAGGAGTTTAATCCAAAGTATTCTTTTTATAAAAAAATGTATTTATTTACTTAATTTACAATATTCAATTCCATAGTTCCTTGAGTTTCAAACTTTCTCCCCCTCCTTCTTTCCCCCCTCTCTCCCCACGGCAGCATGCAATCCAACATAGATTCTACATGTACCTTCACATTAAACATTAGTCAAATTATAAAGAAGGATTACAACCAAAGGAGAGAATAATGAGAAAGAAGGAATCCAAAGTATTCTTGTTTCAAATTCAGTGATTTCTTTTTTCTTTGGGGAAAGTAATAATGGTCTGAACCAAGTATTGGACTAAGGGGTAGAAAAGAGATATATTGACTTCTGGTTGCATCTTGATATCACGGCATCATTTGGCCACCAGCACTTCCAAGAACCCTAGATTCATGTAATGTCAGAACAAAAACAGAACTTAGATCTTTGTAGATGGGGAAATGGAGGCACTAAGAAGAGAAGTAAGGTCACATGGTGAGTTAACTTCAGTGATGGCACCAGAATCCAAATCTTTCAGCTCCTGGTTTAGTGTTTTTATCTTTGTACCACACTATTATGCCCTTGTACATAACTGGGCTACACCCAGAATGATTGCTTCTTTTCCTACCCTAGTTACATTGCACTTTTCTAGGTTATAAAATCCTTGCACTAAAGCTATTCCTTTCTCAAGACTATAGATGTGTTCTTTCTCCTGTTAATGCTACTCCTTTATCTCCAGTTTCTACTTGAGTCAACTGGGTGGCACAATAGATAGAGCTCTGGATGGAGAGTCAGAAAAATGAGTTCAAATCTAGTCTCAGACACTTACCTTCTCAAGACTAGGAGAAAAACAGCCACTCTGCCAAGGTGAGCCCTTCAGGTACAGAGTGAACTATTGTAGAGTCCAAGATTGGGAATGAATAATAAATAAGTAAAATCATAAAATGATAAATCATTAATCAAAGTTAATGCTCCCATTAGGTTCCCGTCAAATGAAACCTCCAAATAACAATGTTAAGTCTAAGAAGTAATAGTCTCCCTTCCCTTCCCCCCCTTTTCTCCCCAAACCCCCCTCCCTTCTTCCACCCCAAGCCTTTCTCTTCTATCTAGAAATTGAACCTAAAATCACTGAGGTGCCTATGGTACTCATCCTAATGCTTTCCATGACCATCCCTTTTTGTTGATATTGTTAAATTGTTTTCAGTTCTGTCTGACTCTTTGTGACTCCATTTGGGTTTTCTTGGCAGATATATTGGAGTGGTTTTCCATTTCCTTCTCTGGTTCATTTTCCAGATAAGGTAAACAGGATGAAGTGACTTGTCCAGGGTCACACAGCTAATTAGTGTCTGAGGTCAGATTTGAACTCAGGAAGATGAGTCTTCCTGATTCCAGGCCCAGAGCTCTATCCACTGTACCACCTAGCTGCCCTAACTAGCTCCCCCAACAGAGGGACTATCAACTATTTATTCCTGATATTCCTGCCTCTTAAGGCAGATCAAGAATGAAGCCATATCACGCTGATAATTCATGTTGAGATTATAGTCCATAAAAAAACACTCTTATGTCTTTTCTAGAAAACTTTTAACCATGCCTCCCGGTCTCATACTTGTGAAGTTGAACCCAAGAATGAGAATTCACATTTGTCCCTATCAGATTTCATTTGCTTAGATCTCCTTTTATCTTGTGCTTTTTGGATCATGACTCTCCTCCAGCATGTTAACTGTCCCTCTCAGGTTTGAGTCATTTGCAAATATGTTGCATTTGTCATTTATGCCTTGATACAAGTCATTGATTAGAATGTTAAACAGAACAGAGACAAGCACACATTACTGAGAGAATTCCTTTGGAGATCTGGTAATTTGGCATTGAATTCTTACAAACTTGTCTGTTGGCCATTTAACTAGCTCTGATTCTATTTAATTATTTGTTCATCTAATCCACATCTTCATCTTTTCCACCAGGATACTATGAGATACTTTAATAAATGGTTTACTGAGATCTAGGAAAAACCCTGTCTAAAGCTTTCATCTGATCTACTAGTTCAGGAACCCTGTCAAAAAAGAAAATAAGGTTAGTCTAGCATGATCCAGTTTTGGTGAAGGCATGCTAACTCCTTCATAACAACACTTCATTTTTTAGATGTTCACTAATGATATTTTAATGATTTGTTCAAAAATTTTTCTCGAGAATAGAAGTAAACCCAATGGAATGTAGTTTGCAAACTCTGTTCTCATCTCTTTTTTGAAAATAGGAACATTTGTACCTTTGTGTGGTGAGGTGTATTTTAAAACCTCATTTGTAGTGAAACTAAAAATATTAAAAAGTAATATTCTTCTCTTAAAAACTTTTTAGCTTCCTGGAAAAAGATCCTTGGAAAGCTGGATGACAGAGGGGAGAAAAGGCTTTTCTAAGGGAAGTGGATTAAGGATGATATTAAAGAATATTCTCACCCACAAGGAGTTGCTTGGTAGCTAGGACCCACCCTTCTCCATTGAGAAAGGATTATGATATCAATGGAAGAAAGTACCTTCCTTTGTTTAACTCCTGGAGTCTGAGGAGTGGTCCTGAAGGAATGGGATTGAATTGGCTGGATTGTGGGATGTTAACCCAGGCTGCATTCCAAGATATCTTTTCCTATTCAAGGTTCCTATGTTGCCTTAAATCTTCTTGGAGCAGAGATTTGTCTAATGGCATGGGGGCCTAGGCCATTTTAGACCTTTCTCTCTCCAAGCTACAATATTTATTTTATATCTGGTATAGTACTTCTCTCAGTCTCCATAGCCTTTTAAAAAAATTCGATACATTGAACTAAATTTGAACTAAAAAAAAAATCCATGGTCTTTCACATAACTGGGATTAATAATCAATAAACATTTATTAAGCAACCAGGTATGGTACTAATACAGTGATTCCTTCCACATCATTACCTTCCCAACTGTGGTTTTGCTATATCATGGGTTGACATAAGAAATTAAATGGGAATTTGGGGGGAGTTTTGTGGAAGCTGCAGATGAAATGGAAGGCCAGCAGATGACAGAAGTTTAGAAACTCAGAAATCCATAAAATATATATATATATAGTATTCTATAATATCAACCCAAATTTTACAATAAGGTACTATAAACACTCCATAAAAAAAAAAAGAAAAAAAAATCAGACTACTTCTTTGGTATGAAGGGAGGAGCAAGAAATTTTGCCTGGATTTTCCAGATCTCTGGGGTGAATGGTGGGAGTGGGGAACCGAGCTCTTAACCCCTGCAATGTAGAAGGTATAACTGTATTGAACACCAGGTGGTAGCTAGATGGCACAATGGATAACTGCTGGGCCTGGATTTACGAAGACTCATCTTCCCTGAGTTCAAATGTGGCCTGACACTTACTTTGTTACCTTGGACAAGTCACTTAACTTTGCCTCAGTTCCTCATCTGCAAAAGAAGCTAGAGAAGGAAATAGGAAACCACTCCCATTATCTTTGCCAAGAAAACCCCAAAATGGGGTCAAGAACAGTGCAACACTATTGAAAAGACTGAACAAAATAACAGCATGGTACTAAGCTCAGGGACTACAAAGAAAGGTAAACAGCCGGGTGGTTCCGTGCATAGAATACTGGGTTTGGAATCTTGAGTTCTAATCTAGCCTCAATCACTTACTAGCTTTGTGACCCTGGGCAAGTCACTTAACCCTCTGCCTAAGTTTCCTCATCTGTGAAATGAGCTGGAGAAGGAAATGGCAAACTACCCCAGGATCTTTACCAAGAAAATGACTGAACAGCAGCAATATAGCTCTCAAGGAGTAAGCAACATGCAAACAATTTTGTAAAAAAAAAAAATAGTAAAAAACAACTTTGTAAAAAAGTTCTATACAGGAACCACTATACATGTAGTGACTCAGCATGTCCTGTAGCACACGCGGGATAGGTGGTCTGAGCTCATCAAAGGCTACCAGGTACTTACTCTCTCTTAACTGTCTCCTCACTTGTCACCTCCCTGGTGGATATTTTTGCTCTGTTCTTTCTAATTGCAACAGTCATTCTCCTTGGCAGAGGAAAGAGAACCAAAATAAGAAACGGTTTTGCCTTTCTCTGTCGTCAGCTAATGACCATCCTTCCTTTTCTTTCCCCAGAATGCCACTCTTTACTTCTTTCTCAGGCCATTACGGGGTGCCCTCTCTCCTGACAGCTTCTGCAACTCCACTGTATCATTTCTTGGAGAACAAGTTGCTCCTTCCTCAGAACATCCGACTTCCTCTGATTTAGAAAGCACCTCACATTTTTGTCCTTTTTCATTCTTCCACTTTCCTCCCTCCTGAGAGGAGGGTTAAATTGCTTCTCTGACAATTCAGATCATTTCCCCCACATTAAAGTCCCTCTTCAGTTCATTTTTGGGTTTTTTTGCACTCTTTAAGTCCTTTCACTTTCTCTCCTATGAGGGAAATCAATCTGCAATGCAGAGAACTCTTCTCTAGTAGTGGCAGAATACAAACGTTGTATATACAGTGAAAGTCACCACAAAATTCTCTTTACATACTGAATGAGTCATTTGATTTTTGTCTTAGATTTGTTGATATCTTTTGTTTTTACATCATATTTTTTCTGTACTCCCCCTTACCCAACAAACTGTCTCCCTTGTAAGGACTAAAACAGAAACTAATCAGTTAATAAATATTCATGGGGCAGCTAGGTCACGCAGTGAGTAGACCGCCGGCCCTGAAGTCAGGAGGACCTGGGTTCAAATCCAGCCTCAGATACTCGACACCTTTACTAGCTGTGTGGCCTTCGGCAAGTCACTTAACCCCAATTGCCTTGACTTTCCCCCTTCAAAAAAGACCAAAATATTTCTCAAGTGTCTGCTATGTGCCAGAAACTGTGCTAAGCACTGGGAATACAAGAGACACAAAAGACAGTTCCTTCCCTCAAGGAGCTTACAATCTAATGGGGAAAACAACATGCAAATATATATGTAATGCATATACATATATGTATATATATGTATATAGCTTTATATATACATATACACACATATACATACCTACACCTACACCTACATATACATATACATATATATATACACACCTATACATACATATACATATACATGCACACACAAAACAGGATAAATAGGAAATAATTAACAGTGGGAAGGCTTCCTATAAAAGATGAGATTTTAGTTAGAAAGCTGCCAGTTGTCTTGACTTTTGTCTTGCCACTGGGCTTTGAGGATGACTGGGGAGGAGAGAGTAAGACTGATGACTTTGTGCAGCTCTGCTTCACTTAAATCTAATTCACAAGCAGGTCAGGATGTCACCCTTGTGATGTCACTGGTCCTCTTCAAGAATGAAGGACAAACAATAACAAAAACAAAGAAATTGAGGAAGTCAGTAGGCAAAGTTGAGGATGAAGAACATTCTGGGCCTCAGAGAAAATGCCTGGAGCTGAGAGATGAAGAGAAAAAAGGCATTTCAGGAAAACCAACCAACATATCAACCATATCTGATAGTGTATGCAGCATTTCACACCAACTGGCCCTCACCTCTGCAAAGAGGGGATGTAGGTGCATTTTCTTTTCCTCCTCCACCTCCTCCTTCTCCTGTGTGACTTAACCTCCCAGACAGCAGTGCTGATAATTTTAGTTTGGCTGCAGCTCCTAGGCTTGACTAAGGTGGTTCTATAAGATTTGTGTAATAACAGCATTATAAGGACAAATGAATATAAAAGACTTAAGAACTCTGATCAGTGCAATGACCAATCACAATTTTAGAGAGGGAATGATGAAACATTCTATCCACCTCCTGACAGAAAGGTGATGATGGACTCAAGGTACAAAATTTTGGGTTTATGTTTTGGACCTCATTAGAATTTGTTCTGTTAGATTGTGCACATTTGTTACAAGGTTTTTCTTCCTTCCTTCTTCCCTTCCTCCCTTCCTTCCTTCCTTGCTTCCTTCCTTCCTTCTTTTCTTCCTTCCTTCGTTCCTCCCTCTCTCCCTCCCTTCCTTCCTTCCCTCTCTTCTTTCTTTTTTTCTTTCTTTTCTTTTCCTCTTTTCTTTTCTTTCTTTCCCCTGGCATGGGTGAGGTAGGAGGGAGAGAAAATAGATTTTTATTGATTACATTTTTTAATTAATTTTTTTTTAAATAAAGGATTTGCTCAGAAATGGTTTCCATTTATTGGATGTGATTGGAACTTGGATAAGGGTGTGTGTATGTGTGTTCATCTATCTGATCCAGGTAGTCAGTGGCAAAGGTTTACCAATAGTCTTTGAAAGTTGTGAGGTTCAAGTGCTCTAATTTATCTAAAACTCTTTGTAGACCATAAAATACTATATAAATGTCAGTTGTTTTTGGTAGTATTGTCATTATTATTTTCTTTTATACACTTGTTGGCATGTTCCCTAAATCATGTCAATCCCTGGTTAATGATGATGAGTTTATAGCGGATAGATAGGGGCAGGGAGAACAGTGTCATTTATGTAACATGATTTGAGGGACCTGGTAAAGATCTCCTGTCCCAGAGTATCTTCCTCACTACCAGTGATGGTGTCCATCAATTTATTTCAGTCTTGAAAGTACATCTTCTCAGCAAATATACCTGAAGGAAAATAATTTGTGCTGGATTCTTTTTTTGGAATATTGAAATAATGAGGCAGATGTGGGATTTTTGCTTTCTAATGCTAGGATTTATTTAAGGAAAGCAGTATAATTAAGCAAGGCTATTCAGAGATGGACCTCTGAACAGCTGGCTGAGACACATTGGACCACTCCCTCGGTAAGAGAGCAGCTTGTGTGAGGGGGTCTCATCAAATTTGGGAAGCTGTTGGGTCCTTCCTGTTGGAAGCTTGACCACCCAGATGCTACCATGGTCATTATTAGGGCCAACTTTTTGATGTGTGTTCTGTTTTATAGGCTGTTCTGGTTAGCTTCCTGAAGTGCTTAATTAGAGCAAATTTGTTGGCAGAAGGAAGGGGATTATCTAATAGGGTCACCTGGCAGATGTCTCCTAGAGAAACCTTTTCCCTACACATAAGTAAACCTTATTTTACCTTTGTAAGGATAAATTGATAGACAGCTGAAAGAAAGGTTCTCCTGGGAGAATGAGACATGGAGCAGGCCAGAAAACAGGGCCTTGGGGCTCAAAGAATAACTTGGCCTACTTCAGATGTTTTGCTTAGATCTATGCCTGCAGCACCAGCTAAATTATTATTAATTTGATTATGAGATCTCCTGGTATATTCCCTCTGCCACTTACGTAGTTTTTATCCCTATTCAGCACTATTAGCAAGGAGGATATTTTCATCTCTTTAGTCTGCTTATTGGTTTCCTTTTTCCATGTCTCCTCACTTCCCTACCATGTCCTTCCTCCCCTCAGCTGCCAAAGTGATCTTCCTAAAGTGTAGGTCTGACCATGTCACTTCCTCTACTCAATAAACTCCAATGCCTCTGTATTACCTCCAGGATAAAATAGAAAATCCTCCATTTAGTTTTAAAAGTCTGTATTGCCTAGGCAATATTCACAGCACTGATGGTGACTATGAATATGCTAGTATAATTCTGAATTGCAAAATATAATAGACTGTCCATATAGAAGACAGAAGCAAAACATTTATTCAGACACCAGAAAGCCAAATTCCAACACCAGAAAAATGAATTCATCATAGCAACAAAAAAATCTATATGCAGTAACATGATAGAGAGCAACACCATCCCAAAGCCTTCCCACAAAAACTCACAAGCCTAGCTGTCTCCTTGCCTGTGTCTTCTCTCCTGCCTCCATTCTAACTGCTTTGACTCCCAGCTGCCCTCAGCCCTGTTCCACCCTTCCAGCAAATTCCTTCCACCACAGGCTCCATGTGATACATTTGGCTTATTTGGGGCAGGGAAGATCTCCAAATTCTCTTAGGTCTATCAAGGGGCAGGGAAGATCGTCAAATTCCCATACCATTACAAAGTCCTTCAACATCTGGCCCCTACCTACCTTTCCCATCATTTTATGCCTTACTCCTGTCCATGTACCTTTCTGTGATCAGTGACATTGGGCTCGAGACTAAGCCAAGACCATTCCTTTCCCCTCAAAAATGATTCTGGGGGAAAGCATACTTTCTCTGAGAGGAGCTTTCTTGCTTGCTCTTCTTGTTTCTCATCTTCAACACTTCATCTTCTGTGATGACTTTTCCTTGGCTATCCCTTCTGCTCTGTATGTTCTCCCTCCTCACCTCCATCTCCTGGATTCCCTGGCTTCTTCCTTCAAGATTCAGTTCATATACTTCCTTCCACAAGAGTCCTTTCCAGTTTTTCCTGCCCCCCAATGCTAGTACTTTCTCTCTGTGATTACCTTCCATTTAATCTTAATTTGTGCATTAAATTGTTTGCATATTTGTCTGCTCCATTAGAATGTGAGTTTCTTCAAGGCAGGTATTGTATTTTTGCCTTTCTTTGTATCCCCAGCACTTAGTATTGTGTCTGGAATTTAATAATTGCCTGTTGACTGACTGGCTTTGAGATTCTGAGAATTTACTGTACACAGGTTTCCAAGGGACTGACTCTGATTAGTGTTCAAGGTTCTTAATCCTTTCCATGATAGAAAGATCTGTGTGGCAGTTCTTCTGCCCATTTCCTGCCTTTCAAAATGGAGGCTCTTGCCACCAATGCTTTGAGATTTTTTTGAGAGCTAGCTGCAAAGCTAGGAAAAGTTTCTTGAATTATGGCTGTTTGTTTTCCTAAATATGCCAAGTAAGCATTTTTATCTAATAGGTAGTAATAAAGCAGTGCCTCCCATGGAGAATTTTTCAATTCTTCCTAGCTTATGGCATATAGTGCTCAGTTTCCATTAGTGCTCCAGGTTGTTTTTGTCTTGGAGAAAGCTCTTCTCAGAGTTATGTACTTTCCATTGGAACCCTTTTGGAAGGTGAAGGAGTGGTCTTGGCTTAGTCCCAAGTACAGTTCTGAGTGCCCCCTTGATGGTGCTTTTCTATAAGGATAGTTAGACTAAAAAAATGAGAGAGGAGGAAGATAATCATAGAATCAATTAGCCCTTTTAGTTCAGTTCCCTTGTTTAAAAAAATTGCATTTTAACTTTAAAATATTTTTATTGATATCTTTAAAAAATGTAAAAAAATCACCAAAAACAAACATTTTAATAAAAAGACCTGAAAAGAGGATTGTATATGAAACTGTGAACTTCTCTTTTATAGTTTTAAAAAATATGTTAAATTTAACATATTAACACAGCTACCCTACTTGTTTGACCTCTCTTCTAATTTTCCCTGCTCCTTTCTGTGTTTTTGAAATTGTTTCCTTGATGCTCATTTATTTCTTTTGTAGCATCAGTTTCACTACCTAACAACTATTCCTCTTCCTTTATAACAAATAAGTAGAATTAGCAAAAACAAATCATTGCATTGTTCTTGTTTACCAAGATGTAGGAATCATGGTTCAATATCAGTCTTCTGAAGTTATGATTGGTCATTGCATTATCTGAGTTCTTGAGTCTTCCTACATTTTCCAAGTTTTTTTTTTTAACTTTTGTTTATTTTTAGTTTATGTCATTCATTTCCATGAGATTTTGATTTACAAATTTTTTCCCCATCCTTCTCCTACTCACCACCTCAAAACAGCGATCCCACTGTATACCCCCTCCCCCAATCAGCTCTCTCCTCTATCCTGCCCCATCACACCTCTGACTTTCTAGTAGGGCAAGATGGATCTCCCTACCCCAGTACCTATGTATTTCCTTCCTTCCTTCCTATACCACCCCCCACTTGTTCTCTTCTCTACTTTGTCCCTGTCCTTTCACAAAAGTGTGTGCTTCTAACAACCCTCCCCTCCATCCTCCCCTCTCTCATCCCCTTCCCTCCTACTCTCCTGTAGGCCAAGATAACCAATTTAGAGTGTATGTCATTCCTTCCCTAAGCCAACGTCAATGAGAGTAAGGTTGACCCATTCCCTTTTGCCTTCCTGTTCTTCCTCTCCATTGTAACAATTATCATTTGTCTCTTCTATATGAAAATATTAACCCTGTTCTGTCTCTCTGTCTCCTCTCATACTATTTCTCCCCCACCTCTCAGTTTTACCTTTTAAAATATTATCCCATCCTATTCAATTGATCCTGTGCCCTCTGTCTATGTACACATATATCCACACACTCACATATGTATTCCTATGCATTTATACCCTCCTATATAGACATATGTGTATGTATACATATATATCTATGTCTATATATATCTGTATATATTTATATACATTTATATTCCCTCAACTATCCTCATACTGAGAAAAGTTTCATAGGTTATAATTATTATTTTTCCATGTTGGCATGTAAATAGTTCAACTTTGATAAGTTCCTTCTGAATTCTTTTCCATGTTTACCTTCTCAGGCTTCTTTTATTTGAATGTCAAATTTTCTATTCAGTTCTGGTTTTTTCATCAAGAATACTTGAAAGTCCTCTACCTCATTGAATGACCATATTTTCCCCAGAACATTATACTCAGTTTTGCTGGGTAGGTGATTCTTGGTTTTAATCCTAGCTTCCTTGATCTCTGGAATATCATATTCCAGGCCCTTCGATCCCTTAATATAGAAGCTTCTAGATCCTGGGTTATCCTGATTGTGTTTCCACAGTATTCAAATTGTTTCCTCTTGGCAGCTTGTAATATTTTCTCCTTGATCTGGGAACTCTGGAACCTGGCTATAACATTCCTAGGAGTTTTCTTTTTGGGATCTT
>CM053589.1:76382340-76405484 GCA_028646515.1 Pseudochirops corinnae
TGATTTTCTTGCATCATTCTCATTTCTCTTCCCAATTTTTCCTCCACTTCTATTATTTGGTTTTCAAAATCCTTCTTAAGCTGCTCTATGGCTTGTAACAAGTTTACATTTTTCTTGGAAGCTTTTGGTGTGGGAGTTCTGACTGTGTTGTCTTCCTCCCATTCCATGCTTTGATCCTTTTTGACTCCAAAAAGGAATCCAAAGTTGCATTGCTGGGTTTGCTTTGCTTCCTTTGCCTACTCATGTTGCCAGTCAATTACTTGACTTTTGGGCTCAGTAGAACTTTGCTTTCAGAGGGGAGAGCTCTGTCCCAAATCGCTGGGGTTTTTGCAGCTGCCGGAGCTATTAGGAGGCCACCATCTCTACAGCCCCCCCCTGCTTTGGCTCACTGAAAACGCACTGCAGGACCACCACCTAAGACCGCGATCCTGATCCAGACAGCTCAAGGCAAGAGCACTTAGCCCCTGAATGATCACTTGGTCCCCCTGCAATCTGCAGGCCAGGAGCTTCTGAAGCAGCCACATGGAGGCGGCTGCAGGACTGCCAGTTCAGCAGCTTCTAGCCCTGGGGCAGTTGGCCAGACCCTTTCCCTCAAATTTATCTGAGTTCCACTGACCTTTCACTTAGTCCTTGTTTCTTATGGGTTGGTAATTCTGGAAAATGCCACAGCTGCCAGTGATTCGCGCTCCAGCCGCACCTTGTTCTGGTGTCCCTAGGGCTCCAGCTGCAGGTTCATGCAGTGCTGGTCTGGGCTCCCAGTGCGCTGCGATGAACCCCTTCCTGTCTGCCTGCCAGGCTGCCTTCAGCAGGAGCTTTGTTACTCTGTCATTTTGTGAGTTCTGGAGCTTTAAAATTTGTTTAGAGTCATATTTTATAGGTATTTGAGGAGGTTATGGGGAGAGCTGCGGAGTTTTGCTGCTTCTACACTGCCATCTTGACTCTGCCCTCCCAAGTTATTTTTTTACCTTATTGTAGTCATTATATAAGTTGTTTTTCTAGTCTTGCTCACTTTCATTTGCATCAGTTGATATGTCTTTATAGGTTTCTTTGAATTTATCATATTAATAATTTCTTATGGTACAAAAATATTCTATTACATTCACCAGCTATCGGCCTGTTGACATGAATGCCTTTTCTTTCCAGTTCTTTGCTATAACAAAAGCATTGCTCTAAATATTTGTGGCATATGAGTCTTAAGATCATACCTGTCCCTCTGTTTTTGACCACTTTGGGTACTGAAGTATTGCTGGATCAGTGATTAGGAGGTGAGAGGGTTTAGTTTCAAATTGCTTTCCAAAATGGTTGGACCAGTTCACAGCTACTCAGTAGTATGCATATCTTCTCAAAGCTCCTGCAACAATTGCCATTTTTCTTTTTGGGGCATTTTCAATGACTTCACTCCATACCTGGAATTCTCTCCCACCTTATCTCTCTCTCCTATCTTCTCTGGCATCCTTCTCTGCTAATATTTTCTAATATTCCATGTTCTATAATAAGCATTTCCCAATTCCTCCTTAATGCTAGTTCTTTCCCCCTGTTGATAATCTCCAATTTATCCTTCATATATCCTGTCTGTATATAGTTGTTTGCCTGTTGTCTCCCCTATTAGACTATGAGCTACTTGAGAATAGGGACTAATTTTTTGCCTTCCCCCCCCTTTTTTTAAAAATCCCCAGTGCTTGGCACAGTACCTAGAACATTATAGGCACCTAATAATTATATGTTGACTGACTAACTGATAGGTGTGTAGCACCTCAGAGTTGTTTTAATTTGAATTTTTCTTGTTAGTGTTTTGGAGCATTTTTAATATAGTTGTTGAGAAAAACCTGATTGAATCTGTTGCCCATTTATCTATTGGGGAATGGCTTTTGTTCTTATATTTGTTATTAATTTTCTATTTAGCTTTGATATCAGAATGCTACCAGATGTATTTGCTGCAAAGATTTTTTTCCCAATTAACTGTTTTCCTTTCTAACTTTGTTGATGCAGAAATTTTTCAATTTTTTATAATCAAAATTCTCTCACAAAAATATCTAGCTTTAATTTGATAAAGGATTCTTCCTCTATCCACAGTTTTAAAAATTGTTGTCTTCTCTGGTCCTCCTCCATTTTTTAAAAAACAGATGACACTTTTATATCCAAGTCTTGGGTCCATTTGGAGCCAGTTGTGATATATGATGTGACTTATAACTTACTTATAGAGTGGTTTTCATAAGTATTTTTTCCATTATTTCACTTTAAATTTTTGACCTTTCACTCCTCTAGATGAATATTTTTATTATTTTATCAAGTTCTATGAAATAATCCTTTGGTAGTTTGATATGTACGACACTGAACTAACTTAGCTGGTATTGTCACTTTTATTACAGCAGCATGACTCAACCATGATCCATTCTTATTTTGCTAACATCTTATCTTCCTTTCTTTCTTTTTTTTTTTTTTGGAGGAGGGAAGATAAAACACTCAGGGTTAAGTGACTTGCCCAAGGTCACACAGCTAGTTAAGTGTCAAGTGTCTGAGATAGGATTTGAACTCAGGTCCTCCTGACTCCAGGGCCAGTGCTCTATTCACTGCGCCACTTACCTGCCCCCATCTTCCTTTTCTGTAGAGTATTTTTTACTTATATTTATATAAGCCCTGAGTGTGTCATGGTAGGTAGATGTCCACATTGTGTGGTTATTTTGAATGTAATTCCTTTTTCTATCTTTTCTTGCTGATTTTCATACAGAAAGGCTGCTGATTTTCATGGCTTTCTTTTAGATCCCTCTATTATTCTGAAATTATTTATCATTTCACTTTTTTTTGGTTGCATCTCTAGGGTTCTTTAAATCGACCATCAGATCATTTGCAAGAAAGCAATAATTTTCATTCTCTGCCTATGTTTATTCTCTCAATTTCTTTGTCTTGTCTTTTTGTGATACCTGGCAGATATTTTTTATTTTTACATTACCTTTCTCTCTGAATGTTTCTTCCTATTCCTTGCCCAACTTCTCACCCCTTGTAAGAAAGAATAATAATTAAAAAGATAATAATTCTTAAATATTAAATAAAGATCATTCTTAAAAACTCTTAAAATAATTCTTAAAAAGTTCAGTAAAACCAGCTAACCTCAGTTGGGCAGTGTGTTCAATATTACATGCCTGCAGTCTCCCAAATCCAGAAGAAAGGGATCATTCATCTCATTTGACAGATGAGGAAGCTAAGGCCCAGAGAGGGAAATGATTTGCTCAAAGTTACACAATAAGTAGTAAGGCAAGATTTAAATTCAGGTTTTTTTGGCCCTTCAGTTTGGTGGGTTGTTTTTTTGATCACAACATTCTTTTTTATGTCACCTCTCTGGGCCTCAGTTTCTGATCTGTAAAATGATATACTGTACTTATAGGGTGATCATGAGGAAAGTATTTTGTAAGCCTTTTTTTTGAGGGGGGAAGACAAGGCAATTGGGGTTAAGTGACTTGCCCAAGGTCACACAGCTAATAAGTGTGTCAAGTGTCTGAGGTCAGTGCTCTATTCACTGTGCCACCTAGCTGCCCCATAAGCCTTAAAGCATGATATAATGTGAGCTTCTACTATTTAATCAATAATCAACCTTGAGGGACTCCAAGGATTAACCTTAAAAAGAAGCAATTGGTCAAACCACTGCAGAATGCTAGCCTGACAGGAACATTTGTCCCTCATCATGGATTTAGAGCTGGAAAGGACCTCAAGGTGTCATCTAGTCCAACTGCTTTATTTTAATGATGGTGGTTAAGTGAGATACCCAGAGATGTGCAGGTTCTAAGTTGCATAGCCAACTTCTAAGCCCAGTTGTTCATTCCTGGAGTGCTCTGTTGTTGCCGGGTCCACAAAGACTCTCCTTCATCATTCACCTCTGCAACATGTTGAGGCAGCTAGTGGAGAGAATGCTGGGCCTGGACTCAGGAAGGCATGAGTTCAGATGTGGCCTCAGGCTCTAGTTATGTGATGTTGGGCAACCACTCAACCTCTGTGTGCCTCATGTCCTCATCTGTAAAATGGGGAAGATATTTGTACCTCTATCCCAAGTTTATCGTGAGGTATGTTCTTCATTATCAGCAGCAGCATCTTCATTATTATTACTGTCACATTCTCAGTGTACGGGAAAAAGGAAATAAGTGAGAGGTAGGCTGCTACAATAGAAAAAACACTGAAATGGGAGTAAGAGGCCTTAGGTTCAAATCTTGGCTCTTTTGCTTATTGCTCCTTATGAAAGTCACAACTTCTCTGGACCTTTATCTTTATCCTTAAAATGAGGGAGGTCAAACATAATCTCTGAAGTTGCTTCCACCTCTAGAGCCATGAAACTAGGGAAGACCTTGATATCCAGAGGAAAGCTTTTCTTAGGAAAAGAAAAGTAGGAAATATAAAGAAGTCATAATACTTTATTTTAAATATTGGTTTTTGTTTTAAGAAACAATGTCCCACATACTTCTTCCTTCATCTTTTCAATCTTTCTCCTCAGGTTCTTCAGATAATCTGAGGCCTGTGGTGATAAAATCAGGGACACAATTGTTAGGCATGAATTTAATGTTGCCTTTCCAAAAGAAGGGTTAAGTCTGATCTCAGTACATCTAGCCCATAACAAATTGACTAAATGTTTTGGCCTGTGAGCTGTTGGTATTAAATCATGAGTCCAGATCTCTGTGGATCTGTTATGGGAATCTGAAGATCTTTCCTGCCCCTAGGCCCTTTATTAAAGTGGCTATGTGACTCTGAGAACCTTCCCAGATTTGAAAGTATACTTTGTTCCCTAATAGGCTGAATGTGGTCACATGGAGCCTGTGGCGCCAGGCTTGTTTTTCGGGAATGCCCACACCTTGTAGCTTTGTGATTGGGCAGTGGGTCAAGAGGGCTGTGACATTCTCTGAGCCTGGAGAAAGCTATATATACGCCCTGATGTGAGGTTTTGGTTTGGGGCTCACTTTGAGAAGAGTTATGTGATTTGGCCAGATGAGACTCTGGGCAGCTGTTGAGCCCCCTGGCTAAGAAAAACCCAGATGTTGGTGCTTTCCTCTCTGGTAACTGAATAGGTAACTGATGTAATGGTCAGGCGCTAGAAGCCGTCAGGTGATCTGTTTCTCTGTCTGCTTGTAACTTGTGTTTGCACTCTCTGAAGTTCAGGGTGTTGACTTTTTCCCCTGAACTAGGTAAATGATCTATGTTTGATTGATTAAAGTGAAACTGTTAACCCATTTTGAGTTGCTTTCCTTTAGAAAAGCAGATCTAAGAACGTGTGCTAGCAGCCACCCTGAGTATGCTAGAGTGCTTGCTTATACAGGATCTCAGAAGACAGTTTTTAAACCAATTATTTTGGATGGAGTAACTCATTCTGTAATGATGAATAGTGAGGTGCTGGATGACTTAGAAAGAGAAGGGATTCCAGATAGGCTGTGAGATCTGAGGCATCTAGGGAGGCATCATGGTACAGTGAATGAGTCCATACATCCTCAGGGTGGTAAGAGGAGCTTATCAAGGAGATATAGGGAATATTTAGGAGATGACCATATTTTCCTACAGAAATAGCCCCTAAGTAGAAATGTTAGTGAAAAAAAGTGTATATTAGAGAACAATTTTATGACACTAAAAAAATGTTATATAAAAGTAAAATTTTCTTTATGGGAGCTAATCTCCTTTTTAAAATTTCATTTCTTGTGGGTGTGCATGCATGACAGATTCTAGAATTTATTCCCCTTCTTATTGAATAAAGGATATGGGGAAGGTTCACCAAAAGCCATAGGGCATGGCTATTGGAAGAGATTGGAAAACCTCTGGTATAATGAAAAAGAGAGTCAGACTTGGAGACAGAAGCACCTGGTTTGAGTCTCAGTTCCACTATTTACTATCCTTGTATTTTGTGCAAGACATGTAACATAATTATGGCATAGTAATGAGGAAAATACTGGAGTGCGCTGTTGTTTTATAAATGTGTTTTATAAATGTGAATTCTTATTTAACAGGACTGTTTGTGTTCAGTCTGCTGATTCTTTCTCATTTTTTCTCTCTTTCTATTTCCTTGTCCAGTATTGATCCTCCAGAAGGTTGAGAATGGAGACTTGAGCAACAAGATTCTGAAGATCACAGATTTTGGCCTGGCCCGGGAATGGCACAAGACCACCAAGATGAGTGCAGCTGGAACTTATGCTTGGATGGCCCCTGAAGTCATTCGCTCCTCCATGTTCTCCAAAGGCAGTGATGTGTGGAGGTAGGGGCCACTGTGTTCTCAAATTCATTTCAGTTGTCCAGGCTCTTCCAAAATCTGAGTATTGTTTAGGAGTGTAAGATTCCCAAATTGGAAAAGAACCCAAACATAGATTGATGATCTTCAAAAATCATGCAAATTATGCTAGCTAGGGAGTGGGATTTCCAGGGATTGCTCCACCATATGGATATACTGTAGTGCAGAGAAGATATCTGGTTGCCTTCTAGGAAGAGATGCTAAGTAGTTATATATAGGCCAGTGCCTTGCTTCTAGAGCAAGGATTTCTAAACTTTTCTGTGGGTATCATGAACCCTTTTGGAAGTCTGGTGAAGCAATGGACCTCTTCTCAAAATAATGTTTTGAAATGCTTAAAATTAAATACATAGAATTGCAAAGGAAACAAATTATATTGAAATGGAATTCTCAAAAATAATTAATTAATAATTAATTGAGCAGTGGGTGAACATCATTCTCACTGGGATTGGTTCAAAGAGGAAAGAGTATGTGTATATATATATATATATATATATATATATGTATGTATATATAGTATATATGTGTATATATGTATGTATATGTGTATGTACATATATGTATATGTAGACACACACACTCAGTTCGGCATAGAAATCTATCTTACTGGATAGAGAAATAGGAGTGTTAAGGAATAAGATAAAGGGAAAGGAGATGATAAAAGGAAGGGCGAATTAAGGGAAGCCATGGTCAGAAGCAATATAGACTTTTAAGGAGAGACAGGATAAAAAGAGAATGATAAGGATAAATAGAAGAAAATAGGATGGAAAGAAATACACAGTTAGTAATCCTAACTGAATGGAATGAGCTCACCCATTAAACAGACGCGAATAATAGAATGGATTAGAAACCGGAACCCAGCGATACATTGTTTACAAGAGATACTTTTCCAAGTTCACTCAATCAATACATGGCAACATCAGAAATAATATTTATATTTACATTGTATTTTAGTACTTAGAAAGAAAGTGCTTTCTTCCTAACAGCCTTGTGAAGTAGGGAGTCTTATTATTACTTCCTCCTCTAGTTTTATAGATCATGAAAATAAGACTCAGAAGAGGCTGTGATTTGCCCAGGGTCACATACCTAAGAAGTTAGTCAGTCAACAAGCACTGTATAAGAACCTTCTCTGTGCATTGTGCTAAGTGCTAAGGATAAAAATAAAGATAAAAAGACAGTCTCCTGCCGTCAAAGAGCTTACTTTTTAAGGGAGGATAATGTTGGAACTAGAACCCAGGTTTCCTGACTCCAAGACTATGTTCTTTCCATTGAACCACATTGCCAATAATTACTATTCAAGAGCACCATGATGAAAATCATAATAGTCATGATATGTCATCTGTTGGCTTCCCATGAGCATGGGGAGCCTTTTCTGTGTTTGGCAAGGCCATATAAGCTATGATAATTGAGTATGGTAATTGAGTATGATATGTGATTTCCTATGGAGTCTCTGTCTTTGCCTCTCCTTAGCTATGGTGTGCTGCTTTGGGAACTGCTGACGGGTGAAGTGCCCTTCCGAGGAATAGATGGCTTAGCAGTAGCCTATGGGGTTGCCATGAATAAGCTTGCCCTTCCCATTCCTTCTACATGCCCAGAACCTTTTACCAAACTCATGGAAGGTAAGTGGCCCCCTGGATGGATGAGAGTAAGGGAGTACTGTGACATTGCTGAGTTTTTACAACATCAGTTATCATGAGAGGAAATTAAGTATTAGTCATCCCTGGTGGAAATCCTGTGAATCATGGGAATAATACCCATTTTGTGATCTTTATAATGCCTTGCTACACTGAGCTTATAAGTGCTTCTTATAGCTAACCATCCATGATAGAAAGGGTTGACTTAGTAGCAAAATCTGTGAATAAATACTTTGAATGTGTAGAACATTTGAGCCAGAAGGGGTCATTTCAGGTAAGGAAGTAGACCAGTGACTTAAGGAGGGTCACACATTTAGTGATGGAGTTGGCACTAGTGCCTTGATATAAAGGCAGCCGTGGAATGAAGGGAAAATATCATAGGATTTGGAGTGAAGGGACCTTAATTCAAAACCACTTCATACCTATGGTTTTTGGGCAAGTTACTTTAAGATTCTGTTCCTAAAAAGGAACAGAAAAATCTGTCAAATGAGGGGGTTGGATTAGATGACCTTTAATTCCCTTACAGCTCTAAATCTATGATATGTTGCTAAGAATCTCTTGACCTCAGTCCAGCAATTTTAAGTCATTGATTCAAAAACACTAGACTAGGAATCAAGAGAACATGGGTTTGATTCCTGTCTCTTAACATTGATTCGCTGACCTAGGCAAGTAACCTAATAACTCTTATCCTACATTTGTTCATCTGTGAGAAAATGGCATTAAACTGGAAGATTGCTCTGGTTCCTTCCAGCTAAGACTTTGCCAACAGGAGTTTGCATTTTATCTTAGAAGGAACTTTGGAACTTCTTCATGAAGGGAGTGATATGTATGGTGCATGTATGTATGTGTGTGTACATCCATGTATACATATATTTGTGTTTTTATGTAAATATATAAGATGGTAGAGGCAAGAACTCTTTCATCTTAAAATATGATGAGCTATGACTATGGTGCAACTATTAGTAAAGATCTCTTGTATTAATTTTTTTTTCTTGTTAATTGGTCTGGAAATTAGGATTTAAGGGTTTAATTTTAGATATGTTATTCTTGTGACTTAGGAGATTTCAGTTGTTCCTTCCTAGGTCCTTGTTCCTTTTCCTAGTGGTTATCATTTTGATGTAATATAATAGACTAGCATTTTCCCTGATTCTTGGCTATTGTTTGTGGTAATGGTTTCCCCATATTCAGGCGTTTCAGGAAAGGAGGAGGAGAGGAAGCTTTAGGGTAAGCCTGATCAACTCATATTCTAATTCTAACATTTACATCTTCCCATCTTTTTTGTCTATCTGTAACTACACTGGTTAGACTGCTGGAATCCTGATCCCCATTCACGACCATCCTTTATGAATATCCTGGACCAACTCACCACTATAGAAGAGTCTGGCTTTTTTGAAATGCCCAAGGACTCTTTCCACTGCCTGCAGGATGACTGGAAACATGAGATTCAAGAGATGTTTGACCAACTTAGGGCCAAAGAAAAGGTAAAGAATGAGCACATCCAACCATCAACAGGCCATCCCAGCTATGGCTGGAACCTGGTCAGATCTCACTGGCTTTAACAATCATATCTCCTTATTCATTACAATGTGATAGCTGATTTTTCCTAGGAAAGAGGAGGAAAATTTCTAGGCCTAGGATTTTGCTTGAAATGGTATAAAATGTGCTTTTTTCTTCCTAAGATATGGCAGAAATAAAAGGGCAAAGCACTTAGCAACAGCCTGACCTTAGAGGATTGTCTACTTATGTTCCAAATTGAAGGGAAGAAGCATGATGAAGGGCAGGTAGGTGTTGCAGTGGATTGAATGCTGGGCTAAAGTCAACAAGATTCATCTTCCTGATTTCAAATTTGGCCTCAGACACTTACTAGCTGTGTGACCCTGGGTGAGTCACTTAACCCTGTTTGTCTCAGTTTCCTCATTGGTAAAACAAGCTGGAGAAGGAAATGGCAAGCCACTCCGGTATCTTTGCCAAGGAAACCCCAATTGAGATCACAAAGGGTGGGACATGGCTGAAAAATGACTAAATAGCAGCACATGGAATGAGTATTGGATTATTGGTAGCGTCAGAAGAACCTGAATTGAAATCCTGCCTCTCATACTTATTACCTGTGTAACCCAGGGCAAGGAGCCTGACCTCTCAGTTCCTTAAATTACTCTATAAGACCACAAGTTGCAGAGTATATTGTCCAAGAAAGTTTTCCTGGACCAATGAAATAAAAGTTCTGGTCCGAAAGAAAAAACAAAACTAATTTTCAGAAGTGACTAATCGTATCACTTTAAAGAACATTTTCACTGTGCAATGTCAATTAAAATTCATCACTTTTGTATGGTATCTGAATAAACAGAACACATTTGTAAAGTGAATTTATAGGTATAATTTTATGGACAAGGTACTTGTCTCTACGAGTCTCCATCAACTCCTTAAGACTTTGCTATTAAGGCAGGATGTGATCGGCCTTTGTGGACAGAGTTCCCCCAAAATGATAAAATCACAGTTCCTTAGGTATTTGAAAGAACAAGGAAAAGATCTCTATTCGAGGCTTCTTATAGTGAGAAATGTACCTTTCCTTACTCTGTATGTGACAAGTGTGGTTTAAGTTGCTCTGCCCCTCCATTTACAGAAGTGTTCCTTAATAGGATTTTACTCATATAATGTTAGCCTTAAGATTGTAAAATTACTTTTAGCTCCTGTGCTCAGTAGTGCTGTTGACTTACAATGATGCCTCCTTTAGGCAGGTGGCTTCCTCATTGTCAGCAATGAGTCCTGTCTGCTACTGCTGATTGTTACTGTTGCTGCTGTTTTAGGTTTTATGGGGATGAGTCGGGGTCTGTGGAGGGGAGAAGTCTAAGGCTCTTAGAGGGAAAGGACTTTTATAAACTCAGACTCTTGCCACTCATAGGAACCAGCAGGAATAAAGGAATGAATGATCTGTGATGCTACAACCATCTTGAACTTTTCAACTTCTCCCTTTAACAGTAAAATCAACCAAATGAGCGTAATTATTCTGTGATTTCCAAATCCTTTTGTTCTCCCAGTGGTAAAGGCAAAGGAGTCACACAAGAGAGCGAAAGAGTTGAAAGGCTCAAAGTAATTATTTGTAACAAGTTTATTTCCCCAAAGAAGGAAGAAGTTGAAAAGATGTATAAAAAGATTTTTCTTTTATAAAAATTCATTCTATTTATTCTTTCCTTTCTCTTCTAATTTCTCTTCTTCTTCTTCCTCTTTCTCTCCTCTTTCATCCCTCTTGCCTCTTTTCCTCTCCCCTCTTCTCCCCACCCTTTTCTTCCTCTTCATCTCTTTTTCCTCCCCTTTGCTTCTTCCCCTTCTGTTTCTTATCTAATGGTAGCTTTCTCTGGGCTAGGGGGAGGCGGGGCGGAGAGAAGAAAATAATAGGACGATTTACATGATAACTTTATAATATGTTTTAAAGGAATAACAGTTTTATACATAATAGATTTTCAATTTCATTGCAATCATCTTTTCATTATACTGTGTTATGGAAATTCTTGTTTTATTCCATAAATTTTTAAAAGAGAAAGAAAAAGTGCTATAATAAAGGAAAGCATTTTTTTAATGATGACTTTGGAGAAGCTATTTTGGAGACAGACTAACAAGAAGACATAGAGTTTACAGCCTCTCCTCTTTTATCTGGTTTATCTCTTGTTTCTTTGTCTTTTATTCCCCATCTACTCTCTCTCCTTTATCCCCATCCGGTCTCCAAACCTTATCTTGTTTCAGATCTAGTTTCCTGCCAATGAGGATTTATGAGAAATATTTAAATTCCAACATAGAAACTTTACAAACCAAATCCCTTGTTTTCTCTTTGGACCTAATCATCTTATATAAATTACTGTATAGAGATTTTAATGTTTTGTGGTTTTTTCTCCCTCTTGATGCCGTCCTTAAGAGACCAGACTTTTGCTGACTCCTCACTGAATTGCTTGCTTGTCTTCTCAGCTCCTCTGTTCCCTGATGTCTCTCCCCATTGTTCTGATATCCTGCCTTCAGTGCTGTGTTCCCATATGGAGCCAAGTTTCAGAGAAAGGCACTATGTCTGGAGTCAAGAAACCCTGAGTTCAAATCTGGGAAGAGTTCTCTTGACTGCCTTGGTCAAGAGAACCAATCTTTTTATTTGAATGTAATCTCTGAATTATCACTGGTTCTTGGATCAAAACATGAGATTTCTAATGGTAGATTCCTGTGCTGTAGCCTCAGTTTCTTAACATTCATTTAAAAAATTTTGAGTTCATTCTCACCCTCCCTCCTGCCCATCCCCCATCACCTACTGAGAAGGCAAATAATGAGATGTCAATTATGCATGTGAATTTGTAGTCTAAGTTGCATCACCGAATGACTCGTTGAGATTTTAGGGAATTTCTTTCTACCTCAATCTCACACTCTGTACATTGGGCACAACCATGATATTTGACAGAATGGATACTTTAGAGGCATGATGTTCCAGAGGTTCAGTAGCCCTGTTCATGTGACTGTTACCAGTTCAGTTCAATTCAATTACAAGTCACCCTCTTGACATCATTGAAACTCTTTAAGAATCAACAACAATGCATTGAGTGGTTATAGGGGCTCTGGTATTCTGCTTGCTGGCTTATGGAACAAATGATTTCAGACTCTCAGAAAACATCCTTTTCTCCTTCTCATCATGTAGCAGTGTTTAGGACAATGCCTGATACACAGTAGGCATTTAATAAATGTTTACTGATTGAACAAGAGACCAAGAACTTTGCAGGTGAGGTTAAAGCTGATACCACCAGTCTCAGATCTATTCACTAGAACACACATTTAATAATGATAATGACTATATTTATACAAGGTGTCTCAAAAGTCTCAGTGCAGTTTTAAGCTAGTAAAGCTTAAGGCTACACTCAGACTTTTAGGATATTTTGTGTAGCACTTTAAAATCTGGGGCATCCTGTATAGTGATTTAAAGTTTGCAAAGAGCTTCATATACATTATATGCAGATTTCATTTGGCCTTCACAGCTTTGTAGGGTGGGTACTACCCCCATTTTATAGATGAAAAAAACTGAGGCTTAGGGAAGTTTAAAGTGACTTGGCCATTATCATACAGCTAGTTAAGTGTTAAAAGTGGGATTTGAACCCAAGTTTTACTGCATCCAAGCCCATCAATCAACAACCATTAAAAAAAATTGGATTTTATTTTTTGCCCAATTACACGTAAAAACAATTTTTAACTTTCATTTTTAAAAATTGTGAGTTCTAAATTCTCTCCCTCTCTCTCTCCCCTCCCCCCTTCTTGAGAAGGCAAACAGCCATTTAAAAAAAAATGCCTTTTATCTTCTAGGCACTGTGCCAAGTGCTAGAGGTACAAAGACAAAATTAAAATAGTTCCCGGCCTAAAGGAACTTATAAATCTAGCCCTTTATCCCCTTAGTCTGGCTGCCTTATGATATAAATGCATGGGCTTATTTGGAAAAAAAAAACTCACTCAGTTGCTTTCTGCCTCAGTGTCTCCATCTGTAAAATATGAAGGGAATTGGGCCTAAATGACATTTCAATGCTGTCCAGTGCTCACATTCTTGGTTCTGTGAAGGACCCTCCAGTAGAGCTTCACTGATTATGTATCAAAAGTTATGCTGTTCCCCGCCTCCCCCTCCCCCCCTCCTGGGCCTACCCTCTGCTTTCCCTCGGTCTCTGGTAGGAGCTGCGGACGTGGGAGGAGGAGCTGACCCGGGCAGCCCTTCAGCAGAAGAACCACGAGGAGCTTCTCCGGCGCCGAGAGCAGGAGCTAGCGGAGCGTGAGATCGACATCCTGGAGAGGGAGCTCAACATCATCATCCATCAGCTGTGCCAAGAGAAGCCCTGCGTCAAGAAGCGCAAGGGAAAGTTTAAGAAGAACCGGCTGAAACTCAAGGACGGCAATCGCATCAGCCTCCCTTCAGGTGGGTGCTTTGCGAAGTCCTAATCAGGAAGAGCCATCTTCCCGAATTCAAATCCAGCCTCAGACACTTATTACCTGGGCAAGTCACTGTACCTTGTTTGCCTCAGTTTCCTCATCTGTAAAATGAGCTGGAGAAGGAAATGGCAAACCATTCCAGTATCTTTACAAACAAAATCCCAGGTAGGGTCATGAAGAGTAGGACATGACTGAAACAACTCAACAAAAAAGCCTAGGAGGCATTGTAATCAATCAGGAAGCATTTACTAAGGTCCTGCGAGGTGCCAAGCACATACAATACATTGTAACACCATATAAACATATATGTGATATGTACAACACAATATGCACACACATGCAAATATATTCATATATGTATTACATTATATGTAATATTACAATAAGTATAACATCACACACGTGCAGTGTTTCAGCATGCATACATGGAGACATAAATTTATACGTATGTGTGCACATGTATATGTTTGTGTGATATTACAATAAAGTAAAGGCACTGCTGATAACTGGAGATACAGGAAGGGGAGAGCATTTACATGCATATGAACACATGTGCATGCATGTAACATATATGTACACACGCAACACATGTGTGTCTGCACATGCATTTATGTGTGTGGAAGTATGCATGCATGTATATGGACACATATGGGACAGCTAGGTGGTACAGTAGGCACCCAGTCTGGACTCAGGAAGATTTGAGTTCAAATCCAGCGTGAGATACTTCCTACCTATATGACTCTAATCACTTAATCCCTATTTGCCTCAGTTCCTCATCTGTAAAATGGGGACACACTGGAGAAAAAAAATGACAAAGCTCATGGGGTCACACAGAGTCAGATGTGACTCAACAACAAAAATAAGATATGTATAAGGTATCAAGGTACTGCTAATAGTGATAGGAACTAGGTGGGGCTTGATCTCAGTGTTGAAGGAGATCAGGAAGTTCCAAGGGGCAGAGGTAAGGAGTGCAATGATTTACAACAAAAGGCCCAAAGAAGTCCTAAGCCGACTAGATTGATAAAAAGATAAAGATATAGATGCAAACCTGTATCTATATCTAGATGTCAGTATCTATTCTAGGTATATGTAGGCGTGCATATATGCATAGAGAGATTAGATATAGATTTTTAACTTATTCTGTATTTTTCTTGTATTTTCTTCTTTATAGCTGCCATCTCCCCCTTAGTAAGTTTCTCCAGGGCAGAAGCTTGTTTTTGCTTTTTCTTTGTATTCTCAACATTGTGCCTAGCCCATAGTACATATTTAATAATTGATTGAGAGATATAGCTATACATATGGGTGTATACAGGTATATATATATATGCATATATATATGCACACATGTATATTTCTATATATACCAATAAATGTGTATGTCTGTACTAGTATGAGTCCAAACCTATAGCCATATGTATATCTGCATGTCTTTTAAATGTATATATCACTATAGTAATATTTGTATGTGACTTATACATATATTAGGGGATATATACTCATTTTTTTACTGATGATAGAAATTTTGAAGACCATTGTTTCATTTTAATACCATAGAAATACACACATACATTATGTAGAATATATATACACACACGCACACATACACACACACACACACACACACACACACACACACACACACACATATATACACACACATTGGTAGGTACATGTATACCTGCATGTACATAATGTATATACGAGTATATGTGCACATATTTTGTTGCTTTTTGGTCATTTCATTCATGTCCAACTCATCATGACCCCATTTGGGTTTTTTTTGCAAAGATGCTGGAGTGCTTTGCCATTTCCTTCTCCAGCTCATTTTACACATGAGGAAACTGAAGCAAACAGAGTAAAGTGAGTTGTCCAGGGTCATCCAGCTAGTAAGTGTCTGAGGCTGGATTTGAACTCAGGACAATGAGTCTTTCTAACTCTAGGCCTGGCACTCAATTCACTGTGCCACCTATGCAGTGCACAAATATGTAGGGCTATATGTGTATACATACCACACATTATAATACCACACAAACACTATGTGCATATACATAACACCATATGCACACAGACAAAAATACGTACACATATTTATTTGGTGTTATATACAATGTTACAATATGTGTAACATCACAATGTACAATGTTTCAGTGTGCATATATACATGTATCATATACATATATGTATATATCATACATAAATATGTTTTGTGGTGTTGCAATAAAGTTTTTGGTCATGCACTCACCTCTGTCATTAAAATATTTTTGATCATGTACTTTGGAATATACATATTTATTTGTAAATCATATACAAATATAATTTAATAATATGTTGCCTATATTATGAAATGTATACAAATTAGTAACTAAAAGAGATAAGATAAAAATAAATATAATTTTTAATTTAAAATTTTTGTTCATTAATGACACAAAAATCACTTTTTGCTTTTGAGGATTAATATAAATCCATTCTTCTTTATTTACATGGACTGTATCATACCTTAGTTTCCTATTCATATTTGGACATTTTAGTTATGATTTTGTATGGGGTTGAGAAATAGAAAGAAAGCCGGTTTGTGTATACTATAGAGTGCAAGAAGGGGAGTGGTATATAATAATATAGGAAACGTAGGTTGGAGTCAGGTTGCAAAGGGCTTTAAATGTCAGACAAAGGAGTTTTTCATTTGATCCTATAGAAAATAGGAAGCTGGTAGAATTTATTAAATAAGGATCAGATTTGCACTTTGGAAGATGGATTGGAGTGTGAATAGACTTTGAGGCAGGGAGACCAATTAAGTTAAGGCCATGATAATAGCCCAAGTGAGAGGTGATCAGGGCCTGAAGTAGGGTGGTAATTATATTGGTAGAGAGAAGGTGACAGATGCAAAAAATATGACAGAAGCAAGATTTGGCAACTGGTTGGTTGTGTGGAGTAAATGAAAGTGAAGATGATGCTGGCAAATTTGGGTGAGTGAAAGTGAAGATGACATTAAATTGGTAAATCTGAGTGACTGGAAGTTTGATGGAGCACTTAGGAGGTTTGGAATAGGTGTAAATTAAGGAGGAAAAATAATGTAATGACATCTGTGATGCAGATTGCAACCCATCCATGCTTACTAAATCTCATCCAAAATAAAAAGGGTTGTGGAGTTCTTACTCAGTGGTCACTGCTTCAGAGCACAGACTCTGACATCTGAGGGGTACTACCCTCCTATAGCCACATGGTGATCTGGGGAGCAGAGAGTGAGTGTGCTGGGAGGAAGGATTTTTCCTAATGAAATCTATGCATCTGCTGCTCTGGGTTCCAGGGTTAAGCTTACATCATAACTAACACCTGACAGAGAAGAGAGGATGAGCAATGGGAAGCAATGTAGCTGGGGAATGCTGGTGGTAGTGGGGAAAGGTGTGCTTGCATTGGAAAGAAGCCCCATGATTGACTGTCTTGGCCAAAGAGGGATGTAACTCATCTCATATGCCAGTGGATTGATCACTTATCCCTTGGGGATTATGTCATGGCAGCTCTAGCTATCAATTTGGAGGCTGTTGCTATAAACCAATGAGACTGATTTTCTTGTATGACTTGTTAGAAATCAGCTTTACTGCATATAAGCATACCACAACTGTCTTTCGACATAGGTATGTTTATATACCACATGTATCCATTTCTAAGATGTACCAAAACACAAAATACATTTTTTAAAATGTCTTTTTTTCCATTTTTAAACCTTGGGAAATAAGATTGGAAAATTTTTGAAGGTAGGAACTGTCTTATTTGTTTATACTAGGGGGAATTGATCAAAAGACCTCTGATTTTTTTCCCCAATCCAGGTGATAAAATCACAGAAAATAAGGAGCAGGTGACAGAGACAATGAGCTATGAAGGATATAAGCAAAATGCAAAGCCATGTCAACATTCCGTTACCCCATTACATGTGAAGTAATTCTTCAGTCAAAAGTGAAAAAACTAGGGGGCAGTTAACCACTGGCTGACCATGTTCCTGGTGGCCCTTTTAAGACCATTCCTTGTCTCTGAGGGGTGGTAGTGGGCAGGCTATCTCTCTCTCTTCTGCTTTCCCCTCCCCACATTGGCCATGGTACCTTGCAGTAGAATTATTCATTTAGTTGGAGACATCACACCCAGTAGAAAGCACACCTGACAAATGGCAGCCAGAAATAGCTATGAGGAGTGTGAGAAGAGATCCAGCCCTGACCATCAGCTACAGAAATAGGCTCAAGGAGCCCAGGTGAATAATCTGCCCAGGACATCTACAGGAGAACACCATAAGAAGGGAAGGGAAGTTGGGGTCTCATAGTGCTAAAGGGATGAGTTGCTTTGGCCACATGTACCTTAAGTGTATGCACTGCCTCCCTGATGTCATAGTCACCTTTGAGGATGAAGGACGATGACAACAACAATGGCCATTCTGTTACTCTAAGTTTGTGCCCACTCTTACCACATTGACTCTATGTGAGAACCTTTGGAGAGAATTTCCCACTGATTCCATGTGTAATTGTGGGAAAGGACAACCGAGGTTTCCAGAACTAGTTTTTTATACTTACTGTTCATACAATCTTAGTAAATGCTTTTACTTTGAGCTAATTGAGCTAACTAGTAAAGATAAGTGCATTGGTAGGAGCTCTTGAGTTTTAGGAATGCAGACTCACAGGTTATCTTGAACCTGGGGTAGTCACCCATTAGCAGTTGAGTACAAGTGAGGAGGAATTTGCCTGAGGGGATGTTTCATGTCTGGCAAAAACTACAGTGCCCTGGAAAGAAAATGTACTCTAAGAATCAAGTCTTCAAGTTATCACCATAGATATATGCACCGGGTACACATTTAATAGATATTTTTGAATTGTCTTGCCTCCGTAAGCACATTGTTCTTAGAAAGCATTGGAAGTTGGACCATTTGTCCCAGGTCAACATAATTAGCAGACAGTTCCTGTCTTCATGCTCTCTGACCCATATTCCCCATGTTATTCATTCTCCACACCGTTAGGACATAGTAATCACATAAGCTACAGAAAAGGTTCAAAGCAGAGCTGTTAGATTATGAGGAAGATAGCCTTTTGGATGATTTTTCCCCAGAATAAATATGAAATATAATACTTTTTTATATTGCAAAGTACTCAATTTCGTATTACATGCATGTACGTAGTCATTGGTTCTGATGCTAAGATGCTTACCTAAAGTAGATATAATGTTATCCTTAATGAAATCCAATCCAAAAATGAATTTTCCCCTTTCTCACCTTTTTCTCATGTCTCTAGACTCTAGGTCCTAGGGAAATGAGATAACCAAGCTGAAAAGGACATTTCTTAGGTAAAGAGAAAGAATAAGCCTTTCAGGAAACTGATGCCTGCTCCTGGGGCCTGCTGGGAAATTTCATTTCTCATGTTTGTATTATTTGATTGTAGAATAATCTTCCTCACAAATGAGATTTTTATACGTGTCATCTCTAACTAGATTTCCAGCACAAGTTCACCGTGCAGGCATCTCCAACCATGGACAAGAGGAAGAGTTTGATCAGCAGCGGCTCTAGTCCTCCTGCAAGTCCCACCATCATTCCCCGACTCAGAGCCATCCAGTGTAAGATGGTGTTTACCAGCTTTACAGGGGTGGGCTGTGACGCTCCTGTCAATTTTCCACTGTATGTTTGATTGGGGAGGGGAGAGGAGATGTCTTCTGACATGTCTAGTCATTCACTGGTTTAACCATTTGTCCATCCGCACCTTCAGAAATCCATAAACCCTTCTACCATAAATACACCCCATCTTTCTTCTAGTATCACTATCTCTACTCCCTCCATTTTTAACTTTTTGGCCAAAAATTGTCAAAGAGAAATAGAAACTAAAGATATCTTTGAAGCTTATTTATTTGTAAATGGTATAAAGAGGCTATCTGATAGAAGATCTAAGACTTCTCCCACAATAGACTCTTCTTAGACTGGGAACATGTTGAAGTTACATCATCCTTGCCCAGGGAACACTGGGTCCTCTCTGTGTCTAGTCTGCCAATCCCTTTTCCCCATCCATGCTAATCAGAGAGGTAATTTTTTTTCTGAGTTTAATTGCTGAGTAAATGTGACAAATATTTCTATATTTCAAACTCATACGGTACCAATAGGTATTAAGACTGTTTCTCTTGGCTTGTTTTGTTTCCTCCAACCTCTGTTCCTTTCTTTTCTCCTGGTACTGTCTTGTATCCCCCAAAGCCTCTGGTAAACCTTCAATTCAATTTAACAAACAATATTTTATGCCCTTACTATAGCCCTTATATAGCAAGGTGCTGTGCTGCTCAGTGGAGATACCAAGACAAAAATGAAACAGTCTCAGCCTTCCAAGGAGTTTACATTCCACTGAGGCAGCCCTGTGATAGAGCACTGTGCCTAGAGTTAGAAAGGCCTGAGTTCAAATGTAACCTCAGACATTTACTAGCTGTGTGACTCTGAACAAATCACTTAACCTCATTTGCCTCAATTTCCTCAACTGTAAAATGAGCTGGAGAAGGAAATGGCAAACCCCTCCAATATCTTTGCTAAGAAAACCCCATATGGGGTCCTGAAAAGTCAGACATAACAGATCCTTCTTCTGAAATCTTAGTCATTTAACCTCTTGTGGGTATTAGTGCCTTTTTCTGTCAGGTAAAGAAGTTAAAGAAGTTGATCTCTGAGAATCCTTCCTATTCTAACTTCTATGATCCTATGATTGATTTTGCATTCTTCCCATAAGGCTTCAGTGGAAGTCATGCTTATCAACATGCAAAATGATAGAGGTCTGCAGGAAGAGGAGTGTTGGTAGATCTAGAAGGAAGAGAAAGCCTTTGATTGCTACTCATTTTAAGAATATTTGAAACAGAATAAAAGGAAAGGAGGTCAGTCTTCCCTGGGAAGAATTAATAAAAATATAGAAACTCCAAAAATATCTCCATTAAAAAAGCCCAAGGTTTTTTCTTCCTAGTGCTCACCTTGTACTAACCTTTGTTCCATCCTAATTCCCCCTCCCTCACCTCCATCCCCCAACCTTAGCTCAGCAAAGTCTTAAGACTCATAGCTGTTTGAGACACTCTGTGCTGGTCAGATTTAACTTCAGTTTTTATTGACAGTTGTGAGAATTCAGAATAAATTTGAGTATGATTTTGTGATCTCTTTTTAGTCAAGGATATTTTCCTGACAAGTTCAGCAATGGGAATGATTAGATTGGGGCTTCTTAAACTGGGGACCCTTTTTCGAGTTTAGGCAGAATTCTGTTGGTATTGCATGGCCTGAAGGCATGTGCAGTGCAAAGTGGGCATGCTTTGTGTTCAGAACCAAGGCTGCAGTGAAGTTGGGTGTTGTGATGCAATGGGCAAGTGGTGCCAGAAACACCTTGGATTCATTACATTTTTTTATTTTTAATTAATTTTTGATCACTGTGTATTCAGAAACCTTTTACTGTTGCCAGATTTTTCATGATCACATATGGGGTCATGACCCACAGTTTAAGAAGCATTAGACTAGATTATAGAATCACAGATTTAGAGCTGAAAAGTACCTCACATATTATCTTGTTCATCTTTATGAGGAAACTGAATTTAAACATAACTTAAGTATGTCACCAGTGTAAGAAGAGTCTATAATGGGAGAAGTAGACATTGTATTGAATAGCCTCCTACTCCTTTACAAAGTGGTTCCCCCAGAGTGGTTAAAAGATTTGCCCAGTATCATCAGGGTGGTCAATAACAGAGGCATGATTCTGAACCCAGGGCTCTCTGACTCCAAATCCAGACTGTTTCCATCATCTCATTCAAATGCTCAGTCCTCCTCTTCCTTCTCTGAATCCTCCAGCTGTGGGGTGCAGAAGATGGATATGAAGGGAACTTTGCTTCCAGTCCTCATCTGATAATCTCTTCTGTGGTTCTCATAGTGACACCTAGCGAAAGCAACAAAACCTGGGGTCGGAGTTCAGTTGTCCAGAAGGAGGAAGGTGAAGAAGAAGAGAAGAGGGCCCTGAAGAAGAAAGGACGTACTTGGGGACCAAGCACACTTGGGCAAAAGGAAATTGTCTCAGGAGATGAAGGGTAAAAGCCAGTTATAGATGATAATAACAAAACTTTCTTAACATTGATAAGGCCTGGACTTAATTACTTCTCCAAGAGAATAAATTCAGTATTATCCTACAATAATGTTCCACAGGAGAAAAACTTTGGATCAGTGAACAATATGAGTATGAGATGTTTCCCCAAGTCCTTTCCTATAGGGTTCTCTGTATTCCCCACTTTAAAAATATCTCCAGAGCTGAAGCTTTCTATTTGATAGGAGATATAATCTGCCTTGGGGTTTGAGCTCTTGACCCAGGTCAAGAGATCTAATCTCTTCCAAGCTCGACATACTCATTAAGAGGAGGAGGGAGGCACAGATTACAGAGAGAGGCTTCATCTTACAGTGGAGAAATCTGAAACCTAAACCGATAAAATAACTCTGCCAATAACCTTGAGAACCACCTTGAGCTGAGAATAGGTTCCAGGTTCACTTTTCCAGGTTCACCTCTATCTATTTCAGTTCTCAGCTTTCTAATCCAGAGGTCCTTAACCTTCCCTGTCTCTTGAATTCCTTTGACAGTCTGGTGAAGCCCTGCACCACTTCTCAGAATCATGTTTTCAAATGTGTAAAATAAAATATATAGAATTACAAGGGAAGCCAATTATATTGAAATACAGTTATCAGGATGTTAAAAAGACAAGTTCACAGATACCCCACTGAAATCTATTTACAAGACTTCCAGGGAGTCTGTGAACCCCATGTTAAGGTCCCCAGAAAGCATGAACTGTCATTCTTCACTGACTAAGACATTTCTTCTCTTGCTGGCCCTTGAATTTCCCTTCTCCAATGCAGTGGATAGAGTACTGGGCCAGGAGTCAGAAAAGGCCTGTGTTCAGATGTGGCATCAGGCACTTACCAGCTGTATGACCTTGGGCAAGTCATTTAACCTTTACCTGCCTCTGTTTCCTCAACTGTATGATGAAGACCACAATAGCACCTACCTCCCATGTTTCTTGACAGGATCCAGCTGGTGCGATAATACTTGCAAAGGTCTTAGCAGAGTGCCTGGCACATAGTAGGTGCTTAAGAAAATTAACCTTCTTTCCTTCCTTCCTTCCTTTTTTCCTTCCTTTCTTCCTTGCTTCTTTCCTTTCTTCCTTCCTTTCTTTCTTCTTTCCTTCCTTCCTTGCTTCTTTCCTTCCTTTCTTCCTTCCTTCCTTCCTTTCTTCCTTGCTTCTTTCCTCCCTTCCTTCCTTATTTCCTTCCTTCCTTCCTTCCTTTCTTTCTTCCTTCCTTCCTTGCTTCTTTC
>CM053589.1:76405984-76446808 GCA_028646515.1 Pseudochirops corinnae
CCTTTCTTTCTTCCTTGCTTTTTTCCTTCCTTTCTTCCTTGCCTTTTTCCTTCCTTCCTTGCTTCTTTCCTTCCTTCCTTCCTTCTTTCCTTCCTTCCTTCTTTTCTTCCTTTCTTTCTTCCTTCCTTCCTTCCTTCCTTCCTTCCTTCCTCTGATGCCCAAGTTGGGGTCCTGAATGACAGTTGCTGTGTGCTAGACATTCTTCTGTGTACCACATCATCCTTTTAAAAACTAGGCCTGAATTCTGACCCAGGAAAACTCCTCTTGGCTTCGTGGCCAGTAAGGATGAACTGATTTTTTTTCATTTTTGAATAATAAATGACAGTGTAGTTCAGAGTGCTCAGGAGGTCCATGGCACAACATCAGGTGTGGGGTAGGAGAGGGTAACTGATCTAGGTGTAGCGTGCATGGTTGTTGCTGATTCTCTTTATTCATTGAAGATCTCCTCAGAAGCGAGAGAGAACCAATGGTTTGTGTGCCCTCTCAGAGTCTCCACATTTTCACTTGGGGTGAGTTTGCGCTCCACCCTTTCTATGCCTTTTTATTAGTATCTCCTCCCATCATCCACATCCTTTTCCTTATTTTCTGTAGCAGTTCTTAAGGGATTAAAGCTTCCGTCATCTCAGGACTGTGCTCATTTTTTAGTTTACAGTTTGGTTTCTTTGTTTATTTGTTTAAAGTAGTGCTACAGTGCACCTTGGGAAAAATGGGAAAATCACCAGACGAATCTGAATTTTGCTTTGCTTTCTTCAGACCTTTTTCTTCCTTTGACTGTATTCCAGTTACCCCTCTAACTTGAGAAATGATACATGGTTGTCTGTCCCCAAGTGTTTTGTGCAGGTCATGATATCTTTTCCTGTGGAACCATGGGAGATTCCAGACAGTGTTATTGGGCAGTAAGTTTATGTTCACCCATACTCACTCCTGGAATTATTTTTTCATTGTAATAAGTGATAGCTTGAACAATTTTTAGCTCGTTGGAATCTCAATGGAGATCCCACTTAGGGTAGGATTCTAAGGTGTATCTAGGAGGAGATAAAGCAGCTTCTCCCCTCTTCTTACCGGGCTGGAATTCCAGAGTAGAGCAGGAATGGTGGGAATGGTCCTCCATTTGCCTGAGAGTGTAGTTTTACTGATATCTCCACTACAACAGTTGTATTAGACAAGTTCTACCGTCTTTCTCTAGTAGGGAAAAAACTAAACAAAAACAAATGAACAAAAAACCCTAAACCATGTAGTCTAATAGACTGCCTGGAGTTAAAACCAGGCCTCTGATTTCCCCCTCTCTTGAATGAGAGGAGCCCTATTGGACACCTGACCTATTTCCTGGGAGTGTCACTAGTAAGTCACCACAAGTTAATAACTTTGAAAATGGCTTGGAGGAAGGGTTCTGGGAAAACTGGTTAAAAAGAGAACAGTGTCATTTCTGACCTGTGCATATGTCCCAAAGTGCACTGGGGTGATGATACCGCTCAGAGTGCCCTTTTTGGGTTTGCTAATTTTTTTAAAGCTGATTGCTTTAAAAGCTACTTAAGCATGCCATGAACTTGGCTGAAAAATAAGATACCAGCTGGAGTGAACTGGGGTGGGTGCTCTAACTTCTGCTAGGCTGTTTACTGCTGGAACTTATCTTTGCATGGGGCTTACCTATAGTTTACATTTCAGCAGAGATGAATTAGTTGGGTTCATTCTTGGTGGATTGGTTTTAAGCCACCTTAAAATGGGCCCAAGAAATAAATACTCTAGGGGAGCAAGCATAGCTGGGCTGGCCGGGTCTTGTCGCTCCTGCTGTTGCCCTGCATCCCCTGCCTTGATGTTATGCTGCTGCTCTCAGACCTTTCCATGGCTCATGACCCTTTTGCCTTTTATTATTCTGTAACATCTGATTCATTTCACTTTGACAAATGAACTAGTTCCTGTTGGCCTTCTGGCCCTGAACTTTAGGGCCCCCAGGAGTAGCAGAACTGAGTAGTCTATGTGGTCAGATTGAAGGCAGATGGACAGTCTGGGAGGAATCTAGGGAGGGAAGGAGTAATGCCTTATTGTAATGGTTTTCCTTTGTTTCCTTTATGCAGCCTGAAATCTCTGGTGGATGGATACAAGCAGTGGTCAAACAGTGCTCCAAATTTGGGGAAAGGCCTGAGGACAACCCCTGCCCTTCCAGGGTTTACCAGCCTTGCTGAGATGGGTAAGGGCAGTATAAAGGACATGTTTGAGAAACAATATGTCTAGCACAAGAAGGCTGGACATGGAGTCAGGGTTCAAATTATGGCTCAAACCATGACTAAGTCAGTGACCCTGAGCAAATTATTTCTCGAAGACTTAGTTTCCTTATCTGTAAAACGGGGATAATGATATTTGCAATTTCTACCTCATGGGACTTTTGGGAGGAGAAAGCAAAAAAAAAAAATCTTAAAGCATGAAATCTTAAAGCATTAACTTCTACTCAATTCCTTGTGAACGTTGGAACATGGAAGCATTTCACTAAATGGAAACATTTTCCATTCCTTATCAACCCTTTTCTTCTTTCTTTCCACTATTTTCTTTTTATCTAATTCCCAAACCAGAAGTTATCTCTTCCCCAACTTACTTCATACTGTTGCTACTACCTGCTCTCCCAAACTAAGACTTGCTAGCTCTTCAGGACCTATTCAGTGCAATAGGGGGTAAAACTAACCAGGCGACAATGGGCAAATCGCTTCATTTTTTTGGATGTCAGTTTCCTCATATATAAAATCAGGGAATAATATTAAATAATCTCTCAGGCTTTTTTTCAACTTTGTGGTTTTTTTGTCAATAACCAATCAGCAAATATTTATGAAACACCTACTCTGTGCCGGGTGCTAATGATTATAATAAGGTAATAAAATAAACAGCATTAAAACAAATCAAAGGATCTTATATTCTAATGAGAATGACAGGGATATGCATAAGTATATACAGAATAGACATGTTCAATGCAAGGACATTTTTAAGGGAGCACACTTAAAGTTGGGGGAAGGGGATCACCAAAGGCTTCACGCAGAAGGTGGTTCCTAAGTGGGGTCCTCAAGGAAGAGATGCCCTGAGGAGGAGGTATGTTGGGAGTACGTTTGAGAAATGCACATGTATATGTATTTTAATTAACTTAGGACTATATAGTTTAATAGCACTTCTTTAGTCACTGACTACATAGGATCTCTGACTTCTTGGGGCCCATTTTGCTGTGTGAGGGAGATTTCAAAAAACGAAAGAACCTTTTCAGTTCTTCCATCAGCATAGAAAACTGGATGATGCAGTGGACAGAGTGCTGGACGTGGAGTCAGGAAGACCCGAATTTGAATCCTACCTCATATACCTGACCCTGGGCAAGTCACTTAACCTCTGTCTGTCTCAGCTTCCTCATTTGTTAAATGGGGATAGTAATAGCATCCATTTCCCAGGGTTGCTATGAAGAATCAGTGAGATAATATACGTAAAGTGCTTTGTAAACTATAAATGCCATTATATATAAAAGCACTATATAAATGCTAGTAATTATTATTATCATTCTGGAATTATCTTCAAACTAGTGGAATTCCAGTTTATCAGTCATAGACTAGTATATCTGCTTACTACCTAGAGTGACCCTTGCCCTAGTCTCCTGCAGGGACAGGGTATTTCCAGGCTGTCTGGATTGTTGTAGCTGCAGTCTGCTCCTAATCAATGGGACTATTTGAAGACAATCACTTTGGATTAGTATTGTTTGTTGTTCATTCATTTCAGTCGTGTCCTACTCTTCAGGACCCCGATTGGGATTTTTAGAGATACTGGAGTGGTTAGTCATTTCCTTCTCCAGTTCATTTTACAGAGAGGGAACCAAAGGCAAACAGGGTTAAGTGACTTGCCCAGGATTACACAGCTAGTAAGTGTTTGAGACTGGATTTGAACTCACGTCTTCCTGACTCCCCTCTGTCTACAGTGCTACCTAGCTGCTCCTTGGATTAGTATAACAGTATTAGTAATGATAGATGTTAGTCACAAGAATGAACCCCAAAACTTAAAACTGTTTTAGAAAGAAATTTGTTTGGTCATTTGGTAGAGGAGCATGAGCCAAAAAGGAGTTGTGACTCTTATCAGTCTCAGCATAGTTTACATTATCTAGGGTTCAGACAAAGGTACCAAAGGAGTGTTTTTAGGCATTCAAATTAAGGTAGATGGAGATGAAAGCATAAACATATGGATTTGGAGGATCCAAAACACAGACATCAAGTAGAATCTAGATCTAACGGGGATCTAAGCGTTCCCTGCAGACATCTAGCTTCCCAGATGCACTCTTAGCTTTTGGATTAAGCAATTTCTAGCCACATAAAGCTAGATTCAAACAATGATAATGAAAGATAAATAACAGTAATTTCCCATATAAATCACACTTACCTGCTATTTTAAGGTGTGTAAATCTCTTTCTAAACATTATCTATTTGACCCTTACAGCACCCCTGCGACGTGGGTTACTATTACTATAATACCCATTTTTCTGATGAAGAAATTGAGGCTCGGAGAGGGTAGATGGCCAGGCTCACATAACTAGAAAGTATACGTGACTGAATTTTTATTTGGGTCTTCCTGGTTTTATCACTCTAGCCACTCCCCAGATCCCAAGAGCATTCCCCTTCCATAGGAGGCTACCAAAGAGAAAGAAAAGTTCATTCACTTCACTTCAGTGAACATGTATTAAGCCTATTCAGTGCCAGGCACTGTGCTAAATGTTAGGAATAGAATAAGAAAAAGCCCTCAAGGAGGGAGAGAGTGCTAGATGTCCTTTTCTCCCCTTCATGAGTTGCTTGAGAGATTCCCTCAGGCATAATGTAGCTTCTTTGCTGGACTCTTTGTAGGCCTGTGAATCTACATCCAGTCTGTCCTTGGCTCCTAATTCAGACGGTATTGCCCGACACTGCTGATGGGCTGAGGCAGGATGCTATGATACTGATGGGAAACTCCCAAGAGCCAAAGTGCTCTCCCCTTTCTTCTCCCTGACCCGAGAGAGCCAGGTCAGGGGTATTGAGGGGTGGGGTTTCTAATAGAATGCAAAACATATACTTAGAGTTTTACCTTGGAAAGGTCAAATTAATCTGACATCAGGTGATTCCCCACCCCTTGGCCTGCTGCAACCTGCTATTTTTTTTTTCCTAGCTGAAAAGTCCCTAGGGAAGGAGGTAACAAGTTGACTGATCTCCCTTTTAGGGGGATGGGAAACATGATGTGCTGAGAGGAATATTAATTTCCCCTCACCAGTCATTGAAAGAAATTGGGGAGAAAACTCTAGTGGTCCAATACCCATTTTCTTATGGCAACCACCAGACTATACTGGATATTTTTTTCCCCTCATTTTTTTTAAAGCATTGCTGACGGGTACTCAGCTAGGTCAGGAGAGAGGGAGGGAGTTAAGCTGCCAGCTCAATCAATTTGGTCTTGTTTTTTGCCTCTCATCCATCACCCCCCACCCCACAGAGGATGAAGAAATCGAAAGCCTGAGGAGTGGGGAGAACCGAGCAATCCATTCCTCCAACCAGTCTTACCTCTGCATTCCATTCCCACGAAGTGAGGAGGTGGATAGCCAACCCATTGATGGAGCCAATGAGGAGCCCACCCCAGTTAACTCAGCTACCAGCACCCCACAGTTAACACCCACCAACAGCCTCAAGCGAGGAGGAACACAGCATCGCCGCTGTGAGGTGGCTCTCTTGGGGTGTGGGGCTGTTCTGGCTGCCACAGGCCTAGGGTTTGACCTGCTGGAGGCAGGAAAGTGCCAGCTGCTACCCCCAGAAGAACCTGAGATGCCACCCCGAGAGGAAAAGAAGAGGCGTGAGGGCCTTTTCCAGAGAGCCAGCCGCCCCCGCCGGAGTACCAGCCCCCCTTCCCGCAAGCTCTTCAAGAAGGAGGAACCAGTGCTGTTCCTGGGGGACCCCTCGGCTTCTCTGACACTACTTTCTTTGTCCTCCATCTCTGAGTGCAACTCTACTCGATCCCTCCTTCGATCGGACAGCGATGAGATTGTGGTGTATGAGATGCCAGTCAGTCCGGTTGAGGCGGCTCCCTTGCCCCCTCGCACCAACAACCCACTGGTCAATGTCCAAGTTGAACGTTTCAAGCGAAACCCCAACCAGTCCTTGACTCCCACCCATGTCACCCTCTCTGCTCCCACACAGCCTACTGGTCACAGACGAACTCCTTCTGATGGGGCACTTAAGCCGGTGGTACCCCTGGCCAATGGCAGCCCATCTAGCAATGGGCTGAGTGCCACACCAGGTGCAGGTGAGTCTTACTACCACCACCCCCCATTCCTTCTCTCCCTTTCTCTTATGGAATGCTCTGTGAATGAATAAAGTTTCCCTTCTTCCAAGGCAAGCTTCTATTCAGTTGTTTAAGAAGGGCTGGAGCTGAGATCTTAAGGAAATTAAGTCAGTTTTGCCCTTGTGTGCCTAGAGCATCTCCCAGTTTGGGTATTGGGTTGAAGTGAAATTTCCTAGGGCCTCAGAAGAATCAAACACAGGACCCATATGGAGATTTTAAGTCACTATAGTTCGTATAATGTATAGGACAGAATGTATACAAGTCTAGCTTCTGGCTCTTGCCAGAGTTTTGAGGAGTTTGAGATAAAAAACTCAAATACTTGAATTTTTAGGAAGTAAAACTTCCTGTGGTGACTGAGGGTTATTTTCTATCATTTCCTATCATGTGCTAGGTTTCTGCATCTCATTACGGTGTTAACTCAGATGACCTTATAGTAGCTAGATCCACATCCTCCCCACACATACCCCTAACTCCTAATTGACATCTGCTTAATCTGATATTGTGCTAGAACATATATAGGCATATCTTCACATACATTTAAGTACCTGAACCCTGACACTCTTCTTATATAATTATCCTTTCCACATTGGGATTTTCCCCATTGCAGGTTTTGATATATTATGGCTTGGCATAAGACATTAAATGGAAAAAAAATAAATTAAAAAAAAATAAATGGAACTTTTTGGGGAATTTTGCAGAAGCCAGAGACAATATGTGAAGGCCAGTAGATGACACAGAAAAAGATGACATGCAAAAAGAAGCTCAGAAATGCATAAAATATATGTATAGCATTGTATAATATCAACATTATTTTATCTTTTAATACCATAAATATACCCAAATTTTATAGTAAGGTATTGTAAACACCCCATAAAAGAAAAAGAAAAAAATTCAGACACCTTCTCGGGTATGAGGAGAAGGTCAAAAACTTTATGTGGATCTTCAGACCACAGGGGTATCATGTCCCTAACCCCTGTGAAGTGGAAGGGATAAATATATATCATCTTACTGCTTTTCCTTCCGATCTCCTGTTGGTCACCATAAGCACTCTAGTTACTGAGTGAGTAGGCAGAAGGACTGAGAATCATGCCATTGACTGGAATTACTTTTGGGTCACTTTTCAACTCTTTTCTAGTTGACACCTTCCACTCCCAAGACCAGTTATACTCTTTCCTATGCACTCCTTCACTGTGATTGTTGACTCCCAATGCATGGTACCCTTGCTTCATGCCCTTCAATTAGTTGGATTTTTATTCTTTGTCTAGGGATGCTGAAAACTCCAAGCCCCAGCCGAGATCCTGGTGAGGTGCCTCGCCTGCCAGACCCCAACCTGGTCTTTCCCCCAACCCCAAGACGGTGGAACACCCATCAGGACTCCACACTGGAAAGACCTAAGACTCTGGAGTTTCTTCCCCGTCCCCGCCCTTCTGCCAACAAGCAGAGGCTGGACCCCTGGTGGTTTGTGTCCCCCAGCCATGCCCGCAGCGCCTCCCCCGCCAACAGCTCGAGCACAGAGACACCCAGCAACCTAGACTCCTGCTTTGCAAGCAGTAGTAGCACTGTGGAGGAGCGACCAGGGCTTCCTGCCTTGCTCCCACTTCAGGCAGGGCACCCTCCACCTGCTGAACAGGCCCTTTTGGATCTGGATGCAGAGGGACAGAGCCAGGACAGCACTGTTCCACTGTGTAGATCTGAACTAAACACACACAGATCCACTACCTATGAGGTTCAGCAGGAGTTTTGGTCTTAGCATGAGAGGAATCTGGGGTGAAGGTCTGGGCAAAAGGGAAGAGAGGACCTGGGAATACCTGGCTAGGGCATGTCTCCTACCATGTGGCACCCCAAGATCCAGTCCTACTTCTTGCACTGATAATGCACTTTGAAGACAGGAGAGGTGGGGAGGGCAGCTGCTCCACAGGCCCCAGCCAACAGTGAGCTCTCGTTTTTAGAACTACTACCATTGATGTAGCTTGTCAGCTCTGAGTTGGGGGGGGGGGAGGGGAAGGGAAGGGGAAGTGTATGAATGGCCTTCCAGCTCTACAGTATTCCTTACCTGCTGGGCCATGGCATGGCAGCCCAGCCACAGCCAAACCTGTCCGCTGTCCTCCAGCACTGTTGAGTAGAGCAGGCCCAGGGTTTGTCCCAGAGTCTCTTGGTCATTCCAGAGTTCTGTGGTTACAAACACGAGTGTTGGATATTTTTCTGCCACTCTCTACCCCCACCCTTGTCCTTGAATCTAGTTCAGGGTCATTATGAGACCTAAGACCTATATGTCTCATGCTGTCAGGAATGCTTGGGGGCAGGCAGTGTGATAAAGGTTTGTGACTTGATGGACCTACCATCCCCACAGTCACCATTCTACTTTCCTGATCTATTTATTTGATCCACCTCCATGGGACCTGGGGGTGAGAAAGGGGGAGGGATGGGGAAATATAGTTGAGTTGTTGTAAAGAGTCTATGTTCTGGCTGCTTTTAGCAAGACTCGGCAAAGGGTGGAGATTATCTCATTGTAAAGGCACTGACCTCCCTATGGTTGGTGTGGGGCCAAATCTTGTTGGTAGGAAAACTCTTACCAAACCCATGGATGGGTTCTTGGGAGAATCCTTTGTCGGTGCCCACCTTAGGTGCTAGAGACAGAGTCTTGTGTCTGGCCCCTTTCTTACTGTAATGGGACTTCCTCATGGAGTATATGCAGATCTGTACTAATTGCTTCTGGCCAACCTCATTGACAGACTTAGTTGCTTTGGGGATGCCAAAGCCCCTTGCTATTTCTAGGTGATTGTATGTGACTTAGTGCTGAAGGACCTGGTGAAAGCAGGTGGACAGCTCTGTGTATTCTCTGTGGGATGGCCCTATTATACTCCTTTGATTTTTATCTTATGCCCTTTCTCCTTGTTCTTCACTCTCCTTTCTCTAGGGACCAGTAACTGCAAGCTGGCATGTATGGTTAGTAAAAATCTCTCAAACCCTAAGAGATTTTCTCTTAATTTTTAGCAGAAATGACATCCAGTGGTGAAACCTAGGGAATGGGAATCGAGATTTTGAAGTTACTCTCTCAGTTCAAGCAATCACCTTTATAACCTTCAGCAGATCACTTCACTGCACTTGTTCATGTCTGTAAAATGAGGTTGTGAAACACTTCCCTAAATGGGACATCATAGCTCAATGACAGGATTTATAAAGACATACATACATATCTCCAACATACATAGCATCAAAATTGGCCAGAGTTTTCTGTGCCTTCTCTCCTCCATATACTGTGACTTCTTGACACACTGGGCTTTGGACTGTGAGGGAGCAGCAAGGCTCTTTCTAGCACTGCCCAATCTTCCTGACATGAAAAGTGAAGAAAAAAAACCCCTGATAGCAACTCTGACACTTATGAAATTTATTTATTTACTTGAATAATGAACTTCAACTTAAGGTCTCTTCCATCTGTTTCTTCAACCTCCTGCTTCCCCTCTCCCAATCTGTTTCTCCATCATGTTATGAACTGAGTGAAATCCATCCGTAACTTTTAACTGGGCCTCTGCTGAGACATCCCTGAGCCTGGAGGTGGGGTGATGTTCGCATAAGGTTCCTTCCTTTCTATATGGAAGAATAGAACTTCTTACTTACAAGGGAAGAACAGAGAGGGAAGCTTCTTGGTCAGGTCCAGAGAGTGCAGACTAGAGAGTGCTGCTTTAGTCCCATAAAGATAGTGAATTTTCACAATGACATTTTACCTCCGGCCCAACAAACCCAGCTCCCTGCTTCTCTTCTGTACCAGGGGCAGGTGACCTCTGCCCTACCTCATTGTCTTCCCATCATGCCAGCCCACGGCAAGGCAGTGGAAGGAGTCATTGTTATCCTTATCCCTGGGCTAGGGAGGCGGTACAACTTCTGCTGGGGACATTGGGTCAGAAGCCAGCTGGGAATGACCTTTTTGTTGATATTTCCCTTTTAGCTTCATGCTCTCTGTGGTTCTGAGCAGGAGCTGACCTCAAAGCTGTGGGTCAAACTACTTTCATTGAGAGTAGTTGACCTTCCCTAGTGCTACTTAGGGACCCTAGTCCTTAACACTATGCAATGTGTTAAACCACATGGAATGTGGTGTCAGAAAAATATTTATTTCCTAAGGTTCCTGCTCGCTTCACTGACTCAAATACAGTTCTCATCCACTTCCTTGAGAGGCTAGCCAGCTGCTGGGCATCTGAGTTGCCTTTCATACTACCTTGTAATTCTACTCAAATAGCTTTGAAGGATTCTTTTTTTAATTGTAGGCATTTTTTCACCCTCAGTGCCCTCTCAACTCCCTCTTTTATGTGAGATTCAATTGCAGTCCCTGAGGTGTCTGACAAGAAACACCTTTGATTTTTTAAAAGTTTTTTCAGTTTCCTTGAAAGTGGGATGTGTTTGCTGGTGGAAAGGGAGAGGTATTCACATCTGAGTATTCAAGCAAAGAAGAAATTATAAAAGGCATCTGTCATCTAGAGCCTAGATCCTCAGAGAGGTAGGAGGAGATAATGTTCCAGGCTCTTCTTCCTTATTTTGAAGCTTACTTACCTTTTGACCTTGGCTGAATCACTTAGCCCCTTTTGAAAAGACATCACCAGCCTTCCTCCCAAAGCATAGGGTGTGTGAGTGCTCACAAGGCAATATTGATCAAGCACTTTGGGCTTCTTGGCAGGAACAGATTAATTTTCAGCTAAGAAATGATGCCAGCTCTTGAAAGAAGCTTTCTTTATTACCAGCTGAGGTGTGGAGGAGAGGAAATTTGTACAATGTGTTTTTCATCCCTCTTGGCTCTGAGTTGATTTGTGTCTTACTCCTTTCTGAGATAATCTAGAAGAAAACTGATGAGAAGGGGCTCGTGCCATAGCCAGTGGGAATCATTGCCAGGCAAGAGCTCTTCTGAGGCATTTGAATATTTTCAGAGTGCTTATCCACTTTTTAAAAAATTATCCTTTACTCATCCCAACCAGTAATCAGTGAGGTAGGTCGTCATCCTTATCTTTGTCTTACAGAGAAGGAAATGGAGATAGAGGAGAGGTTGTTAGCAATGCAAGAAATAAAAGGTGTCACTTTTGAGGTGATTGAGCCTTTTGACTCTGGAAGCCTGATTTTTTCCCCCTAGTTTAAATTCCATCCAGACTTGGCATAAGAAGTCTGGGTAGAGTGGATATTGTAGCATTTCCCAGATGTACTGCTGAAAGGGACTAAAGAAGTCAGTCATCTAAACCAGTTCCCTTACTTTACAGATAAGAAAAATAAGGTTTAGATGTATCACAAGATCATATAAGTAGTAAGTGGCGGAGGCAGGATTTGAATCCAGGTCCTCAGATTCTGAATCCAGTACTCCTCACTCAAAGGACCACCTACCTCCTTCATTCATGTCCTAGCTTGGATTAGACCTTATAGCATTCTCATCAGGAAAAACTTGTAAGAATTAGAACTATCCCAAAGTGACTGCTAGGTGGGGGCAGGGCAGCTAGGTGGGGCAATGGATAGGGGCCTGCAGCTAGGGGCCTGGAGGCAGGAAGACCTGAGTTCAAATGTGGCCTGACACTAGTGTGATTCTCAGCAAATCACTTCACCCTGTTTGCCTCAGTTTCCTCATCTGTAAAATCAGCTGGAAAAGGAAATGGCAAATGACTCCAGTATCTTTGCCAAGGAAACCCCAACTGGGGTCACCAAGAGTAAGACACGACTGAAATGGCTGAACAATCACCAAAGCAGAATGCCTATTCCCAAAGCCTATTCAAGGAGAGGCTACATGATTGCTTTTGGAGTATACCGTAGTAGGGATTTTTTTTCATAAATGGATTGGACTAGATGACTGGCTGAGGTCCTTACAACTCTAGAATTCTGTGATTTATCACCAAGTCCTTTTTTCTTTAACTTTCCATGTCTTAGGGACACAGCTTAATGTTCAAAAGGAAGGATTAATCAGTCCTTTGTGAATTTGTTTTACCTCCAAGTTTTTAGCCCAGATCTCTCCTATTAGTGGAAAGAGAAGAGATGACCAATAACAGTTGCTCTTTCACTGGGTAACCTCACATACTGACCTCCCTCACTCCCCATCCATAAAGTCCATTGTTGCTCTTATCACAGAGAAGAGACACTGGGGATAGGATTAAAGGTTTATTCACAGATTCTGAGATCTGATTCTTCCTAGCCTGCATATGTGAGCATGTCCTATTAACTATCACAAAGTGAGGTTGGGTACTATCTGAGATTCTTAATTCTGAAAGCCCCTCAAGAGTTCTCTCCTTACAGTGCCTTCCTTTGAAAGAATTTGGATGGAAGAAAAACAGATGTCATTCTTTCACATTGTGCCAGATCCTCTGGGCAAGGCAGCTTTGGACTTGTAGGCTGCTGCCTAAGGGGTGCTCAAAAATATGAAAAGTGGGAACAGCCTTGTGAAACTCCTGTAATCTAAAGGCAAGGCAAGTCAACAAGCATTTATTAAGCATCTACCATTTATTAAGAATCTACTAAGGCAGACACTGGTAAGTGCTGTGGATATAAAGAAAGGCAGAGTGCTCTCAGGGAACTCAGAGTCTCAGGGGGAGACAACATGTAAACAATTATGTACAAACAAGATATCTCAGAGGGAAGGCACTGAGGTAAAGGAGGACTGGGAAAGGCTTCTTGTAGAAGGTGGGATGTCATCTGAGATTGGAAGGAATCCAGGGAGGCCAGGAGGCAGAGATGAGGCAGGAGGGACCTCCAGGTCGGTGGCACTTCTATATAGGAGGAGTTTTTGTTCCAGATTTGGGAAGTCATAGTGCTGGTGTGATTTGTCCTGCTCAAGCCCCATTTGGAAAACTGTGGTCAGTTCTGGGCACTACATTTTAGGAAGGACATTAAAAAACTGGTGAGCATCTGGAGGTGGGACACTGGGATGGCAGAGAGACCCTGCCATAGGAGGATTGGGAGACTTTAGGGATGTTTAGTCTGGAGAAGACTGGGAGTGGAGGAGGGGAGGGGAAGGATATGACAGCTGGCTTAAATATGTGAAGAGCTGTCACCTGAAAGAGTAATTAGGCTTGACCAGCTTGGGCCTTGAGGGCAGAACTAGCAAGTGTCTGAAGCAGAATTTGAAACCAGATCTTTCCAAGAATGAATCCAGTCCACTGCACCAAGCTGCTCCTCAGTCTTCTGCTATCTTGGTGTGGTGGAAAGATCACTGTCCTTAGATTCTAGTCTCCTGCCCCTCAATGACTAGCTGTATGACCTTGGGTAAATCATTTAATCTCTCTGATTCTCAGTTGTCTTATCTGTAAAATAGGAATAAAAATGCCTCTTTGAATGTCTTATCATCATGGCACCCCAAATCCAGCATGAGTAATCTCCCAAATTGCTTAATTCAAGAAACATGTTTTACATTCTTTTGAGAAAGGACTATGGCACATTATATGCTACCCCTTTCTACCCCCTCAAGATTCAGAAACTGCTCTGCATAGCCAGCCTCCTTCTAGGGCAATGGTTCTCAACCATCCTAATGCTGTGACCTTTTAATACAGTTCCTCATGTTGTGGTGACCCCCAACCATAAAATTATTTTCGTTGCTACTTCATAACCATAATTTTGCTACTGTTATGAATTGTAATGTAAATATCTGATATGCAGGATGTATTTTCATTGTTATAAATTGAACATAACCCACAGGTTGAGAACCACTGTTCTATGGAAATACAGTGCATCAGGAACCACCACTCCTTATCTTTTGTTTTCAGCAAGTCAGTATTTGCCTGAGTTGGAAAAATAAAAAAGTGTGTGTGTGTGTGTGTGTGTGTGCACATGCACACATGTGAGCATGTGAGTAATGAGTGGGAGAGAAACTAGAACCATTATTTGACAAAGCATGGACAACTGTTCCTATGATTACTGTGCTCTCATAGTATGAAAGCAAGTGAGAATTTGAAGGAAACTTAGAGTATATAATCCAACTCCTTCATTTTACATATGAGGAAAAGGAGATTTAGGGAGGCAAAGTGCCAAAGGCCATATAGCTAATTAATGACAAAGTTTATCTAGAACTCAGGTCTTCTAACTCTAGGTCCAGATGTTACTCTCCTAATCCCTTCCTACATTGAGTTGAGAGCCCTGCATTTATAGCCCATATTTCTCCATTCTTAAGTATATGTGTTTTAAGTATATGTGATTTTCTGTATTCTCTACATAGTTAATGTTGTTTCAGATATTAAGTTTGGGTGGACAGCTATCAGGAAAAGGAAATTAGTTGTCTGGGCCTGACTGCAACGGAAAGGAACTTGTTCACTTTTGCCAGAGCTTTGCTTTATCCTTTCTGTATCCTTGTAAATGGTCTTCCCTTTCTGCTTCTGTACTCCTGAGTTTCCTATGGCTGCTAGGTAGGCTGGGACAGCCATTTGGCCAGGGCTTCCTATCACAGGGAGTTGGAAAACATTTTTCAGGATCCTATGGAAAAAAAAAATTTCCCCACAGTAAATAACCTTCTCCAGATGAGAGGTGGGCACTGCTGGGGCCTGCCTAGAGGGGAAGCGGATCTTGGGTTTCTGTGAATTCGAAATATGGATGGTATGTGGAGTCAGTCATCTCTCTCACCACTCCTCCTTCCTTGTACCCCATGAGAACTTGGTCTTCCTTGGTGAGAAGGATGTGTTACTTGCCTTAGTTTACTTGAAACTTTTGTATCTGAAATGATAGATTTCCTATCTCCCTGGAAGTAATTGTTTCACCTCCCAGCCCAAGCTCTGGGCAGCTAGATGGTGTTATAGATTGAGGACTGGGCTTGGAATTAGGAAGATGAATCCTCCTGAGTTCAAATCCAGCCTCACACATTTACTAGCTGCATGACGCTGGGCAAGTCCTTCACCCTGTTTGCCTCAGTTTCCTCATCTGTAAAATGAGCTGGAGAAGAAAATGGCAAACCACTCCAGTATCTTTGCCAAAAAAGCCCCCAAATGTGGTCATGAAGAGTCAGATATGAGTAAAATGACTCAACAACAGCTCCAGCTCTGCTAGAATCTGGATTTAAATAAGGGCTGTGGAGTGAAGCAGGTCTTTTGAGGTCTCCTTAACTCCTTTTGCTTCTCTCTTCATTATAGGCCCAATTCCTATAGTATGATATTCCCAGGTTCTCCAACTTCCCTCCTCCTGCAGATATTAGCTGATAAACGTGTTATTTCTCGGAAAGGTATTTGCATTTCAAACCACGATGATAACATTTCAGGCCTTAGCATAGACAGGTGGAAAGGATACTAATTTACTTGCCAAGACTTCTAAATCACAGGCCACCCTTATTTGGACATCAGGTTTAGAATTAGTTTGGTGAAAGTGAGGTACTAATGTTCCCCAATATTTTCCAGTGGTCTGCCAGGTATTACTGTCAGTTAGCTTTTATTAAGCACCTACAATGTGCCAAAGTACTAGAGATATAAAAACAGATGAGATTGTTCTTGCTCTCAAGGAGCTTACATTTTATCGGAAAGACTGAGAGAGAGAAAACTTGGATAATGTGTGTAAAATGAAGATACAGTATATGGGAAACTTCAAGTTCTGTATTTGAAATGTGTGTTCTAAGAAGGTGAGGACTTAAATCACCTGCCAAAAGATGGCTTGCTCATTCTTCTTTACAGTTAAGGGTGTGTAATCTTTAGCTTCTCCACCACCTTCCACATGAAGCATGGAACCCAGAGATTGTGGCTTTTCTCTTCAGTGCTGTGGGAGTGGAGTCCTTGAGAATGCCCTGGGGAGGCTGGTGGTGGTAGGGGGCCACTTTAGAATGTCTATAAGCCTCTTTAAGGCAGAAGTTCCTAGAGTCTGATTCTCCTTTGATGTATAGGCCCAATGGGTCATGGGAGTTGTGATCCTCCCCCAACTGTTGACTGAACTTATCTTTGTGTAATTTATTTCTTTCCACTCCAATGTTAAAGATTCTTTTCTTTGACCAAATCTACAAGCTTCTTGTCCCATCTGCGTACCACAGTTTTATGTCCATCTTCCTTAAGATTTCTTCTAGATCCTAAATTTGGAGCCCTTAGTGTGGCAAATCTCCCCTCCCTGTCTATTTCAACTCCCCCCTTCATTCCCCCCCCCCCCCAATCTCTCATCCCCAAAGCAAATTTGGGGAAATTGAAATCAGGTTTTTGTCTTAGTGTTGTCTTGGACCCAGACATCCTTGGATCATCCAGGAACTGTTATGATTAAGTCAGTCATTAACAGTTCTTCTGCAGCAGTTGGATACAGTTACTCTAGGGGTTCAGAATTAGTGAGCTTTTCCAGAAAACTAAGGAAAGGAACTGAAGATGGAATTTAACTTATTTTAATTTCCAGAGACGCTTTCTTTAGGACATCCCCTTTATGCCTGGATGGAGTAGCGATCTGTTTCATTTTGCCGAAACTAACAGTGAGAAAACTGACCAACAGGTCTCTCTCTCCCTGACTGGGTCCATCTGTCCTGTCTTTTTCTCTCCCAGTCTCTCTTCACTTTTGCATTCAAGTTATTTCATCTCCCTAATAATGTTTAAACACAGAAGAGTGTGGATTAAAACTGGTCAGGTTTTTTTCTGTTGTTTTTTTTTTGTTTTGGATGTATTGTAAATTATTAACCAAGGGTGCCAAGCAGGCTTGGTTCAGTGGCTAAAATTCTTATTGTATTACAGTGTAATGCTGATCTCAGCCTTGTTGTCTCAACACCAGAGCACACACAGACTTGAATAAAACTGTTATCACAGTGACCTCTGGCTTGCTGCAGTTGTTTGTAAGCTAGCTCACTTCCTCTTTTTGTCTTAATTAAACTAGGGTTTTCCAAAGTAAGGGTTTCAGATTATCCCAGGTTATACTTAGGATATATATATCCTAAGTATATCTTAATTATGGACAGAGGTACTTCTGTAGATCTGTAATTTCATCAGCTGAGTCTTCCCTACACCAAGGCTGATCATAGCCTGTCTATTGTACACTGGACAATGGAGCACTGGGTTTGGAATCAGGAAGACCAAAGTTCAAATCTGGCCTCAGACACTAGTTGTGTGACCCTGGGCAAGTCACTTAACCTCTGTCTTAATTTCCTCATCTGTAAAATGGGGATAATAATAGTACCTACTTGTTTCAAAGATCAAGTTAAGTGATAAAATGCTTAGCACAGTGTCTGGTACAAAGGAAATACTATATTAATGTTAATTATTATTAAAGCCCTCTCACCCCCCCCTCAAAAAAAAAAAATCTACCTTCTGGGCCTCTCTGCCCTTAGGCTGGTCTCAGATGAGACTGTATTATCTCAGAGTCTATATTTAAAGCTTTTACATCTTGGTAAGGCCTGCTAGAACTTACTTGCCGTGATGCAGTGGCTGAAAGGTTGGGCTTGGAGTCAGGCAGACCTGAGTTCAAATCCTGCCTCAGATACTTGCTGTGTCACCTTGAACAAGTCACTTAACCTCTCTGTGTGCCTCAGTTTCCTTATCTGTAAAATAGAGGAAATGATAGCACCTGCTTCACGTGATTGTGAGGATCACATGAGATAACAAAGCGCTTTGCAAACCGTAGAGCGCTGTATAAAGGCTAGTAATTACTATTATATTCTGCTTAGCCTTTGAGAACATAGGATCATCTCCACATTGAGTTATTGTTGCAGGACTTTCACAGAGAAAAAAAATAATTAATTGGGGCTCATAATGTGAATCAGGTGTTAAGAACACATGGCTGAGCCACTTGTGCTAGAATTCAATTCCTATAATAAATATGCTTGCTGACCCCCAGTGCTGAGATCTCTCTACTTTCTCTCCCTAATGTTGGATTCCCAGGTCTAACACCTGCAACTGAAGTGTTAACTGTCTCTTTATTTCCCAGTCCCCATGCTCATCACCCCCATTCTTGGTGGAACTGCTCACCAAAGGCAGCTTTAGGGATTCTGAACATGACTGCAGATACCAAATTCATAAGAATGATCGTGATATTAGTAAGAAAGACTGATTTCCCAGGGGTGGAGATGACCTTCCAGATGAGGATCAGATAGAGAGAAGAGAAAACCATTCACTTACCCTGGACTCTAGACAAGATATTCCTTGTGACTCCATAAATAAATCACTACTTGGTGCTCAGGCAAGTCACAAGCCCTCGGGGTCTCCGGGACACAGAATCCTCAGCTTTGGAGCTGGAAGGGACCTTTAAGTCTAACCTACTCATTTTACAAATGAAGAAACAGGACCAGAAGAATGACTGGCCCAAGGGTACACAAGTGGGGTAGATAGTTCCTCCATCTGTAAAAGAAGAGGCTGGCTTATCAGAGGTGGGAAACCTGCAACCTCAACGCCACATGTGGCCCTCTAGGTCCTCAAGTGCTACCCTTTGACCAAACCTAGATTTCCCAGAACAAAAGTTTGGATTCAATCAAAGGGCTATACTTAAGGGCCACATATGACCTCAAGGCTGCAGGTTCCCCACCCCTGGCTTAAATGGTTTCTAAGATCCTTCTAGCTCAAAAATCCTCTGATCTAAGCTACCAATTAGGGGAAAAAGACTCAGTGAGCAGATAGTGAGGAAAGAGTAAGAAGTAAGGACTTGGTTAGGGTGTTCATTAGACTGTTGAGTACCCCATCTTCTATTTTCTTTGGGGTTAGTAAGATTATGGTATAGAGCTTCTGGGTACTGCAGTGGGTAGAGCACCAGGCTTGGAATCAGGAAGACTCATTTTTATGAGTTCAAATCTGGCCTCAGACACATACAAGCTTTGTGGCTAGTATGGGCAAGACCCTAGCCAAGTCATTTAACCCTGTTTGCGTTAGTTTTCTCATCTGTAAAATGAGCTGAAGAAGAAAATGGCAAATCACTCCAGTATCTTTGCCAAGAAAACCCAAAAATGGTGTCATGAAGGGTTGGTCATAACTGAAATGACTTAACAAGATGATTATGGTATAGTGGAATGTGTAATTAATTAAGTCCGAGAACCTGGATTTGAATTCCAACTCTACTCCTTACTACCTTTAAACATTGCCTGTCACTTAATTTCCACATATCTCAGTTTCCTTTTCTATAAAACAGAGATAGATGGTTTCTCAGGTTCTTTCTAAGTCTAAATTCTACAGTTGTAGGTAAAATGGCCTTTTCGATGTTTGTTACGGCCACCTTAAGCTTTAGGGCAATACTCCTTTCTCATTCTTTACCTCTTAGTTCTCTTCTCTCCCTTTTGCTATGGGATTTCTAATCTTGGGTTATAATTGTATGCCAGCCACGGGCTGACATTTTATTTAAACCCTGAAGGGAAGTATCGCAGTTCTTTCTGGTCAACCTTTATGGCATCTTTGATGACCTCCCCAAGGAAGGCTAGGAGAACTCCCATAATTCCAGGCAATTAGAAGAAGACACATATGGTATAGGGAAAGAACCCTGGAATTAAGGTCAGAGAACATAGGTTCAGATCCCACTGCTGTCACTTTTCCTCATCAGTAAAATGAAAGGGTTGGACTACGACATGCCCTTCCAGGTCTAAAGAATGATAATGTGAACTAGGCAAACTTTTCAGAAGCTCAGGCCACTGCTACTTTCTCCTTCCCTGCTTCTTTCCAGTTCTAAACAGGGCAGATTGCCCCATAGGCAGGAGTATGCTAGAACTGGCTTATAGCTGATTTTAAGGCAAATGCTACAAATCAGGGCTTGATTTATTGTTTTGTTGATTGTCTAGATTTAAGAAAGTGATGGAGTAAATGTTCAAAATGCAGATTAAACTAAATTTGCGTTGTGTGTGCATTTTTCCCCCCTAGAGAGCCAGTTATATTTTTAAAAATTATTTATTTTTCATTTACAACATTCAGTTTCACAAGCTTTTGAATTTTAAATTTTCTCCCCCTTCCTCACCTTTTCCTTCCCTAAGACAGGGTGCAATTTGATCTAAGTTCTACATATGCATTCATATTAAACATATTTTCACATTAGTCATGTTGTAAAGAAGAATTGTAACCAATGGAATGAATCATGAGAAAAAAGGAACAAAACAAAAAAGAGAGAACAAGTAGTTTTCTTCAATCTGCATTCAGACTCTATAGTTCTTTCTCTGAATGTGGATATCCCTTTCCATCACAAGTCTTTTGGAGTTGTCTTATAAACTTGAATTGCTGAGAGGAACCAGTACATCAAAGTTAGTCATCTCATATACAATGTGTCTGTAATTGTACAAAGTTCTCCTGGTTCTGCTCTTGTCACTCACCATCAGTTTATATAAGTCTCTCCAGGTTATTATAAAGTCCATCTGCTCCTCATTTCTTATAGCACAATAGTATTCCATTACATTCATATACCACAACTTGTTCAACCATTCCGCTATTGATAGGCACCCCCTCAATTTCCAATTCTTTGCCACTGCAAAAAGAACGGCTATAAATAGTTTTGTACATGTGGGTCCTTTCCTCATTTATATGATCTTTTTGGGATACAGCCCTAGAAGTGGTATTGCTGGGTCAAAGGGTATGCACATTTTTATAGCCTTTGGGCATAGTTCCAAATTGCTCTCGAAAATGATTGGATCTGTTCACAATTCCACCAAAAATGCATTAGTGTTCAAATTTTTCCATATCCTACCCAGCATTTATAATTTTCCTGGTTTATCATGTTAGCCAATCTGACAGGTGTGATGTGGTACCTGAGTTGTTTTGATTTGTATTTCTCTAATCAATAGTGATTTAGAGCATTTTTTTTCATATGACTATAGATATCTTTAATTTCTTCCTCTGAAAACTGCCTGTTGACCATTTATCATTTGAGGAATGACTTGTATTCTTATAAATTTGACTCAATCTAGAGAGCCGGTTGTTAAACATTTATAAAGAACACCAGTGTCAGACTCACAGGACATGGGTTTGAATTCTTATTCTCCTCCTTAATTCATGTCTGATCTTTTATATAGCACTTACCTTTCAGGGCTTCAGTTCCTTCGCCTGTAAAATGGATAGTGGGGGGGGTAAGTGGGGGGGCTTGTAAGAAGAATCAGAAGATGATTTCTAAATTTCCTTCTAGTTCCAAATCTGTTTAATAGCTTCCCTGTCTGAGGAGGGGTGAAGGGTAGGGATCATCAGGAAAATGCCAAGGACTGATTCTAGGATTTTCATAGTAAAAATGGGGAAAAACCTTTCCCAGATGCCTTATTCCTATGGGAACTCTAAGAAGGGTAGAAGGAGATTCTTCTCTTTGTGTCTTTCCCTCCCCACCTTCAAAATCCTACCTATCTTTATTATATGAAGAGGATGCCAGGCTAATGAGTAACCAGTGAAGTAAGAGTCAGTTATCCAGACACATGGGCAGTGAAAAATCCCATGGAGGAAATACTCTGCAAGTCACCAGGTAGGCTGAGAAATAACATATTCCCTTAGTTAGGGAATGCCAGGTATTGGGTGTGGCACGTGGCTGACTGAGCCTCCCCTGAGGATAGAGCCTCCTCGTGAGTAGCAGGGCCGGGCCTGGTTATACCTACTCTGGCTTGTTTGTGTACAGAGAAATGTGCTTCCTAAGAGACTGGTGATCACCAACTCAGTATCTTCCTGCCCTGCCCGATCTGGTTAGGCCAGCTCAAGTTGGAGAACTTGTTTTTGTAAGAGAAAAGTGGCGAGAGAGAGACAGAGAGAGAGAGAGAGACAGAGAGAGAGACAGAGACAGAGACAGAGAGACAGAGACAGAGAGACAGAGAGAGAGACAGAGAGAGACATCCTTGCTGTCTGGCTCAGCTCCATGAAGGCCTGTGGAGTTCCTGGCTTTCATCTGGAAGAGCTTTTCATGAGCTTTATTGAAAAGGAACAGAAATTTAGTTTTAATGGATTTTGTGGTAGGAGAGGGTTGGGCAGGGAACAAGGAGAACAAGACTCATTCTCCACAAAAGCAGGAAGTAATATGAATAGCCCACATTTGACAGATGGGGAAATGGAAGCCCAGAGAATTGAAGTCATTCCCCTGCCTGACTCCAAACAGCTCATAAACAGATGATATGGGACCAGGTAGCTAGGTCTTCTGACTCCAAATCTGGTGTTCTTCATTCAACACCACACACTGCCTAATCAAGTCTGGCTTGGGAGTTTGCTCTCTCTGAATTGCTAGGGCCTAAAGCTACTATGGCATCCCATCTGGTCTGGCCCTCCAGGATGCTCTGCACTCCAAAATGATATCTTCCCTCTTCACTTCCCCATTTCTGCCACAAAATCCTTCTCTAAACCACTCCCATTTTTTTGGAGTCATACAATAGTCTACTAAGGAGTCCTACAATACATACTAAGATATTAAAAGTCATTAGCAGCTTTAAAAAATCTCAGTTGGAATTAGTGTGAATATTGAATATGTTACCCCTCCCAACGGTATTTGTATCTAAAGAGTGAGACAACGTCTTGAATTCAAAGGGAATGGATCTTTCCTGGTGGAATTGTAATTATTGGTGAGAGAGGAGGAGCAGGGAAGTTTGTAGCTGTCAAAGAACAGGAAGATCTAGGATGGAGGCCCCTCGGGTGGGAGTAAATTACTTCCGTCCAACCTCTTCTGCTGACTACTGACAGGGTAGTAAAATCTCCCACTTATCCAGGTTAACTCAGTGAGTTAATTTTGAGTCCTCACTGTGGCAATTTACCGTGGCCTACAACTGGGGGTATGATAGGGGTTGATTTGGGGGGAGTAGTTAAGGGTGAGGTGAAGTTAGATGAAATATAGAATGGAGAGGCTGAAAAGGATAAAAAAAGATAATTCTGTGTGTGTGTGTATGTGTGTGTGTGTGCGTGCGCACGTGCACGTGCTAGAAAAGTGTGGCAGCTAGGTGGCACAGTAGATAGAGTGCTGAACCTAGAGTCAGGAAGACTCATCTTCATGAGTTCTAATCTGGCCTTAGACATTTACCAGCTATGAGACCCTGGGCAAGTCACTTAACTCAGTTCCTCATCAGTAAAATGAGCTGGAGAAGGAAATGGCAAACCACTTCAGCATCTTTCCCAAGAAAGCCCCAAATGGGGTCACGAAGAGTTTGATGTGACTGGAACGACTGAGCGACAACAACAGATAGAAAAGGGAAGAAGAGAACACGTCCTCGAAGCCACCGAGGGCTTGTGGGAATAAGAGACAGTGCATAGAATTGAGGAGTGATTAGCTGAATGGGAACCAACTAAAGAAAGGCTGACTCTCCCTCATGTCCTGTGCTTCTTCAGGTGGGGAAAAGGGTGACCCTGGCTTCTGACCTGCCTAGACCCTGAGCCTGACGGTAAGGGAGCAGAGAACAAACGGTTGCATCTGCAGCAACACATCCAACTTCATTCCATTCTGCTCCAAAATCTTTAGGGGATTGGGATCCTTAAATAGTGAACCACTGTGCTCTGCAAAATTCTTTAGGGGCCTTAGATCTTTTCCCACCATCAAACACTAGGATAATTTTAAAATATTTCCATAGTCTGGCACTTCAAGGACACAGAATGTCAAAGCTAGAAGGGAATTCCAAACTCATCTAGCCCAACCTTGTTAGTTTTATTAGATAAGGAAACAGGTTAAGAGGTCACAGAGCTAGTAAGTGACTGAGCAGACATTTGAACCCAGGCCTTCTGATGACCATTCCAGCATTCTTTGCACAGCGCCACACCTCTTAAACTCATTGGACACTTCCCTTATGGAGACAGGTAGTGAGGTAGACAGAATTCTATTTCTGATTCTGACTGTGTGACCCTGAATGAGTCACCATCTTTCTGTGCCTCCATTTGCACATCGAAGCTAATTACTCCCACCCCACCTAACTACCTTGGCTTTGCTATGTGTAGATTTCAGTTACTATATAAATGCGGGGGTGTTAGATTGTGGGAATTTTATTGTTCTTCACATTAACTCTTTGAAAGAATGATAAGATTAGAACCTCTCTCCATTCCTTCAGCATCACATATTAAATAAACAGTTATTAAATGTAATTCATTTAATACATTTAAATAACTATGCTACAGGGAAACAAGGTTCCTGCCCTCAAGGAGCGAACAATCTAGTAGGGGGTGGTGAGACATATGGACAAATAAATAAATTAGAATATAATAAATATGAGATCATGAGTCTCATGGGCCTCCACACCCAAGAAAAAGACCTTTTCAGTTGATTCACATTCTGCTCTATAGCTCCGTCTGCAGGGCCATGTGAAGGTAAGTTCAAGGCCAGGGGAAATGAAGGTCAGAAATAGACAAAAAGAGATCAGAAAGAGGTGCTCGAGTTAGCATGTTGACAAAATTACAGGTGCCATTAGTTGTCTCTTTTTATCCCAGAGCATCAATGTGCCCTTGTTGTTGTTCAGCCTTCGTTCTCAAAGAGGACCAATGACATCAGGAGGGTGATGTCTTGACTTGCAAGTGAATTGGATTTAAGTGAGGCAGGGCTGTGCAAAGTCACCAGCCTCACTCTCTCCTCCAGAGTTATGGAGTCCAATGGCAAGACACAGATAGAACAACTGGCAATGACTCGGGATGCAGGAGGAGACCTTGACCTTTAAAAAAGCTAAGGTCTTTTTCAGCCCTCAGTTTGTTAGTAATTAAAGACTAAGTAAGAATTGAGGCAAAGGATGGCCTAGTTTGCCTTCATAAAAGAATCAGTCTGGGAGGGGAAGACCCTCACAGTTTCTGCCCAAAACAAAATAATTGCTATTCACCCAATGTATCCTAGAATGAGCACGAGAGAACTGAGGGGAGAAAGGAAAACGCAAAGTCCATTCCCATTCAAGCCACCAGATGGCGAAGGATGAATGATTCCCCATGGCCTGTCAGCTGGTGGGTTCTATTAGTGAGTTTCATTTCGACAAAAACCTGAGCACTGGATGGATTCACAATCTAAACTGGGCAGAAAGACTGATAGCAGATCATGTGCTGGGCCTCCCCTCATCCCCTGTCTAGTCAACAACATTATATTTATTTATTTTCTTCTAATACAAGGGCAGCACATTCCTCTTAGCAGCCTTGGAGACTGAACAGAGTAATCTTAGACTTAACCATTTTATGTTCCCAACAAGATAGCATTGATCCTTGTGCTTTTAAGTTAATTAAGGGAGACTTAGTAAGGACAGGGAAAACACCTAGACCTGTGATTGCACTGGTCTAGGGAACTCTGCGGTGGTGAAAGGCCCGCTACCGATGCAAGAAGCAGCCCTTATAGTTTTAGAGAGTTGCTTAAATCATTAAATGTTTTAGTAATTTGTTAAGGAACTAAGGGAAAAAGACAGTATGGGGAGTGGGAGGGACAGAACATTCTCTGAAGCCAAGCATTATAGAAATCTCTCGGACTGGGACCTGTTCCCATTGTCTGGGTGGAATTTGCTAGGCGATAGAAAGCAGGGAGCGTGGGTGCTGTCCTGAGACCTTTAGGGGACAAGGCAGCCCTAGATTTTAATGGATATTTGGCAGAACTTGAAACCAAAGGTGTTTTTTCCTTCCCTCAATTGGATAGGATACACAATACAGCTTAAAATAGAGTATGCTTTTTTCCTGTCTGAAGTCCATTTTAGGTCACATACGGGCTGTGTCTTCTGGACAAGTCACTTAATTTCTAAGTGATCTAGGGAGGGGCTCAGTGCTCTAAGATTATAAATTGCCACAAAAGGTGCCAACCTGCATTGGTAGAATTTCCTTACCTGGGTTTTCCCTTTATCTATGAAATCACAGCTATCATCCCTACCTTAAAGTATTACCAGTAAAAGAAAACTAGACATGGCCTTCAATGGGATACCCGAAAAATTTGGGCCCATGAGAAAAATACATGTGATATGATATTATTAACTGTTTGTCTGAAAAAAGGCCTCTCTACACGACTGAGTACATGAATGGGTATTACCTCACTCTCAGCGAGTACCTGCAAAGGGCCGGGGTCTCCCATTGCATCCTGGGTCATCTCCAGTCATCCTGATGAATATCTGGTCACCGGACCCAGATAGCTGTGGAGGAGAAACTGAGGCTGGTGATCTTACACAGCCCTCCCTCACTCAAATCAAAGTCAACTGCAAGTCATGTCATAATTTCCCTGATGCCATGGTCCTCTTTGAAAACAAAAGACAAACACAACAATATGATTGGATTCTCTAGAGGATGGGCTCCCTCCTCTCTGAGCATTCCTATATGCAGGTATAAGCCGTACTTCTCTGCTGCCCCTTCCATCCTAAACTGAATTTGCCACAGGCACAAAATCCTAATTATGTTTCTGTCATGGTATCTCACTATGGTAAAGTAGAAGGAGTTCGCCTTTAGGTCAGAAAGTCTAGGCATGAGTGCCAGCTCCCATATTTATTAGCTGTCTGATCTTAGAACATTTCTGAGCCTTTATTTTTCTTGCCTGTAAATTGAAAGTAATAAGATATCTGAGAAGAATTTGATCTCATAAATAGAGCATTGGATCTAGAGTCAGGAAAACCTGAGTTTGAATCCTGGTTTGGACACTTACTCCCTCTATGACCTTAGGTAAGTCACTTGCCCTCCATCATCCTCAGTTTCCTTATCTTTAAGATGGGGATAATAATAGCGCTACTTTCCAAGGTTATTGTGTATCAGTTGAGTTAATATACGTAAAGCACTCAGCAATGCCCAAGGAGCTATATAAATGTTAGTTATTCTGTATGTCTACCTCCAATGTTTTCACTCATTCTCTTTTATTTGCTTCTTCAGCCATATCATCAGATGAAGTTTAAATACATTTTTAGGACTCCTTCCTCCCCTGACTCTTCTTTCTTCTCTCTCTAGCTAGGCTTCACAAATGATTCACTCAATCAACCAAAAGATATCTTCTTGAAAATTACTTATTTATTTCATTAAATATTTCCCAATTATGTGTAAAAAATTTTAATAATCTTTTTATTTTATTTTTCTAAAACTTAAATATACAAGAAAAGAAAAAGAAACATTATAAACTTAAATATTAAAACTTAAATACATAATAAGAAAAGGGAAAAAAACATGTCATGTACACAGGAGAATATAAGAGAGGATTCAGAAATTTCCATTTCAAGAAAGCCTATGTAATAAGTACTACATGTTATGTTGAGAGCTATCTATCTTTTCTTTGCTCCCTTATAAGTTTTCTTTTGTTCTCTGCCGTGTACTTTTTACTTTGCTCTTTTTTCCCTTCCTCACCACTCCACCCAGAAGGCCACAATTAAACGTGGATATATTTATATATAGACATATAATACATATATACATATATACACATAGATTCATATATACATGCATACATACATATATAAGCATGCAATTTTCCTATCAAATTCTACTCCTGATTTTTGTTTTATGTTTGTGCATATCTCTCATTTCCTATCCCTTCTGACTCCTCTGTTTCACTTCTGCCTTTCTATTACTTAACCTACCCTCCCTGCAAGAATCCCTCCCTTATCCTTTCATTCCTATAAATCTAAATACCCTTATATATCACCCTTTGACCTATTCTCTCACCCTCCCCTCTAAAAAGCTCTCACTTATCCTCCCAAGGATCCCTCCTTAATCCTCCCATTCCCATTAATCTAAATATCCTTCTATACACCACCCACTTAACCTATTCCCTCACCCTCTCCTCTAGAGATCCTTCCCTTATCCTTTCCCCCTCCTTACCCACTTAGCATTTTATTACTTTCTGAATTGAGAATACTTTTATGCTCTTCTAGATATATATGTATTGTTCCCCTTGAACTCATTCCTGGTGAAAGTAGGTTTCCAGAACTAGCAATCCTCCTCCCCCATCTAATTCCTCTGTGTTGATTCTTCCTCTTGTACCTTATTTGTATAATTACTCATTTTAGCAGTTCCCAAACAGTTTTACTTTTAAAAAGTCATATCACACTCAGGTTTAACTCAATCTTTCTTATGAACTACCTAATTACTCATAATGATCTTAAACATATGTTTTACATTTTACATATATAAAAGGTAAATAGTTTGTCTTTAATGAGTCCCTTGTAATTAGTCTTTGGTATTTACCTTATATTTCTCTTGTTCTTGTATGTCAAATCTTCTGTTAGGTTCCGTTTGGTGTTTTTTTTTTTTTTTTACAAAGTCCCAAAAGTCTTACAATTCATTAAATGTCTATTTTTTTCACTTAGGATTGTGTTTAGCTTTGCTGGGTATTATATTTTTGGCCCGAGCCCCAGTTCTTTGGCTCTTTGATATATAGAGTTCCAATATCTGTGGTCTTTTAGTGTTGCTGTTGCTAGGTCTTATGTGACACTAATTGTGGCACTATGACATTTAAGTTGTTTTTTTTTTCTTATTGCTCATAATATTTTATTCTTGAGCTGGAGGTTTTGGAATTTGACTATAATATTCCTGTGGTTTGCCTCATAGAGTCTCTTTCAGGTGGTGATTGATGGATTTTCTCTATTTCTATTTTCGCCTCTTGTTCTAATGCTTCAGAACAATTTTCTTCAATTATTTCTTGTATTATTGTATCAAGATTCATAGCTTTCAGGAAGTGCAATTATTTTTATGTTTTCTCTTCTTGATCTGTTCTCCAGATCAGTTGTTTTTCTTATGAGGTGTTTAGCAATCATTTTTTAAAAATTTAAGTTCCAAATTCTCCCTCTCCCTCCTACCTCTTTCACCTCCTTGAGAAGGCAATATTGATATTGATTATATGTATGAAGTTATGCAAAACATATTTCCATATTAGTCACATTATAGAAGAAAACACGAAACAAAACAATAAAAATAGAGTAAAAAAGCATGCTTAAATTTGTATTCAGAGTTCATCAGCTCTCTCTCTGGAGGTGAATAACTTTTTTTTTTTTTTATCGTAGGTCCTTTGGAATTATCTTGGGTCATTGTCTTGATCAGTGAAACTAAGTCTCTTACAAATGATCATCCATATGATATTGCTTTTACTGTATATAATGTTCTCTTTGGTTCTGCTCATTTTACTTTGCATCAGTTCACTTAAGTTTTCCCAAGTTTTTCTGAAAATATCCTATTTGTCATTTTTTATAGCACAATAGCTTTCCATCACAATCATATACCACAGCTTTTTCAGTCATTCCCCAATTGATGGGCATCCCCTGAATTTTCAATTCTTTGCCACCCCAAAAAGAGTTACTATAAATATTTTTGTACATATAGTTCCCTTTCTTTGATCTCTCTGGGGTACAGATCTAGTAGTGGTATTTCTGGGTCAAAGGTTATGCAAAAGGTTTATAGCTCTTTGGGTATAGTTCCAAATTGTTCTTCAGAATGCTTGGACTAGTTCGTTACAGTGCTTTCATGTCCCAATTTTTCCTCCTTCCCTCCAGCATTTGTCACTTTCCTTTTTTGTCATGTTAGTCTGACAGGTGTGAGGTAGTATCTTGGGGGTGTTTTAATTTGCATTTCTCTAATCAGTAGTGATTTAAAGCAATTTTTATGTGACTATTGATTTCTCCTTCTGAAAACTGCCTCTAACAGATATCTTTTAAGCACCTATCATGTTCCAAAGACTCTGTTAGGAGCAGGCCATAGTAACATTCAGCCAATACCAGTGGACAGTACTGACTACAAACAGCATAGCAGATACCCCATATGGGTGTAGAGAATGGAGTGGCAAGGAGAATTTGGCAATAAATGAGCAGGGGGTGTTTTTTTACCTTGGGTGAACAAGAGGAAAGAGACACCCTTCATCCTGCTCCCCTAGGCCTTATCTTTGTGACCTAAGGCTTTTTTTCCCCTCTAGTCTCTCAGCCCCTGCCACAGTGGCTCTGGGCTCTGGGTAGCCAATAAGTTAAAATTTGAGCCCAGTTATTTGGCACTCTCTTTTTTAGTGACCTGAGTTAGAAGCCTTAAAAGGGGCCCAAATCTAGATTGGAGTTTTAAAAAAAATTTATTTATTGTGCTTTCTATTTCTTAGACCAGGACCAACCAGGAAAAAAAAAATACTCCGTCATAAGATTGTGCTCTAAGAGAAAGCTAAGGAATGAGGAGAGATGAAGGTTAACTTGGACTCAGTGGGGTTATCAGATTTTAATTCTTTTCAGTCCACCCATTATGTCCTTGGCAAAGTGAGAGGTCTAGGGAAGGGGTAAAGAATAATTATAGCACTTGAAGGTTTACAAAGAACTTTTTTCAAAATGGTCCTATAAGGTACTTAAAATATTGTTATCCTCGTTTTACAGATAAGGAGACTGAGCCTCAGAGGTTAACTTTCCCTAGCAGATTGGTTCTTGTTCTTCATTCTTGAAAGAACTAAAAAGCATCACTATGTTAGACTCAAGTTACAGTGTGGCTGATCAGACCAGTACAAGCTTAGAAGGCTGTGCCTCCGGTTGGGCACAAATAGTCCATGTGAACATTTGAGGTAGATTCTCTAAATATGCACATCTTATGTTCCTTTTGAGTTACTTCAATTCTGTGCTTACAGAGCACAGCACCTTCCCTTATGAGGGCATGTCATGCTGGACAGTCCTGTGTTAATGTCTCCCATTTCATACAATCAATTATAAAGTTCTTAAGAGACCTTGAGAGTGACCTTGTATCACTTATTCTGACCACCATGTGAATGCTTGCCCTGTGTGAATTCTCTGTAAAATAGTATTTTTGGCAAGGGTACATTTGTCATTCAAACAACATGGCCAACCCATTGGGATTGTGCTTTGGCAGAATGAGAACCCAAGTCTATTAACTCCTCACTAGTAAACACACTAATCCAAACACTGCATGCTTTTCATTATATTTCTCAAGGAATCAGAATTACCTAGAGGTCACCTGGTCCAGGTCTACAGCCAGTAAAGCTACTACTGGTCCAGGTGGTTCTTTGCTCAGTGCCTTGGTGTCTAAGGTCATACTAGTATTCACAATATTATGGGAGTATAAGGAAATTAATTTTTTTTTTGGAGGGGGGAAGGCAAGGCAATTGGCATTAAATGACTTGCCCAAGGTCACACAGCTGTCAAGTGTCACATGTTTGAGTCTCGATTTGAACTCAGGTCCTCCTGATGCTAGGGCCAGTGCTCTATTCACTGTGCCTAACTGCCCCCAGAAGCTAAAATTGAAATGATATAGTTCAACAGAGCCAGAAAATGAAGAGCAAGGTAGAAGAATTTAATTGAATTTATTTAAAAAAAAAAAGGTTTCATTTTTAACTTAAGGAAATATTAGGAGCCCAAGTAATGGAAGTTTCAACCATGTATAGTTTAGTAGTCTATATAATCTCAGGGAATTTCCTGGGAGCACATGGAGGTTGCTTGACTTGCTCAGAGTCAGAAAAATGAAAGAAGCAGATTTTGAACTCAATTTTTCCTAATCCCTAGCCCAATGCTGCAACCACTACTGTACACCATACTCCCTCTAGTGGCCCAGGCAAGAAAGGCTAAGTTGTTACTGTTTTTTTAAGTATCTTGAGCATCTGGAGTGGCTAGGTGGCACAGAGAACAAAGCACCAGCTCTGGAGTCAAGAAGACCTGAGTTCAAATCTGGCCTCAGACACCTAACACTTACTAGCTGTGTGACCTTGGGCAAGTCACTTAATCCCAATTGCCCTGCCTTCCTCCTTCCAAAAAGCCAAAAAAAAAGTATGTTGAGCATTGTTATGACTCTTTAAAGAAGTTGTCATAAGAGAAGTGTTAATCAGGAACTACTCAATAGGCACATTCTCAAGGTCTACGTAAGACAGAAGGAGTTGGTCTTTAGATCAGAAAGTCTAGGCTGGTGTGCCGACTCCAACGTTTATTAACTATCTTGATCTTGGGCAAATAATCTCTTTTCTCTGAAACCTTATTTTTCTTTCGTGGAAATTGGAAGGGATACATCTAGACTAGGTGAGCGAGCATTTCTTAAGTACTTACTCGGGCCAGGCATTCTGCACAGTAGACACTGGGAATGCAAATACAAGCAAAAAGGAAGAAAGGCCCTGCCTTCGAGGAGCTTACCCTCTAATGAGGAATGGGGATATATAAAAAAGAACCCAAAAAGAAAGGAGTTGGGGGAGGTACCTGGAGAGAAATGAAGAAAATAGAGAAAAAAGAAAAAAAAAGAGAAAAGAAGGCACTACCCCGAGAAGCCTCCTGAAACATAGGTTCTGGCAGGGTCTGAATGCCGGGGCCTGGTGAGAAACGAAGGTCGTTGTGAAGGAAGCCCTTTATAAACTTGAGTGTTGGATAATTGAATTACTATTTTTGGTTGATGGTAATGACCTTCCTGATTATGCAATTTAGGAATTTTATTCTGTGCATATTTGCACGTGTGTATTTTTGTTCATGTGTCTTCACATATATCTGTCTAATGGACCTTTAAGTCTAGGGGAAAACACCTTGAGTCACATAGGAATTGTAAAAGAAAATTTACTAACTGTGTGAATAACAGTCTGCCCCTTGGCTTGGTATGTTGTAATAGTGTCTGAACTGAAAGAATTTTTTAGCATAATCTGTGGGACTTCCTCCCAGTTTGAGGCACATCATAAGTCCCAACAATTTCTCTATCTTACCAGCTGAACAAAAATTATGTTAGTTCAAAGCAAAAGATGTTTATTTGGACTTTTAGGTCACATGACCAGAAAGATCACACACTAGACACTTTTGCCTAACCACTTCAACATTTATTCTCCCCTCCTTGCCTTTAGAAAAAGGAATTATATACCAAATCTAGAATAAGTACAGCTAAATCTGTAGAAGAACCAAGATGAAATCACTGACAAGGTGAAATCCTTTATGAATGAATCTTTGAGAATTCTAATAATTAAATTACTTACTCTGCATCCCTTCTCCACCAGCTCTCGTACTCTAGCAGCAGAGGCATGGACAAATTTCTAAGCTCGTGCTTTGGGTCCATCTTGGAAACTCCGTCTTGGAATCTGCTTCAAAGATATTGCACAAACACCCTTGTACTCCCCAATCCTGTAAGAAGGGGTACATACTGACTTATCAGACAGGCTGAAAATATACTGCCTTTGATCTTAGGGTAAAGGAGTCTCCCAAGCCTGGAATATTTCTTCATGAACATCCTACTGACTTCTCACTCTATGAGAATTGTCATATGCTAGATACTACCCATCTATGGGAAGGAAAGTACAGTTAGAAACCAGGCAGGATGCCAGCATGAGTGGTTGTGCCAGGACTGAAGGAAAGGACATGGAAACCTAATAAGGAGTAATCCTGTCCCCATAAAATGTCATCAGGGCAAGGCCTTAGGCCAGAAAATTATATCACCTGATATAAGGAGGCTGAGGCAGCTTTGTTGCTCACATTAATGGAGTCTTTCCACCAACAAAGACGGATAAGTAAAAAACAGAGTAATTGGGAAATGCGGGGAAAAAAAAAGAAGAAAAAAGGAAAAAAAAAAAAGCTAAAACACCAAAGATATCAAGAGAAAAAGCTGAATAAAAGTCCCTCACACAAGCAGATAAATCATTGGAGAAGAATTTAATATTAGAAGGAAGAATGAGTGAAACACCAAAAAGAATATGGAGCTCTCTTAGCAAATATCACAATATTAAGGAAAATGAACCAGTAGACTATGAAAGACAGAAGGCCTGGGACTTCCCAGAGAGTATGAACAAGAAATTCCCTGATGATTCCAAAGAGAAATTAAATCCATAAAGAAGGAATCAGGAAAGACTCGATCTCAATTAGTATGAATAACGAATCACCTAGAAGTTGTTCCACATATTTGAATTCTCACTATTCAAAGTTATAATTATGTAAAATATGGTCATCGGTTCAGTTCAGTGGAAATATACAGCAGAATTTCAAATAATGTGACCACTTCAAAGGATTAGTTATTAAATAATTATTATTAATTATTTATAAGTATTAATAAAAGAGCTTTTAATGCAAAAATTAAAAGTACAATTAGCTGTTTAGCAAAATGTAAATCTGTGATAGAAATAAATCTCTCTAAGAAAGTGAAAGCACACTTAATAGCTCTGGTATTTAAAATACTGAAGTGAAGGAAAATTTGGCAGAAGGAAAACAAAAGGCAACAATGCTAAAATAATACATGAACTTTGTGCAAGTCCAATCAATCAATCAATAAACATTTATGAAGAGCCTATTATGTGCTAGGAGCTGTGCTAATCAATTGATCTTGAAGACGGAATGTGCAGAGATAACTTCTTTGAGAAAGTTTCATTTTAAAATCTTATTTAATATTTTATTTTTCCCCAATTACATGTAAAAACAATTTTTTTATTCTTTTTTTTCACATTTTGAAATAAATTTGAAATTTGGAATTTGAATTCAAATTCAATAAAAATTCAAATTCAAATTACCTAATTTGCTAAGGCAAACAGTTTGACATAGGTTATACATGTGTAGTCATGTAAAACACATTTCCATGTAAGTCATTCTGTGAAAGAAAACAGACAAAATAAACAAGAAAAAGTAAAGAAAGGCTCTACCAGTTCCTTCTCTAGAGATGGACGATACCTTTCACCATAAGTCCTACAGAACTGTCTTAGATAGCTTAAGTTATTCATAGTAGATCATCATACAATGTGGCTGTTACTGTGTACAGTGTTCTCCTGGTTCTGCTCATTTCACTTTGCATCAGTTCATGTAAGTCTTTCCATGTTTTTCTGAGCCTCTCAGGAGGAGGAAAGGAAAAGGAAAAGGAAACTTCCTGAGGAAGTTTCATTTTTAACTTAAGGAAATATTAGAAGCCCAGGTAAGGGAAGGTTCAACCATCTATAGCTTAGTAGTCTATATAGTCTCAGGGAATTTCCTGGGAGCACATGAAGGTCTCTTGACTTGCTCAGAGTCAAAAAAATTAAAGAAACATATTTTGAACCCAACTCTTCCTAATCCCTAGCCCAATGTCCAATCCACTACTGCACACCATGCTCCCTCTAGTGGCCCAGGAAAGAGAGGCTTGTCCTCTCTGTTTTTGTACTTGTAGCCTTTCTCTGGCTCCACTGTTGCAATTCTTCAATATGCAATTAATGAATAGACTCAAGTCACTGAATAATTACATTTGGTCATAGTTTATAGGAGACAAAAAAATTGGAATTAGAAATAGCTTAAAGAAATAGAGAAAATTGTATAGAAAGTGTATGACAATTATAGGCGACAGTAAAATAGGAAAGGAGTAAAACCTTGACTGTCTTTTTACTAATCTCAAAGAGTGACAATAACTTCTAAGAATTATTATTTATTATGTGTCAGGCATTGCCCTATCATCTCTTTTGATTTCATTATTGTTGTGTTTGATCCTCAAAGCCCTAGGAGGTATCTGTTATCATTAATCCCCATTTTACAGTTGAAGAAACTGGGGCAAAAAGAGGTTAAATGATTTGCCCAGGATCACAGAGCTAATAAGTGTCCGAGGCTGGATTTGAACTCAGGTCTACCTTACTCTAGGCCTAGCAGTCTATCCACTGCATAACCTAGTGGCCTACAGTCTCAGTCCTGACTAGTCAGATGCACACTTATAGAGTTTTTAATAGAAAGTTCCGGTCCCACCAACAACTTCCGTTTCCACCCCTCCACCTCCAAGTGTTAATTTCCATTCCAAAGCACCACTTTGCTACTTTCAAAACCTTGGTTTTGGCTGAATTTCATGCTAATTCTTTGGCTCTTCAAGTTCCTTCTGCAGTCTCAGAAATGTACCCCTCAAAGTGTGAGGAATTTATGTTGTCCCTTTGAATGAAAATTCCCATCAGTCCATGCAAATGTACTTTGGAGTCTGGTTCCACTAACAAAATTTGTAGACTGTAGTCAATCTGATTAAAAAGAAGAAAGATAAAAATAAAAATGGATGTGGTGAAATAAACCAATAAATTTGAATTAAATGTTTACATGTGCTAGGCCCTGTGCTGTGATACAAAAAGAGGCAACAAATAGAGAAATAAAAAGAATTATCAAGACCTAGTAAACAAAGTTGCATGCTAGAAAACCTGAGAATTTAAAAGAAATAGAGGGCTATTTACAAAAATATAAAATGCTGTACCCAAATGAAGACCAAATAGTGATGTTAAAAATCACTGGTTGCACTATGGAAATGTTTTGCTTAACTACACATGTACAACCTATGTTGAATTGCTTATCTTCTCAGTGGGAGTGGGTGAGGAGGGAAGAAGAGAAAGAATCTGGAAATCAAAGTTTTAAAAACAATTGTTAAAAAAAATTGTTTTTTACATACAACTGGGAAATAAGATATACAGGCAATGGGGTATAGAAATCCATCTAGCCCTACTAGAAAGTTAAAGGGGGTGTGGGGGAGGGTATAAGACAGAGCAGATTGGAGGAAGGGATATTCAGTAGGCTTGCTATCTTGGGGTGAGGGTAGGGGAAAGACGGGGAGAAAATTTGTAACTCAAAATCTTGCGGAAATGAATGTTGAAAACTAAAAATAATTTTTTTTAAAAATCGAGTTCTAAATTTTCTCTCTCTGTCCCTCACCTCCCCATCCCTGAGACAGCAAAAAATTTAATAGAGGTTATACATGTTCAGTCATGGAAAACATATTACCATATTAATCATGTTGTTAAAGAAGACACAGCCCCAAAGTGGAAAAAATGAAAAAAAAATACAGAAAGTGAAAAATGGTATGTTTTGATCTGTATTCTCTGGAGGGAGATAGCATTTTTCATCATGAGTTCTTTAGAATTGTCTCAAATCAGGCTCCATGTGATTATTTTCAGCCTATTAGGGGGCAGGGAAGATCTTCAAATTCCCTTAGGCTTATTAAGGAGCAGGGAAGATCTTCAAATTTCCATTACCATTACAGATGTGATTTTCTTTTCTTATTAGCTTTTATTTTGACTATTTCTCCTCCAGTTTTTAATATCTCCTATATTGTGTTTATTTTGGGTTTATTTGGTGACTTTTGAATTTATTAAAATGCATATTTAGTTCAGTAATATTCTCCTTTTCTATCTATCACATATTTTTAGTAGTCCCTCAGGACCACTTTAATTTCATCATGGAAATTCTAGTACATTTTTCTTAGTTACATTTTTCATATAACTATTGTTGTTATGGTATATTACTTTGTTGTTAAACTTTCATTTGTGTTCATGTCTTTTGTGCTTTCTGAACTGATTATTATTTTTATTCTATTATAATCTATAAAGGACACACTGATTATTTTTTTTTAATATCACTAGCTGTGTGACCCTGGGCAAGTCATTTACCCTTGTTTGCCTCTGTTTCCTCTGTGAAATGAGCTGGAGAAAGAAATGGCAAATCACGCTGGTATTTTTGCCAAGAGAACACCAAATGGGGTTGCTGAAAGTCTGATCAGACACTACTGAAATACCTGAACAATAACAACAACCACAAAATCCAGTTTTATTTTATTTATTTTGGGGGGGGAAGGGGGAAGGCTGGGCAATTGGGGTTAAGTGACTTGCCCAAGGTCACATGACTAGTAAGTGTGTCAAGTGTCTGAGACTGACAAAATCCAGTTTTAGAAAAGAAAATTGAACTAACCATAACCCCTTTGATTACCAAGGAGAGGAGGGAAATCTATTTCATATGAATTTATAGGAAAATTCTATCAAACTTTTAAAGAACAATTAATATTTATAATACACAAATTATTCCCAAAAAATTGAAGAATAAAACGTGTTCCAAATTCCTTTTATAAGACAAAATCTTATTACCTAAGCTAGTCAAGAATAAAGCAAAGACAGGAAATATAGACAAATATCAGTAATCAATATCAATTCAAAACTTTTAAATAAAATTCTGCTAAAAAAAGGACAAAAGCTTATTTCCAACAAATTAATTACTATGATTAACTTCAGTTTATTTCAGGAATGAAAGGATGAGTCACTGTTAGGAAAATTAACATAATTAATCATATTAAAAATAAAATCATGAAAAATATGACTATTGATAGGTATAAAAATTCCTTTGACAAAATATGATAGTTATTTATGCTAAAAATTCTGCATAACAGAGGTATAAAAAGACCCATTTTAATATGATAAAAAGCATATCTCTAAATCTAATATGCGTTATATGCAACAGGCAAACTCTGGAAACATTCCCCGTAAAAATAGGGGTAAGTAAGAATGCCCCTTTCTCTCCTTCTTCCTCCTACCCATATTATTTGTTGTTTGTTTGTTTTTGCTTTCTGGAGGGAGGAAGTTAGGGCAATTGAGGTTAAATGACTTGCCCAAGGTCACATAGCTAGGTGTGTGTGTGTGTGTGTGTGTGTGTGTGTGTGTGTGTGTGTGTGTGTGTGTGTGTGTGTTAAGTGTCTGAGGCCATATTTAAATTCAGGTCCTCTTGACTCCAGGACCAGTGCTGTATTCACTGCGCCACCTAGCTGCCCCCCTATCCATGTTATTTGGCATGGTTCTAGGAATGCTGGTGATGGCAGTAAGATAAAATAAATAAATCAAAGGCAGAAATATAGGCAAAGATAAATCAAAACTACTTCTATTTGCTGATGACCTACTGATTTATTTAGAAAATTCTGGAGAACTGGTGCCAAAAAAACCCTGCTTGAAAAAAATTGTCTTAGGAAAGTATCAGAATACAAAATACATCCCCAAATTAACAAGAATTTCCTTATAATAAAAACAAAATTCAGGAGAAAACAACAGAAAGGGAAGTTCCATTGAAAATAACTACAAATGAATAAAATATCTGGGTGTCAATGTATGGAGGCACACTCAAGATCTATACAAATATAGTCACAAAATAAGGAACTAAAGGAATAAAGAATTCTTCTTTAAAGGACTAAAGAATGACAAATAACCAGAAAGATAATCAATGCTGATGTCTGAGATGTGACAATAAAATAAAAATGATGATGCTACCACAATTAATTTAGAGATTTAGTATTACACCATTCATTCTACTATGAAGATGCTTAATAGAGATAGAAAAAATAATGACAAAATTCATGTAGAGGAATAAATTACCTAGGATCTCAAGTAAAATGAAAAAAAGTAGGAATAAAGGAGAAATGTCAATTTCAGACCTTAAACTATACTATAAAATAGTAATGATCAACTTATTTGGTACTGGTTAAAAAATAGACATCTAGGCCAGTGGAACAGATTAGGTGAAGAAGAATGAAAAATTCTTGAATTGAGCTCAATTACCGAAAGTTTGATAAATGTAGGAACAAAAATTTCTTTTTTTTTTCTCTTTTTTTTCACTTGGCCAAATCTTTACTTTTTTAAAAAAACTTTTGTTTATTTTTAATTTACATCATTTATTTCTATGAGATTTTGATTTACAAATTTTCTCCCCGTCTTTCCCCTACCCACCACCCCAAAACAGAGATCCCACTGTATACCCCCTCCCACAATCAGCTCTCTCCTATATCCTCCCCCATCACCCCTCTGACTTTCTGGTAGGGCAAGATGGATCTCTCTACCCCAGTGCCTGTATATTTCCCTCCTTCCTATTCCACCCCCCACTTGTTCCATTCTCTACTTTGTCCCTATCCCTTTACAAAAGTGTGTGCTTCTGACAACCCTCTCCCCCAACCTGCCCTCCCCTTCATCCTGCCCTCTCTTATCCCCTTCCCCCCTATTCTCCTATAGGCCAAAATATCCAATTTAGAGTGTATGTCATTCCTTCCCTAAGCCAATTTCAATAAGAGTAAGATTGACCCATTCCCTTTTGCCTTCCTGTTCCTCCCCTCTATTGTAACAATTATCCCTTGACTCTTCTATAAGAGAGGATTAACTCCATTCTGTCTCTCCCTGTCTCCTCTCATTCTATTCCTCTTCCACCTCTCAATTTCACCTTTTAAAATATTTTCCCATCCTATTCAATTGATCCTGGGCTCTCTGTCTATGTACACATATACACACACACACATGTATCCATATGCATATATACCCTCCTATATAGACATATGTGTATGTATACATATATATACATTTATATTCCCTTCAAAAATCCTCATACTGAGAAAAGTTTCATAGGTTATAATTATCATTTTTCCATGTTGGCATGTAAATAGCTCAACTTTGATAAATTCCTTATGAATTCTTTTCCACGTTTACCTTCTCATGCTTCTTGTATTTGAATGTCAAATTTTCTATTCAGTTCTGGTTTTTTCATCAAGAATGCTTGGAAGTCCTCCACCTCATTGAATGACCATATTTTCCCCTGGAACATAATACTCAATTTTGCTTTGTAGGTAATTCTTGGTTTTAATCCTAGCTCCCTTGATCTCCGGAATATCATCTTCCAGCCTCTTCTATCCCTTAATGTAGAAGCTGCTAGAGCCTGGGTTATCCTAATTGTGTTTCCACAGTATTCAAATTGTTTCTTCTTGGCAGCTTGTAATATTTTCTCCTTGATCTGGGAACTACAGAACCTGACTATAACATTCCTAGGAGTTTTCTTTTGGGGATCTTTTTCAAGAGGTGATCAGTGAATTCTTTCAAGTTCTATTTTGCCCTCTGCTTCTAAAATATCAGGGCAATTTCCTTGAGAATTTCTTGAAGGATGATTTCTAGGTTCTTTTTTTGATCATGGCTTTCAGGTAGTCCTATAATTTTTAAATTGTCGCTTCTGGATCTATTTTCCAGGTCAGTGGTTTTTTCAAGGAGATATTTCACATTGCCTTCTATTTTTTTTTCATTTGTTTGGATCTGTTTGATAATATCTTGATTTCTCATAAAGTCATTTGCTTCCATTTGCTCTACTCTAATTCTGAA
>CM053589.1:76447308-76467125 GCA_028646515.1 Pseudochirops corinnae
AAATAGTCCCCCAAAGCTAATGAAAACTTTTATTCCATATGAAATTGTCATGGCTAAAATTTATGCTAATTAAATAAAATGTTGAAAATTTCATTCATTTCACTTCTTGAAAATATGCTTAGTTAATGAGATTTTCTATGTGTCCTTACTTTAGGGACATTGTGTATAGTTCCTCATTGCCTTGCACAGTGCTTGGCACATAGTAAGCACCTGATAAATTCTTGCTGATTGTTCCAATATAGTTTCCAAATGATTTCTCTTGGCCCCTTTAAGTAACCTATATTCTATGCCTGGTCAGAGACCATAAAGGTATAAGTTGCACTGGGCAGAGAAAAGTTGTATAGTGTGTATGTATGTGTGTGAGTATGTGTGTGTGTGTGTGTGTGTGTGTCCTGTGCCAGTGGATTTATCTGTATGTTAATAGAGAGCTGAAATTAGGAACAATACTGAAGGTACCTTATACCTAGTTGAAGTGCCATAAATATCTGATAGATAGATGAATGAACAAGTTAGTGGATGAATGAATGATCAAAGTAGTAAAGTCATTTAAACAATGGATCTCATTTAGGAAAAAGAGCAACTTGTATATGATGAATCTATACCCAAACCATTTCAACACTTCAGGTTGGAAAATTGTTCTGCATCTATCATACCTGATTTATGGGACTCAACTCAAACTTAAAGAGGAATTTTTACGCGATTTAGGTTAAGAGCATGGGAGACAAATGTACAAATGAACTTCTAGAATTACATACTCTTTTTTTAATTTTGCTGTTCTAGGAATTTGTCAACTCTCTGGTTTGGAAGGTAGTGTCTGGAACCCAGGAACTAACACCTAAGAATATTGTTTTTGTTCAGTTGTTTCAGTCATATCCAACTCTTTGTGATCTCATTTGGAGTTTTCTTGGCAGAGACACTGGTGTGATTTGCCATTTCCTTCTCCAGCTCATTTTACAGATGAGAAACAGGCAAATAGGGTTAAGTGACTTGCCCAAAGTCACACAGCTAGTACTGTCTGAGGCCAGATTTGAACTCATGAAGATAAGTCTTCCTGATTCCAAGCCCAGTGCTCCATCCCCTGTGCCACCTAGCTCCCCAACTTATCAGCAAAAAAGACTGAAAATACCAGAACTGAAATGTGGAGGAAACTGACCATTGCAGAGTTTCATTTTCTTGTTCCAAGCAGAGTTCAGTGTTCTTATCCTCACATTTCTATTGAATCTTTTTTCTTTTTTTTCTAGAGTAAATAAACCTTTTATATTAATGTTTAAGACAAGTGCCAAAGCAGAAAATCATTTCTACTCTTGACACAGATACAGCTATTTACTTTGTGCTCACTGGGTTGCTCTTCCACAATCATTTCACTTCAGTTCAATTCAACAGGCTTTCTGTGAAAACACTTAGTTCTTAAGGGCTTACTATGTGCAAAGCACTGTGTTAAGTCCTAGGAGACAAAGACGCAAGTAAAATAGTCCCTTAAAGAGCTTACATTCTGCTTTTCTCTATAGAAGCCCGGTCTGGGTAGAATGAAAACAAATAAAAGGAAAAAAAAGGACAGACAGGAAGGGGCATTGCTATCTTTGCAATGTGCCTACCAAGTCAGGGCCCAGAAAAGATGCAGTTCCTTTGGTTGGCATTTGATTAGGCAGTGTTAATTCCACCTGTAGGCCAATGTGACAAAGAAAAATGAATGGCTTGATCTGACACCTCCTGCCACTAATTATTTTATGCCCGTTGGACCCTCAAAGCTTCTTCCGCCTTTCCTTCTCTCTTTGACTGCTACCAATCTTTGCTAGTTCTCTAAGGATTCCTGATTCATGAGAGCATGACATATAGTCTTTACCAGGAGGATCTCCAATGGTCTCATCTCCAATGAGAAGGGTTTTTATATCAGTTTTATGGGTATAGATCTTCTCTCTGCTGTGGAATGTAAGCTTTAGCTGTAGTCCTCAGAACTTCCTGCTATCTACCTCCCCTCCCATTTGCTAGGCTGTAGTGACTAGGAAGCTTCTTCTTGACAAAGAACATCTGATAACTCTTGGTCACAACCAGAGACTACGAGCCACTATACCCAGCAAAGAGGGATGTTGAACAAGGACTGGGTGAGTGCTCTCAGTATAAGACAACTATCTGATTTAGGGTTTGAAATTCCCAAGATGCTCACCAGCTTGCTGTGCAAATGAATTTGAGCTATAACAAAAGCTATACAAAAGTGTCAAAGTCATGACCAGTTACTCGGGACATAAAGACAATTTTTAAAAAGTTTTTGTCCTCAAGGAGTTTACATTCTACTGGTAACACATAAATAAATAAATAAATATAAAATAATTTGATGAAAAGAAAGAGTACTGAAGGGGATCAGAGAATCAGGAGAGAACCTTGCAGAAATCTCACAGTTAAGGGGCTTTTGAAACAGTTCAAGTCAGAAGTAATGAGGGCCTGAACTAGGATGTTGACTATGTGAGTAGAGAAAAAGGGACAGATGGAACAGATGGGGAAGTATAATCAACTAAGACTTGGCAATTGATTAAATACGTAGGATAAAGGTGAGTTAAGGGTTGAAGATGTGCCCTAAGTTCAGAACCTAAATGACTAGAAAGACTTTTAATGGAAATAAGCAAATTTAAAAGTTTAAAGCAAGTAAAAGGGAAGAGGTGATGATGAGTTTTGTTTCAGACTTGTTGAGTTTGAGATGGGGGAAAAGAACATACAAAAGGCAACTGAAAAATATGGGGAGGGTGGTGCAGAAGAAGGTACCCTGCATGGAAGATGATGGAAAATCCAAAGGAATGTAGTCAGGTAGGAATGAAGAGATGGCTGGACTGGACTTGCTCCTTAAATGGAGAGAAGAAAAAGAGAATAAGAGTAGAAAATTTTATTTCCTTTAAAGTTCACTGAATGGGAGGCTCTTACTCCTCAGTAACTTTTTCTCTTCAACACAGCCCTCTTTCCAGAGGCAAGAGATAGTCATTAGTGAGAAGCCAGGACATATGTGTCATCCCAAGTGGTTTCATCATGGCACCACCAGACAGCACCAGGGAGTGTTCTCAGCTCCATGGGAAGCAACCAAACCAGAAGAGACTAGCAAGGCTGCTTTTATTAATCTTATTACATGATTGTAGTTAGTGTGTACTTGGTTCTGCCTTTTAAAAATTTGCATTTCACAAAGGTCCTTCCAAATTTCTTTAAATTCCTCATATGTATCTCTTTTAATTGCATTATGGTGTTCTATTACATTAATATACCACTATCTATATAAGCATTTCATTGTTGTTGGATGTCTTAGGCTGTCTTTTTCTTCCAATTACAAATAGAACTCAGTTTTGCTATGATAGTTTTGGAACAATTAGTCCTCTTTTTGGTTTGGTTCTGATAACACTTTCAAAACAAAGGAAATCTTGGGTCAAAGGTCATGTTTTCATTAACTTTCAGTATTTATACTGCCAGATTACTTTCCAAAACATTTTCAAGTTTATAATTCCACTGGCATTGAGTGAGCACACCAGTTTCTCTGCAACCCTGCCAACATTGTTTCATGGGTTTCCATCATTTTTGCCAATTTGAGGGGGGGATGTGGTATTTTTTTATTTCTTTGACTATTAATAAGGTTGAGCATTTTTAAAGTGATTATGAGCAATTTTTAAAACAAATGTATGCTGTCTCTCAGTTTTGCCAAGGCTAGCAGTGAAAAGGTTATCTACAGGTCTAATCCTTTTGGTGATCAATACAGGAATTTTAAAGTGTCCCACTTTTGACCTGGGCCAGCTCATCTTTTCTTGGGCAATCTGATTCCTTACTACTCACCCTTTCCAGGGGTTGACCATGACACTAGACATAATAAAAGGCATTGAAATGACATGTGGGATCTGAACTTTGGGTCAGAAAGATCTGTGTTCAAATTCTACTTCAGAAACTTAATAGCTATGAGATCCTGCACAAATCACTTGAACTCTGTCTGCCTCAATTTCTTCATCTGTAAAATGGGGAAAATAATAGTGCTTACCTCGGAGGGTTGTAACGAGGATCCAATGAGATATTAATACCTAAAGCATTTTGTAAACCTTTAAGTACTATATAAATGATAGTTATTTTTTCCAGTTCTTTGATATAACTCCTATATTTTAAAGGCCAACATATCTCTATAATTGCCATAAATATTTACCAGTCTGTTCTTTTTTATTCATATTTTTTGCTCTGCAGAAATTTTTCATTTTAGCCTAACCAAGCACACCTCTCTTTTCCTAATAATTCTTTTTAGTTCTTGAATGAGAAAAAAAGTTCTCTGTCCTCCATGACCCAGATAAGTACCTTATTCTACATTAACTCATTTTTAAAAAATGTTTAAATCTGCCATCTATCTGGAATTTGTTGAGGTATATGGCTTATCATAAGCAGATCTAAATTTATATCACTCCAAGTTGCTGACAATTCTTTCAATATACATTTATTAAATCCTTTCCTGAGTTTTTATATTCTATCAGTTTAATACTAATTTTTGTGTAGATTTGTGGTTAGATGTTTCATGTACCCTGTTTGTTTCTCTCTTTTTTCCCATCACCATATAGTTTTGCTGTTGTATACATTTTAAAATCTTGGAGTGAAAGATCACCTTCATCACCACTATTTGTGTTTGGTCCCTAATGTATGTCTGTTATTCTTTTTTTTTTTTTTTTGTCCTTTTGGAAGGGGGCAGGCAGAGCAATTGGAGTTAAGTGAGTTGCCCAAGGTCACACAGCTAGTAAGTGTTAAGTGTCTGAGGTTGAATTTGAACTCGCGTACTCCTAACTCCAGGGCTGTTCCTCTATTCACTGCCCACTTAGCTGCCCCTATGTTTGTTATTCTTACCTGGTTGTTTCTCATTTAAATTTTGCTATCATTTTATCCAGTTTGATAAAGGAATCTCTTGATAGCTTGACTGGTATTACATTAAATATATACATTGAATGGGGAAATACTCTATAATTTTTACTATATTAATCCACCCCACCCATGCTCATTGAATTCCCCTGCTTTGTTTCCTTCTGTCATTATAATCTTACAGGTTTATGGTTGTAACGCATATTTTAGATAAGTTAATTTATAAATAAACATCTGATGCTTTTTACGATTGTTATAAATGGGTTTGCCTTTTAATATTTTCTTGAATTTATTGCTGGTAAATAAGAATGCCTTCTAACACAGATGTGCCATAGACCCAGAGCATATCAAAAATTAAACCCTTGGATGAATGCCTCAAGAAACTTTTAATCCTCATGATTAAAGAACCCAGTCACCTCTGCCTGCTTCTCAATACTGAAAAGAGGTGACAGAAAAAACAAAGGAATACTGTCTCTGTGAAGTATTGGAGAGAATTGAGAAACCACATTTGAACAAAAGGATGGTTAAATTGCTCACTTAAAAGAAGAGAATAAAGGACTGGCAGAAACAGCAGGACCTATGCAATATGTAGTACATATGATAGGAAGGCATCCATCGCAGAGATAAAGGCTGCCTGAGCAGCCAGTCTTTAGATAACTTTGAACCATTGATCTAGCCTTTGAGAAAATGGATTCTAGCAAGAAAGAATCAGGCAGAGAAATTCCTCCTTAACAACAAAAGGATGATTGCATGTGTGTGTGTGTGTGTGTGTGTGTGTGTGTATGCTATAGATAATATATCAAATTATAGATTTGATATATTCTATGTAACATATTTAATTACACATTATATAGAAATATAATTTAGTTATGTTATATATTTATTTATGTTATATATTTTATATTTATTATACAGAATATATATTTAAAATTATATATTATTTAATTTTTGGGTGTTGGGAAATACACTACTGAAGTTTACTTTAGTTGTTTGTGTTTAGGCTTCTTTTCTTAAGTTATATTTTATTTTTTTCAATGAGCAAAAAAGTACCTTCTCACATGTCCACTCAACCCCTCCTCACCCCCACCCCTGCTTCTACCTCATGCCACTGAGAACAAAAGAAAAACCAGATGTTAGGTTTCAACTGGACATTGGTGAAAGCCTGGAACATTTGGCTTTTCTTTTTAGCTGGTACTTGGTGGCAGTTTGCTTTTGGACATTTGCATTAAAATACAAATATAACTGAAGCAATCCCCAAGCAACTGAAGCTTGGCCCAGCACTAAACACAATGCTTCAGTGCTTAGCAGTTCCAAGCACATAGTAGGTACTTCATACAGTTTTGCTTGTTAACTGGCTCTGTAGGAGATGGAATAGAAGTTTCTGCCCCTTGCTAAAGAACACGCTGAACCAGGGCTTCTGGTTGGTCATTCAGTTCCTCCCTACCTTGCCCTCCCTCTCCCCCTCGCCCTGCATTGGAGTGTTGGGAGGAACTATGGAACTAGGCTAACCACGGAGTCAAGCAGAGGTGAGTGAATTTACCCTCTGTGGAATTCTACAGGATTCCACCTTCTTTTTCCGTTTGGGGAGCCTCTCTCTTGAGCTTCTCCTGAATAATGAGTCCATGTGCTACCCAGGTGAACCTGAGTCTATACCTTAAGCCTCTAACTGTCTTGTCAACAAACAATTCATCTTGTCCCAACGAGATGTCTGCCAGCTCTGTGCAAGCCCTGCCATAGAGCTGACCCATACCTTTGTAGTCATCCTCAGGAGAGCAACAATCATTTCCTGGGAAAGTTGCTATCTTGGGCTTATCGTGTGAACATAGATTTAGAACTAAGGGACCTTAAAGGTCACGGTGTCCAATCCCCTCATTTTGTAGGAAGTAACTGAGGCACAGAGAGGTTAAAGCGATTTGGTCAGTGTCATAGAGCTAGTAAGGGCTTGAGGCAGAATTTGAACTCAATGCTCTATCTACTGTGTGGTCCTAGCTGCCTTACATCCCTTAAAGGGGAAAGAGTGCCTCAAATTATTTTTCCAGGATTTGACTCCCCACCAAAAGCCACTTACACGAAGACCAATGGCAAATAAACTAATTTATCCAAAGAAATCAAAGAAGTTAAACAGATGAGAATGTAGGAACAAGGTGAAGGAACTCGCCCGCTGGGAGTGTGTGTGTGTGTGTGTGTGTGTGTGTGTGTGTGTGTGTGTGTGTGTGTGTGTGTGTGTGACAGAGACAGAGACAGAGAAAGAAGGAGAGAGAGGGACAGAGACAGAATGAGAAAGAGAGAGAGAGAGAAAGAGAGAGAGAGAGAGAAGGAGGGAGGGAGAAAGAGAGCCAAAGAGAGAGAGAAATTTCCAGTCCTCACCCAAGGGGAAATTCTCTTAAGCCTTTAATGTGGGATATTAAGGATAGCGGTGTGATGGAGGCACAGGTTGTTTTATATGTTAGCTTCTTCCTAGAGTCTTTCTTTCCCTTCAGGAATCTCTCTGTGAAGAAAAGTTGGAACTGTGTGTCTTCTCTCTCAAAAGGGAATCCAGAAGACAAGGATCTCTCTTCTCCCAAGCTTTTGCCCACTCCACATCTCATGCTGACTTGGAGCACTGAGTGATCAATGTCTACCAACAAGAAGGGTCTTATACAAATGGGCTTACTCCCCTGGTTACAAATATTAGAGTTCAGACTCTTCAAGGACTGCATGTCCTTTGTAGAACCTATAGAAACATTGCTACTCTTTCTCTATTCTCTCTCATTGTTCTCCATATCTCCACTCTTTTTGCTACCTTTGAGCACTAGAAGAAATAAGAAATACAATTCCAACAGGTCCAAATTCCATCTGACCTGGAGCTGAACAAATGCACGCCCTCTGAGGGCAGGGGCTCTTTCATATTTCTATTTGCATGCCTAATATCTAGCAGAGTACTTAGTGGTCAATTTTTAAATGCTGACTTGAGATAAGCTGAATTCGTAGGATCAAATATTTATGGCTAGAAGATACCTCAGAGCCTGTGGGGCAGCTAGGTGGCACAGTGGATACAGTGCTGGGCCTGGTTTCAGGAAGACTCATCTTCCTGAGTTCAAATCCAGCCTTAAACACTTACTAGCTGTGTCACCCTGGGCAAGTCACGTAACTGTTTGCCTCAGTTTCCTCATTTGTAAAATGATGTGGAGAAGGAAATGACAAACTACTCTAGCATCTTTGTTAAAAAAAAACAACACCACTTCAAATAGGGTTATAAAGAATAGGACACGCCTGAACAACAACGAGCCCATCGCCCCCCATCTAAAAATGACCGAAGCACAAAGAGAGAAATGCAACATCCCCAATGTGGTATCAGAGGTAGAATTTGAACCCAGGTTTTCTCATTCTAGAACAAAAGATTCCCCTCGCCTTACATGTCTCTGACGAATATGTGATGTTCACAGGAGCATGGGAGGACTACTGATTGATCCTGAGTAGTAAATATAGCCAAGAAAATGAGATACCCAATGATTACAATAATGTAACTGGGCAACATAGCAAAAGAAAAAAAGTCAAAATGAAACTGAATGCTGAATAATTATAGCGAACCGTTTTTATAACGTCTCTGAATAAGATGTGAGAAAATGGAATTCCTCCCTTCACTAGCGAGATGGGGGACGATGGGCACAAAACATTATTTACGCTGTCAGACTCAGTTGGTATTTTGATTAATCTTGCTGAACTGCTTTCTTCCCCTTCCCCCTTTTCTTTACTAATATTTTTTGTTACAAGAGATGCTTACTGGGGAGGAGAGGGGAGGAAGATATATTTTGAAATGGTGATGTAAAAATCAAATATAGCAAGAAAAAAAGATTTTTTTAAAAGAGAAAAGATTTTTTTTGTTGCTCTTCAAAGGCCATGTACAAACAGTATGAGAAGATCCAAATCAAAAAGATTTATTGAATACTTATCCTGTGTCCAATGCAGTGGCAGGCACCATGGGGCTTGGGGTGGGTAGTAAGAAGTAGTAGGAGATATTGTCTCTGCACTCAAGAAGAAGCTTATAATCCTTTTGGTCAAGCAAGATTTACCATGTGATGACCAATTAGAGAATAATTGCACTGTAATAAGTCATTGAGAGCTAACACCTGTTGTACATTCTTGGCGTGCTGGCAGAGTAGAGAGAAGGGAGTTATCACTCTGTATGTACTAAGCGCTAAGTGCAGACTAACTCAAGTGCTTAGGGTGTTAAAAAACAGGTGCAAGAATTTTTTTTTTCCGTTCACAATCCCTGCTAACTATTTAGAAACACCCCGGCCCCTCCACAGAGACTAAATAGCAAGAATAAGAGACTGTGTGGTGTATTGTAGAGGAGTCAAATTCGAGTTTGAACCTGATTAAAATGTAATTGGGAAGTATTTAACATAATAAATAAAAATACAATAGATCATAGATAATGTTAATAAGTAGTTTTCTGAATCAATATACCACCCTTAGGCATCCTGATGTACATTTTAGGGGCCTCAATTTTTATCTGAGTTCAACACCATTGGAAAGTCAAAAGGCCTCGGTGACAGAAACAGAGACTGTACAGGTTGGAAGGGGATTGGTTCTGTGAAGTTTGGATTCAGTCAAAGGGTTGCACTTGAGGCCCTAAGGGGCCTCAAGGTCACAGGTTCCCCACTTCTGGGTCAGCTCACATATTCTACTCGAATACCTGTAATATCAAGGGAAGGTAAAAAAGCCCTAAGGAAACTGGATAGGGGTAGGACGGAGGGGGAACCTGTGGCAAAGGTGATAGAAAGAAAGACAGGAGTCACACTGGATGGGCAGGCGTGCATAGCTGGTGATGGTATCCAAATAGAGAAAGTCTCAGATGCACTTGAACACGTAAGGCATGGGGTGCCAGTTCATCCAATCCAGCTCTAAAACAGAGATGTAATAGGGCATCAGCTATATATAATATGCTTGGAAGAACTCTCTAGTCCAAATAGATCTCTAGCTTCTCAACTGTACCTGGAAGCTTCACTATTAGAATGATTCTTTTGGACTATGTTGTCCACAGAAGGCCCTTGTTAAGATGCATGTAACTCATTTCCTGGATGATTAAACTTTCAACAGCAATTATTAATTTCTTAGATCTCTGAGGGAATGGGACATAGGACAGGTAGGTTTTAATAGGAGATGAAGGGTGCAGAAGAGTGTATGGGAAAGGACAAAGGAAAAATCAAATATTTGTCATAATTGTGTATGTTGCCTAAAGTATTGCATAATCAGGGATCCTAGGGACAACTTTACCTCAGATTGCCAAGAAACTGGGCATAGAAACATATAGGGAAATGAGAAAATTCTTTCCAAAAAAATATAAAAAGGCTACAGTTAAAAAAAATATTTTGCAGTTTTAAGAAAAGGTTATAGAAATTTTGAAAGAGCTATGTAGGCATTTTTCACATAGCTGTAATGACTCATTTCAGAGTCGGTAATGTTTATCTACTGGGTTCATTTGTCATTTCACCCATGGTTAATAAGGTCTATTGGTCTTTCTTCCTGTCTAGATTAATGGAGTTCCAGACTAAGCAAAATTCATCTATATTAAACTATTATTTTTTCTGACTTGTTTTGGAAGACTGCCTCCTCTTCCTCAGAGTCAATTCCTCATCAGGTTAAAATTTTTTTTTCTCATTTATGTAATGTTTCAGGCTAAGTAAAAAACATATGGATGATAAATTTTAATATAGATGGTCTATATGGAAATGAAAATGCCCACTTTAGAGGAAGAGTGCTGTAAGCAGGCTGGGTTCTTCCTTAAAGTAGGGAAGACCAGGGTTCATGTTGTGGATCTGCTGTAAATGAATTGTGTGACCTTGATCAAGTCACTTAACTTCCCACTGTCCAAAGCATCTTTCTAAGACTGTTAAGTTACAGACGAATTGTCTATTTGCCTTAGGGGTGGGAGTTTCCACACCAAACTTCCTCATGTAATGATATCACAGGTCTAGACCAGAAAAAAGAAAAAAAAAGGCACTCATTTCTTTAGGATGCAACTGAGCATGAGAGCATGATATGGACAAGACAGAAGGAGCTGGTTGAACCACTAGACCCTATGTCATTCAACCAGATCAACGATATTACCACAATCAGAGATTGAAGTAATTGATTTGTGATGCAGGAACACAGCAACTGCTGCCAATAACTATAACAAAGGAATTAGCTCTTCTTGCTCTCTAGGCAACTAGACGGCAGATGATGGGTAGAGGGCTAAATGTAGAGTCAAGAAGCCCTGAGTTCATGTCTGGATTCAGATGTTTTTGTTGAGCCATTTCGGTCATGTCCAACTCTTTGTGACTCCATTGGGGTGTCTTGGCAAAGATACTGGAGTAGTTTGCCATTTCCTTCTATAGATCTTTTTTTGATGAGGAAACTGAGGCCAACAGGGTTAAGTGACTTGTCCAGGGTCACACAACTAGAAAGTATCTGAGCCTGGATTTGAACTCAGGTCCTCCTGACTCCAGAGTCAGTGCTCTAGCAACTGCATCACCTAACTGCCCCTTTACAACCTTTTTTTATTCTCCCATCTCAGGATTTATTAGTAAATTACCTCTCCCTCTCTTCCCTTCAACACTGTGGCCAAAGTGGCCTTCTCTCAACTCTTCATCCTCAGTGCTCCATCTCCTATCTCTGTGCCTTTCCAGCAGCTATTTCCCATGCCTGGAATACTCTCCCTCCTAACTTTTGCCACCAAGATGAAACTTAAGCATCACCTTTCCCATGAAGTCTTGACAAAGCTGATGTCCTCTGGTGAGATCATCATACTGATTCCTGTAGCTTTCTGTTTGTTATAGTATCTTCATTCCACTCTGTTATCTGTGCAACACATCTCTCCAGTTCTATGGCCACCAAACTGCTCTCTATTGCCACTGGCTGGGCCTACCTCGGCAATTTAACTCTTTTTAAGGCCATCTTCTGCTCTCTTGGGTACCATCTACCATGATGTATTGGATATAAAGCTCCTCTCTAGGAGGGAGAGTTATTACTTTTTTTCTTTTAAATAATATTTTATTTTTTCCACTTACATGCAAAGATAGTTTTTAATATTTATTTTAAATAGTTTTGACTTCCACATTTCTCCTCCTTTCCTCCTTTCCCTCTTCCCTAGGACAGTAAGCAATTTGATATAGGTTACATATGCGTAATCATGTAAAATATATTTTCATATTAGTCATATTGTGAAAGAAGAAACAAAACAAAAGGAAAAAACTACCAAAAAAAAAAAAAGTAAATAGTATGCATGATCTATCTGCATTCAGACTCCATTAGTTCTTTCTCAGGATGTGGATAACATTTTTCTTCATGAGTCTTTTGGAATTGTCTTCGATCATTGTATTGGTGAAAAGAGCTAGGTCAGTCATAGTTGATCACTGCATTGCTGTTATTGTGTACAATGTTATCCTAGTTCTGTTCACTTCACTTTGCATCAGTTCATGTTATTTCAGGTTTTTCTGAAATCAACCTGCTTGTCATTTCTTATAGCACAATAGTATTCCATTACAATCATATACCACAACTTGTTCAGTCATGTCTGAATCAACAGGTATTCCCTCAATTTCTGATTCTTTGCCACCACAAAAAGAAGAGCTATAACTTTTTTTTTTTTGCCAAGGAGAGGCTGCTTTATTGGGTAGAGCTATAATTTTTTCAGTGTATAGCTGAGAGCTGTGATCTACCAGTCATCCAGCAATAACCAACAGAATAGCCCAGGGCAAGATTAAATCTATTCTTTTGACTGCCTTTGTCTGTTGCTGATTCGAGATCATTGGTTCCAGACGAAGATCTGATTTATGATTAGGAAAGTCCTCTTAACTCCCGTTAATTCCCTAATCGTGAGTCTTCACCACTGAAACAATATTTCTTGAAACCTCATAGGAGCAATATGGGACCTTGGACACTGAGGTAAAACCTGCTCCCAAGATCCTCCCTGTTTGACGTACAGATGAACTTAGAGGCAAGAATAAATGGTACATGAAGCAAGCGGAACCACTCATGACCCTCCACTACCTGGTGCATGTTCTTGCCTTTATTATGCCTGTTTGCTAGCAACACACTGCCTGCATAGCACAAAAGCTTCGTTGCTCTTCCTAAACACGAGTAGTAAATGTCAGAGCCTGGCCTCCAACCCAGATTTTCTCACTCCATATCAAGTGCTTTCTCAAGTATACTACAATGCTTCTTATAATAGTCTGCAAAAATGGAAAGGGGTGGGAAAGGATAAGACAAGACATAAAGGAGGAGAAATAATGGGAAATGTGAACACAAAGTAAGATTGGCAAGGTGAGTTGGCAACATATTATGAGAGGCTTTGGATGCCAGGATGAATTGAATTTTGTTCTGTAGGTAATGGAGAGTCACTTAAGGCTATTGATCAAGGAAAAGAGTGATGTGATCAGACTTATGCATTAGGGTAATTGCTTTTGGAGCAGTGTGAAGAGTGTGTATGGACAAGGGACTGGAGCCCAAGAACTCAGGTAGTTTATTCTGATAGTTCATGTGAGTGGCCTAAACTGGGCAGGAGACAAGGGATTGCAAGGGGAGGGGAAAAGAAGGAGGGAATGTAAACAGTATTGTGGAAGTGGGAGAGAGAACATATAACTTGTTGAATGTAGGGAGGGAGGGAAAGGGAAGTATCAGAGATGACTCTGGGGTTATGAGTCTATGTAACTGGGAAGATGGTAGTACTATCAATAGGAATCAAGAAGTTACGGGAGGGGCAGCTAGGTGGTGCAGTCAATAGAGCACCGGCTCAAGAGGACCTGAGTTCAAATCCTACTTCAGACACAACACTTAACTGTGTGACCTTGGGCAAGTCACTTAACCTCAATTGCCTTGCCTTCAGAAGAAGAAGAAGAAGTTATGAGAAGGAGCAACTTTGGGTAGGGAGATGATGAATTCACTTATGGACATAATAAATTCGAGGTGTCAGCAGAATATCTAGGAAGATATGTATAGCAGTCAGTTGGAAATGAAGGACTGAGGCTCTGAGGAAGAACAGAAGGAAACATGCATTTTTAAAGTACCTGCTGTGCGTCAGGTTCTGTGCTAAGTGCTTTACAATTATTTGGTCCTTACAACAACCCTGGGAGGTAGGTGCTATTATTATGCCTACTTCGAAGTTGAAGAAACTGAGGTACAGAACAAATAAGTGACTTGCCCAGGGTCACACAACTAGTAAGTGTTTGAGGTCAGAATTGGATCTAGCTCTATCCACTGTGCCACCTAACTGCCTCCTGGTTCTGTACATTTTTGAGTTTGCCAGACAGAAGTGATCATCAAAGTCATGGGAGTGGATGAAATTACCAAGAGAGAGACTACAAAGGCAGAGAAAAGGGGGTCAAGAATGGAGCAAGAACACCCAGACTTAGTGGGCAGAAGTAGGAAGAAGGAAGGAATGTTCAACAGCATCGAAGGACAAGAAAGAGGAAGGGTGAGAGAAGGCCATTATAAACAGTATGGTATAGTGGTTACAGTACTGACCTCAGAAGCAGGAGAACTTAGGTCTGAATCTTTCCCAAGACACTAATCAGTTCATTGATCCGGGATAAGTCACCTAACCTCTCAGGCTTAGTTTCTTTATTTATAAGATGGGGATAATAATACCTACATCACAGGGTTGCTGTTCCTGATCTGGTTCCCAAAGAAGTTATGAATGCAGATAACCCAGACCTGCAAAGACCTGATGAAGAGGCTATTAAAGAGATTACAGAAAAGACATGGGTAGCCCTAGAGAAATCTGTATCTCAGAAGGTGCTGCTGCTCTGCCAGTTTGAGCTGCAGATAAACTAGCTCCAGCTCAATATATTCGGTATACACCATCTCAGCAAGGAGTAGCTTTCAATTCTGGAGCTAAGCAGAGAGTTATTCGGATGGTGGAGATGCAGAAAGATCCAATGAAGCCTCCAGGATTCAAAATTAACAAGAAATTTAAATGCATGTAAAATGTTTTGCAAACCTTTAAAAACAACACAAATTTGATATTTAAACATGTGCATTTGGTAGCTGGGTGGCACAGTGGATAGAGTGCCAGCCCTGGTATCAGGAAGACATCCTCTGGAGCTCAAATCTAGCCTCAGACACTTACCTGAGTGTGATCCTGAGCAAGACACTTCCCTCCCCCCCTACATTCAACAAGCCTCAACTTCCTCATCTGTAAAAGGAGCCGGAAAATGAAGTAGCAAGGAAAGCCCAGATGAGGTCACGAAGAGTCAGACATGACTGAAATGACTGAACAACAACACAATTTGATCTATTATTATTAATTAATAAAAGAAAGAGAAGTTTCAGTAGAGTGATAGAAACAAACAACATTGCAAAAGGTTTAAGAGTAAGTGCATCAGGGTGGCTAGGTGGTACAATGAATAGCACGTGGGCCCTAGAGTCAAGAGGACCTGAGTTCAAATGTGACCTCAGACACAATACTTACTAGCTGTGTGACCTTAGGCAAGTCACTTAGCCCCAATTACCCTGCCTTCCCCTCTCCAAAATGCAAAAGAAAAAAGTAAGTGGGTGGTGACGGTGTAGAAATAGCAAGCATAAACTTTTTTCTGAAACTTTGGCAAGGAGAGAAAAGGATTATAACTTGAAATGTTAGCCTGCTGAAGGGAATGATTTTTTTTTTAAGGAAGAGGCAGGGAGGGGAGACTTATTTGTAGGTTAAGTGGAAGAAACCACTAGCCAGGGAGAGATGGAAGAATAAATAAATTAGTAAGCAAGCAAGGTTTTTGAGGAGATGCGAGGAGAGGAAATCAAGGACACCAGTAAAAGGATTAGCTTGGCAAAGAGGTAGGCCACATTATCTTCTAAGATGGAAAAGAATGAAGACAGAATAAAGACAGAATGAGTCACAACAGAGAGGCTTTGAAGCATGTGTGTGTGGGGGAGTGGAATATGAGAGAATTTAAGATGGATGTCCGCAGTCTTCTTTATAAAGTAGGAGACAGGGTCAGCTGCTAAAGAGAGAAGGGTGGATGGTTATAGAATTGAGGGCTTAAGGAGAAGAAGATAGCTTTGAACAGCTGTTGCAAATAGCGTTATGGTAAGTGAAACAGATGACTGAAAGGATTGTCTTGTAGCCACAATGAGGGCTTAGTTGAAGCCAGCAAGAGCAAATTTGAAGTAGACTCAGCCTGCACACTTTCTTGACTTTCTCTAGAAGCATCTGATTTGGGAGTAGGAATGGAAGAGGTGGATGGTAGAGATTAGCAAGGGATGGAGTTTATCAGGGAAAGGAAAATAGAAGAAAGGGTTTGATGACAGAGAAAAGAGAGTGTGTGTGTGTGTGTGTGTGTGTGTGTCTGTGTCTGTGTCTGTGTCTGTGTGTGTGTGTCTGAATATACTAGTTTGTATGTAATGGTAGCCTTCTCTAGGGTGGGGGTGGAGAGGAAGGGAAGGAAGAAAAAAACAAATTTATATAATAACTTTATTGTATATTTGGAGAGAATGGCAGGTTATACATGGTAGATCTGAAGTTTCATGGGCTATCATCTTTTTTATTGGTACTCTGTTATATGGAAATGCTTGTTTTGTTCAGTGAATTGAAAATAAAATAATTTTTTTTAAATGGTTAATTCTAATGATGAATACAGGATGAATTAACTCTACATGACGAATACAGGAAGTCAGAATGGGGATGACTGATTAGGAAAACAGAAAAAGATCAAAAGACCAGAGGTTCTGAATAGGGCAAAAAACAAGTTTGGGAGAAATGGGGTCATGGAAGAGGTGGCGAGATCGTGGTGAAGAAAGGAGAATTTGCTACATCTTACGAGAAGTCTTTTGCAATGCCCCCAATTGTTAGTGTTCTATTTGTTCTCAAGTTGTCTGGTAATTTCATATGTCTATGTGTGTGTGTGTGTATAATTTATCTGTATGTGTATTATATATATATAAATGCATATAAATATGTATTTATTAAGCATGCCAGGTACTGTGCTAAATGTTGGAGATATAAAGAAAGGCAAAACTGAGTCCATGCCCTCAAGGAGCTTACAATCTAAGGGGGGAGACAACATGCAAACATATGTGTATAAACTATATATAGATTTATACACATACATACAAACTATATGTACGTATATAAACACTATACATACACTCAAACAAAATATATACATATTTACAAATTACATATGTGTAGATATATGTGTTTATATATGTATGTATATATGGAGAAGGAAAGAGGGAGAGGGAAAGAGACAGAGACAGAGACAGAAAGAGACTGTAAAACCAAGTCAGACACGATTGAACAACAAGAGGGGAGTAGAAAGGGACCAAGAGCAGAGGGCTGAGCTCAAATAGGGTTTATACCAAGGAAAAGAAATTGTTTGAGATTATAGGGATTAGGAGAAAGAGAATAAAACCTGGAGAGTACCCCAAAAGATCAATCTTGTTCCATTTCAAGGGCTGTGCCCCTTATATATACATGGCATTGGAGCCACATTTGTAATCCTCATTAACCATTAGTGACCATCCACATTGGTACTGTTTACTGGCATCATAAAGGAGCAATCTCATGTAATGGGCATTTGGCATATGCCTAGATTACCTTAGATGACATCAACCACATGGAAGGTAGTGGGGCCAGTCTTCCAGAAATGGGTCCTTAGTACCTTCCACGTGGATGATGTTATCTAAAGTCTGATGGTAAAAGTGGCTTTTTCATTCAAGGCCCATGAGGGCATGCAGTAAAGGGGACAGACCCTGAGGACTACCTTATTCCCTACCGTCCCACTTAGGCCATGTGCCCAGGAGAAATGGTTTTGGGATTTGGGCTTTTTCTTTCAATATTTTCCATTGCAGGTACAGGGAGAGGAGTCTCTGACTCAGCTCAGGAGCACAAACCACCATGATACATGAATCCGGGGATTCGGGCCAGGTATTGTAAAAAAACCTAGCAGTGAAGCTCTGAGGAACAAATGTCCTGGCTTTGGAATTGAACTTGGTGGGATTACTAGTCTTTAAGAATTGAGTTAAAAGGGTGAGCTTAATCCTCCACCCCACCCCCAAGATTGAGGTTGGATATGGGGGATTATGCCCTTTATATATTGAAAGGAAAATGCCTGAAATGGGAGACATGTTTAAATATTTGTTCTTGCTGTATCTCTGAAGTAAATTCCCCTATGTAAAAGCTAATCCAATGCTTAGTGACGAAATGGAATTTGTGCACTAGGGGCTGGGCCCCTAACAATCAGGGGGCATAGAGCCCATAGAGGCTTGAGTCATTAGCTAAGAAGAGGAATTCCTGCAGCCCTTCAAGGGCTCAGAGGATTCTTGGGGTGGAAGTGGGGAGGACAGGAAGTAAAATGAGAGGATGGGGCCAGAGCCAAACACTGTACTCAGGTAAGCTGTCCTTCTTCTCTGTACTCTACTTACTACCCCCAAACAAGTCACTGCTTTTCCTTCTCCACTCTTCTGTTCACTGTTCCTCATACCTAGGATGCTTTCTCCACATTCTCCACTACCCGAAAGGGAGTAGAGGTTGACCTTGTAGGCACCAGGTTGTACCCCAGGTTCTAACACCCCAGGGTGGGGTGGAGGATGCTTTTTGCCCCTTGCCCCCTCTCAGATCCAACCACTCATACTCTGGCTCATTTTCTTTCCTTAGGGTCACTGTTACATCGGGCATATTCCCAGTAGGGAAGGGCAGTCTGCTTGATCAGATTTTACACTTAAGATTTACTAAGTGAAAAATGGTGCTATTTCTAACCTTCAAGAAGCTTCCATTGTACTCAGGAGGATATAACAGGTACACAAAGTTAAATACACACCTTCAAGGCTGAAGGTGATTGGAGTGAAGGAAGAGTCAGACAAAATGCTCCAGGAAAATGTATGGAGGGAGAAATCATTTTTACCTGCCAGGAAGATCAGGTGTGTTACCTCATGGGTCCCCAAATACTCACCACCCCACCCCCACCACTGTACCCCCAAAGCTGCTAGAGACAATTAGTTGGCACAGGGCACTGAACTTGCCGTCATAAAGACCTGAGTTCAAATCTAGTCCTTACTAGCTACGTGACACTGGCCAAGTCATTTAAACTCTGTCTACCTCAGTTTTCTCAACTGTAACATGGGGATAATACTAGCATCTACCTCACAGTGTTGTTGTGCGAATCACATGAGATAATATCTGCAAAGTGTCTACTTATTTATTTTACTGATCCAACATTTATTTTTTAATTTTTATTTTGTTTAATTGATTTAATTACTTTTAGTTCCACAATCCCTTGAGCTTCACATTTTCTCCTCTCCCTTTGCCCTCCCCGCCATGGCAGCATGCAATCAAGTATAGGATCTGCAGATACTTTCACACTGGACATTAGTCTGGCTGTATAGAAAGGTTGTAACCAATGGAGTGAACAATGGGAAAAAAAACCAAACCAAACCAAACGTGAAAAAGAGCGATAGCATGTATTGCTTCAGTCTCCATTTAAACTCTGTTCTTTCTAGATCTTTCTCTGAATGTAGACATCTCCTTCCATCCTGAGACTTGTAGAGTTGTCTTATAACTGTGCATTGTTGAGAAGAGTCCAGTTTATCAAGGTTGGTCGTCACACATATGATGTGTCTGATTTTTCCTGGTTCTGCACTTCTCACTTAGCATCAATTTGTATAAGCCTCTCCAGGTAAATATGAAGTCCATTGACTACCCATGTCTTATAGCACAATAGTATTCCATTACATTCATATACCACAACTTGTTTAGCCATTCCCCAATTGATGGGCATCCCCTTAATTTCCACCACAAAGAGCTGCAATAAATATTTTTGTACATATGGGTCTTCCTCCCACTTATGTGATCTCTTTGCGATACAACCCCAGAAGTGGTATTACTGGGTCAAAGGGTATGCAATTGTTTATAGCCCTTTGGGCACAGTTCCAGATTGTTCTCCAGAATGGTTGTATCAGTTCACAGCTCCACCAACAATGCATTAATGTTCCAATTTTTCCAC
>CM053589.1:76467625-76500772 GCA_028646515.1 Pseudochirops corinnae
GTGAGATGTGGTACCTCAAAGTTGTTTTGATTTGCATTTCTCGAATCAATAGTGATTTAGAGCATTTTTTCATATGCTCATGGATATCTTTAATTTCTACCTCTGAAAATTGCCTGTTCATATCCTTTGACCATTTATCAATTGGGGAATGACTTGTATTCTTATAGATTTTACTTAATTCCCTGTGTATTTTAGAAATGAGGCCTTTATCAGAGACACTGGTTGTAAATATTCTTTCCCAATTTCCCATTTCCCTCCTAATCTTGGTTACATTGGCTTTGTTTGTACAGAAACTTTTCAATTTAATGTAATCAAGGTTATCCATTTTGCATTTTACAATGCTCTCCAACTCTTCTTTGATCATAAAGTCTTCCCTACTCCATAAATCTGACAGGTAAACTATTCCTTGCTTCCTCAGATTACTTATAGTATCATCTGCAAAGCATTTAGCACCATGCCGGAGGACCTTGTTTTTTCCTCTCCTTTTCCCTTTCTTCTCCTCTCCTCTCCTTCCTCCTCCCCTCCCCTCCTTTTCTCTCCTTTCCTCTTCTCTCCCCTCCCTTCCCTTCCCCTCCCCTCCTCTCCTCTCCTCTCCCACATCTGTCTGTCTCTCTGTCTCTATATCTCTCCTTAACCCTTTCTTCCCCTCCTTCAATCTTTTAACCAGCCTCTTCCTCCCTCCCTCACCATGGTTTCACCGATATATGGAATACAGGATGAAGAAACTCTCTCTTCCAAAGCTGATGTGCTTCTCCTCTGTAATTTCTAGTCTCAAAGACTTTCCTACAGCACTAGAAATGACTTATTCTAAATCTCAATTCCAACATGTGCCCAAGGCAGGACTTTAACCCAGGGTTTCAGAGCAATCTATTACTCTTTGCTATTACTGCAGTAGTAATAGCAAAAGCAAAATGACCCAGGGCTAAGGGTCACATAAATTAGTCAAAAGGCTCACTCTGACTTCCACAATCCTATTTCAATTCAGTAGGAAAGGGGCATTTTTATTAACATTTTCTGCTTTGCTTTAGTTTTTTGTGGCCTCAAACTGATCACGCTCTGACACTATTAAGAAAGAAAATAGATATATTTTTTTAAACAAAATCATATATAGCAAAGGGAGTTTGCAAATTTGGGCTTGCCCCCAACTGAACGAGTCAGCCCCAGCTGCTGGAGGTCTCCAGTCTTTGGCAGGGGCCTCTCCCTTTACCTCCCCCTAGCAAGTATTAATAGCTATGGGCCTCGATGAGTGTGGTTTTTAATAGAATCCAATTCCATTCCATTTAGAGTAGGAGAATATTCTTCTTGCTGACTCTGTATTTTGAGACTGGTCATGCCTGATGGACCAAATGCATTTTCTCTTCCTCTGCTGCCTGGTCTGTGTTTGGGCATGAGTATGGGTCTCAGGGAAGGCTGTCTCAGCTAAATCAAAGCTGTCTGCTAGCCAACTCTTCAGACCCCTTTGTCATTCTTGCTTCTCTAACACTCAAAGACATTTTTAAGAAGGGGAGGAAGAGCAGGGGGCAGGGAAACGTAAGCTGATCCCTAGAATGTGTAATTTTCCAAAATGATAGCCTGGAATAAGTGGTTTCTTTAGTGTCTAGAGGAAAAGTAACACACTCATGGGATCCAGGCACCTACATGAGGAGACGCAGTAGATAGAGCTCTAGACTTAGCCAGGAAAGACCTGAGTTTGAATCCTGCCTCAGGTGCTTACTATCTGTGTGACTCTGGACAAATGAATTTCTCTCTCTCATCCTGTTTCCTCATCTGAAAAATAGGGATAATAATAATAATACCTAAATCAAAGGGATATAATGAGGATCAGAGCAGGTGGCATGTGTGTAAAACATTTTAAAGCAACTCTCCTCTCCTTCTCCTCTTATCTCCTCTTCTCTCCTTCTCCTCTCTTCCTCTCCTCTGCCTTCTCTCTTCTTCTGTCCTTTCTTCTTTTTTTCTCCTCCTCCTCTCCCATCTTCTCCCTTCCCCTCCTCTCCTCTCCTCTCTGTCTCCTCCCCTCCTTCTCCTCTCTTCCTCTCTTCCCCTTCTCTCCTTTCTTCTCCTCTCCTCTCCTCCCCTTTCCTCTCCTCTCCTTTTCCCTTTCTCTGCTCTCCTCTCCTCTTCTTTCCTTTCTTTTCTCTCCTCCCCTCTTCCTTTCACTCCCCATGAGAGGGAGAGAGGTGGTGACTCAAAGATGGCAGCAGGCATATGTACTACCTAGGTCAGCCTATAACTTCTGGTACTGGTTTTTTCTATTCTGCTTATTTCTTTCCCATGAACCCAGATGAACAAACAGCAATCCTGAGACTCTTTGTGAGTGCTACAAAGAGGAATTCTGTAGCTTCTTGGTTCCACAGTCAGAGCTGACTGGCAGCAGCAAGAATTCTCTACAACTACACCCATCTTAGAGAAGTTGGCTACCAACAAGAGGATGAATTAAGCTGTGTCCTGACTCAGTAGAAGATAAGATTCTCGAAGTAGTTCTGATAATGCAGAACTGAGGTGAATGTGAAAGAACTGGTTAGCAATCCCACCAAGTAACAATTGACTTCTGCTGACCCAGGGAGCTAGGATGCCCTCTCCCACCAGGGGACTACAGTTTTGGGACTCAATCCTGGAATAACCTGGCCTCTAAAAACAGTGGTCAAGGTCTTTTACTTTGTCTCTTACTCTTTACATCCTCTCATGGAACTCTAGGGGAAAATCACTTAAAGTTTAGGGTCAGCTTATGTATGTCTAGGGTATCCCCAAAATAGAATAGAAAGGCACTCAATGTACAATGTAGATCAGGTATAGGACAGTTGTGAGTGCTGGAATCCTTTCCAAATGGACACTCCCTGGACTCTGATATTTTGGGGTTCCCAGTAACCCCAAACCACATTGGTCTGAGAAAAGTATCATTCAGAAACTATTGTATACCTGGTACATAATGACAGGGTGCCCTCTCTTGTTAAAATTAAAATTATTGGGGCGGCTAGGTGGTGCAGTGAATAGAGCCCCAGCCCTGGAGTCAGGAGAATCTGAGTTCAAATGTGGCCTCAGACACTTACACACACATACACAAAAACTAGCCCTGTGACCTTGGGCAAGTCACTTAACCCCAATTGCCCTACCTTCCCCCTCCAAAAAAAAAAGCAAAAAAATTTAAATTAAATTAAAATTATTCAAAGTTGACAAAATGACATGTGTAAAGTAAATTTAAATAATTACTATTTAATGATGGTTTGGGGGGGTAAATTTGTACCATTTATACTTCTAAAGTCTAATTAAAACTTAAAACTGCACTACAACTTTTGGGACACACTGGATAGTTACTTCAGATTTGTAAAGCACTTTCCTCACAACAACCCCCTGAAGTAGGTAGTATAAATCTTATTATCTCCATTCTAGAGAGGAAGAAACAGAGGTTCTGAGAAGCTAAAATGACTCTAAGTGTCTGACATGGGAAACAAACTCATTTGTCTTCTGGGCCTGAAGTTAGGAAGAAGTGAGTTCAAATCTGGCCTTAGACGCTTACTAGCTAGAAGAATTTCCCACTCACATCTAAGAGTTCTTTGTTAACAAATTACTCTTCATTCTAGATCTCTTCTTCTCTTCTTCCTTCCATTGTCTAGTTCTCATGGAAACCTAGTTTTCTGTGTGTTGACAACAATGCATTTCTTGGCATCCTCTCTAAGGCTGGCTGTTCCTTAAAGCACAGGGCCAGGAGGAGGAGCTGGCAAGCTGGCTTGTCTCCTATTACTGGGCCAGAAACGGTTTTTTTTCTTCAAGGTTTGGTCTGAAGGTACCCTGTTAAAGGAGTCTGGGATTCCTCCCATGCTTGTCAGAAGTTCTAGGTTTTCTCCCCGCCCATTCTCAGCTCCCAGCTTATAAATAGCAATTCCCTCTGCCACCATCACTGGGCATGTAAGAACACTTTGTGATTAATGTTTGTTGATTACAAAAAAGCTGTTTCAAGAGAACAAAACCACCACACAAGACCTCTTACAGCTAGGTGGTCCAATGGGCAGAGTACCAAAACTGGATACAAGGCATCAGTTCAGATCTGACCTCAGACACTTAGCTGTGTGACCCTGGACAAGTCACTTAACCTCTGTTTGCCTCAGTTTCATCATCTGCAAAGTGAGGATGATAATAGACTATCTCCCAGGGTTGTTATAAGAATAAAATGATACATTTGTAGAGTGTTTTTCAAGCCTTAACACACTGTAAATTCTATTGTTATTATTAATTATTGATTCAGGGTGATTCTTTGGAAGATACAACACTACTCCTCCTTTATCCTGTCCAAATCCTTGCAACTATCATTAATGAACCTGCAAATGATTCTCCTTTCTCCCCAATAAGTACAATGCTGGCATCAGTCTTCCTTCCATCCAGCCCTGAATATATTACCATAATAATTTTTAAAAGGAAATTCTATCAGAGATCTCTATAGTAGGATTATAGCTCCAAATACCTTGGCTTCCTATTTTCCAGTTTTCTAACTAGCTACGAATTCTGTTTCCAGCACATCCTACCATGTACAGCAACGATCATCGTCTCAGACACAATCCTCGTTCCCTCCTCCCTCTCCCATCACCTCCAGCTCGAATTGTCATAAGGTACAGGAAATCCTAGTTATAGCTGTGAGCGGAGGACTGTGTGGAGGAGGGTCAAATCTTCTGAGAGGTATTGTAGAACCCTAGGTGCACCTCAGAAGGTTGGACAGACTGATGGGGATGGGACCTGGACCCCTAAAAGGAACTTGCTCACATACAACCCAGTCCCTGGCATTTTGCCTGAGGCATCTGGTCCATCCCAGTGTACCTAGACACTCAATAATCCTTTTAACTGCCGTTTCACCTTGGCTCACAACTCCTTTAATTGTTTGCCTCTGGCCCACTTCAGTCTACTTACCACTCCTTAACCCCAAAAGATCTTTTCACTGACCCTTTTCCCCTTCTTATATATAAAAGTACCAATCTCACCCCCTTTAAATTACGCAGATTCACTTAGAATCTCGCCCACTTCTATTGGCGTCACAATACTGCAAATCTACCAGAGATTTTGCCCACCTAACCAGTGTTATAATAAAGCCTCACTACTCTGACTGAAAGAGGGCTTGAGTGGTCAAATTCTTTTGAGGCAGACCTGTCCTGTACCTTTGCATTTCAGGGTTCCAAGCACCCCAAAGTATATCATAATCACCCTCTGAAGAAAATAAAAAGCTTTTCTGGCCCAATAATAGTGCCTCAAACTTCTGTTTCCTCTTCTTGCCTGATAAGGTACACAACACATATTACCAAGTTGCTCCCACTCTGGGCCAGACTAGTAAGATAGATGGTGGGAAGATGTACCCGCTAATATTATTCTTGAATAAAGACTGAAAGAACGATGAGAGGTGAGAATGGGGCCAGAGCATTATCCTTGATCTTGGCTAAGGGCCAGAACATTCCTCTGAACAGGAAGAGCTTAAAGGCAGCTTTTCTGCTGGGGATTTCTGCCTGGAGAAACTGACAGTCAGGATTGGGAAGGGATGTCTTCCTTCTTTTGTTCTATAACATGTAACTAGGAAACACTCACCTCTGACTCCTGTGGAATCTGGAAGAGGTCTTTTCTAAACTAATCAGTGAGGCAAGAAGGGGAGAGACAAAATCAATAAAAATGAAGAAAACACTCAGGGAATAAACTCACAGCTATTATGCTGATCTAGTGGCTTATATATTCTTACAGAACCTCTTCTCCTCATTACTCTTCCCTTACTCCCTTACCCTGTCGAATTCACCCAACCCCAGTATCTTGGGCCTTGGATCAATAGCGTTGTCACTCTCTTAACTCTGGCACCTTGATGGTGACAAGAATTGCAGCTAGGTCTCTCCTGACCTGAGTTTCTAGGGTAGTGATGATCTGTCTATGTAGACGGTGTATCAGAAACATCAGGGAGAAATTATGCAATACCCAGTGGGCTCAACTTACCCATTCCAGTTTTGTTTATCATTTTTCCCCTCCCAAACTCAGGGAGTTGTTAATAAACTACAGGATCAGTTCCATAGTTTGCAGGTGATATTGAGTGAATGCAATGCTAAAGGAGTACAGAGAGACATAGCTTCCTGTGTTAGGTGAGTTTAGACTTTAGATTATAATAGAGGACTTTGAAATGGGGAACATGATGAATGGATAAGTAAAGATTTAGCTGGAAATCATATTTGATGTAAATTCTATTTGGATTGTGTCCAGGCCAGCGCTGATGGTGCCAGGATACCAAGCAGGCATTTGTACTTGTTTGTCCTTCGTTCCTGTAGAAGACCAATGACATCATAAAGGTGACTAGTGAGTGAATTGGATTTAAGTGAGGCAGAACTGCCTCATTCTCTCCTCCAGTCATCAAAGTCCAGTGGTAAGACAAAAGTCAAGATGATTGGTGATGGCTGGGATGCAGTGGATGACCTTGGTCTTTCTAAATTAAGGTTATTCCCAGGCCTCAGTTTGCCTGAGGCAATGAATGACTAAGGGTTAAGTAAGAATTGAGACTAGAGATGGCCTAATTTACCATCACAAAAATATCGCGTGTTGTTGTTTGTCCTTCATTCTCAAAGAGGGCCATGACATCAGGAAGACAATGCCATGACTTACAAATGAATTGGATTTAAGTGAAGGAAGGCTGGCAGAATCACCAGTCTCACTTTCTCCTCCAGAGCCATCTGGGTCCAGTGGCCAGATATGGATCAGGACAACTGGAGACGGCCCTCACAGGGTTGGACTGGAAAGCCATAGAGGTCCCTTCAGCTTGAGAGATGATACCTGCAATTTCTCTTTCTGACAAGTCTGTCACTAGGGATGGGGCTCAGTAGAGCGGTCTGACTGAAGGCATTGGTAAAAGCCAACTTAGACTACATCTTCCAGCTTGCCAGCTTTAGGCTATCAAATCAAAGAACATATATACCCGACCCAAGCTTTGAACTGAAAACAAAAATATCAATCTGGGAGGGGAAGACCCTCAAAGTTTCTGTCCAGAACAGAAATAAATTACTATTTACACTCATTTTAAACCATCAAAAGTAAACAAAGAGCCACTGAGGCTTGGGCTGGTGGCTTTTATTGGCCAAAATCACTCCAGCTTTCAGACAGGAATTTGGAGCCATTTGAGAGGCTGTGAGATAAGGGCCTTGGGAAAAGCATTGAACTGTGAATTAAAGGACTTGAGCTCTTTTTTTAGCTGCATCATTTGTAATAGGTGACTCCAAATTTCATCACTTGGCCAAGTCTTCTATGTAAATACTCAAAGACACAAATCATCTGTGGTCTCAACAATTTGGGAGATTGGTCCAGTTTCTGTATAGGTTGAAACCCATCCATAACTGTCCATCCTGGGTTATTGTTACCCACATCGTCCTGTAAATTCTCCACAGTGGATCCATCTAAAGTGTTCAGAAGATTTTCCTGTTTTCTTTTGACATCAAGAGGAGTGGAGCACTCATTATAATTCTTCTATGCAACATGACTAATGTGAAAATGTGTTTAATAGGAATGTATGTGTAGAACCCGTATCAGATTGGATGCCCTCTTGGAGAGGGAGGGTTGAGTGAGGGAGAGAAAATTTAAAACTTATAGAAGTGAATGTTGAAAACTTAAAAAAAAAGGAACTGGGGGACATCTTTCTCATCTTTATTTCCCTCTTATTCTGGCATTTCAGTTATAGGTTCTTTTCCTTCTCTTCTGATATTTCACTGCTGTGTTGGTGTTTTTGTTCATCTCAATTTATTTAAATAAAGAATTCAAATTTAAAAAAAGAGGAGTAGAGCACATGATTTGTCCAATTATTGTACCTTATCTTCAGCAAGTGACCAGCACATTTTCCTTTTTTAATCTCACATTTCCTTAAAGACATATTTTAGTCCTGCTCTTCAAAGTTACTCATTGGTTCTGTCTTGCAGCCTACTTGTTACAATTTGTCTATAAAATGGAGTTAATAATCCTACTTTTCCTACCTCACAAGTTGTTTTGAAAATCATATAAATGTGTGTGAAAGTCCCTTGAGAACTCTAATGTCTTATAAAAGTAATAAAATGCATATGATATCATTAACATCTCTGTGACTCAATTATAACCTTCCTTCCCTCCTCTCCTATTCACCTTAGGCCAGGAACCAGCATCTCCGGGGATTTTCTAAGGTTGCTGCCTTTCTCCCGCAACCAAAAATGATTAAAAATTCCATACTATTGCCTTATTTTGGTGACACAGAATAACTTTTAGTGGAATTGGGGCACTGACTTTTCAAGCCCATGTGACTTAGCCTTCCTTCTCTGTGCTCTATCTCCCCTCCCACTCCATCCTATATCCCCCCCAAAGGAACACTTCTACTTGGATCCCAAGTTTTTTTGTGGTTGGGAAGGGGGGACTAACAAAAAGAGGAAGAGGTAGAGAGAAGGGAGGAAGGCAAGAAGAGAGGGAGAAATCATCAGTATCCTTCTGTCTGGTACTGGACTTGTCTCAAAGATACTCTCAGTGAGTCTACAGAAGATGAATTTGCATCCCAACACTTTAATTCAATTACAAAAAAAATCAATCATTTTATCTACTTGCACAATAGTAGGCTGAACATTAAACATAAAAGCACAATAGTAGTAAGATAGTGTGACTTGTTCTAGGACTGTTTCTGTCTGTACTTCATTGAACATAAAGATGAAAACATCATCCTTATCATCATCATCATCCATCATCATCATCAATAAGATCCATAATTATTGGCTCAGATGTTCCATAGTAGAGCATGAGTTATTAGCAAGGCACTTTACCAGCTTAACAGAAAGCATCACATACCTATTACCAGAAGATGAGAACACCAATTACTCCCTCAAATATAAGTGAATTACATGTTTAAGTACTTCATAAAAAGCATTTACAGTATCACGAAAAAAATCTAGAAACACATAAGAAAACAACATATTGGCTGAGCAAAAACGTGTGCCAAAAAGTCCTAGGATTGTAAGAAGAAACTTATTGGTGATTTGGTAATTGTTGAACAAATCACATGAAAGTGCTACGACATTTATGCTGCCTTTCATCAATAGATATTTTTAGAGGACAGAATTTACAGGTCAAAAACCTACAGAAATACTTTTGGAACAAGCAGACATCACTTTGCTGAGTAAAGGCTGATAAAAGGTAAATGCTGTTGGATCTGTTGAATGTAATTGAAAGTGATTTACCATCAGATGGAGTCTACGAAACAGCTAATTTCTAAAATAGAATAAAAAAGTGCTTTGTGGATGACATTTTTGTTAATTCGGTTAACAGTGTTACCAAGGAAGCATCAAACAAATGGCTGTACTGTAGATTTTTTTGGAGGGAGTGGGGGGCAATGGAGGGGTTTAAGATAGCAATTCAGAAAAACAATATTGTCACCAGAAGTTACTGAATGGTTATCCTACAGAAGCTCAGACTTGGTGATCAGTGTAAATGATACAGGGAAATGACATAGAAACTATGCCACACAACCATATAGACTGTAAAAATGTAGCACCTACTGAATACTTAGCAAGGCTTGACCTGGTGGCTAGAATTATGCGTCAGAAGCTTGCTTAGTCTTTTGTAGCTTGATAAATGACAAATCCTCATACTATAAATACAGGACCCACCTCACCCCCAAGTACCCCCCCCCCAAAAAAAATCTTGGCAAACTTAGTCAATAAACTATTGGAACATATTATTTTCACAGACTGAACTGTTGCCCGCAATCATACAGACATAACAGTGATCCATTAAAACTTAAGACCAAATTTTAAAAAATAAATGTCATAATATTCAATCTACATGGAACAACATGCTTTCAAAAGTTAGAAATACAGCAGAGGAGATAAAATTCATGTGGGGATGGAATGGGGCACATATCACCGCCTTCATCCTTCCTGTCTGCTACTGGAATTGCCTCAAAGATACTTTCAGTGAGCCCATAGAAGATAAGCTTACATCCCAATATTTTTATTTGATTACAAAGAACAAGTATTTTATCCACTTGTGCAAGATTTCACAAAACATTAGATTCAATAATACAGTAGCAGGATAGTGGTTCATCTCAGGACCCTTTCTATCTGAACTCTATCCAAAAAGATGAGAATGAAATTTTTATTAATAGTAATAATATTAATAATGATAGCTGGCATTTATGTAAAGCTTTAAGATTTGCAAAGCACTTTACATATGTTCCCTCAGTTGATCCTTATGACAACCTCATGAGTTAAGTGTTCTAGGTATTACTATCTCCATTTTTCAAATGGAGAAACTGAGATTCAGAGAAGTTTTCAATGATTTACCCACGGTCACACAGCTAGTGAGTTTCAGAACTCTAACTAGTTTTTGTGTCTGGGGCAAGTGGAGGTGGGGAGGGTTCTCTGGGGGGAAAGCTTCTAGAAGGGTACAAGAAGCATGACTCTGGGGCCAGGTTATTTGCACTCTTTAAATTTTAGCCCCCTGAAAAAAGTCCCAGTTACCTTGCCTTACTTATAGTTTTGAGCTATAATATGATTTAAATCCAGCTCTCTCCAGACTCCAAATCCTGCATTAAATTGTCTGGATTGATTGCAAAGCTTGGTAATTGCACTGTCCCATGGGATTCACCAGTCCTGAATCCCTCTGCTAGTTAAGTACAATGTGGTAAGAATAACTGATTATTGATAATCACTACACACACTAAGAAAAATGCTGGATCAGAGAACGTGGATTAGATTCCTGTCTCTGCCATTCACTGCCTGTGTGTCCTTGGACAAATCACTTAAGGCCCACAAATCTGGGCTTTGATGTCCTTATCTCTTAAACTCAGTCTATGATACTACAAAGACCGGATCATGTCTGGGATACTTTTTTGTTATCAGCAAGCACCCATTCAGGACTTGATTGTGTTCCTGCACCACACAACTCCCAACAATCAAGTTTTGAATGAGCATTTAGTGATAGGAAGAAGTGTCAGGAGAAAGAAGTCAGGAGAACTGGGCTTTAATCAGGTTTCGTGCTGAGATAGCTGTGACCTTATACAAGTCCACCTTCTCTGAGTTTCCCTTGTAAAATGAAATCACTAGGGGCAGCTAGGTGGCATAGTGAATAGAGCACTGACCCTGAAGCCAGGAGGACCTGAGTTCAAATCCCTCCTTGAACATTTGTCTCTTAACTAGCTGTGTGACCTTGGGCAAGTCACTTAACCCCAATTGCCTTGCTTTCCCCCTTCCAAAAAAAAAGTGAAGCAGCTGTATTAAGATGATCTTTGAGGCCCCTTCTAGGGCCCAACATTTTATGATTCTTCAACATGCCCAGCAAATGGGCTGGAACTTTCTACCTGACTCAGTTCCTTTCAGGTAATTCACATGCTTAAATTTATAGCTTTACATATATAAAGTGCACACTTGACTATAGGTCCTAAAAGACTTCATAGAGAAGGGGAGGGGGCAGTCGAGGACATCACATGGATTTTGGTAGATTTTCTCCAGTGATAAGTGGTGGTCTTCTTAATACTAGTGGGTCAGGTATAGTGAATGCTCACCCCTAAGAGCAACCCAGGCAATTGCTTAGAGGCAGTGGTTCTGTCCTTTGTGCACATGAAGAATTAGGTGAGGAAATGACTGCAGATCACTCCCTCTTTAGCAGAGGGCTAGTACAGTGGGATTTTGCTTTGATCTGGTTCTTTGTTGGGTTTTTTTTTTGAGGGTGTCCAATAGGATAAGGAGTGGGAAGAGGAAACAGTGGGGTGTGATGGAAAGAGGCTGGACCTCAGATTAAGTACTTCCTGCTAAGTGCTCAGGAACCAAAGAAAAAGCTGGCTGTGGCAATCACGTGACCCCCCTCATCTCCACCTCTTAGAATCCTTTGTTTTGTTGTTGTTGTTTAGTCGTTTCAGTAACATCAGACTTTCATACTGGGGTTTTCTCGGCAAAGACAATGGAGTAGTTTGCCACTTCCTTGTTCAGATGAGGAACCTGAGGCAGATAGTTAAATGACTTGTCCAGGGTCACACAGTTAGTATCCAAGGCCAGACTCGTACTCAGGAAGATGAGCCTTCTTGACTCCAGGCTTGGTGCTCTATCCACTGCACCACCTAGCCATCCCTCTTAGAGTCCTGGCCTTCTTCAGAGTTCAGCCCAAATAGCACCTCCTCCTCCAGGTGATCTTCCAGATTTCCTCAAGGGCTAATACCTCCCCTAACACAATTTCTTTGCATTTGAGTACAGGAAAAGTTTTGTGGGTGTCTCTGTATCCCCAACAGCCTGGTACATAATCAGTAAGCACTTAGCAAATGTTTACTGATTGATGGATCTTGGCAAATATTTAATCTTGATGATTCTCAGTTTTCTCATCTGTAAGATGGAGGTAATGGCCCTTGCACTGCCTATCTTGTGAGGAAAGTGCTTTGTAAACTGTAAAGTGCAATATAACCACGAACTATTGTTAAGCTTGAGCTAAGGCAGTGGTTCTCAACCTGTGGGTCGCGACCCCTTTGGGGGTCAAATGATCCTTTCACAGGGGTTGCCTAAGACCATCGGAAAACACATATTTCCAATGGTCTTAGGAACGGAGACACCGCTCCTCTATCCATCTCCAGGTGGGTCTGCCTGCATGCAGATACGCCCACATACCAGTATTAAAGGGTCACAGCATTAGGAAGGTTGAGAACCACTGAGCTAAGGCGAAGGAAAGATGAGATTCAATCTTCATGCTTTCATTTGCTCTCAAAGTCTTGATTGTGGCTTAACACAATGATTCTCAAAGTATGTTCCATGGACCCATGAGGGGGCCTTGTAATCCTTTCAGGAGGTCTTCAAGATCAAAATTATTTTCATAATAATACTAAGATGCTATTTGCCTATAAAAATACTCCTCCCTTTTCCAACTACCTATCTGTGTGAGGGCAGATTTCCTTCACAAACTTCAGTCAAAACAATCTATCACAATAAATTGAATGCAAAAGCCAATATGAAAACTTAGCAGTTTTCTATTAAGTCAGACATTAAAGAGATTTGCAAAAACATGTAATACAATGCCACTTTTCTCAATTAATTTTTTTGTTTTGGAAAATAGTATTTTTCATAAAAATTTGTCATTTATGTTAATGCATAATGGGTTTATTACTATTTTAATGAATAAATATTTTAAAATTTTATTTATTTTTACTATTCTAATACAGTAAATAATGATAGCTATAACCCACATAAACAAAAGCTCTTTGGGGTCTTCAATCATTTTTTAAGAAGGAAAGGTGTTCTGAGACCAAAATGTTTGAGAACCAGTGGGCTATAAGCATGATTTGAAAAGACAGAAGTAATATCAGTGCCAATGGAAAAGCATATTATATAATCAGATTTTTATGAAATGGTTGCCCTTGAGCTGGGCGGGATCAATAATACAATGGAATCTAAGATATGGGATCCAAAGAGATTTCAGCGGGTTGGAATGTTGGGCTGATGCTAAGATGAAATTTAATAACGGTAAGCACAATGTCCTGACATTGGGCTCAGAAAAACCAACTGCACAAGTACGAGGTAAGGAAGATAAGCCTAGAAAGCAATTCATGTGACAAAAACTTGGTAATTTTTAGTAGACTACAAGTGCCTTAGAAGTCAGCAGTGTGCTTTGGCTGCCAGAAAAGCTAACGCAATCCTAGGGCATGATGTCCAGATGTAGGAAGGGAGAATGTCGTTGTGCTCAGTCCTGTCCAGAACACATCTGAAACAGTGAGCCCAGATCTGAATACCCATTTTAAGGAAAGTAGGGTCAAAATATAAAATGCCTTGAGGAGGGCAACCAGTTTGATGAGGATACTTTGAAACCCTGCCAGGGAGTATTTAGCCTAGAGAAGACAAAACTTGGTGGTGGACATTGAGGGACTATTATGTGAGAGATAGATTCAATTTCCTTTGTTTGGCCCAGGATCAAGGCCCCATGGGCACAGATAGGAAGGAGACGGATTTTGTCTCAAAATAAGAGAAAACTTTCTAACAATTATAGCTATCCAAAAATGAACTCATCTCTCAACTGATGCCTTTCCATCCAACCTTGACTAGGTTATACTTAGGTTAAGGGAAGAATGCAAGCTTCTTGAGGGCAAGGGCTATTTTTATTTTGTCTTTGTGTCCCCAGCACCTAAAACAGTCCTAGAACATAGTAGGTGCTTTATATAAATGCTTGTTGGATTGGAGTACACATGCTGGGGGTAGACACCTCCGCAGAGGACACACAGTACAGAGTACAAGCAACTCCACAGGGCACTAAGCAAATGGTCAGCTGCTCTGAAGGTCATCCAATGCTATGTGAGTAACTCCTTGACTCAGTGTGTGGGGTAAGGGGCAGGAAAAATGGTTAGGGGGGGCTATTTCAAAAAGAAATGACAGGAATTACCACCTATTAATTTATTTTTATTTGTACTTAGTCCATAGTTTTATCCCCTGATTTATACAAAGCTTTTTTCAGCTTTTGCATCACCCTTGTCCCTTCCCTCACCCTTGCCCTTGCCCTAACCTTCCCATACCTGCTCCTTTCTGCCATCAAAGTTACTATGTGGGAATGGGATGTAAGTTCACTGAGAAGGCATTTAGTGGGAGGGCTTCAGTGGCAGATGAACTTAGAACAGAGTCCTAGAACCCCAAAGGGAGATTTGGGCATTTGGGGCACATAGAATGCAACAGAAGCCAAGAATAAGAGTGTGGGAGGGGGAGGGAAATCGATATACACATCTACATCCCTCTAGGAGGGGATTTCTGTGCCCTTCCTCCAGATGTGTCTGCTAGGGTTGGGGAGGAATGGCTTAGTCTATCAGGGAGGCAATTAGAAGGGACAAGCTTACAGACTCAAGGTTGCCTTTAAGATGAATTGCCATGATCCCAGGAGTGGAGACCATCAGCTAAGCCTTTTCCAATTCTGACACAAATCTCCTCTTCAGGCTTCTTCTCATCAAGGGAGCAGGGCTTTGACCATTTTCTGGCAACTGACAAGGTTCTAAGCTGGCTTCTCTTGCTCTCTCTCTCTCTTCAAACTGGGAGTAGACAAAGAGTTAAGGAAGATGGGAGAGGTACAGGAAAGGACCAAACCCAGGAAGGGGAAATCCAACTGCTGGGCCCCTGGAAGCACAATGTCCACCATGGGTCCATCTCTGAAGTAAGTTTCCTGGTTACAAGGCTTCTTTCTCTCTCTGGGAACATCTGCTGAGTTTCATCTCTGTCAGTTGGATATACCGTATCACATTGGTATCTGCAGGAAAAGGAAAGACACGTGAGCTAATACTAGATAAAGGACCATTGTTGGTCTTTTCCCAGGCCCAAACAAACGGGGTCTATACAAAATGGACAGACTAGACAAGGACCAACCAGTTCATCTGATCCAATACTTTCCACTGATTAGTCTGTGACCATCTGGCTAATGTTTTGTGAAGGGAGCCAGAAGGTTTTTTCTGAACTGGGGCCTGATGATGTACTTGGCTGAAGACCTAGGTGAAGAGAAAGAGAGAGAGAGAGAGGGAGGGAAAGAGAGAGAGAGAGAGAGAGAGAGAGAGAGAGAGAGAGAGAGAGAACAGCTCCTCCCCACAATGAGACTCAGTCACTGGTCAATGTGCCTGTAAGGAAAGGTGAGGAACGAAGGTGACTCCATCTCTAGCATCATTTTATCCTTATAACCAGGGCTGGCCTGACAAATTCCATGAAGCAGGCTGGACAGATTCCTACAATGCCAGACCACTGGGCAGTTTCCTATAGACAGCTGGCAAGACATCCCACTGGGTAATGGAAGGAACTAGGACACATTCAAATACGCCCTTTACTTGAAGACTATCAACTATAGCCAGCATGACAGAATAAATACAGAAGGTACACAACAAATATCCTGAGAGTCCAGCACTGTGTTAGTAGCATAGAGGGCCCCTGTCCTCAGGGAGGTTATGGTCTGGCTGGAAAAGAAGGTACAGATAAATTAAATCATTAAATTATGCAAAACAATATGTGATTCTGTTGGTAAAGCTGTGAATTAATTGATATAAGCATTTTAGAAAACAATTTGGAATTACATCCTATTGTTAGGCATATATGACAAGGAAGGGTGTGAATATGTATGTATACACACATGTGTACATATATTATATATACATACACACACGAGAGAGCACAAGAGCAAAGAGAGAGTGAGAGCGAGAGAGAGAGGCAGGCAGCTAGGGAGTATAGCGGATAGAGTTCTCAGCCTGTAGTAAGGAAGATGAGTCTTCCTTTGTTCAAATCTGGCCTCAGACACTTACTAGCTGTGTGATACTGGGCACATCACTTAACTACAGTTTCTTTGCCAAGAAAACTCCAAAATGGGGTCATGAAGAATTAGACATCTCTAAAAATTGTATGTATATACACACACATTTATATAGAGAAAGAGATGTATATGTGTGTATGTGTGTGTGTATATCTATATATAGCCTTCATTTCCTCTGAATATCTAGCTCATGAGTTAATGCATCAGTTCTCAAAGTATGTTCCATAGACTCATGGGAGTCCCTGTGACCTTTTCAGTGGGTCCTAAAGATATTTAATACATTTTATGACTATGCCTGGGAGAGAATATTTTAAAATTTTTATTGATATCTTTTGTTTTTTTATCACCTACATTTCCCAATATATCTACTTCCTCCTCTTCCCAGAGAATCATTCCTTATAAACAACAAAAAAACAAAGAGGGAAAAAATTAGCGAAACAAATCAATATACTGGTCAAATCTGGTAAGTATTCTACATGAATAGTACTATCATACACATACAGATAAAACACACAAACACACCAGTACATTTAGAGCAATGTTTTTGCAGTAGCAAAGAACTGCAAACAAGGTATCCCAGAAAAATGGAATTTGAGAGTTGGCATGGGTTTCAACAGCTGTCTGGTCCAACACAAACCCTAAAGAAATTCCCACTCTTGCATACCTAACAACTACTCCCTTGGCCTCTTTTGACTGTGCTTCTGCCTTTCCTGACCTCACCACCACAGCTGAGCTGCAATGTCATTCTGGGACCTCCCTCAGTACTGGGGGCCTTCTTGTCCTGGAATATCCACTCACCCTTAAGACCTTCTCACTCTAGAACATTCCTCTGCCTTGCTGCCCCTCTTTTCTCATCATTAAATTCCTCCCAGGGTCTCCATTTTAGGGAGAGGCCCAGGGCAGCCAACCTTCATTCCCCTCTTGGCTCTGAATCTGATTTTCTGAATTCTAAGACAAATGTTCTTGTGGGCAGGCACCCATTTATCCTACCCTCTTTTCAATTCCCTTTTAGTGTGTTGTCTGTCCCAGTTGAAATGTAAGTTCCTTGAGGGCAGGGGCTGTCTTTTCACTTGTATTTGTATTCCCAGAATTTAGCCCACACTGCCTAAGGACCAAGATGGCATGGGGGCAAGTATGGCTCAAAGTGTAGGGGGAGTAGGGGTGGGGAAGTAATGTTTATGCTATTGTTCTTGTAACATCTTCCCAGTAAATATCTAATAAAAGCTTAAAATTATATAGGCATGTATATGTACATATAAGCATATATTACTGTATCTGTCTAGCTATCTAGCTTTGGAGGAAGGGAAGGGGAGGGAAAGCATACCTTCCACCTGCTATTTGTCTTTTCCAGGTCAAATATGTCCAATTATTTTAATTAGTCCTCATATGGGCAGCAAGATGGTGCAGTAGTTATAGCACCAGCCTTGGAATCAGGAGAACTTGAGTTCAAATCTGGCCTCGAACACTTACTAGCTAAGTGACCTTGAGTAAGTCACTTAACCCTGCTTGCCTCAGTTTTCTCATCTGTCAAATGAGCTGGAAAAGGAAATGGCAAAGCACTCCAGTATCTTTGTCAAGAAAACTCCAAATGAGGGAGTCAGATACAACTGAAATGACTCACTAACAGCACCACCAACAACAAAAATCCTTATGTGATAAGACTTAAGTCCCTTCACCATCTTGATTGCACCTCTCTGAATGCGCTCCAACTTAGCAATGCCCTTATTAGTCCAGAAATGAAATACCATACCCTAGTTGTGGTCTTACTAGGACAAAGAACAAAGGGATGGCCATCTCTTTATTCCTAGGAGCGATGTCTCTCTAGATATAGTCCAAGATCGCATTAGGTTTTTTTTTTGACTGCCATACTACATTGCTGACTCAGACTGAGTTTGCAGTCCACTAAATCCCCCAAATCTTTTCCAGACAAACTGCTGTCTAACTATGCCTTTCCCATCTTGGACTTGTTAAATTGATTTTTTAAATAAGGCTACACTTATTTCCACTGAATTCTTATTAGATTCTACTCAAAAACCTGTTGATGGTTTTTTTTGAGATCCTTACTCTTATCCAATATGCCAGTTATCCCTCTTAACTTTGTGATAGTTTGATAAGCATGCCATCTCTATACCTTCATCCAAGGCACTAATAAAAATGTTAAAAACAACACAGGGTCCAGCACAAATCTCACTGGAGATCAACTGCTCTGCTGACATTAAACTACCTCCTATGTTCCAGGCACTGTGCTAAGTGATTTACAAGTACGATCTCATTTGTTCCTCACAACAACCCTGAGAGGTGGGTGCTATTAGTATCACCCCCACTTTATAACTGAGAAAGCCGAGGCAAACATAGGTTAAGGGATCTGCCCAGGGTCACACAATGTCAGAGGCTGGATTTGAACTGGAGTCTTCCTGACTCCAGGTCCAGTGCTCTGTCTATTGCACCATCTGTATACCTCAAGGGAAACCTCATTTTTTCTGTCTCTTTTTTCTTTGTTACAAGGGATGAATGTCTGGGAAGATGAGGGGGAATTATTTGGGAAATGTAGGTGATGAAAAAATGAGAGCTATCAATAGAGATTTAAAATATTCTCCCCCAGGTATAAAGGGTGCTGACTAGGTCTCATTATTTTCTATATTGTTCTTTAATATTCAGGTCATGTATCTTTTTTGAGTTTATTTGCTGTATGTGGTATAAAAGCTGTCTTAAACCTAATTTGTGCTCAAATGCTTTCCAGTTTCCCCAGAAGCATTTGCCAAATAGGGAGCTTATCCCCAAATGGTTTATGTTCTCAGGTTTACTAAAGATAAAGTTGTTGAGTTTGTTTTTATTCTTGCCTATCTAGTCTGTCCTATTGATCTACTTTTATAATTTTTAACCAGTACTAAATAATTTTGCTATTATTGCTTTATAATATACTTTGAGGTCTAGGAGTACTTTCTATTCTTCCCTCTTTAAAAAGAATTACTCCCTTTGAGCTTCTCAACCTCTTCTACCAAATTAATTTTGTTTTCATTTTGTCTAGTTTTAAAAGTACACTCTTGGGTAGTTTATGTGATCTATCATTGAATTTGCAATTAATTTAGATAGTATCACAAATTTTATTATATTGGTGTAGCCAAACCACGGACAATTAATATAGCTCCAATTATTTATATCATTCTTTATTTCTTTAAAGAGTGTATTTCTGTGCCTTCATAGACTGATTCCAAGATATTGTGTGAATTTTTTAGTTATCTCGAATGGGGTTTTCTTTCTATTATTTCCTCTTGGGGATTTTGTTATTTCTATATGGAAATGCTAATAGTTTTTCTGGATTTTTTTTGTATACGTATATAAATGTAGCTATTGAAGCTACTTTGTTGCTGATTCTCTAGGGTTTTCTAAACAAGATACCACATTATCAGCAAATAGGGCTAAAATTTTTTCTCCTCTTCATCAATATTTCTGCCTCTTAATTTATTTTTCTTGTTTTCTTTCTATTGTTAGGATTTCTAGAGTGATATTAAATAATAATGGGAAAAGGCAGCATTCTTGTTTTATTTCTATATTTATTAGAAAATTTTTTTAGTGTTTTCCCATTACAAATAATTCTAAGTTATAATTTTACATAGGTATGTTTGTATAATATTTTAGATGGTTCTTCTATGCTATACTTTTTAGGGTTTTTAGTAAAAATGAATGTTGTAGAGGCAGTTAGGTAGACAGAGTGGCTAGAGCACTGAGCACAGAGAGAGGAAGATGTGATTCTAATCTGACCTCAGATACTTCCTGGCAGTGTGACTTTGTTTGCCTCAGTTTCCTCCACTATAAAATGAGGATAAATGAGGATAATAACAGCACCTACTTTGCAGCGTTGTTGTGAGAACCAAATGAGATAATATTTGTAAAGCACATGGCACAATTCCTGGACAGTAGTTGGCACTATATAAATCCTAATTCTCTTCCCCTTTTATGAAAGGCCTTTCTTCATCTATTGATAAAATGATTTTTGGGGGGTGGTTTTGTTTTTATTGTGATTAATTATATTAATTGTTCTCTTAATATTGAACCATGCCTGGTATAAACTTGTTATAATGAATGCTTTCTTTCCCCTTTGGCTCTATTGCTGTATATGATTTTGTTTAAAATTTTTACTTCAATATCCATTAGGGAACAGACGCAGCCTGGCATGCTGGATATAGAGTTGGCCTTAAAGTCAGGAAGATTTGAGTTCAAGTCTTGTCTCTGGCTGTGTGACCTTGGACAATTCATTTAATCTTTCAGTTTCCCCAGGCTACTCTCTAACACTATCAAGTTGAAGATAAGAAGCTGATCCTGCATTGCTTACTTGGAGGTATCTACAACAATTAATTAGTGAGACTGGCCTAAAGTTTTCTTTTTTTGCTTCATCCTTCCCAGGTTTAAGCATGCGGACTATATTAAAAATGTAAAATGCTTTCTTTCTCAATTTTGGGAAATAATTTGTATAGCATAGATATTAATTACTCTTTGTTTGCTATAACTTGCCTCTAAATTCATCTGGACTAGGATTTTAATATTTTTTTTCTTCTAGGTTCTTTGTGTCTTGTTCAATATCACTTTTTTGGATAGGGTTACATAAGATCCACATTTCATGCTCTGTTGATTTTGGCATTTTATACTTCTCTAGGTAATTCTCCATTTCTTTTAAATTCTATTTGGCCAATATATAATTTTGAGTAATAAGTTTTGATCATGTTTTTTTTTTTTTAAATTTCTTCTCTGGTGTGATTTCACTGTGTTGTGGGTAATTTGTTTCTCTTCTCTCTTTTAAAAACTAGGTTAGCAAAAGATTTATCAATTCTGTTAGCCTTCAAAAAACCAGGTTTTAGCTTTGCTTATCATTTTACAGTCTTTTTGTTTACTGTGTACTTACTCTAATTTTCAAGATTTTCTCTCCTGTGCTTATTTTGGATTTTTTATTGTTGATTTTCTAATTTAAACAAATTAAAATTTATTTTAATTGACATATTCTTTTTCCTTATATACCTCTTCCTGCCCCACTCCCAGCAACAACCCATCATTTTTGCTTTAATTATATACTCAGTTCATTAATTCTCTTTTTTTCTATTTTTAAGGTATATTTTCAGAGAAATAATTATTTCCTCTAAGACCTGTTGTGGTCTCATGGAGATTTTGGTATGTTGTCTAATTGCTTTCATTCTCTTTCACAGTTATTAATTTTTCGTGTTTTGTTCTTTGGCTTAATCATTATGTATGATGTCATTATTAAGCTTCCATTTTGGTCTATGTTTGTTTTTTCCATTGTATTCCAAAAGTCTCAGCATAGTTTTAAGCTTTTGTAGCTTATAGTTTATACAAATATGATAAATATTACATCAATATAGTGAAATTTAAGATATTACCTAAATTAATTTACAAATTTAATAATAGACCAATTCAATTACCAAGACGGTACTTTATAAAGGTAGACAAAATGAAATTATTAAAAGTTTAAAACTACACTGAGAACTTTTGGGATACCCCATATTCACTGCATTATAGTATATAAAAGATGCATTTAGTATTTCTATTTCTTATATATTTATTTACAATTTCTCTGCCCTGGCATTCTTTAATGCTCCTATCCAAAAGATGGCATAAGTTTTTCAACTTTAACCTCTCTAAAAGTCTGTATTTCCGTTTTTGTTTATCTTTCTGTTAGATTATTATAGCTCCAAGGAAAAACACTAAAATCCCTTACAATGATTGTTATTGCCTATGGCTTTTTCAAATTCAGTTAACTTCCTTTATGAATTTGATGTAATGCCATTTGAGGCACGTATATTTAGTACTGATATTGTTTACTTTCACATGGTTCTTTTAAAAACAATGTAGTTCTCTATTTCTCTTGGCATTTGGCATTATGAGTTTTTATTTCTATGTTGTCTAATGTAATTTGTAATTCTGGGGTTTTTGTTTTTGGAATCACATGATACATATAAAATTTTGTTCCAGTCTCTTAATTTTATTTTGTATGTTTATTTTGATGTGAATTTCTTGTATACAGAAGAGTGTTGGATTTTGTTTTCTTAGCCATTTTGCCACTCTCATTTTATTGGAACGATCTATTCACATTTAGGGTTATGATTATTAGGCTTGTATTTTTCTACAATTATTTCTATTGTACTGGTTTTTTCTCTTTTAAATTCAGTACTTGACCTCTGAATGCTATTCTACTCCTATAGGCTCTCCTCCAGTTTTCATTTACTTGAGGTGGCCCAAGTTCCTTGAATTGACTTAAACTGATAATTTTGTGAACTTTATTTTTATTTACTTCTCATATTTTATGCTTTTTTTCTCTTTACTCAATTAAATATGAGGTGGAAAATTAAATCCTTTCTCTTTTCCCTTCCACTTATCTCCAATCTCTTATATAAGTAGCATCCTTTTACATTTTTCTACAAAAGAATGTACAAAAGGACATTCTTTTAAGAAGTCCTCCTTTGTTTTGTCCTTATTTCCTTTCCCTTCTTGTCTACTCTGAATTTTGTCACTCTATTCTTTTTATCTTCTCTGTCCATAATGAGTATAGACTTTCTGAATGATCAAATTTTAGCTCTCTCATAGCTTATTTCTATTTTATTACATTCATACATCTTACCCCATTCTTCCCATTTTCGGTCACATTTCACTCTTAGAATGATAAGTTCCTTAAGGAGGCAGTATCCAATGAAAGCGGTGGTATTTGTTGAGATTCACTCTATATCTCAAAACATGAGGTCCTTGCGATTAGATGATCAACTCATCTCCCTTAAGGCCCTATTATCTCACATCTACTTCTATGTTTCCCTTTACCAATCTGGGAACTGGTTGCTAGTGGGAATTCAAAAATCCCTTCTCCTGGGGTTGAGGATGCAATCCTGCACAACTTTTTATGATAGAAGGTTGTTTTGCAATGTGCAAATTCCTCTAAGATGAAACATTATAAGGTTCCTTTCCCTTCTCCCCTTTACTCATGAAAAGCCTTCCTCACTCTATAACATGCTCTGTCCTCTTCTAGGAGGACTAGTGAGCTCTTTGTATTGAGATAGTGGGAGAGAAGCTGTCTGAGAAGAAGCTGAGGCAGAGATGGGGGCCCATGTGCTCAATGACACAAAGGAATTCCACTGAAAGGAAAAATAATGTCAGAGATCTTGGCGGGCAACCAGCCAGTCAAGGCCAGGGGAAGCATGGGCCCTCCTGACTTCCTATTCATTTCACTCTGAATTATACTGAATATACTGAATTCATCCTAAACTGAGCTCTTGATGTCATCCAGATTCAGCCTATTTTCTATGCCTTGAATACCAGGATCAGAGTACTTCCAGGGGGCCTGCTTCTTTATTTTGTGAGGCAAAATTCAAATGGACACAGCTTTGCCGACTGAAGCAATGACTGTGGGGAACTAAGTGGGATTTCCAGTATATGAGGAAGCACAGTTTGGGCTTGCCGAGTAATTGGTAGCTGTTTTATATGCTTATTATGACTACTCCATTTGCATACTCTGGTTATTATTTAATGTTCATTTTCTTAGTGATTCTTTGAGAAGAGGGAATGCCACTTACAGTAACCAGATATGCCTGTTTGTTCTTGCATGAAGCCCATTCCATTATGCCACGGTCACATGACTAATGCCAAGTTAAATAAACCAGCTCAAAAGGTGGGATGGTTTCTCATGGATGGATGGAATGACAAGGGTGGGGAGGATAACAGTCAAAAGTTAATTTTAATTGGCTAGACCCATTTATTCACAGATCCCTTGATAAACTGGCACCATGTTACCGAGAGAAGTAAGAGTCTGGCTAATTGGTGACCATAGAGAACATTGCCCTTACTGGGCATTTCCACCCCAGCTGGGCATAGGATGAGCATGGGTGAATGGCTGTGAATGCCACCTGGTAGTTAAATGCAAAAATCTTCAGGAGCTCCCTATCATCTAACAAATATAGTTCAATCTTCTTTGCCTAGCATTCATGGCCCTTCTCAATGTGGTGCTATCTTAATTTTCCAGCCTCATGTCTTATTACAGAAGTACCCAGGTGATGCAGTGGGTAGAGATGTTGGCCTGGGGTCAGGAAGACCTGAATTCAGATGTAGTCTCAGATACTTCAGTAGCTGTGTGACACTGGGTAAGTCACTTAACCTCTTTCTGTCTCCGTTTCCTCATCAATAAGATGGGAATAATAATAGCACCTACCTCCCAGGATTTTTGTGAGAATCAAATGAGATAATAATTGTAGAGAGCTTTATAAATCTTAAAGTACTATGCAAAGGCTAGCCACCATCATCACCATCATTATCATCATTACCATCATCATCATCATCACCATCACCATCATCATCACCATCATCACCATCATCATCACCATCATCGTCATCATCATCATCACCATCATCATCATCACCCCCCCACCACCATCATCATCACCATCACCATCATCATCACCATCACCATCATCACCATCACCATCACCATCATCACCATCACCATCATCATCACCATCATCACCATCATCACCATCATCACCATCATCATCACCATCATCATCATCACCATCACCATCATCATCATCTTACTCTTCTCCACATACTCCAGCCAAATTAAAATACAATGCAGTTTTTAAAAGGAGGGGCAGCCAGGTGGTGCAGTGAGTACTAGAGTCAGGAGGACCTAAATTCAAATCCAGCCTCAGACACTTAACACTTACTAATTGGGTGACCTTGGGCAAATCACTTAACCGCAATTGCCCTGCTTTCCACCCTCCAAAAAGACAGAAAAAAAAATACAATACATTTCCTTGACTCTGTGCCCTCTTGCCCACACTAGTCTCTATGCAGTCCCCACCTTTGCCTACTGAATTCCTATTCCTCCTTTAACGCCTAACTCAAATGCTACCTCCTTCACAAAACCTTGAGTGATACTTTTCATCTCTGATGACCTTTTCCCTCTAATCTCACAAGTGTTTTGTCTCATGACTCTCTATTGTACTCACCACATGTACTTTATGATAGAATGAGACGATACATGTTAAATGGCTTGTAAACCTTAAAGCTTTACAAATGTTAACTGTTATTATTGCTGTTGCTTTATTACTTCTCCCAATTTAGACTACAAACTCCATGAGAGCAAGGAACATATCTCACCTAGTAATGATAAGAACAATAACAATAATAACAACGATGATGATGATTTTTAGCATCTATTTCGTCCCTACTGTGTGCCAGACACTGTGCTAAGCACTTCACAAACATGATTTCATTTTATCCTCAGAACAGCCCCGGAGGGTAGATGCTATTATCATGTTCTTTTTACAAATGGTGACTTGCCCAGTATTGCACAGCTTGTAAGTGTCTGAGGCCACATTTGAACTTGGGTTTTGCTCAAATCTAAACTTTTATGTCCCCTAGCATTGAACACAGTGTTGTTCCACGCACAGCAATTACCAAATAAATGCTTACTGAATTAAATTTAATTGTCCAGTACTTGATGCCTCCCACCCTTGTCAACAGGACAACCTCTCCGGATTGTAGAGATCCCCTTTTTCAAGTACAGCATTCATTCTAACAAGAGTTATATAAAGTTCTTGTGTCTCCCGACCTTTGTTTTTCATGCTGAAGAAGGGAGGAGGCGAGCAATGCAGCTGGCCTGCCCTTGCCTCTGACCCCTGACCCCTGACCTCTCTTTGGCAGCTGTTTGCAGAGTCTATTTCTATGAGATGAGGGGGTTGGATTATCGCTCTCTGAGCTCTCTTCCAGTTATGACATTCAATGGCTCCACTAGGCACCCCTTCCAGAATAGAGGGAGCCTTTGTGAAGGAATTCCTGTATGCTCTTTACAAAAGTGCTCCCTCAGAACCACAGCTGGGCTCCGACGACGTATTCCTGGAGCATAAGTAAGACTGAGATGACCAGCAATGGATGGCATAAGACCACACTGAAGTAGCCAAGGCCTAAAGGAAGACAACTGAGGCCCTTGGAGATTTCTTCAAGCTGATGACTTTTTTTTTTAAACCCTTTAACTTATTTCTAACTTCCTTTCCTTTGGAAAAGAAAAGTTGTTTGGATACACAGGATTTTTTTCTTTTTAAATTAATTTATTTACTTTTAGTTTACAACATTCAGTTCCATAGTCCCTAGAGTTTCAAATTTTCTCCACTTCCTTCTCCACCCCTCCCCCCGCCAGGGTGGCATGCAATCCAATATAGGATCTACAAATACCTTAACATTAAACATCAGTCAAGTTGTAAAGAAGGATTATAATCAATGGAGTGAACAATGAGAAAGAAGAAACAAAACCAAACAAAAAAAGAGAGAGAGCAAGTAGTTTGCTTCAATTTACATTCAGAACTCTGTAGTTCTTTCTCTGGATGTGGATTTGACTTTGATTTTTGTTAGTGTAAGGAGCTCTCACTGTGGAAAATCCATCCATTGATGCAGATGTCAACTTTTCTGCAACTTATAGACTTAAAGAGGTATCTTAGACACTAAGAGGATAAGTGATTTATTTGCCCATGATCACCAAGCTAATATCGCTCAAGTCAGAGCACCTGTGTTCACATCCTACCTTTGACACTATCTGTAACACTCTGGAACTTAATCTCTCTGGGTATCAGTTTTCTTGTCTGCAAAATGAGGGGCTTAGATTGGATGGACTCTGAGGTCTCTCCCATTCTCAGATCTGTGGGCTATGTCAGAGGCAGAACTTGAACTCAGGTCTTCCTGACTCCATGACCATCTCTCTATCCACTTTGCTACATTGCTTAACTTTGATAGTATGATACTAACATGGATAGTTTTGTTAACCAGAATTTTGTTGCCTCTCAATATTTCCTTTATTTATGTTGTGAGCAACGCCAAGGAGATCAGGATGCTGTAGGTGAATGCCCATCATCTCTAGCACCCCAATCTTCTTTATAATGCTAAGACAGTGCAACATTTATATTCCTATAGGTATCACATCTATCGTTCTTTTGATTCTGCTTTCTTCCCTCTGCATCACTCCATACAAGTTTTCACATTTGAGAAAACAGGGAGAGTCACCTAAGGGAAAAGCAGGATCTAAGCCTGGCAATTAAGAATTGAATTGTAGACAGGAGGAAATCCAGAAAGTTTAACTGAGCAACCCACCCAACAGAGATGCCTCACTCAAGAAGAGCCATGTGAAGACTCTACAAAGAGAGAAAAGATGTCCAGGCCCTTCAGTACCAGAAGTTGTTGAGTTGCTTTTAGCATATGTGGATCCTATGTGTATACTTCAATAACACTGTAAGTCAACTCTCCCTGAGGATAATATGCTTAACTTATGGAAGAGTATTATTACAGGCAGAATATTTTATAACTGTTGTTCTTGCTATACTATCTCAGTCAATGCCTTTTCTAAGAGCTAATTAAGTCTTTTGGTTGATCATAAAAGAGAACCACATTAGTGAGGGCTTAAAGGCTACAATAATAAGATTGCCTCCTAGAACTTGTAGCTATCATTCTCTGGGCTCCCAATCTGTGAATAAATGCAAGTTTGGGAAGTAATCACAGCATGTGCTACATTTACAAATGACAGTTTATCCTCCTCTGGTGAGAAGATTTCAGACCACAGGTACACTAGCATCCTGAGACTTCTACCTTCTGCTGGGTGCAGCATGTAACCTGGGGAAAGGCTTCTTGGGGTGAGGTCAGGCATCTTCCATCTGCCCCAAAACAACCACTTCCACACAATCTCCTCCCTCTCCTATATCCATCTCCTGCTGCCAGCCCAATTTCCCAACTGGGATGTGGAGAAACACCAGTGAAAGAAGAGCAAACCTCCCTTCAACTTCAGGCCTCTCATCTTTTGCTATAGCAGTTCTTTATTGGGTAGAAAAGTGGTGCTCTCCACCCAACAACGAACATTCTCATACCTGATCATGCCCTTCACATCCCAGTGACTCTGAACTCCTGTAGATCATCATTCTAACTCCACTTCACATCCCCTTCCACCAGATTCCTCATTGCCAAACCCCTCAACCCTCCCACTCCAAAGCCTCATCCTAAATTCCACCTGGCCCTTCCTTGGTGCCCTCTGGAATGCCTATTCCATATGAAACAAACTTCCCTTCATCTTAAATTTATTCCTCTCCCACTCCTTCCACCTACTAGTTCTTACTAAAACCTGGCTTTTCCTTGATGACATATCACCCCTGGCCATCCTTTCCAGTACTAGTTTCATCTTCACTCATTCTCTTTGGCTAACTGGTCAAAATAAGAGAATTATAATACTCCTTGTTCTCTATGGCTACTTCCAGGTTTCTCTCTTCCTTCAGTATTCAGTAATCTTTCTTCTTTTGAGGTTTATCCTATCCATATCTACCACCCAATCAAAATCCTGGTAGCTACTATTTAAAGGTCAGGTAATTCCCCAGGTCATGTCCATTCCTTCCTCAATAAGTTTGATATCAGGCTTGCAATTTTTCTCTCCACTTCAATGCCTGCCCTCATACTAGTGAATTTCAATTCCCTCAAATATTTTAACCACTCAATTCCACAATCTGCTCACCTCCCATGAGTTACTCTTACTCCTCACCTCAGGCACACAAAAAAATGGTCATACCTTTGATGTTGGCACCACCCACAAATGTACCATCTCCATGTTCAAGAATTCTGAAATTCTTTTATCTAGCTACAATCTATTAGTTTTTTACCTCTCCCTCTGATTTCCTATATATATATATATATATATATACATATACATATACATATATTCCCTACTCTTTCTTCACACTGAGACCTCCAATCCCTTGAGTTCTTAATTCTCTCCTAGACCATCTCCCCTGTACTAGCCACTCTCTCTGCTTCTCCCTATCTTTGCTCCTTGGTAAATCAACTTAATTCTTTATTGTACCCCTTTCTTGCATTTCTAGTCCCCTTATCCCATGGATAAATACTCTCAGCTAAGCTTCAGTCTTGGATCACTCCCACCATTTACTGCCTTTAAGTCTATACCTCTGCTGCTGAAAGAAGGTAGAGAAAATTATACAACCATTTTGATTGGGTTCACTTACAAATTTATGTTATACAAGCTCTACTAGGCCCTCACTGCCGCTAGGCAATCCTGTTCTATCTTTCTTATCAATTCACTATTCCACTCTTCACAATGGCTCTTCCAAACATCTTAATGCCTCTTCAAACCTCCAGTGATTCTCCTTTCCCACTCCCAATCTCTTAGCAGAGAACTTTGCCTTAAGTTTTACAAAAAAACTGTGAACTCTCTCTTCTCCCCTCTTCCTCATCTCCTATGACTCAGGTGCTTTCTGTCTCTATCTCCTCCTTCACCCCTGTTTCACATGATGAAATGGCCTTGCTCCTTACCCAAGCTAATCCTTCTACTTGTTTAAGAGATCCCATTCCATCCCATCTACTTCAAAAGCCTGCCCCTCTGTTACTCGACTATCACTTAATTTCGATTTCTCCTTCTCTACTGGCTCATTTCCTACTGCTGACAAATGTGCCCATGTGTCCCCTACTCTGAAAAATAACTCACTTGATCTTTCTATCCTTCTAACTAACATCCTCTATCTCTTCTGCCCGTTGTAGCTTAATCCCTCAAAAAGGCCATCTACAATAGGCACCTCCACTTTCTCTCTTCCTAACCCCTTACAATCTAGCTTCTGCCTTTATCATTCCACCAAAACTGCTCCCTCCAAAGTTACTGAAGATCTCTTAGTCACCAAATCCAGTGGTCTTTTCTCTATCCTCATTCTCCTTGACCTTTGATACTGCTGATCACCCTCTTCTCCTTTCTAGGTTTTTGAGACACTGCTCTCTCTTGGTTCTCCTTCAACCTATCTGACCACGTTTTCGGTTCTTCCTCCACATCATGGCCTCTAACTGTAGGTGTCCCTCAGGATTCTGTCCTGGGCCCTCTTCTCTTCTCCCTGTATACTACTTCCACGTGATCTCATTAACTCCCATGGATTTAATTAGTATTTCTATACTGATGATTCTCAAGTCTACCTTTTCCTGCCCCTGTTTTTCTTCTTATCTCCAATCTTGCATCTCCAACTGCCTTTCAGACATCTTTTTTTTGGAGGGAAAGGTAGGGCAATTGGGATTAAGTGACTTGCCCAAGGTCACACGGCTAGTTTTTTGTGTTAAATGTCTGAGGCTGGATTTGAACTCAGGTCCTCCTGACTCCAGGACCAGTGCTCTATTCACTGTGCCACCTAGCTTCAGACATCTTAAACTAGATGTCTACAAGACATCTCAAACTCAATCTGTCCAAAATGAAACTCATTATCTTCTGCCTTAAACCTTTCCTCTCTCCTACCTTCCTTGTTACTGTAGAAGATAACATCATCCTCTTAGACCCTCAGGCTTGCAACCTAGGAGTCAGCCTGGATTCCTCACTATTTCTCATCCCTGTATCCAAGCTGATGTCAAGGCCTGTTGATTTCACCTCTGCAACATCTATTGAATACAACTGCCACCACTGTAGTGCAGGTCCTCAGCATTTCATGCCTTGATTACTGAAACGGCCTGCCGGTGGGTCTGCCTGCCTCAAATCTCTCCCTTCTTTTATTCATTCTCCATTCAGCCACTAAGGTGATTTAGTGGCAGGTCTGATCATCTCTCTCTCTTTCTCCCTCTCTCTTCTCTTTCTCTCTCTCTCTCTCTCTCTCTCTCTCTCTCTCACACACACACACACACACACACACACACACACACACACACACACCCCACTCAACAAACTCCAGGAATAAATACAAAATGCTCTGTTTAGCATTCAAAATCATTGCTACCCTAAGCCCCCTCCTACCTTTCCTGTCTTCTTATACCTTATTCCTTAACACATACTCTCTGATCTAAAGCAGCTAATGTTGGTCTCAAAGTCAGGAAGATCTGACTTCAAATCTGATCTCAAACACTTATTAGCTGTGTGACCCTGGGCAAATCACTTAACCCTGTTTGCCTCAGTTTCCTCATCTTGTAAAATAAACTGGAGAAGGAAATGGCAAACCACTCTTGTATTTTTGCCCAGAAAACTCCAAATGGGGTCATGAATAGTTGGAAACAACTAATTGGCTAAATGGCAACAACAGCTCTTTGGCCTGGTGACACCGTCTCCTGGCTGTTCCACGAACAAGACACGCCATCTCTCAGCTCTGGCTGTTCCCCATGCCTGGAATGCTCTCTCTTCTTCCCTCTGACTCCTGACCTCCCTGGCCTCCTTCAAGTCCCAACTAGAATCCCACCTTCCACAGGAAGCCTTCCCTGATCTCTCTTAATGCCAGTGTCTTCCCTCTTTTAATTATCTCCTATTTATACTATTGTACCCAGACCCAAATCCCAGGTCACTGCACACCACCTGATCTGTGGCCCACCATTAAGCCCCTTTTATATTTCTGTCTTTGTCCCTAACCTGCAACTTGTCATAGCTTGAAACAGCTTAAGGCATGTCTGGCCATTGCTCAAGGCATAGTTCCCCGCTCCCTCCTTCCTCAAATTAGACAAGGTTCATTATGGTGCAGGGATCTTATGTAGAGACTACCCTGTCCTGTTCTGCTGACCAAGCAGGGTCCCCACACCCTTTGCCCAAAACATGACCCCAGCCTGTTCTGGGGAATTCCAGTCCCCCTTATCCCATGACCCTCCACCCTGTTCTGGGAAGCTGAGTACAACTTTCCACCCTGTGCCCTCCACCCTGTTCTAGGAGGGACCCCCATGTCACAGGAAGGTTGCACCCTTGTACCCTTGTGCCATATTCCCAAATTAGCCCTGAGCTATAGATCTAACCAATGGCTATTCTCTGCTTCTGTACATCATGGCTTCTGCTAGCTCCCCTCCATGATTTGTGTTTTAGCCTTTTTAAACAAGGCCTGTACCCTCAATGGATCACCACCAATTTGAGTGATGAACACTCTGGTAGTCACATGCTTAATCAATAAATCCATACCTAAATTTTACCTTGAACCCAGGTCTCGGCTCGCTCTTATTCTCTACACAACAATACTGAATATAGCTTGCTTTGTATATAGTTGTTTGCATGTTGTCTCCCCCATTAGACTGTAATGTACTTGAGGCCAGCACTTAGCATAGTGTCTGGAACAAAGTTGGTGCTTATTAAATGTTGGTTGGTTATGATTGATTGATTCAGCCATTCTCCAATTGTTGGTCACATATTTTGCTTCCAGCTAATTGTTATCCTAAATAATACTGGTGTGGAAATTTTCCCAGCCTCCTTTTTCAGGGTCCCCTTCTTGCCTATAAGATAGGGAAAGAAGGCTATGAGTCAGCCCTGTTCTGAGTTCATGGTGTTCTCTTTTCTTGCCTCCCATATCTGTGACCTATCTGCTTGTCATGTTGACATTTTCTCTGTTGGGCTGGGTCTGTTTGCATTGTTCTGTTTAATTGTCTTTAAATATAAACTCACAGAGGGCAGGGACCATGACAGCTTTATTGACTATGCAGGTCTATGTACAATTAATTATAGATCCCAACTGCAGTGACTGTAAAACGGACACATTTTGTCCCTTTAATTTCTCTTCCTTTGTTCCTTTGCCACAGCCCCTGCCACAGCTACTGACCACTGACTACCCCCCAACCCAACCATGTTGATTATTATTCCTCTTAGCCATAGCTGTGGCCCTTGTCATGTAGTTTATTAATTCACAGCAGGTTTGAAGGACCAGAAATTCCAGTATGATGGGATTTCCAACCTATGCAAAAACTGTGTAGGCCAAATTCTGTTCCCTCTAGATCTCTTAGGACTAATTCTGATCCTATACCACCCATCTTCATTGTCCCAACTCTCTTTATTCTTTTTTTTTTTTTTTTTAAATTTTATTATAGTTTGCATCATTCATTTCCACAAGATTTTGAGTTACATATTTTCTCCCCCTCTTCCCCCTACCCACCGCC
>CM053589.1:76501272-76546987 GCA_028646515.1 Pseudochirops corinnae
CGTTTTTGAAGTTCTAGGTTGGTCCAGAGTCCTATTCCATGGGTATTTGGGGGTGGCTATGTGAGAGCTGCGATATATTGCTGCTGCTACGCCGCCATCTTGGCTCCGCCCCCCTCTCTTTATTCTTTTTAAAAAATGTTTTATTGATGCCTTTCATTTTAAAATCACAGTCATTTCACCCCTCACTCCAGAAGGAACCTTCTTTATGATAAAGAAAAACAGCAAAGTAAAATATCTGAAGCAGAAATCATGTCTGCCAATTTTATAAAATATTTTCTCCTACCTCCCTATTACAAGAGAGAAATATTATCACTTCTCCAGGTCCTTCATTCTCAGAGTCCATTACTCAGAGTCCAGCTTCCTTCTTGGCTATAATAGTATAATAATCAAATATTCATTTGCTCTGCATCAGGTCATACAAATCTTCCCATTTTTCTCTGAATTCTTTGTCTCCGTTTCTTACTACATAATATTATTCTATTTCGTTCATACATTTGTCTTCATTTCTTATTGTGTAATATTATTCTAGGACATTCATACATTCATTATTGAAATTATTTTCCAGTCATTCTCCAAATTCTTTGCTACCACAGGGCAGCTATGCGTCTTTTGGTATCCTTTGTACCTCTTTCTCTGCCTTTAGCTTCCTTGAGGTATATGCTCAGGAGCGGGATTAAATGTTATGGGCTGTTTAGTCACTTTTCTGGCACAATTCCAAAATGAAATCAAGAACAAGTAGACCACTTCACAGCTCCGTCAACTGTGAATTAGTGTGCTTACATCTTCATAGCTTCCCTAGCACTGACTGTTTCTATCTTTTTTCCTCTCTGCCAATTTGCATGATGAAAGCTGAGTTGCTTTCATTTGCATTAATTAGACTATTAGTCATTTGGAGCATATATTTTTCTCATTTATAGTTTGCAACTCTTATTTTGAAAACTCTTGATAGCCTTTGGCCACTTACCTAGTTGCAAATGGCTCCTGGTTTTATAAATCTGTGTTATATATTATGCAGAATTTTGTGTGATATTTTATATGTTAGTCCTGTATTGGTTATATTTGATGAAAATTTTCTCACTCTACTACTGTTCTTCTAGTTCTAGATTCACTGATTTTATTTATTCAAAAATGTTTTATGTACTTGAAATTTATCTGTTTTGTTTTTTCTGAGCACCTCTATTACTTGTTTGTTTGGTTAAGAATTCTTACTCTTGGGGGAGCTAGGTGGCACAGTGAATAGAGCACCAGCCCTGGAGTCAGAAGGAGTTCAAATCCAGCCTCAGACACTTGACACTTATTAACTGTGTCACATTGAGCAAGTCACTTAACCCCAACTGTCTTGCCTTCCCCTTCCAAAAAAAAAAAATTCTTACTTTTGTTATAGTTGACCTTGTTCTCTTCTGATTTTTTTTAATGATATGACTTTTTATATTCAGGATATGGTTCAATATTGGGTTTACTGTGTATACAGCATAAGCTTTGGTTTAAATCTAATTTCTGCCAAATGACTTTCCATTTTTTCCCAGCAGTTATACTCAGAAATGGAATCTTTCCAGGAATTAATGTTATTGGATTTATCTAATACAACTGTTTTTAATTGCTGCTATTTCTTGCTTATCTAGTTTGTTCCAATTATTTATTTATCTATTTTTAAAACAAATACCAAATAATTTTGGTGACTGCTGCTTATATAATTTGAGGTGTAGTAATGCTATGTTCCTCTCCATATTTCTTCTTCATATTTCCCTTGGCATTCTAGATCTTTAGTTCTTAGAAATGAATTCCACTGTTTTTTCCCCACTTCTAAAAATTGTCTGAAGTGACAATTATTGAAGTATAATTTGACTGGTATGTCATTAAATCTATAAATTAATTAGTTAGTATTGTCATTTTGAGCTCAGGTCTTCCTGATTCAGTTTTCTCAGTTTCCTCATGTGTAGAATAAGCTAGGGAAGTAAATGACAAACCACTCCAGCATCTTTGCTGTCAAATGGGGTCACAGAGATCAGACATGATTGAAAATGACTGAATAAATTATCATAGTAATTACATTGACAAAGCCCATTCATAAACAGTGAGTGTCACTATATGAATGCTAGCTATTATTATCTCTCACCCATTATTTAAGCATCCTGTTATTTCTGTAAAGAGTATTTTGAGTTTGTGTGTACAAAAATCTTGTGTGTTTCTTAATAGGTTATTTCCCTGACATTTTGTGTCCTTTGTCCTTATCTCCTAAATTTTGTTATTGTGCTATAGAAATGAAGATGGTATTTTTGTGGCGTTATTTTGTACAGTGCCATCTTGCTGGCATTACTAATCATCTCAATTAGATTTCTTCACTGATTCTCTGGGATTTTCCAAATACACTATCATGTCATCTGCAAATAGAGATAGTCTGTCTCCTCTTTGATGATGTTTTTATCTTTGACTTTATTCTCTAGCCTTATTGCTATAGATAGCTTTTCTAGAATTATTTGAATTAATAATGAGAGGGGCTCACCTATCACTTTTCAAAAACCTATGCTAGCTAAGGGTCAGGGATGTTCAGGTGCTAGTCTGTTATACTGGGAGAAGTGTACAGTGGATATGGAACACTGTACCACCTTTAAGGGCTAAGTAGTTGTTTTCTCTATCCCCAATATGGCATCCAAACTTCTATCCACTCTTTACAAATATACATACCGAAAAGCTCCAAAGGTGCAACCTAACCTTTGTTATCACTCCATTATCTAGTTCTGAAAACAGGTGGTGAAATGAAAGAGGTAGAAGAGTCCAGAAAAATCTACTATGGCTAGCCAATAAGAAACAAGTCTGCCTTACCTGTTGGTTGCCGGGACCTCGCTTCTTTCAGGTAGTAGAGGGCCTTGTCATAGTCCCCCAGGTGGTAGAAAGCCACGCCTGACCGGTAGAGAGCTTTGAAATTTTCCCCTTCTTTCTTCAGAACTTTGAGACAATACTCCTTGACTCGCTCATAATTCACCAGTTCAGCTTGCAGTAGACAGGCTACAGAGGTTGAGAGGGGAGAAAAGAGAAGTCTATGAACCTGGGATAGAATAAGTTGTGAGCCTCGTTTCTTCACAGAATCACAGAATTGGAAAGGAAGTGGTTTTCTAGTCCAACCCACACACAAAGGAAATCCCTGCCATGTTATATCCAATGAGTGGCTTTCCAGTTTCTGCTTAAAGCCCTCCAAAAAAGAGGGACCCACCACCTCCTGAACTGACTTTCACTCAGTTTTAATCATTGGGAAGTTTTTCCTGACATCAAATCTAAACTGATCTCTTTGTAAAAGATTGATTCTGCTAAGGACCAACCCAAGCATGGAAAGGTTCATGACCTGGCCATGAGATTTTGAGTATTTTGGCCATGGTAACTCATGAAACAAAGAAAAAAAAACCAGTTCTCTGCTCTGTGTGTCTCCCTGCCTCATTCTTCTTCTGTCATCATAGTACTAGAATGGCAGAAAAAGCACCTGAAGATGTTACAAATGCCACAGATTTTAGTTCATCTATAAACTTTAACTTATAGAAGCATCATACTCTAATAGATAAAGAACTGACCTCAGAGCTAGGAAGAACATCTAACATATAATGACTGTGTGACCCTGGGCAAATAACGTGATTTCTTTGTTATCAAGGCAATTCTCTAATATTAAAAGTTACAGAGAAGGTGCCAATCTGCATTGGTAAAAAGGGAATTTCCTTATCTGGAAGTTCCCTGCAACAATTAAATCATAACATGAACTTAACTGTTGCTACTATAAGGGTGAGATCTTTAACTAATGGCCAATAAATTGAGAAAACTGAATTACATGAATATTCAATACCATGACTCAACATCATGAATACAAAACATACATACTCAACATCATAAATATTCGACACTAGGAGACAGAGTTTGAGCTAAATTTTAGGATAGTTCAGAGGTCCCTTAGAGAAACAAAGGGATTAGTGGTGTTGGCTTCATCATGTACCCAATAAAACACACCATTGATGAGATTCTTTGGCTCCTTGTCTTGTATTGCTTATAAGCAAAAAGACCACCAAGAATATTATTTTGCTATAAGAAAAGACAAGTAGGATGATTTAAAGAAAAGCTGGAAAGACTTACACGAACTGATGCAAAATGAAGTGAACAGAAGAAGAACATTATGCACAGTAATAGCAACATTGTACAATGAACTGTGAATTGTTTAGCCATTCTCAGCTATACAATCATCCAAGACAATCCCAAAGGACTAATGATGAAGCATACTATCTACTTCTAGAGCAAGTGCAAAGGTGGGTTCAGGGGAGGATGATGATAACTATGTTGCAAAATGTAATGGGAATGGGAATTTAAAGATCTCCTAACAAGCTGAATGTAATCACATGGAGTATGTGGTGAGAGGAGTTTGCTGAAGGGTGGAGCAGAGCCCATAGGAAGCTGGGAGTCAGAGTAGCTAGATGATGGGAGAGAGAGGACGTCAAGCAAACAGACAGCTAGGCTTGTGAGTGTTTGTTTGTGGAAAGGCTAAAGGATGGTATAGCTCCTGCTCTGCTACAGTATATTAACTTCTTTTTGGTTATGATGGATTTTGCTTCCTGGTGTTGGGATTTGGTTTTCTGATATCTGAATAAAATGTTTTATTTCTGTTTTCAATATGGAGAGTCTGTTATATTTTGTGATTCAGAATTATGCCAGCATAATGCCAGTAGTCACTGTTGGTGCCATGAATTTTGCATTGATGCTACAGAAAATATGGCTCACATTGGAGAAATGAAAGAAGCAGATACCTTGTAAACTTCTAAGAAGTCTCACCTTTATATACCATGAACACATTCTAGAATAGTGTTGGAGGTTAGGCAAGTTGCTTAACCATTCTGGGTCTTGGTTTTCTTTTCTGTAAAGTGAGTATATATTCTTGCTCTAAATCTAGTAATGGTCTAGGAAATAGCAGGTCATATAAAGAGAAGAAGAAACCTTTTTTTTCCCCAAAAAAGATACAGACCTAGTTTTCTATAGGTACACCTACATATTAGGATTAAATTAAAAATGGCTATAAAGGTGCTAGACTTGGTGAGCTCTGATGAATAGCACAAAAAAATGAAAGTGATCCTATTGAGAGATGATAATTGATATGGAAGTCATGTGAGAATCTGTGTGCACTCAGATCATTGCTGAGATAGAACAAATGGCAAAATCAGCTTCTAATTAGAAGAAAAACTGAAGATGACAAGAAAACACCATATAATTGCAACAGCTTCCACATGATCTATTCAAATAAGTCATTGGTGCTGAAAAACAGGAATGTAAAAGACAGATATTGACCTTGATTATCATTATTTCTGGCAAAAGCTTAACTGTTATAAAGCAGTCACCATGTTGAAGAAGTTAAAAAAAACAAACAAACCAACCCAGAAAGTGATTCAGCCAGCAAAGGAGATGAATGAAAGGGCACACACACATGGTGGCAAAGCTCAGGGGAGAAGTTTCCTAAGAAGTAAAGTGAGTCATACTGGAACTTGCTTAGATCTAGTGGGCCACCAAAGGCACTCAACAGTCCATACGTCTCTTTCCTTAGTCCTCATCCTTCTTGCTCTCTCTGCAGCTTTTGATACTGATAACCATTCCCTCCTCCTGGACATCTGCTCCTCCTCTGGTGTCTGTGACACAGTTCCCTCCTGGTTCTCCTATGAGATTGAACACTCTTGCTCAACCATCCTTATTATCCATCATCCATGACCTCAGTACGGGCATCAACCACAGCTGTTCCAGACCTCATTTTCCCCCTTCTCACAAAGAGATCTCATTAGATTTTCTATCTAGCTGTCCTTTTTGCTACTGTTACTCCACTTTCTAAAACGGATCACCAGAAACCATGCCTGGGAGGAACTAGGTCACTCATTTTGGGATGACCCCTGCCATTTGCGGCTCTGTCATTATACCCCACTTTTCCGCCTCATGTTCTAAAAACTATTATCATATTGACATTATTATCACCTCTGCAAAGGGTGTGTTAATTGACTACCAAATTGTTCTGCTCACTATCTTTGGGACTTACCTGACCACAACTCCTTTCACTGGGCCACCACTGTCCCATATGTGTTGTCTCCCCCATTTGAGTTTAAGGTTCTTGAGGAAAGGGACTCTTTTAGCTTATTTGTTTGTTTTCTGCATTTATATCTGCAGCATAACAGTGTTTGACATACAAGTAAGCTCTTAATAGATGTTTTTCATTCATGCTTTTCGAAGATCATTTCTACTTAGATAATTCCCAAATCTCTATGTTGATTTCTACCCTTCTTCCTGAACTCTAGTGACACATCACCATGTGCCCAATGGCTATCTCCTCCTTGATGTCCTGTAAGACATCTCAAATTCAACGTATCCAAAAACAGAATTCACTATTCACCACCCCCACTCCCCAGCATACTCCTCCAAATTCCCTTATTTCTTCTGAGGGCACCAATATCTTCCCAGGCACAGAGATTCATAACCTCAGAGTTTTCTTCTAATTTAATCTAATTATTGACTCTAGTTTTTCTCCAAACTGAACGCTGATTTTGTTATGTTTTTCCTCTCCCTCACCCCCATATATGATCAGCTCCCAAATCTTGTCAATTGTCATTCTATAGCACTTCTCCTAGTCATACCATTCTCTCCACTCACAGAGCCCTGACCTACGTTTCTATCACCTCTTGCCTAGACTAATAGGAAACCTTGCTTTTAATTTCTCCCTTCTCCAATCCATTCTCCACACAACTTTCTAAAATAATCTTCCTAAGGCACAAATCTGACCGTGTTACTCCCCTACTCAAAAAGCTTCAGTGGTGCCTCAATACTGTTAAGATAAAATACAAAATCCTTAGTCCAGCATTTAAGAACCTCCTCAGTGTAGCTCTCATATACCTTCGCAACCTTATTTCAAACTATTTCATTTCTTAGATGCTATATTCCTACCAAAATGCTATATTAGCTGTTCCCAGTTCTTGTTATTCAATCTCCCATTTCCTGATGTTTATATAAGCCATTCACCAGGTCTGGTATGTATCCCCCCTCCTCCCCTTTTCCACCTCTAAACACCTCCATCTTCCTTCAAAGTTCTGTTCAGGTACCATGAAGCCTTCCCTCATACCCCTGTTAGTGTGTACAGAGCACTGTGCTAGTTACTTTGGGAAAAGAGAAAATAAATAAAAGGCATTATTCTTACCTCTTAAGAAATGTATGAGGAGGGGGCAGCTAGGTGGCGCAGTGATTAGCATACCGTCCCTCGAGTCTGGAGGACTTGAGTTCAAAACCAGCTTCAGACACTTAACATTTACTAGCTGTGTGACCTTGGGCAAGTCACTTAACCCCAAATGCACTTCCCCATTTCAAAAAGACCAAAAGAAAAAGAAATAAGGGACTGATATAAGAAATTATGGCCCATGCATGTTAGCTGGACCCTTCCCCTCTGTGACCTTGCTTCAGGCCCACACGATCTGGAAACTGTGACTGTTGAAATAGTAACAAATTATTAGACTGAAGAACTCCTTTTAAAGGCCTGGCTTAACCTATCCATTCTGCTTAGAAGTTATTCCCCCACCTCGTACACCAGGATACAGCCAAACTCACTTTCTCTCTGTTTTTCACATAGAACTCCCCATCTCTTCTTTTTGTCTTTGTACTAGCCATACCCCTTGATTCGAATTCATGCCTTCCTTACCTCGACCTCACAGTCCTTCTCTTCCTTTAAGATACAGCTCAGGCACTATCTTCCCCCCACATCCTGCCCCATGAAGCCTTGCCTGATTTCCCCTTCCCTCCCCCAAATGCGAATTAGTATTCCTCCTCCCAAACTATGTCGTATACATTTGTATTTATTCACTTTGTATGCACACACACGTCTTCCCCATTAGAATGTAAGTAATCCCTCTTTTTTATTCTTTGAACTTGTATCCCCACAGGTGCCTGGCACATGAGGAGTCCTTGATACTTGAGGCAGGTAGGCTCAGTAGATAGAGCTCTGGGGTTGGAGTCAGGAAAAGCTGTGCTCAAATATGGCCTCAGAAACTTACTACCTCTGTGACCCTGAGCAAGTCACTTGACCTCTGTTTGCCTTACTCCACTAGAGAAGGAAATGGAGAACCACTCCAATATCTTTGTCAAGAAAACCCCATGGACAGTATAGTCTATGGAGTCACAAAAGAGCCTGACATGACTGAACCACTGAACAACAATAAATAAATACTTGTTGATTGATTGATGTCTCCTGGAAAGGTCTTACTTCAATCCTGCCAATTCAGAGGCTTTCCCAGTCATCAGGAATGTGGAAACACATTCGTTCAGAAAAAACAAACCTTTCATTGAGTGGTTTGTAACTGACAAGTTTGGGATGAAAGAAAAGCATCCCTTACAACATTAGGGAGGCACAAACCAAGATCTCTGAAGTTGAGGACCTGAGGGCAAGCAAAGCAGGAAATGAAAGAGAATGCGAAAGGACACAGGAACGGGCTAGTCAGGTTCACTGGAAAGGAAGCCAGGTAAGTCAACAAAAGAAGCCATACAGTTGCCAAGAGGTTAATTTGATGCTTTCCTTCCCCCCCCACCCCTTCTCCTCTTGTCTTTTCATTTTTGCCAGTGAAATGCTTTTAGGAGGATCAGTTTAATTTCGGGAGCAAACTGTTAACATTGTGGGTGGCCTGTTAGTCAACACCACAAACTTCTCACCAGTCAAGGGGATGACATTCCAAGGAGACTGTTAAGAAGGAGATGGTGGAGTCCCTTCCTCTCTGGCTCAGTGACTGGTCCTCTGTGGGATTACCGAAACTTATCCCCTTCTTTTTTTCCCCAGGAACTGTGGAAATTCATTCTTAGGGAGCTAAAAGCAGCGTTAAAATTTGCAAGAGTGGCTGAGCGCAAATAGCATCAGCTTTCAAATCTCTTTGAGGGACATTGTTTCATTTTAGCACAGTATGGGATCAACTGATTTTTCCCCAACGGGTGTGTGAATAGATTTCAGAGTGTCCCTGAATGTGGATGATGTGGATGAGGAAAAAATTACATCTTTATTTCAATATAATTGGTTTCTTTGATAATTCTATGTATTTTATTTTACTCATTTAAAAGTATTATTCTGAGGCAGAGTGCATAGCTGTGTGACCTTAGGCAAGTCACTTAACTCCAATTGCCCTGCCTTCCTCCCTCCAAAAAAACAGGTGTGTGAATAGATTTCAGGGTTCATTGGACCGTGAAAGGGGTCCATGGTACAAAAAAAGGTTAAGAACCCCAATCTGTTTTTGGAAGAGAAAAGCAGGGTAATTGGAGTTAAGTGACTTGCCCAAGCTCACACGGCTAGTAAGTGTTAAGTGTCCAAGGTCGGATTTGAACTCAGGTCTTCCTGACTCCAGGGCAGGTGCTCTCTTCACTGCATCTAGCTGCCCCTAAGAACTCCAGCCTTAAAGAAAGGTGTTAAGAGGTAGCTAGTTGGTATATAGATGGGACATTGGACTTGAGAGTCTGGAAGACCTGAATTCAAATTCTTTGTCAGATATCTGCTAGCTGTGTTACCCTATACAAGTCACTTAACTCACTCAGCCTCATTTTCTTCATCTGGAAAGATAGATTCAATGGCCTCTGAGGTTTTTTCCAGCTCTGAATCTGTCATCTTTGGAAGTATAAAGAAGTTATCTCTTTATGAGGTATGAGAAACAAGAAGTACGTAGCTCTGGAGGGGATTCTCTGAGGTTTCACATTCATTTGTAGTGACCACTGGAGGAAAAAAAATTGTGTTTATTTTCAGACTACGACTGACCAGTGTTCTGATGCATTTCCTTTACCAGTTAGACCATTTTCTTTTTTTCTTTTTTTGTCTTTTTCGGAGGGGGGGAAGGCAGGGCAAATGGGGTTAAGTGACTTGCCCAAGGTCACACAGCTAGAAAGTGTTAAGTGTCTGAGGCCAAATTTGAACACAGGTCCTCCTGACTCCAGAGCTTGTGCTCTATTCACTGCACTGCCCTGGCCATTTTCTCTGAAATAATTTTTTTTAATATTTATGTACTTGTATCTGTGGATATCAGTATGTGCGTTATAAGTATGGAAGCCGACAGGAGCTGCATGGACATTAAACATCCCTAGAATACTATGAAGGATAATTCACATTAATATTTCAGAATTTTGCTTCTCAGATCTGCACTGTTGCCTCACTGTGGTATGTATCTAGACAGCTTGTCTGAATGCCTTATATACTACTCATACATAGGATAAGGTTTTCCTGATGCCTATAAATCATAAATAGTCAACTTCATATGTAGGATAAGATTTTTCCTGATGGCCTAGAAATCATAAATAGTCAACTTCGAGTGCTCAATCTCTTCCTGTGAGTTCCCCCTTGGAACTTTTCTGAGTTTGTTTGATTTCTTTTTAAACTTAGCAGCGGGGTAAAGGAGGATATCCTTTTGGAATATTCTATGTGTTGCAAGGAACCACTAGAAAAATGTCAGGTGCCCTAATATGTCACAAAGACCCCAAGGAATTTTCACCAAAGAAGGTAAGAAGGAGACTTCCAGTCAACCGCAATTCCTCTTGTTCCGAGCTCTGTTAGGATCGGACTTTCCTTCTGGGAGGAGAAGCTTAATTTTCTTCCCTTTATTGTCTTTGGATTGGGCAGACCTTTGAAAGCATGAAGATAAGTGGAAACATAGGAACATTTTGTAAAATGCATTTATTGAGTTGTATAACCATCTATTTAGGAATGTGTGTGTGATCTCAAGGCCTACCAGCTCTTATGGAAGAATGTTAATTTTTAGATCATCCAAAAACTGTGATACATGGACCTTGATGGGTCTTGTTTGTACCATAAGACACTGGGGGAAACCCTTCTCCCATAGGTTCACCCTCTATTCTGTAGAAAAGCTAGTCATGGTATAAACTATGAAATAAAGCTTATGAATCTCTACCAGTGAATTTACTTTGATAGTGAGATATCATTAATTAGCTCAATTAGCTCAAAGCAAAGACATTTACTCAATATTACTGCTTCCTCATCTTTAAATAGTCTAGTATTAGTGATCGTTGTTTTCTGATTTTATATTGCACTTTACATTTTTGGGATCTCAAAGACAGTATCATTCTTCCTATTAATTATCTTGAGGTGATCTGTATTTGTAGTGACAGTCATGCTCAGGTAAGTGATCAAAGGGGTTTTATATACAGTACATAATGCATACTGCCAAAGCTACAAACAATTTAAATTAAATTTTTAGTGGTAAGTGTGATATCGACACAAGAAGGGACATTAACAAGAGGAAAACATACACATTGTAAAGGGACTTGATATTATGACATGTAAAGAACAGCTGAAGGATGTTTGGCCTGGAAAAGAGAGAATTTTCTTTGGGTTAAGGATGGGGGAAGGACCAGCAATGTGAACTTCAGATGTTTTAAGATGTTGCCATCTCTAGCAGGGCAGAGAGTATGGAAGAAAAAAGAAAAGAACTTCTTTATAACATTCCTGAAAAGTGATCTTTCAACTTCAACTTTTACTTCCAGTAATAAGGAACTCACTCCCCTCCTTTCTTCTGTCTATCCCTCATCAACCCATTCGGTTGTTGAACAGCACTAATTGTTAAGCCGTTTTGCCTCCTAATGAGCCAAAGCAGACTAAAGACTCCTGAGGTAAATTCTGTGATTCTACATAACAGGTTTAATACCTAAGAAAGAATGGACTTTGAGGGCCCATAGTGAGTCTATACTATACAGGAACAATAGGACATATAGCAGCCGGGAAGGAGTTGGAGAAAGAGGAGGAAATGATGATGATTGAAGAAAAAAGCCCCAAGTCAGAATTATTTGTCCTGTTTCTTCTTCCTCAGTCAAATCGTGATTTATCATTAAGCTTTTGAATAAATCTCTATACCAATGAACCAGCCTATTTATATGATGATTTGACTCCAAAGGACCTTCTAGACAGACCCCTCTTCTTTTGATTACTCAAGCAATGAAATAAACTATTTTCCTAGGAACCACATAAATTCATATTATTTACTGGAAACAGTCCCCAAGTCTAGAATGGATGCTGGCCAAGGTGGGTGGCATTATCTCCAATTTACAGATGAAGAACCTGATACAGATACAGAAAGGTTAAATGACTTGGGGCCAGGGTGGGGGGGTAGGCATGGGAGTCACACAGTAGATCAATGGTCAGACTTATCTAAACAATCCTCTTATCTAGGAGGATGCTTTTTTCTAATTAGGTTTTGGGGTTTTTTCCCTCCTTTCACAAGAGTGTTATCTCTATGGGAGCCAGGAGGCAGCAGGGAGCTAGAAGAGAAATTACTGAATGCTCAGCAGGTAGAAAGAGGTGATAGGGATCCAGGCCAATTCCTTCCTGATCATATCCAGATCAAACAGCCTGTGAGTCAACAGTTGGGGGAAGGGGAGAAGGAACTTTCTAGCTGATAGCCCTGATCAGTTGCCCTACAGTCTCACCACCCTGCTGTGGTCTTTTCTCTCCTTACATCACCAGCTAGATTCTGATCAGAACTCAGCTGTCAGGCTGACAGCCTTCTGGATGGTGCCCAAGGCCAGCCAGAAGTCCCCTGGGCTCCTCCTCTCCACTCTTTCCTCTCCACCTCCCCTGAGTTCTATTGACTGAGCAGAGCTGCCTTAGAGCTTTAAAAGTCAGTTGGTATGAGGGAAACTGGAGCAGTCCTGGCTCCAGACTCCTTTCCGGGACCTCTTAAGGAAGAAGAAAGGATTTTTAGTGGCACTTTTCTGACCCCTTTAAGCAAATTTGAGCTAGTATTTAGGGACTATCTCCTCCCATTCTGTCACCGAATTGCTCTTAGGATAAATGAATCAGATTTAAGACGAAGGCAAGGGGCCTTGGGGATCAGCCGGTCTAGGCCCCTCATTTTACAAATGGAGAAACTAAAGCCCAAGAATGAGAAAATCTTCACCAAGGCCTCACAAGTGATAAGTGAAATAACAGTAATTTTCAATTCAATCCAAAAAGCACCTACTATGTGCCAGGCACCTTACTAAGTGCTGATTATACAAATAAGGGTAGGGATGGAGACAATCCCTGTCCTTAAAAAGCTTACAGTCAGATGAAGAAAGACAATACAGAAAACTGTTAAGGGGGTGTGGGGAGACATCAGTACCCGGAGGTGGAGGGCACCTTGTTCCATGAAGTTGAAATTAGAAAGATGGAGAGTGGAGTCAGCTGGAAATCCAATCTGAAACAGGTTCCCCCGACTTTCGGCTCTAGTTCTCAATTTTATGCCTATAAAATTATAATAAACAAGCTTATAGCTCCACCATTTCCCCGAAGAACTGTTGTGGGACCTAGAAGATTCTCTGATTGCCAAATACACGAAGCTCTGTGTATGGAACCCAAAAGCCATTTGTATGTATGTACCAGATGTGGCAACAGCTGTCTTGCTAGGGTGTGGCCCTCAACTGACACTTGACTGTTTTCTCTTTTCTCCCCCATGAAGCACACACAGGTTTTTCCCTTCTGCTCCAAATGATAAGTTCAACATTGCTTGAGATGAGATAAAATCACAGGGTGCTTCTTGAAGAGGACTAGAATTCAGTTTATAAAAGAACAAACCCATGTCTTTTACCTAAAGCCTTTTCGTGAATATATTTGGCCTCAGGGCTTAAAGGCCCAGAGAATTTGTTTACAGAACCCTTACTAGAGAACCAAATTCCAATCTGTTCCAGGGCTTCTAACCCATTGTAAACCATGGATCCCTCAGACAAAGGGTGGAGAACCTTTGTCCTTGAAGCCACATGTGGCTCTCTAGGTCCCCAAGTGTGGCCCTTCCACTGAATCCAAACTTGCAAAGTTTGTGAAGGCAGCTAGGTAGCGTAATAAGATAGAGCAGGCCTTAAGTCAGGAAGACGTGAGTTTCAGACCTAGCCTCTGATACTGGATGACCATGGGCAAGTCACTTAACCCTCTCTGCCTCAGTTTCCTCATCTGTAAAATGAGTTAGAGAAGGAAATGGCAAACCTTCTGTATCTTTGCCAAGAAAATCCCAGATGGGGTCACAAAGAATCAGACCCGATGGAACAACAAAAAAAGAGATGCGAGAAGATACTCTCACCCTACTTGTTTGCAGAAGTGGGAGGACCACAGGTGTGGAACATGGCATATGTTTTCAAACCTTTTCACTGTATTGATCAGTTCTGTTGATTTTCCCCTCTTCTTTTTCTCAAAAAAAAAATTATGTGAATAAATATTATGTGATATTTGTGATAATATTATGTGAAAAAATATTATGTGAAAAAAAATTATGTGAAATGGCTCTCTGGGAAGAGAGAAAAAGGAAAGAAATAATGGGAGAAATTCTGTTGATGTAAAAAACAAATGACATCAGTAAAATTTTTTTTAAAGACCCCCTGCTTTACATGATTGTGTGTGTGTGTGTGTGTGTGTGTGTGTGTGTGTGTTGGTGGGAAAGGGAGGATGAATCTATTTCCCTGTATGCTCACTTCTGTATTCATTTGGTTGGTCTACATTGAGAAGTTTAATCAAATAAAGGGGAGACTGTGTTATTAAGTCGTGGCTGTCAGCCTAGTCTTCCAATTTTCCCTTCATCTCCCAATTCAAAGCAATTTAACAGTTATGAAGCACAATCAATCAACAAGCATCATTTAGTGTCTACTTTTTTGCAGGCACTGGGCTGGGTGCTGAGGATACCACCAAGAAACAACCTGGGCCCTCCGGGAGCAACAGACCTTCCACAGGCACTGTGCCAGGTGCCCTGGAGAGAAAAAACACAAAATGACAAAGGCTTTGCCCTTAGGAACTTCCGATCTAATAGGGGATAAGATCTAGCCACAAAGAAATGAGAAGGTGGGACAAGAGGATCAGAAATCTAGAGCCACAAGGGACCCCTGGAGGTCATTGAGTCCAGCAGTTCTTAACCTGGGGGTCTGGGAACTTTAAAATCATAGATAGATGATAGATGGATAGATGAATGATAGATTATGGATGGATGGATGGATGGATGGATGGATGGATGGAGAGATATAGAGAGATAGATATAGCTATAGATAGAGATAGATACAGATAGATATAGATACAGCTATAGAGATAGATATAGATATAGATAGATATCAAGATATAGATAGATATCGATAGAGTTAGATATAGATATGTAGGTCTTTATATGTATATAAAACATGTAAATACATATTAATTAAAATACGTGTGTATATGATACATGTGTATGTATATATATAATATGTGATAACATATGTGATATATCTTTTTTTATATATATATATAACTATATTTAAATATAATTGGTTTCCATAGTAATCCTATGTATTTTTTGAATTTTAAAGCATCATATTGAGTTGAGGTCCATAAGTTTCACCAGACTGCCAAAGATCAAGACATAAAAAAATCAAGAATCCCTAAACTTGTCCAACCCCCTCATTTTACAGATGAGGAAGAGGAAGCCCAGAGAGGATGACTTGTTCAAGGTCCCACTTAGTAAATGTCAAAGGCTGAATATGGACCCAGGTCCTCTGACTTGAGACAGAGCTCTTTACCCCCCTGGTCACCACCCAACTTCGTGGGCCATTAACATCTACAAAGGCTCCTCTGCCCCTCTGTCTACTGTCCCTCCCTGTAAGAGGCAAAAACCTTGGAGCTAACCCTGCAAGTAAGTTCATTGCAGCCCCTGGGGACCAGATCATTAAGCACTTAGTGCCTCTCCATTACCTCTTTATGTCTCTCCCTTCACTTAATTCATCAAGGGGCCCAGATCTCCCCATCTACCAACCAGGACTTCCTTCAACCACAACTTTCAATCTCATCACTCCCCAAACCAGGATCTCAGGCTCTGAAATTCTTTCTTCTCATCATTATCTCTTATCCCTCCATCTCTCTCTCTGTCTCACTCCTAGGCTTTATTCTCACTACCGTCTCTCGTCTCTCCATTGTTCCCTATTCTTCCAGTCCATTACCCCCACTTGGGTCTTCATGCCTTTCCTCCCAATAGCTAACTTGCTCAGTTCTATCTCTCCCTTGAATTCCTTGGGAATTCTGTGTTCTACGGCCATTCATACCTTCCAGTCCTCAACCCTGAGGTCAAACTGACCATCTGCCTTTTCCACTTGTGTTCCTGTGCTGCCTAATGGCACTTACAACTATGCCAACTAAATCCACTCCTAATTCACATTATTTAGTCTCAGCTGGGTCCTTGCTGCTGCACAGGTGATACTTGGATTCCTCCCTAATCAACTTTTTCAAATCCTAAGCAGGTTTTTCAAAACCTGTTTTTTTTTTTTTCCCTCAAGGTTGGGTCTCCTCCATCCTCAAAAAACTTCCATTCCTTCAACCCTCCAATATCTCTTCTCCTTTTTTCATTGTCAGGTTCCTAGAATAAGGATCTATATTTGCTGCTTTTACATTCTTATCATCCATTTCTCAAGCCTTTACAATCAGGCTTCCAGTCTGACCACTCACTATAACTGCTCAATGCAATGGTCTTCTCTGGGTCCTCTCCTGCCCCACCTCTGGGCAGCTCCTGAAAGATAGGTGGTTAGTCCCCTCTTCATTGGCAGCATTTCTAGGGTGTTGTGTGGTAGTCCTGAAGCATTCAGGGGAGCCTTAGGTGGGATTAGTGGTGTCCATAGCCCCTGGAAGAGGTTCTCTTTTCTTTCTTTCTTTCTTCCTTCCTTTCTTCCTTTCTTTCTTTCTTTCTTTCGGGAGGTAGGAAGGCAAGGCAATTGGGGTTAAGTGACTTGCCCAAGGTCAAATGGTTAGGTAAGTGTCAAGTCTGTGAGATCAAATTTGAACTCAGGTCCTCCTGACTCCTGGCCCAGCACTCTCTCTGCTGCACTACCTACCTGCCCCTAGCACATAATAGGCACTTAATAAATGCTCATTTCCTTCCATTTCATCAAGTGTTTCAAGTGACCTGAAAGATTTGAAGAGGCAAGGGAAAGGCAATGCTTCCCCCCTCCCCAGTATGTCTTTTCTCCAAATAGCAGAGGTGGGGTGGGGGTGGGGGAGAGACTGCATAGAGCTCTGAATCAATAATTAGTACTTAGTGATCTGGTCCTCAGGGGCTGCAGTGAACTTACTCACAGGGCCAGCTCCAAGGTTTTTGTCCTCTTACAAGGAGGGACTGTAGACAGAGGGGCAGAGGGGCCTCTGTAGATCTTAATGGCCCAAGTAGTTGGGTGGTGACCAAAAGGGTGTGGAACAATGGAAAGAGGCTGGTCTCCAGAGTCAGAGGGCTTTGACATTTACTACCAACAGATCTTTCTTCCTTCTCCCTGAAACACAGACTTGCTTTAGGAGCATAGGGAGATTACTTTCTCATTTTTGAATCTCATTTCATCTGTGATTCTGGGAAATGAAAAGAACCTATCTCACAAGGCACATTGTGAGGACTGCTAGGCTAAGGCGGGCAGAATTGCTTTGAGATCCATCTTTGATCCCATCATTATATAATTAGATAGTTACAATGGAAGGATTTGTAAGACCTTTGAGGTCTGCTGCTCTTAAGCCTCATTTGATCAGTAGCTAAACGTAGGGGAAAGAAAGAAGCTTTTTCTGGATCCTGTGGACCTCCTTAAAAATGAAGGATTTTATTTGTTGTTTTTTTTTTTAAAGACTAGGTCTTCCTCTCACTCAGAATTGAAGTACTAAAGCTGGTAAACGATCAGACAATCCCACTAACTGACTGGCATGGGAACTTTGACCTGCTCTCTATTAAACCTAGGTCAGTTTGCCCTCTTCTTAGGAAACCTGGTGATCCTTTAATATAGACACCTGATCAGCATATCCCACTGGAGCTCAGAACTCCTGAACTCAAGAAATCCATCAGCCTCAAGTGTGATTATAAGTGTGGACCATCACACCTGGCTGGAAGTTTTCTTCCAAGAACAATGGTAGCCTCTCAGTTGGATGCTTCTAGTACAGACACTTTAGCAAAGTTTCTGCCCCCTTAATCTAAGTCTATATCTTAGTGGGCTCTGCCCTTTGGAATCAAAGATAAACCCTTTAGGAAGGAAGAGTCCAGACTGGGAACCAGCAAGAAAGGAAATGCCAAGTAAGGTACAGGTGGGGCTAATGTAAGAGAATACAGAGTCAGGACTACCAAGACTCCCAAAGGCTGAAAATAACAAATATGAAGTTTAATAGGGATAAAAATGAAGTCTTATTACCTTTAAACTAAAAAAACCAATCAACTGTACAAATACTGGATGGGGAGACACAGCTTGATAATAGTTTATGTGAATGGGTTTTGTTTTGGGGTTTGTTTTTTCTGTCAACAGGCTGAGTCAGCATTGTGACATGGCAGCCAAAAAAAGTCTACGTTAACTTAGTCTAAGTTAATAGATAAATCATGTTTAGAGCACAGGGCAGCTAGGTGGGGCAGTGTACTGAACACTCGGGTTTGGAATCAGGAAGACATCTTCCTGAGTTCATATCTGATCTTAGACACTGGTCAAGTCACTTAACCCTGTCTGCCTCTTCTGTAAAATGAGCTGGAGAATGAGATGGCAAACAAGTTCAGTATCTTTGCCAAGAAAACTCCAAAAGGGGTCATGAAGTCAGATACGCCTAAAAAATGACTGAACAACAACACTGTTTAGAGCAAGGTGGTGAGAGGCAGCCACGGTTCTAGTGTCCTCCAAATTGGTCTGACCACATCTGGTCGGGCGCCACACTCTTAAGAAAAATATCGATAAACTGGAACGCTTCCAGAAAAACAAGATCAGGATGAAGAAGACTCTGGAAATCATGATATGAAAAATGGTCAGAGGAGCAAAGTCTGTTGAGCCTGAAAATGAGATGATTTAGTAGGAATGTGAGAGCTATATTCAAAGAGCTACATCTGGAAGAGGGATGAGATTTATTCTATATGGTCCTGGAGGGATGAACTGGGCTCAATGAGTGGGATCTATAAGGAGTCTTATTTCAGCTCAATTCAAGAAAGAACACTCTAAATCAGAGCTGCTCAGAGGTGGAATGGGCAGACTCCCCTGTGAACTCCCTCTTACAGGCTTCCTCCATCCTCCTCTCTGGCTTCATTTGTAATTATCCTACAATTGGGTGTTTCACTTTAGGCTTTGAGTAGACCTTTGTGTGAGATAAAGCATCATAATAAAACACCTTATTGCTTCATGCATTACTAGTCTGATTGATCTTTTGTGTGAAACTTAGTTCTCATAACTACTGGTCTGAACTTGAGACACTCTCCTCCCCTTCTCTATAGCCTCATATTCTAAAGCTAGAAGGGACTCTCACAAACTCTAGTCTCTTGTCACCTTCACTCTTTGGGGAAGGCCAAGTTCAGCTCATCCTGGAAAGCTGAGAGCCCACTGCATTCTGACAGACATTCATAGAAAAGTTTTATGAGTTTTGATCTTGCCTTCTTTTCCTGACATGACACCAATGGCAACTTTATTCCATCATCCATGATGCTGATGAAAAATTCAATCACAGGTCCCAAAGCTGACCTCTAGGAATAAGAGCTACCTTAGAGAATCACAGCTAGGTGGCTCAGTGGATAGAGTGTCTGACCTGGAGTCAGGGAGAACTGAGTTCAAATACAACTCAGACTGTGTAACCCTTGGCAAGTCTAACTCTGTTTGACTCAGTTTTCACATCTGGAAAAAGAGCTGGAGAAGGAAATGACAAAGCATTCCAGCATTTTCACTAAGAAAATCCCAAATGGGGTCACAAAGAGTCAACACAACTGAAATGACAGAACAAAAGGGAATCAAAAAAATCTTCTCTCCTCAAGCTGACTCAGCAAGCATCTATTAAATGCCTACGATGTGCCAGGAGCTGTGCTAAGCACTAGAATTCCTCTACTGTGCCCTCCAGAACCCCTATCTTATTACTGACAAGCTGTCTTTTGTATTAGTCCTGTGCCCTGGTAATTAATTTGTGCCTATCTTGTTATTGCTATGTATTTACATATTGTTTTCTCCTAATAGAATGTAAGCTCCTTCAGGGATGGGATTGTTTCATTCAGCCTCTGTATCCTTGGTCCCTGATATACAGAGCTTAGCACATACTTATACCAGGGGCCCCAGCAATGCTTACTGAATCTCAGAGTTGGTTGAACCTTCGGGGCCAACTCATACATTCCTTCTATATTTCTCATACACGTAGTTAAGAGTCTGTTAGCAGACTTCCAGTGAGGAACAACCCACTATCTCCTGATTTCAGCTGATTACACTTTTGAAGAGCTTTAATTGTTAGGAAGCTTCTTCTTACAGCAAGCCCAAATTTATCTTCCATCCAACAACAAATTACATGATCTAATTACAGAGGAGGCTTGCCCACCTGACCAAAAATCTTTTTTCCCACCCTACCCCAAATTGTCTATCCAATGCCTAAAATTCATACCTTTGCAGTCCTTTCATATCCTAAGGAATTCATGGATTTAGATTTGGAAAGGGCTGACAGAAGTTATTGAGTCCAATTCCATCATTTTATGGTATATAGTATTATATGGTATATATGGTATTCGGCAAGGGATAATATATCAGCTAGTCAATATATTAGCAAGGTGTAAGCCTGGTTGCTACCCCTTGTTACTTTAGAAAAGCATCCGGAAGAGCCAGGTCACAGAATGGCACTTGGGTAGCGGAAATGGTCAAGAAAGATTTGGAACTTGATACTACTAGGAAGTAAGAGAGAATTAGGTACTGAGAGGGGAGAAGAACCTATAAGGAAACACAAAAGGCCTAAAAATGATCAATGAATCTAAATTATCTACCTCTGATTTTGCTATGGACCACACTGCTTGTTCTAATATCTCAGGAATCATCACAGCCCCTCTGGTCCTGTGCTGTTTTAACATTTTTAATCAATGACTTAGGTGAAGTTGTAGAGTGCATTTGCATCATGTCTGTAGATGAAAAGAAACTTGGAGGAATAATTAATATATTGGATACTAGAGTATGGTAGGCCAAAAAAAAAATCACTGGTTTTCTAAGCTTAATCTTTCTCAAAATAGGCTATCTCTTCCCTAGAAATGATGGTAACAATAATATTACCAGCTGGCATTTGTATAGTACTCTAAGGTTTTTGTTGCTGTTCAGCCATTTTAGTCATGTCTGCATCTTCTTGACCCCATTTGCAGTTTCCTTAACAAAGATACTGAAGTGGTTTGCCATTTCCTTTTACAGCTCATTTCACAGATGAGGAAACTGAGACAAAGAGGTTAGCAAAGCACTTTACCTATGGTTATCTCATTTGATCCTTACAAGAGACCTGAGAGGCAGGTGTCTTTTACAGACGAGGAAACTAAGGCTGAAAGTAACTGAGGAACTTGCCAAAGGTCACAAGTATCTAAGGCAGGATTCCAACTGTGGTCTTCCTGACTCCAAACCTCACACACCACAAACTTCCCCACCTACATCCCTCTAGATGACCCTTCCTTCAGTATGTTTACCCTGTCCCCTTTTCTGGAATCTCTTGTATGAAATTTCTAGCATCTCAGTTAACTGATACCTGCCTTCCTGCCTGCCTGTGATATCAGTGATGAGAAACCAATCAGACAAGCCTGAGCAATGCCCCTCGCAACCCTACCAACCCCCTAACCTTCCTGCTTATCTCAAAAACACAGGTTAACATTCCTGTTTTGTGGGAATGAACCCTCCCACACTGCACCCACATTGGGTGTGGTGTGATACCCAGGTAGACCCACCCTGAACTAAGGAGATCCAGAGGGCACAGTCTTTGACTCCTCTCCTCTTTCTGCTCTGTCCTCAAGAGCGATGGTGCCAAACTCCTAAAGAATCAGGGGCCACTGAACAGTGCATGTGACAGGCTGCACACTGATTTTATGTGTCTGTATTTTTGTTATTGAGTCATTTTAGTCACACCTGGCTCTTCATGAGCCTATGTGAGGTTTTCTTGGCAAAGATAGTAGAATAGTTTGCTATTTCCTTCTCCAGCTCATTTTACATATGAGGAAACTGAGGCAAACAGGGACTAAGTGACTTATCTAAGGTCACCCAGCTCATAAGTATCTGAGATCAGATTTGAATTTGGGAAGAGTCTTCTTAACTATAGGCCAGGCCCTCTACCCATTATGCCACCTAGTTTTATAATATATATATTTCTTTTGTTAAACACTTCCCAATTTTAATCTAGTTTGGACAGTCTTTGGGAGTGTTCTGGGTCACAACTGAAAGGGTGTGTTTGACATCTCTGCTCAAGATCACCTCACCCACAGGTAAAGCGGAACATTTTATCTGGGCTTGTATTGCTTTCCTCTCACGTAACTGTGAACCCAATGCATGCTTGCCTCTTCTTCCCCTGCCCCCCCTGCTCCTGTCTCTTGGCCTGGTATCTCAGGTTAAACCCTCCCTTGCTATGAGCTAAAATGCCTTTTTTTTTCAAAGGCCCACTTTATTTCTCTGATGACCTCCAAGTCCCTGCCAGCCCAGAGACTCTTGGACCCAGGTCCAGTCGTTCCATCGACTTTGCCTTTTTTATACTGATGTTTCCTCATTCCCTTAAGTCTCAGTGCTCTGCGGTGTAAGTATCAGTTCTCCCTCCAGCCAGCTATCCGGTTTGCTAAGCTCCATAATTGATCACACGATATTTAAGCCTCTTCCATGCAGATATTTAGCACCTGATGACAGGACTCTGTACTACACAGACCAGTTCAAGAGCCAAGTGGCTTCACCCTCCCCTACAGGCAGGGCGGGGGCTCTATCTGGGCAGCTTAGGAGCTGGGCTGGAGCTGGGCTACCCTGGGGGAAGGAGCCTGTTGGGTTTTCTCTGGATTTGGCCCCCATTAAACCACAAGAAGGTACCACTTTTAAAAATCCCTTGCAAAAGGTGATGGTTCTTAGCACTTAAGGAATAGTTTAGATAGCCCCACCCCTACTCTCAGTAAATATGCCAGAGCCAGCAAATCCTGTTCCTACCCATCTCCTTTTTCTCCTCATGTCTTTATATTACTTTCCAGTATTCCTTCTTCTACTACCATTTTTTCTCTTCTCATCATTTCTTAACCACTTTGCTCTAAGAACATACTAGGGTAGGAATTTAGGCTTCAGAGCTGATGTTCTGAATTTCACAGGCCTTAATCCACCAAAAAAAAATGGCCCTGTGACTGCCAAAATGATTTGCTGTGGCCTCCCTCCGTTCCCCTACCTCTCCTTTCTCCCTGCTCTTCTGAACCCTTTTGATGAAAAGAATAGAGCTCTGATGGTCAAAGAACCTGGAGCTGGATGGATGGGAGGTGCCCAACTGGAAAGGACCAAAATATCAGAGGCTCCCCAGTGCTAGGACTTACTGCAGGTGGTCCCTAGGCCCTTGAGACGAGGTGAATAAATTCCTCTGATGCTAGCGTGGCCTGATGACTTACACAGCGGCTGTTGTCAGACTCAATTCAGCCAACTTGCTCTAAGAGAATGTTTTTTCCTGTGGCCACTCAGAAGGGTCAATGTTGCCACAGTTTCGTAATTTTGGCAGATCCGGGAGGAAGGGCATTATGCATCCAGGACAGCTGTCAGAGAGTCTTAGGGTGACTGAAAGGGCCTCACAGGTCATCAGAGAAATAAAATGACTTTCCTATGGCCATACAGCTAGTGAGTACAAAACTGGGACAAGCACTGAGGCCCTATTATCCCAGGATTTGTTCTGCCATGTTTATTGTCAGAGACCAACCAGGGTTGGAAATTTAAAGATTCTCCACTATTTCACTCAATCCACTTTCCCAAGAAACACTCTCAGTTGAGGACTATATATGAGCCTCTTCCTTTGATAACTTCAGATCCTTCAGGGACTGCCCAGATGATGCTTTTGCCTGTGACATCCCTGAACAATCATTTCTCAATAAAAACCAATGAGAAGGGAATCGTACAGACCGCCCTACCACATGTTAGACTGGGATGGCCAACTCCATTTGCCAGAGCCGTGGTGACCTAGCATGTCACTTCCCAACCTACAATGGGTGCTTTGGGTCAAAATCCACGGCCACCCAGCCATGTCCGAAAAAAGGCATTCTTTCCTATTGCCCAGATCTCAGCTATCTTTGAGGAGAAAAGGGTATCTTAGTTTGGTCTCCATAAGTTTTTTATTAAGTACCTAGTGTATACCATATACTGTGCTAGGCACTGGGAATTCAAAGATAAAAATAAAACTGTCCTCAATGAGCTTGCATTCTTATTGGAAGAAACTTGTACATACACCATCTATACAATGTAAATAGAATGTTATATCAAGGAGGGATAAGTAGTAGCAGCTGGGGGATAGGTAGGGAGAAGGGAAGAATCCAGAAAGGTCTCATGTAGAGGGTGACAGAGGGATTGAGATTTGAAGGGAACTAGGAACTCTAAGAGGCAGCAAAGAGGACAGAGAGTATTCCAGTGGTAGGAAAAAGTCCTTGCAAAGGGTTTCTGGGGCTAAAAAAAAAATACCCTCCTGCTCCTACTGTGATTTTATACTTGTAGGGAAGTTTCTGGTGAGGAATGCAGATCAACAACTTCCCTGTGATTTATGGGCCTAGAGAGTCATCTGGGACAGTATCAAGAGAAATGACTTGCTCAAGGTCATACAACCAACATGCATTAGAGTCAATCCTGCACATCCTTACTTGGAGGCCAGGTCTCTATCTACTGAACCACACTGCCTCTCTCAGACCTTTTCCTGAATTTACAGATGAGGGAATGAAGGCTCAAAAAGCTGAAGCATCTTGACCAAGGTCACAGCCAGGAAACACAAGATCTCAGGCCTTTCTGAATCTTTCATCTTTATCCACTACCCCACATCACTGCTGAGGCCAGGGCTCTTTTCAACTCATCCTTTGGAATGGGACGATGGCTGTCAGCCTAGCGCCTAAACAACCCTTTTTCACCTACACTTATTCCTTGCTCATTATTTCAAATAATTCTTCTACCTGAGGTCCCCCACAGGAGATTTCACATATGGAATGGGAGGTTAAGCTTTCAAAGGACCTTCAGGGTTGTAAAGAGAAAGAGTATTCACCTGTTCCCTTCCTCTCTCCAGGGCATCATCCTAGTGACAAGGAAGGGCCTACACAAGGTTTTCCTAGAGTAGATCAAACACTGAAACTATGTATGGCCTATATATGGCCTTCCTCACTATAGTCTTCCTCAATAGACTGTAAGCTCCTTGAGGGCAGGGATTGTTTTTTGCTTTTCTTGGCATCTCTAGTGTTTAACACCATGCCTCACACATAGTAAATACTCAATAAGTGTTGGTTGACTGACAACTAGAGTGGAGAAAATGTCCCCTAATGCTTTTTCTCAATGGGCCCTACTGAGGAACTCAAAAGGGTTTACTCTCTTTTTTTCAGCCTCATCTCTTCTATCAGGTCAAATATCCAGTGGGTCCCCTTCAGGTAGGACGCTTTCTGTAGGTCTTTAATATATGTTTTTTGCTGTCCATTTTAAAAAATGTTTATTTTTGGTTCCAATTTCCTCCCTACCCCCACCCATTGAGAAGGCGAGAAATGTGACACCAATCATACAAATGAAGTTATCTACAGGTCTTTCCTAAGTCTTTTCAGTAGAAGGATGGTAAAAAGGGCTTGTTCCTGACCCTGTTCCACTCTGGGTTCATTTTTTTTGCTTTAGGCCAACACTGACTCTCTCCCATTCCCCTACCCCCTTAATTCATTCTTTCAACATTTTTTGAATACAGTGCTAGGCACATTGCCAAGAGAGAAGACTTTTGCTTCCTCTTTGAGAAATTTAGGGAATTATCCCTTCTGGATTTTGTGAGAAGAGGCAGTTTTCCAGGGCAATGAGAGTGAGTGTGTGGGATGAGTATTTTCAACAGCTAATAGATTCTTTGTGGTTCTGTGGACTAAGAGATTAAATAAATCATCACAACGGCCTAAACTCAAAATTCCCTCGTTCTTCTCTTTTGTAACCTTATTCTGATTGAAATCCACCTGAAAATCTTAAAATCTGATGTCACCATCCTTCATACCTTAAGACTCGGCAGCTCCCAGGATTGCTATCTGTGGCTATGATTATATGCTATCAACTATTTGGATGAAAATGGAAAGTCGGCCTACTCAAAGTTAGCAGCTGGGCATTTGGAGATGCCAGGATAACTCATTGAAGATTTTGGTTTTAAACATGGTTGTTTGGCACCATGGAGATACCGCCAGGATGAAATATAGCAGTTGCACAAATCTCTGTGTGTGTGATCTGACCAGAGTCTTTTCACGTTGTGTGAATATTTCTAATATCCTGACATCTGAGGACTCCCACAATGTTATTCCATCCCCCCTAACCTTATCTCCTACTATTTTCTTTTCACATACACTTCAGTCAAATTGGACGACCCACCATCCCTTGAACACTAAACATATTTTCCTATCTTAACGCCTGCCTCGTGTAATTCCTAAGTCCTACCCTTTTCTTAACTTATCTTTCTCCCACCTCCCTCTCAACCTAACATTTTATCTATTTATCCTTTAAGGCCTAGCTCAAACACCATTTTTTTAAAAAATGAAGCCTCTCAGGGGCAGCTAGGTGGTGCAGTAAATAGAGCACTAATCCTGGAGTCAGAAGGACCTGTCAAATTTGGCCTCAGAAATTTGACACACTTACTGGCTGTGTGACCTTGGACAAGTCACTTAACCCCAACTGCCTTGCCTTTCCCCCCTCCAACCCCCCAAAAAAGAAGCCTCTCTAGATCCCCTAAGTTAGAAATGATTTCTCTCTTGTCTGAATTCATAGTATTTTATCTTCTCACTTATTCACATTCTAATTAGTGTTACACTGAACTGTATGCATGCCTCCTTTGCTTGACTGCTTGATTGTAATCTGTGTTAGGGACCCTATCTTATTTATCTTCGTGTGAGCCCTGCTCCCTACCTCAGCACCCAGCCCATACATCAAACACAAGTATTTAGAAAAATCTGCTGAATGAAGGACAAACGCGACCTGTTGTTCTTGGTTGGTTTGACCTCTTTGCCTCTGGGCTGCCCTGGCTTTGTGTCACCTGTCTTTTGTGGTCCATTCTGGGCTGGTTCTGCAGCTATAAAAGCTTTCTAGGATATACGAGAGGCTGAGAGGAGGGGCTGTGTGTCAAACAGTCTTCTGCTCTGCTTGTAAACTATAAGATGTCCATTCCGTTTCTCTAAGAAGACTTCACAACCTTCCTTAGAAACTCATTCCATCTAATTACCCTTACAATCAAAAAAATTCTTTCCGACATTTGACCTCATCTCATCAGGTGTCTTTTCTACAAATGCTTGACCAATGTTAATTCTCACACCATTCCCTGGAAACTTCTAAACATTATCAGTTCTATCCGTGCGGTGGCCAGAAGAGATGATTTTGACACCTAGGGAAGCCAAGGTAAGTGACAAGAGTTCTCCAAAGTCACACAGTGACTCAGGAGACAGAAGCCTGACACTTCTAGTTTCATGGTCTAATCCCATGACTACCCTTCTATATTCTTGACATCTGATCCTCAAACCTCATTTGAAGACATTACAAAAAAATCAATGTGTTTTGTGCCAACTCCTGAATTCACCCGAGCCATCTCTGTAACAGCAGCAGGCCAGGAGCAAGGGATTGGCCATTTATCCATAAGATCATCTAAATTTATGGCAATGGAACCATAAGGGACCTTAGAGATCAATCGCTTAAATTTACAAATGAGGAAACTGATGTAAAAAGGGTAAGGTGATTTGCCTGAGGTCACAGGGTAGTAAGGGGCAGAGGCAAGATTCAAACCCAGGTCCTTTGGTGCAGAAACTGGCACTGGTTTCTGCCTCCCAGTGGGTCTGAGAGCAAAAAGGGGTGTCTCACTCAAGGTCAGAGAGAGTTGGATCTACCAATACGTATAGTGAAATGTACTTCCTCTGGGGCCTCTACTGCCTAGAGATTCCCCAGGATACCTGTGTAGGGCTTGAGGCTTTTTGTCAAGATTTCTTTCCTGATCACTACAGGGCAGTCACTGAAATTCCTTCTTCTCTCCCTGAAGGGATTACTATAAAAGAAATGTACTTCAAGTCTAGGGAAATCACAACATCCCTCCCAAAATAGATGGGTTCAGTGCAGGTCACCTATTTACACTTTGTAATTCACCTGTGCACTGTGGCGTGAAGGCCTGACGTTCCCCAGCCCAGCAGACACTCACTCACTCAGTGCTGGCCTGATTTAGCATGTCAGGCAGTACCTCCTTGCTATTCCTTTGGTGAGGAGTCCCCAGAGCTGAGTGAAGCTGTTCCAATCAGTCTGTGCTGTTTACAAAATCTTAGAGGCCTCACCTCTCATTTGGAGTAGAGATTCTCCCTTAGCAACATCCTAATTGCCCGGCCACTTCTGGCCCAGTTTGGGTTCCCTCCTCAGCCCCTGCATCACTCTACCCACTATGGACTTACGCAGCCCAGAGAAAGGGAGGGCAGATCAGAGGAAATCTTCAGAGACTCTGATGCCTTGAACCTGCCTGGTTAATAGTAGCTGCAGCCCAGTTGGAGGCAGACTACAATCTTTCTATTTGACTCTGCCATTGTTCGGGCTCAGTTTTTCCGTGGGTGAATGGGAGAGAGTAAAGTCTTACAAGTGGCCAAATTCATCCCTGGAATAATGCTTCTTTCTCTTCCTTTGTATGCTTTCCAGCTCTTTCCCTCTAGACATAATGTTAAAAAAAAAAATTCATTCTCCTATCATCCAGGGACTGCAAGTCAGTGGAAGGGAATTTTACCTATATCTATCTCTCCAGACTTAACTGATCCCAGGGCCCTTCAAAGAGAGTTCCAGCAGGAATGCTACCCAAGTGACCAAGGTGATTTCTTATGCAGCTGTTCACAGCTGCCTCCTCTCCTCAACATTCTAAAGCTAAAGAGTCTGTTTTTGGTTTCTGAATCTAAGAGCACTCTGCTTTGCCTGCAGTGAACCTCCTTTCCCTTTTCTTCCTTTCCCTTTTCTTCCGCATACGAAAATGGACAATGTTGAGAAATGACCCTCATTTCAATTTTTTAAAAAAGAGACACTGATTTGACTAGCAACAGTGCCAGGCACCCCAAGAGGTGCTCATGAAGCCACAAGGCTTGGAAGTGTTTGTGTCTGGAAACATAGGGCACAGGTGAGATTGTGTTCAGAGGGTGATGGGTGCCAGGCAGTCTATCAGAAAGGAGAGAAGGAGGAGGTAAGAGAATGTAAGGGTCTAAGTGTCCCATTACTTATCTCTCACCTTCTGACCTAACTGTGTAACTCTATACAGTTGCTACTGCAAGCAGAACTTGCCAAAGTGGCAGGCCCTGGCCTCAGCCTCACCCTATGGATGGCCTATCTCTAACCAAGGACATGTCTCTGGTTTTGCTACAGAGATGTAGCTAGCTACAGGCAAGAGGGTAAGAGTAGCTCCCTGGCATACAGACAAAAGTCTTAGGGGAAGAGGAGGGGCTCGAACGCTGGTCACCAATATTGAAACTTTTGAGAAGGCTCAATTACCATTTAGAACTGACTGCATTATCAATCCAACCTCTCCACCTCAAACTGCTTCCCCCTTCCCCAGCTCCTCTTCATCCTTTAAATATTAATTGGGAAGCATGTGTGCCAAGGTGTTACAGGAAATAAAGGGAAACAAACCAGATATTTGGATGGGTTTAGATATTCCATCTTGAGGACAGATTCTCTTAATTTTGCTTAGTTCTGCAAAGCACACAGGCGGCAACCAACATTTCCCAGGGACCTATCTTGTCTGGCTAAAACTGCTACTTAAGATTGCATAGGCAGGGGTCAGGCTGCTTTGATAGAACCATGGGCTGCACTTAGAAAAGGACAGGAAGAGTCCTGGGGAATGTTTACTTTCAATATCAGACAACCCCAGCCTCAACATAGCACAGCCACACCCAAGAGTGTATACACACACACACACACACACACACACACACACACACACACACACACAGGAGACCATTTATGTCTAATTTTGGAAACCCTTCAAGGGTTAAGGAAAATGGTTTCCTCTAACCCAAATAGGATATCTCAACCCTGCCAGGATTGTACCAAAAAGGAGATTATGAGAGACCAGTGGCAAATCCAATTCAAGGCCACTACCTTCTACTTTCCAACAGGCAGTCTCTAGAAAGACTCAGCTTCTTCTTCCACTAGTGATTTTAAATCCTTTTCCTAAGCTAAAAAGAGAATGGAGGAGGGAGGAAGGAAGAATCAATCCCAGTACTCATACTCATCCTCATCATCACCACCACCACCAAAATCATCATCATCACTTCTCACCCTAAGAGTCCACCCACCTCCCTGTAAGCGTGGTTGCTCCTAGTGTACAGAATTGATGTCCTGTGCTCCAAAGATAGGAGGCAGGAGATTTCTATTTGGAGGTTACAGGGAGAGAATGGAACACATGGTGCAAGCCCAGACCTGATTTCCAGTCCCTGTGAGGTCTTCCTCCTCACTTGACACAGAGAAGTAGGAAGAATAGGAAAGGGCTGAGCAAAATTGGTCTCTGGGGAATCTGCTTGCTCACTACAGTGTAGATATTGTAGCAGCCTGCCTATCTTATAGAGAAAAAGAATGCAACTTTATGGAAGGGTATTTCACTCTAGCTCCCAACTCTAGCGTTATCTCCCTAGATTTTTAACAGGATTTTCATTGGTGAGAGAGGGGACAGGCTTGCAGCACTTACTCAGTATAGGGAAGTATCAGTGCCCCTGGGAAACTCAACAGATCCATGAATGGCATGCCCTGGTCCTCTGTCTTTCCCCCCAAACAGTCTTGCAATTGTAGTAAACAGAGCATGCTGTACAAGTGATCCGGACCCGTTCCTATCTCCTTCAATGCATTTGGACCTCTGTCCTCTGATGAGCAGCAGCCCTGTCTCCCTCGCCGTCTGCCCCAGTTATCTGGGGGAGGGGAATGTAGAAAAGAGGGAAACTGACCTCGTCCTACAGCAGGGAAGATTGAAAAAAAGTCATACTTCTCCAAAGCCCTGCTCTTGGCCCCCCAAAAGACACAGTCACATCGTGGGGTGGTTTCCAAGCCTGGACACACGGTTAACGATAAAGGCTAATGATCAAAAGATGAACTGGAAAAGTGGGAGGATTTGGGGTAGATGGGGGTGGTGGTGCAAGAGAATGGCTATTGATCAAAAGCTTAGCTGGAAAGTAGGAGGGCATTGGGGCAGATGGCCTCGGGTAAATAAAGGGAAAGGAGAGGTTAGGAGAGCACGGGAGAAAAGCTGCATTTACCTGCCAGGCTGTTGTAACAGTCGATCTCCACGGCTTCCACCGTCTTGCTCTGCTCCTCAGTTAGGTGGCCCATCTTGGCCCCGTGGGCCGTGGAAGGTGCCTGGGTGTCCTTGTCCCGCTCCTCCAGGGCTGGCAGCAGCCCCTTGAGCTCCAGAAGCGCCCGGTGGTATTTGCCGATGGCTTCGCGGAATTTCTTGTCCTTGTAGCACTGCGCTCCTTGGTTCTTGAAATCCTGGGCTCTCTGCAGGAGCTCCCCGAGATCCGCCGCCGCCCCAGCCTGGCCCCGAGGGGCGCTCCCAGCGCCGCCACCGCCGCCGCCGCCGCCGAGGGCACAGGACTTCAGGGGCTGCTGCTGCTGCCCATCCCCTGCCAGGCGGTGGCTGGCACTCAGCTTCGCTCCGCCCGAGCTGTTCCTCTCCATGCCCCAGTCTCTGCAGTTACCGTGCCCAGGCTCGCCAGTTCACTGCGATCTTGTAAAACCCTCCGGGATTCAGAATCCCCAGGAGCGAGTGTCAGAGCTCCCACACTTTCTAGAAGCCGTCACCCTCCTTGGCTCTCTTTTGCCCCTTACTCCCATTCTTCTCTCCCGCGGTCAGAGGCTGGCTCCTTCTCTTTTTTCCTCGCCCTCCTCCTCCTCCTCCTCCTCCTCCTCCTCCTCCTCCTCCTCCTCTTCCTCCTCTCCGCCCTCCTCCTCTACTCTCCCCTCCCCGCCCCCGGATCCCCCTGTCCCTCCCCCTTTCCTCCACCCCTCCAGCAACCTGCGGGGCTGTGGTCGGCCTCCGCTGCCTTTATTGCTGTGGTGCTGGGGATCGCGGGTGTGATTAGAAGGATGATAATTATTGTTGACCCGGAAGGAGCTTGCACACCGTTGGGAGGGAAGAAAAATGACAAAGAAAGCCGAACTCTCTCCCATTCAATCCAACCTTCAAAGCAAGGTCTGGAAAAGAGGGAAGAAGGGAGGGGGAGGGGGCAGAGGAAGAGGAGGAGGACAGAAAAAAAAATTAAAAACAAAACACGGGGGAGGGGAAGGAGCCAACGCAACGTCTACGTGTGCACACGGTGAATCATTTTTTTTAAGGTAGTTGAGGCTGGGGTGGGTGGGGATGAGGGCAAGAGAGGCGAGATCCATCACCTTCTTGCTATTTGCAGTATTTTTAAAGGGGAAGTTTCCTGTTTTGGGGTTCCGAGTTGTAGCTAGGGTGTGAGTTTGCATATGCACATGTCTACGAAGGGGCTACCCAAGTGAGCATGTTTAGGCGTTTCTGGGTACCCCCACTTCTTTTGTGAGCAACTGTATCTCTAGAGATTTCTTCAGAGTCCTTGACTTTAGAACTGTTACTGTTGCTTATCCAGGGTTCTGCTTTTAAAGATGTTTTGGCTTCCCACCTCCACAGACACTCTCCAAGATGACATCAGGGAGCATCCCACCTCCACGGCCGGTCCTTAACCTCCTGACAAAGCTTTAAATTGATAAGGATGCTCTCTGATAAGGATGTAACAACAACAACAATAACAGCTATCATTTATATGGAGGTTCAGACTTTTCAAAGGGCTTTCATATTTATTGCCCGTTTTGATCTCATAACAACCCTGGGTAGGACTAAAGGGCAAATATGATTGTGGACAGAGAGGAAATGGGGGGCACAGCTGAGTTCAGCAGCAGAGCACATAGTAGGCATCATAAATAATCTGTTAATCGCTCAAGGTCACATGGTTAAAGTATGCCAGGGCAGCCCTGGAATGAAGGCTGCAAGTGGGAACTGGCTTTTTTTTTCATTAGATGAAGCTATCATATTAGAATTATTATTAACATTATTATGTTAATAGTTAATAGTAATAGTAATAGCCTACATTTACACAGCATTTTCCCCACTAAAATCCTCTTCCAATGGCTCATCATGGCTTGGAGGTGAACCTGGGTTCTCAAAGGCTATGGCATTAGATCACAGACTTTGGCAAATCCAACTCAACCAGAAAGGCTTCAATTATGGACTGTGATGGATTGGATGTCTTTTGTCCCAAGTACCAGGAAGCCCAGCTCACTTTGGAGAGATTCATTACCAGACTGACTGCAAAGCAATGAATTTTTCAATCCCCGTAGCGCCAGAAGACCACTTAGGCACTTTGGCAGCTCCCCATACTTGAAATCAGGAATCATTGATCTCCTTGGGAAGATAGGAGTTCAAATCTGGCCTCAGATGCTTACTGTGAGACTCCCAGTGAGCCATTCAATCTCTCTCAGCCTCATATGTAAAATGAATATAATAATAGCACTTCCTTTGCCGGGTTGCAATGAGGATTAAATAATATGATATATGTGAATCATTTTGCAAGCCTTAAAGAGATACATACTTGCTAGCCATTATTCTTATTACTTTCCACTAAGTGATAAAGAGGTTAGGATTTGCATCCAGATGGGTGGAGAGTAGCCACACCAACAATCTCACATATCCTTGAAGTATTCAAGCATATTTGCATTTTACAGTTACAAAATCCTTTATTATTTCACTATTGTCATTTTATCTTCACAAAAACTTTTTGAGGCAGGTAATAGGAAAGTGTTATCATTTCTATCATACAAGGTAGCAGCCTCAGAGAAGTTAAGTGACTTACATGAAATCACTCAACAAGATCTGCAATCCTTGGAGGTAACTTGCCTCTAAGCCCAACACTCTTTCTACAGCCTCTAGTCAAGAACAAAGGTGGGAACTTGGATGATGAGGAATAAGGGCTTTGAATTTTCACTGCAAAAGGAAATTAAGGCTACAGGAAGAAATATTGAAGCATAATGTTGGAAAATCCAGGCCTGGGGCTTGGCTAGTGACAGAGCCAAAAGATGAATTAGGTCTGCCAGGTCACAGACATTTTAAAGGCAAGAAGCCCAGAAAAGAAAAAGGAGGGGAAAAAAGCTTTTTGTTTCCCACAATGCTCTCATCTAGTGGTCTAGAAGTTAATTCTTAGGCTTTGAGTTTGAGAAAAAGACAGTAGGACATAAAACCTATTATGATGCTGTATGTTAAATAGAATGATAATAGCTCAGATTTTTATATGGTGATCTACAGTTTAGAAATTGCTTTCCTTTGATCACCCTGTGAGGTGATAGTGTTAACATTCCTGTTTGTTTTGTTTTGTTTTTTGTTTAATAGACAAAGAAATTAAAGTTTGGTTTGGAGAGCTGGATGATTTATCCAAGTATGCACCTGTGCTAGCGGAAGTTACAGAAATAAGATTAGAATCAAAGTCTTCCGATTCCAAATTCGGCCCTCCATCCATCAGACCAGACTGCCTGGGAAATGGTTTAGTATCCCTCCTAGGGATAGTGCACTATCCACTAAGCTATTACGATTGTGTGCGATTCTTAAAACTGGCCTCCAAACTCCATACATGAATTAAAGTAGGGGTTCATAAGAATATATCTAATGTGTCAATGACTGGTAATCTTTATCATCTGATATAAAGGGTGCAGAAGTTGAGAAGAATAAAGGCAGAGAAAAGGGCATTAGGTCTGACAATTGGGATGTAATTATTGACCTTCCAGGATACTGTTTCATTAGGGTGATGGGGATGTAAGCCATGTGACAAGGGCAGATATGATCATATCTACTATAAGCAAAGCAATATCCTAAGCCCTTAGTAAAGCTGTAAAAGAAGACACTGCCCCTGTCTCTTAATCAGGGGTGGGGGTGAGGGGACAGAGATGTCTTCTGTTTTTCACTTTCATGAGAAAATCAGGGCAGGCTCAAGGGTCTTACAAAAGGATTATAGAAACTTTACTAATTATTACTAATTAAAGTCAGTTTTACTAGAATAGCTAGATTCAGATGAAGTTAGTGTGGGAAGTTTTCTTAGAGGGATATTTAGAACGTAATTTTAAAGGAGAAGAGAAGCATGGTATAATGACAAAAGCAGCTGCATATTTCCTGATCTGGACTGGGGATTTTTTTTTTATCTATTTGTCATCTTTGCATCCATATTGTTATTTCTCTGGTCATGTTGTTATTATTCAGTTGTTTCTAATTCTTTGTGACCCCATTTGGGGTTTTCTTGCCAAAAATATTGGAGTGGTTTTGCCATTTTTTTCTCCAGCTCATTTTACAGATGAGGAAACTGAGGCAAACAGGGTTAAGTGACTTGCCAGGGTCACGCAACAAGTATCTTGAAGCCAGATTTGTATTCAGGAACATGAATCTTCCTGACTCCAGGCCCAGTACCCTATTTACTACACTATGTACTTGACTTCTGGGCGTGTTACTCCATGCTAATGGTTCCTACCATGTAACTATTTCTATACTCTTGCAAATCTATCCCTCTTTTCGTTCATTTCTTTGTCTTCTCTTTCCACATTTTCAGGTTTCTCATGGTCCTTTCTAAGCAATTCAGAATTTGGTCATGGCCAGTCAAAGATATTTTGACTTTTTCTTCTAATTACAGCTTCTCTTACAATTTACCTGCAAAAAATTACAGCTTTTACCCAACAGGATTTAAATGAAGACCCTCAAGTACAAGAAGGTTACCTCACTTACCTCACTTGTAGGTTACTCTTCTTCCTGCTGCTTGACCAGTTTCCATATTTAAACTTCTCATCCTGAACACTGGGGTAGTCTAGGGGTATGTTGGATATTTCCTCATTAATTAATAAAATTTTAACATATCTCTCCATCAACTAAGCCCAAAGTCATCAAATGTTATTTAATAAGCTGAAAAGCTTATTTCCTAACTGTAGTTATAGCTCTCTGCATTTTAATCCCTTAATCTCCCAGGAGTAAATAAATATGAAAATCACTGAACACGCAGTTAACAAATAAACAATAAAACAAAGATATAGGTAATTGTTTTGGATATGAGGATGATTATAGCCAGAATGAGCTCAGACCCTCACTGGTATTCACCAAAGACTTCACTTCTGAAAATACAGTCCCACACTATTTAGTCCATTCCGAATAACAAGGTCTCTTCATAAGAATCTTCTTTATGATAAAGATTATTGTAGTTTCAGAAAGAAAGATCATCCCTCCATCTTCTTTTTCTGTGCTTCTCCAGCTTTTCTCCAACCATTATAGGAAAACAGTATCTTTGCCTTCTATCAAGTCATTACTCTTAATAGTCTTTTCTCCGACTCGCTCATCGAAAAAATCTCTTTGTGATATTATTTGATAAAAGTCGACAGTTCTTACAAGAAAGAAGTCTCTCCTCACTTTCTTTCCTTCTGTCTTCTCCGTAGTTTATCTCATAAATCAAAGGTAAAAACCCACACTCCTCCTGACTCTACAGGGAGGAAGAATAGTAACCATTATAATTTTCATTGTTTCTTTTTTTCTTAAAGTAGCAATAGTAATTTTTATAGCTTCTGTAGAAGTTACTGAAATTGGGGCTACACCTATGTCCCATGTTTGTGTCAATAAAATAACTCATGAGATATTTAACTATTTTATTCCTGGTTTTGCCTCCTGGGAAAATGAGTTATGTTCTCATTCATCCCACTTCCTTTCATTTTCTTCATGAGAAAGATAAGAACCACTCTTCCTAGTTCTGCTCTTTCTAATCTTACTCATTCTCTCTTGCCTTGTCTATCATCTCTACAATGGTATCTTTCATTTAGATTTTCTCTTTTTCCAGAAGAGAAGGACTCTTCTAAGTGGTACGTCACAGTGACATCTATCTTTATTTTGAAAATAGTTATTCATTCATTAAAGAATATGAAATTCTTATTGGATACCTATTGAAGGTAGATGGGAAACACTGGGAGACTAGTGATGGGGCTCAAGGATGAGCTCTGTTTCTTGGACTCTCCACCTGTATATCCCTCTGTCACCTCAAATGAACATGTTCCAAACTAAATTAATATTCTCTTGCCCCCAAACTAGCTCTTGTTTTCTGACTTGCCTATTTCCAGGGCAATAACTGGAAATCTTTTCACTTGAGGCAAAAATAGTTCAGTGGAGAAAGGAGGGACTTAATAGTTTGTTGTTGTTGTCATTTAAGCATTTCAGTCATGTCTGACTCTTCGTGGCTCCATTCAGGGTTTTCTTGGAAAAGATATTAGAGTGGTTTTCTGTTTCCCTCTCCAGTTCTTTTTCCAGATGAGGAAACTGAGGCAAGCAAGATTAAGTGACTTGCCTAGGGTCACACAGCTAGTAAGTATCTGAGTTAGATTTGAATTCAGAAAGATGAGCCTTCCCAACTCCAGTCCTGGCACTCTGTGCACTCTGGCACCACTAAGCTGCCCTCTTAACAGGTGGAGATGCACCTGTTAAGAGTCCAATTATGGGTGCAGTCACACCAAAAGAAAGGGTTGCACAATTCTTGCTACAATGGGGATTTGGGTAAAAGGCAGGCTCCATAAGACAAGTACCACAGTGACAGAGCTGTGGAGGTGGGAGGTAGCCTGGAAATAGTTCTGCTTCAGGATTGTCTGACCAATGATGTCAAACTCAAATAGAAACATGAGTTACTGAACCATACATACAGATCCCTGCTACCATATTGACTTTGAAAACCACATATTAACATTATTTGTGTTCCATTGTATTTTTATTTTGTTAAATGTTTCCCAATTATATTTTAATCTGATTTGAGCTGCACTTTGGGAGTGTTGGGGTCATGGTGAGTGGTATTTAACACCTATACTATAGGGCAGCAGAGTACTAGGAAGTAAGGTACAGGGATGGCAGCCACAGTGAAAAGGAAATAGGGCTCCACCCCAACCCCATAATGGTGCTCTGAGAGTAAATCCCATTTGTTCCATGATAGTTATAATTCCCCCTGTTTCTATTTAGTCACCCAGGCTAGAAGCAATAGAGTCCTCCTTGACCTTTCTCCTCCCTTTCTCCATCAAGTCAATGATAAAAATGGATTCACTTTGCCATTCATTCAAATATTGTTAAGACTCTATGAAAGACATTATACTAGGGGATAAAAATATAGAGTATATGGGGAAACTCTTATTTATAAGAAATGTAAAGGGATTATTTTCTCCTCCATGTATTAAAGACTGCTGTTAGTCATAGGTCTGAGAGCTCCCTTCCACTATAGGGTCCCAGTTCTGGGCTCCTGTGGGTAGCAGATTGGGTTTCTACCTATGCAAGTGATAGGTATCCCAATGAGTAGGCAATCACCATCTTCCAAAGCCTGTAGACTTTTGTTTAGGGGTATTACCTCAATATTCCTTCATTGTGTTTGGAATTTCCAAATGGAATCATTGTCTGCTCTTCCTACTTTCATGTCTCAGCCATACTGAAGTAGAGTCCCCTGTGCCTCTAAAGACAGCTCATTGCTATCATTAATCCCAGCACAAACACTCTGTCTGTCTGTCTCTCTCTCTCTCTCTCTCTCTCTCACACACACACACACACATACACACACACATACACATATACACACACACAAAAGATTCAATGGTTACAGGATTTTCTTTTAGATCCATGAGAAGGAACAGCTACATAAGCAATAACAATAATAGTGAGCAGTTAAAAAACAAATTGTTTAAGGAAACAGCTGCCTAAGCTGCTGGCAATGGGAAATAGAATTAATTCTTGCCCCCCCCCCCAAGTTCAACCTTCTTCCAAAGAGAGGAAAAATTGTCTGCCAGCTCAACAAAGATAGAAACTTTGAGGTGACTTTCTTTGACAGGCAAGAGAGGGGAAAAACAAAAGCAAACCCTGTCAGTTCTCCACTGGGGTGGGAAGGGTCACTCATCAGCTTTTGATTTCCAGCATCTCTCATGGAATCTCATCCCATCTCAGAGGAAGAGGAAGGGGAACTAGACATCCAATACCTTACTTATCTGACCCCTAGTTCCTCACCCACAGTATGGAACAAGAATGACTTCACCATGGCTTTTGGCTTGTCTCTCCCCAAAGCCTATAAAATCACAGTCCCAGAAATTCAAGTTTCAAAGACATCACTCAACAGGTGAAATCCAGGACAGTATTTGTTTAAAACTCTTATCTCCATAGCAGTGCTATCTGTTCTGGGTGCTCAGGACCACCAGAGTAAATTTCTCCTCAGGGTCAGAAATTTTGCAGTCCTTACAAAAATTAACTGGGGTATACTTAAAATCTTTAATTATATAGTACAAACATAATAATAAACATCAACCCTTTGAAGTAATAAGAGTGATTATCCCAGAATCTCAGGTGACCTCCCCATGGTACTGTTGAAAAGAAATTACTATTAATAATACATGTGATAGGTTTAATATTATACAAAGTATCATTTGACAGGCTACTTCAAGAACTAAATCTCCAGGTTACTTTCAGGACATAGTATATGCATATTCTGAGAAAATATGTATATCTATAATACTTAAGCAAATGATCATAAAGAAAAAAAGCTAGCTAACTATAACAGTTATCAACAGGCTGACAAAAAAATAAGCATAATATACAGATAAACAGAGAACAAAACTGCATGACTAATAGACAGAACATAGCACAAGTTCACAACCAAAATAATGCAATAGGGGCAGCAAGGTGGCACAGAGAATAGAGCACCAGCACCAGAGTCAGGAGGACCAAAATAATACAATAGGAGCCTAATTCAAGCATTCAGTAATTGACATGTGCATCGATGAATATGCACTTACATACAAGGTACTCCTGACATGGGCAAGCTCACTTGACTTTACGGCAATTGACTTTTCCAGGCTCCCCTTAATTTGGTCTGGTCACAATCTGAATTGGGCTAGCTATTTTGTGACCTGATGACTGCTCCACTCCTATACTTGAGATGGTTGATGATAAGCTGGTATCTGATAAATAATATCATTATAGGTTGTAATATGCTCCTGGCAACCTAGTTGGGGAAATCCGAGTCTCTAGAATGATTACACCCATTCACAGGTCTACCAACAGTGCATCAGTGTGCCTGTTTTCCCACAGGCCCTTGTCATTTTCCAGTTTTGTCATCTTTGCCACTCTGATGGGTGTGAGGTAGAATCTGAGAAAAACTTTCATTTGCATATCTCTAATTAGTAGATCCTTAGAGCATTTTTCCCCCATATGGTTGTAGATAGCCTGGATTTCTTCCCTTGAGAACTGTGTGTTCATATCTTTAGACCATTTCTCAATTGGGGAATAGCTCTTTTTCTATAAATTTGAATTTGTTCCCTATATAGCTTGGAAAGGAGACCCATATCAGAGAAACTTACTGGAAAGATTTTTTTCTCCAGTTAATTGTCTCCTTTTAAGTTGACCTCAGTTAAATTTTCATTTCATTGTAGCCAAGTTCCCTGGGTTTCACATATAGCTTTCTTACCTTCTTTTGGTAACACCATAACTGGGTCATAAAGGCCTTTGGGACAAAGCATTCTGTATCCATGTTAATCTTCCCTGGCCTGTGAAGTGTATGCTAAATTCATGGTTGCTTAGTGTTGTTGCCCAATCCTGGCATGAACCATCCAAAGAGGCAATGGTCGCAATATTGGAATTTGTTCTGTGAAGTTTGAGTTCAGTCAAAGGGCCACACTTGAGGTCATAGAGGGCCACATGTGACCTCAAGGCTGCAGGTTCCTCACCCCTGGTCTAGTAACAGTTCTTAACAAATCTGAGGTGACTACCAAACTCTAGGGAAAAAAAAAACCTTTGATCTTGAGTATTCTGTAGATGTGATTAAGTCAGGAGTGCTTCTGTCTTCTCTAGGATAGTGCCCACCATTGCCTTTTTGTGATTCACATACTTAACTGAGGCTTTGCAATTTGTCCATTGCCAGCTTTCTCTAGCCTATCCAATACTTTCATCAATGTCTCCTGCGAACCCAAGAGCTGTGGGAATAGCATTACTAACAGCCCACACCTTTCACTATTGTCCTGGGAAACAACCCCTGTGGAGCTGCAGCCTGGCAACTGCTCCTGCAGGTGCTACAGCCGCATTTAATGAAGACCCAGAAAAAAAGTCCTTGGCATTGTTAAATGGTTCCACATCAAAAAGTGATATGATTTTATCAATGGAAATGATATGGCATCTGCTTTACGTTTGGACCCTAACAACTATGGGATCTTTACATCTGACTTGTAGCTGAAACTTTCTATAACTATCATCGGTCCTGCTAGACTGAGATCCTTGAGACAACATAGTATTTGTCTCACTTTCTATTTATATCCCATCTCTTAGCACATTGCTTTGCATATTGTAAGGGCTTAATAAGTGCTTTAGTTATTTATTCAACTCATTTGTAACTTAGAGCTTTAGTGAGTTGTTGGTATTGAGGGGTTAAGTGACTTGCCTATATTGCATAGTTAGTATGTGTCATAGGCAAAATTTGAACTCAGTTCTTCTATCCATAACACCACACTACCTCTCAAGCTATGAATAATTATGATTATATTATAGAAATGATACAACATATTATGTAATAAAATAACATAAATAATAATAGCTTACATTTACATAACACTATGTGCCAGACACTATGCTAAGTGCTTTACAGTTATTATCTCATTTGGTCCTCATGACAGCCTGGAATGTAGGTGCTGTCATTATTTTACAGTTGGCAAAACTGGGCAAAGAGAGGTTAAGTGACTTGCCCTGGGTCAGAGAGCTGGTGAGTGATGGAGGTCAGATTTAAACTCAAGTCTTCCTGACTCCAGGCCCAGCACTCCATCTACCATCCCATCTATTCAGACTTCTGAATGAAAATCATCGGACATGGTATCTCTTAGAAGCTCCAGAAGTACATTACCAATTACTCAGAGGTCCCTTTTGCCTGTATGTCCTGTTGTTACCACAAACTTAACAACTTCTCTTCTTTCCTTCAAAATTCCTGACATCTCCATCTCTGTTAATGGAAATATCATTCTCCCAGCTATCCAGCCAATTGGAAAATCCCATCAGTTCCACCTCCTCCACATCCCTTGTGTTTATCCTTTCCTTTCTGTTCCCACTACAGGGGGCCATCTCCAGTTGTCCTGATTTATATCTTGCCACTGGACCCAGATGGCTCCAGAGGAGAACATGAGGTTGGTGACTTTGCACAGCCCTGCCTCCTTAAAGCCAATGCACTTGCAAGTCATGGCATCACCTTCCTGATGCCATGATCCTCCTCAAGAACGAAGGACAAACAACATTCCCACTGCAAATAATTCTAACTCAGGAAGGAATCTTTGTTTATCCAATTCATAGAATTAGAAGGCACTAAGAGCTTTTGTAAAAAAATTTCAATGTGTCTAATTCTGCTCTAATATATTCTATTTACTACTGTCATATAATTTTTCTAAAATATAACATAGTTCCCCTCCCAGGTGGGCACGTAGGTGGCACAGTGGATAGAGTGCCAGGCCTGGAGTCAGGAAGATGGATCTTTCTGAGTTCCAATTCAGTCTCAGACACGTCTTAGCTGGGTGACCCTGGGGTAAGTCATATAACCAACCCTCTTTGCCTCAGTTTTCTCATCTGGAAAATGATCTGGAGAAGGAAATGACAAACTATTCCAGTATTTTTACCAAGAAAACTCCAAATGGGGTCACAAAGAGTTATTACAAATGAACAACAACAATCCCCTCCCAGAGCCTGATGACAATTGGGTCTAAAGCTAGACATGACATGGGTACTTACATCCAATATATCTTCTTGTTCTCACTGGCTTTAGAAAGGGTGATGAAGTGCTCCCTAGGAAAGAGGAGAGATTTTGGTCAGTGAGGTTGGGCAGTTCATAGAACACCAGGCCTGGAGTTGGGAAGACCTGAGTTCAAATGTGGCCTTAGACACTTACTAGCTGTGTGACCCTAGACAGGTCACTTAACTGCTCTCAGTCTCAGTTTCTTCACCTGTAAAATGGGAATGATAATAGCACCCACTTCCCAAGGTTATGGTAAGGATCAAAGGAGGTAATATTGGTAAAGCGCTTAGGACAGTGCCTGGCATAAAGTAAGCACTACATAAATGTTAGCTATTGTTATTATTTTAATCTTGAAAGCTGTGGGCTATGGTGGTGACAGGGGCCCTGACAGAAGGCAGGGTCTATGCTGCAGTTATCCAATGTGGGGTCAAGCTGTAGGCTGACTGGTCACCTGACTAAGGCTAGAGGGGTACAAAGCAGTGGAGGTCCTGCCATGTAGAAAAGTGTCCGTCTAGCTCTAGAGACTGCCAGTGCCTGTGACATGAGTTGGCACAATGATAGAGCGCCGGGCCTGGAGTCAGGAAGACCTGAGTTCAAATCCAGCCTCAGATATTTACTAGCTATGTGACCCTGGGCAAATCACTTAACCTCTCTTTGCCTTAATCCACTGGAAGGAAATGGCAAAACCACTCCATTATCTTTGCCAAGAAAATCCAGTATGGGTATGCTGTGATGCACAGGGTCACAAAGAGCTGGACATGAGTGAACAACCACAAAATGACACATGGATGTCTTCTGATGAAACTCTCTTGGGATCCTGCTGGTGAAGTCCATGAAGACCAGCTCCATGCTTATCTGCCTCCATCTACTCTTATTTTTTACTCATCCTAACAGAGAAAGAAGACATCATTAGTTCTGTCCTCCCTCGTCTCCTCCCACCCATCATCCCTGCTCCTTACCCCACCTCCTCTATAGGCTAAGTAACTGACATTTGGAATTGTTATCTCATTATGTGGCATTTTGACTTTCTTGTTATGTACTTGAAATTGTATTAAAATCAGATAGCTCTTGAATCTGTGCCAGCTCTACTTAATTAAATGTATATGAGTAGATTAGAAAGGAGAGAAGGACAACCCAGAAGGGAAATGATCTAAATTATCGGGGGTTTGTAAACCAGTTTGGATCTTGCTTGTACAAACTAGCTAGGGGTTTGGAGTCACACACCTAATAAAGATAAGAGTTTATTAGTTTGTTTTAGAAGTTGACCAGAGGGAGAGAGAGAGAACAATCCATATTGACTTTGAACAACGCTAGAGGTAAGTAAGCAAAGGAAGGCAGCCAGTTGTTTTCCTTTTTCTCGGAAAGGAAAAGCCCTGAGTTTTAAAGAAAAGTCACACCCTAGAAAAGGAGCGAGTTGCTAGGGAAGCTCAGTTCCTACAAAAAAGAAGTAAAAACGAGTTCCTCTGGCAAGCCCAAACAAAGTCTTAACTTAGGGGTGATTGACAGCTTGGCCTGCCTTGCTCACCATCACCACCTGGTGGTTTTAATTACTGGGATTTTGTTATTCCCTTGTCCAGCTCATTATTATTCATGTGTCTGAGGCCCTCCACAATCCTCTTCTCATCTCTTTCATTGTTCCCCTAAATATACACTATGTTGTTATTTAGTCATTCAGTCGTATCTTATTCTTTATGACCTTGCGGACTTAGTAAGACTGTCCATGGGGTTTTCTTGGCAGAGATTCTGGAGTGGTTTCCCATTTCCTTCTCCAGAGGCAAACAGGTTAAGTGAGTTGCCCAGGGTCACACAGCTACTGTCGAGGCTGGATTTGAACTCAGGCACATGGGGACTAGAGTCAGGAAGACCTGAATTCAAATCTGAAAAATTGTTCCAGTATCTCTGCCACTTATAATAATAATAAAAATATAATATTGTAATATGTAATAATATACAATAAATGGCGATCTCTGTCACTTATTACCTATGTGACCTTGGGCAAATCACTTAACTGCTCTAGATCTCTTTTATGTAATCTGAAAAATGAATGAATAAATTAATAAAAAGCATCTGCTGTACTCTTATTCAGTACAGATCACTGTGCTAAATTCTGGGGAAATAAATAGAAAAGAGAGGCTGGCTCAGCTTTCAAGAAGCTCACATTCCAATAAGGATTCAGTTGGTTCAATTGAAGGGAGAATGGAAAGGCTGGTGGTTCTTAAAATGGCAGGACAATTAGTAAAACTGTACAGTCCAGGTGTCAAGTAATTCAGTTTTGCTGGAGTATCCAGGACAAATAGTGTCGTTTCTTCCTTTATTATTATTAACATATTTTATTTCACTGAATATTACTTAATTACATGTAAAATTTAACAATCTTTTTAAAAATTTTATTTTTAATAGTATTTTATTTTTTCCAAATTTTTTATGCTCATTAATAACCCTGCTCAAGTAGGTGCTGTTATTGCAGCAGAGAAAACCTAGGCAAACGGAGGTTATGTGGTTTGCCAAGGGTAACAGCTTGCACATATCTGAGATTGTATTGGAAATGAGGTCTTCCTGAATTTGGGCAGCCTTTGTTAGAGGACAAGTTAGCTCTCCCACTTGGTCCAGGATTGCAATGATAGAGAATATGTTACCTTCTGAAACAGACCCGTTCCACTTTGGTTCTGCCCTCTGGGGTCAGTTGGAACAAATCTAAATCCTCCTCCCATGTGTTATGGGAATCTGAAGATCTTCCCTGCCCCTAGGCCCTTTGCTAATGTGGCTACGTGACTCTGAGGACCCTTGGAGATTTGAAAGTATACTCTGTTCCCTAACAGGCTGAATGTGGTCACGTGGAGCCTGTGGCGCCAGGCTTGTTTTCCAGGAATGCCCGTGCCTTGTAGCTTTGTGATTGGGCAGTGGGTCCAGAGGGCTGTGACATTCTCCAAGCCAGGAGAAGGCTATATATACGCCCTGATGTGAGGTTTTGGTTTGGGGCTCACTTTGGG